>AP018155.1:15711499-16392332 GCA_003052745.1 Caenorhabditis inopinata | reverse complement strand
AGACCTGACTGAAATTTAAGCCACGCCCATCCATCAATTATTCAATTTTTTTCAAATTTTTTAAAGAAAAAAATACATAAATCGCTTCAATTTGAAAGTCTATAAAGCTCTGTTCTCTTATACAAATCAGTTAGTCACCGCAGGATCACAAAAAGTTGTAAGCGCACAAGAGAGGAATAATAATATCAAAGGAAATGCAACAGCAGAGACTTTCCAGACTACTGACGAGTATGATATTAGAGCAGGAGGGAGGCAGAAGCCCGGAAGCCGTGGTATGACATAAGCGCTGCTAAGTGGAATAACGATGAGGATGAGCGTCATTATAGGGAGCATGTGCTCGAAAAATAAGAAAGTGTCCAAAAAAAAAAGTAAACACATTTCGAATGTGATAATGTCACGACGTATTGTTCCGGAGCCTAGTATCGCACGGCATTTCATGTTTCAAGCACGTCTCAGATGCATAAAGTTCAAGAATTCAAGAAAAAAAAACAGCGAAATGCGAGTTTTGAAGACACAAAGATTTACGTCAATAGCAGCAGCAGCACAATCGAACAGAGATATAGATCTTCGAGAATGAGCTCACTATTCAACCTACGTAAAAGAACTCCGATTCAATGAGCGAGCAATAAGAGTTCCCAAAAAATCTCGAAGCAAGCGACAACTGTTTCCAGTTGAAATATAGAAATCGTAGGTTATATATTCGTCATAACAGAGAAGGCTTCATGTCTTAAAAGTGTCTGAAATTAAAACCAGGAGGGCTCTACATGCAAAAAAGTAAGATTCTCAGTGAAACAAATGCGGAAAGCTGCAATTAATGGAAAATTTGTCATGCATCGCTAAAAATAGAGTAGCGGGCTTGGTGTGGTGCTCCATGCCAGACGACCAATGGACATTTTATTTCCATTATCTTCTACATATTGGGTTGAGGAATAAGTTCGTAGAGTTTTTTTATATTATCTTTTGTTTCACAACAATTTTTTTGTTTGGCAAAGTGTATATATTTATCTGATAGCGCTTTTTCTGCTCTACAAAACAGTGTTTTTAGATTGTTCTGAAATTTTAAATTTCATCATTTTCCGGCTTAGAAATGAACTATCCAGGAGGCAAAAATCAGCATTTTCGACATCTGCTCTTCTTCGCTTTTCATCGAAAGCAAAAACCAGCCGAAGCCGCTCGGGAAATATGCAGTGTGTATGGAGAAGGTGTCGTTAGGCGTGTCTACTGCACAAAAATGGTTTAATCTTGAAGACACGCCTCGAAGCGGACGACCTGCAGAGCATCTGAAGGCACTATTGAAGGAAGATGGTCGCCACCAAACAAGTAGTGAATTCGCCGAAAAGATGAATGGACTGTGATCAAAAGACAATCCTTAATCATCTTAATTCTATGTTCAAATAAATCTTTGTGAAAAAACATTCAATTTTTGTGGGTTTTTTTTTTCTGAAATTTCCGAATATTTTTTGCATTTTTTCTTAAAGTTTTTCTGCAGAAATGCCAAAACGTTCGTCCCATACTGCCTTTGTAAAAAATTCTACGAACTTATTCCTCAACCCATTAGATTGTACCGCACTACTATAAGGATAATGCATAAGGTAAATCAAAGAAGAAATGGGGCGGGGGAGGGTTTTGTCATATGGAGCAACTAAATTCAGTGATTTGGAAGATGGATGACTTTTGCCGTTGATGCGGAACAATTTGGAGCGAACTTCTTCTCGAGTTAGCGATAGGTGCAAATATGCAAGAAATTGGAAGAGTCCCACATTATTACATTCCAGCCTAATATTGAGCACATATTCCGATGGAGGTAATTGAATTCTAGTAGGCCTTTTTGCTCAAAACAAATTATCAACGTCATGGACAACTCTCCTCTCCACTGAACAAAGAGTGGGGGGGGGTAGGGGGGAAATGGAGATATATGCGAACAAATTAGCGATGATGACACGAGTTTGGTATGGGGCACGAAAGGGATGGGGGGGGGGGGCGAGAAGATGGCAGATTAATCGGGGCGACGGGAAAAAAGGAGGAGATAATCGACTATGTACACACAGGCGAGGGAGCAATGGGGAGTCATGGATTATAAAAAAAAAGGAAGATTGAAAGAGAAAAAAGAGAAAGAGAAAACCACGGAACAGAAGTAGAATAAATGATGAAAATAACAAGTTCAAATGAGGTAAAGCACTATGTTCAGTGAGAGCAGTGACTAGATCTATTCTTGCTTTGAACGCCTTTTCAGACCATTGCTCTCTTTGGAGATGTTGGATAAAGATGTCGCGGTTGTTATAGCTTAATGAGTTGCATGCTCTTTTGGACAGCGTCGATTGATATAACTCTTTGGAATGAGCCCTTTGGAATGATCTCTCCCACCTAAAGTATGCAGGTAACTTTATGAACGACAACTTTTTCGTCTTCTTCTGGTAATATTAGCAGAAAGCTAAGCTAGCTATGCATTAGTATAAATTCCGTTTTGTACATATTTGGTCTAGAATTGACAAGGGCAAGGACAAGGACAAGAGCCAGGCAAAGAGCAAGGCAAAGAGCAAGGTTAAGTGCGAGGAAAAAGCCTGGCCAAGAACAAGGCAAAGAGCAAGAGCAAGTGTACGAGCAAGGCAAAAGGGAAGTCCAAGAGCAAGGCAAAGAGCAAGGTTAAGCGCAAGGCAAAGGGCGAGACCAAAAGCAAGGAAAAGGGCAAAGGCAAGAGCAATGATAAGGACAAGACAAAAGGCGAGACCAAGAGCAATGCTAAGGGCAAGGGCAAGGCAAAGGGTGAGACTAAGATCAAGGAAAAAGGCAAGAGCAAGGGTACGGGCAAGGTAAAAAGGATGTCCAAGAGCAAGGCAAAGAGCAAAGGCAAAAGCAATGGTAAGGGCCAGACAAAATACGAGACCAAGAGCAAGGCAAAGAGCAAGGTGAAGGTCAAGGGTAGGGCAAGGACAAGGGCAAGGCGGGGTTCACCATCGTTTTTTTTTGCATGGATGTATAAGCCAGCCTGATTGCCGCCCCTGTGTCTCTACATCCTTGGCTAGTAAATGCACTTCTCGTGACTGCTCCATTCGATTTTTTTTCGGATATCGCGGCACTCAGCTTGACATGATACCTACGAGCTATACTCTCCGATTCTGGCTGGAAAAATAGTTTTTCAACATAAATATTCTTATAACGTAAAGGCTTCCGTATTAGAGGCGTTATGGTTCACGTGCGGACAAACATTACAAAAAAAAAACGTACAGCTTTTTGCCGAACTGATTACGGTGGCTGAAGCGCTTTTTCCTATCCGTGGCACATTGGTTAAGTCAGAGACTGACTAATAAAAAAAAGCAGACAATTGGGAAATATTCACAAAAAGTCAAGTAAAGATCCGTTTTTAGGAAATTTTAAATCTGTCAATGTGGAACAACCGTGCCAAACTAATCCCAATGAGAATGAATTCAATGGCATTTGCTGTGCGCACTGAGTCGCTACCGCCCGAAGCCTCTTCTCCACCAACTTAGACATCGGCTGGTCCCAGCAGCCATTTTATTTCTATTATCCACCGCATTGAACATGTTATCACATTTGATATCTGCTCCATTTTGCTTTAATATTAGAGGGATTACTATAATGTTAATCAGCCATCAAAGAAAGTGAGCAAATAAGGAAACAATTTCGAAATTGCAGAAGCAGTTTCCCCCCATTTCGGATAATAAATAATTGCACATACTGGAGCAGTCCGTATGCAGTCCATTCATAGCTTTTTAGAGCAGGACGCGGACGTGCGGAGTTATTAGAATTTTTTTTGTAGTTCCTGTGACTCATTCCAATTTTATACTAGCCCTTCACGCCTCTAATACTCTCTGAATGATCTGCGTTGCTCAACGACATCTTCAGATGATTCTACAATAAAAAAAGAACATAGGAAATTGAATTTCTGAGTTTGCTGGAAGACACCCTCAATAATAAACTTTGACACAAAAGTCCGTGGACAAGTTTGTTTTATTTATTCAAAATATTATCATATTATTTGGAGAATACTATACAATTTTAAAATAAATATTTATTTTTAAAGAAAATTTAAAAAAAAACCTCTGAAAAAGTGACACAAAAGTCCGTGGAGAAAAATTTAAAAATAGCTTGATTTATTAATTTTTTGCCATTTTTTTTGGATTAACGGAAGAAAAATCTTTTTATTTTTCTACATGGGATTTCTTTTATTTTTGAAAAGGCGCAAAAAGCAAAAGCAAAAAGACATAGGTGAAATGCGCGTGGTCCACACGGCCCATGTTCAGTCCGGACTGCACACACCCTATATGGAGCATACGCATTCCAGCTATGGGAAAAAAGCAGGCTTCCAAGATATTTAGTACACTCTAACACTATTGGCGACATTCTTGGAATTGAGTACTTTGAGCCATATTCTGTTAAGGTGGTTCCTACAACAACAACAATAACGTATTATCGCCATTTTCTTACGCCTACTTGGTGGAGGTTGGACGGTTTCACAGACAGAGGCAAGCAGATAAGCCTTTGTTTAGAAGTCGCAAGATCCTTGCAACAATGAACTTCAAGCTTTCGCTATATTTCCGCTATCAATGCAATAATCGCCCATGCATTGAATGCTCAAAACTGTATAAGCTTTTCCATTTGCTCAGATCTTCATTTTTGCTTGAAAGCTCCGCAAAGTTTAACAAAAAATTAATCAGCGAACAGAAGAAGATTCTAGAAGGAGAAGAAAAGAGCAACTAGCGTTTCGGAATTATTTCTAAAAATGCTGCATATAGGAAGAAATTTAATCACTTTTAAAGTCACGTCAATGAATTATTGCTCCATTGTCAGTACTTTCGAGTCTGTAGCCTAGCTGTAACAGAGGTCCACTGGAAAATAAAACCACAAATGCAACGTGAGTTAGTGATTTCACTATTCCGCTAGAGATGGAGCGGAGCAGGATGGGGACGGGAAGGGAGTTTGTAAATGCATACAGTTCTACACAAAAATCAGTTAACTGTTCCACCTGAAAAGTCGGAAGAAAAGTGCAAGAATTATTTACAGATAATAGCGTTTTATTTATATGAGGATAGCAGCTGAAAAGGTATGAATCCCATGGACGCTGTAAGAGCATGGGCCTCTTGGCAATAGAGATATGACGGTAAGAGGCACCACTGGAAAAACGACGAAGCAGAAGCAATGGCGATCTAATTTCGGCAAACGTAAAGGATACATTTCAGCGTTGGACTTTCAGAGAATACCTGAAAAATTGTATAAGGCAAATCGTTGTGAGAAACAGTAAGATTCTGTGTAAAACTGAACTGCAAATTGCTGCGAAACACCTGTAACCAGCTGTAATGAGCATGAGTGCCATAGAAGAGCACATCTTGAAGCAATATTGAAAATCGAGAAGAGCCAAGAAGTAGAAAAGAATCTCTTTGGAAGCTCCTTGAGCAGGCTCAGAGCCTCTACCTAACCAGTGTGACACTGGCAGTGTCCACTGTTTTCCCGTCTCTGGCTAGAGTTCGCCCTTATTTTCCCAATGTTGCTGAAGAGCTTCCCGCAAAATATCATAGTTTCGTTTTCTTCGCAAACCGGGAATCTATAAATGGATTAACACACCATTTCGAGTTTCCCCACTCTGTCTCGGGGAACAGGAAGATTTAGCTCTCTGGCTTTCTCTCGCTTCTCAAGCTTGCAACAGCAATGATAGAAGATCCACGAACCTGCCGTCAAATGTGGAGCTTAGTGTGCATATTAAATTTGCCTAATATCATTCTGAAATCTTCATGCAGAGCTCAGTGCAAGTCGCATATCGATCAGATGCTTCACCTCCTTTAAAGCTCGTTTTCTGATTAGTAATCGTTAAAAAAGTTGCGTATTATTATCGTTATAGTATTAATGAGTTACAACATACGTCCTACTTTTGAAATTCTGATATTCTGAAATTCTGAAATTCATTTCACATTGCTCATATTCCTTGCTTTTTTGTGCCATGCTTTTTGCTTCCTGCCTCTCGTAATCCTATAAATTTCTTTCACATCGTGCCAGATAATTATCGGGTAATGGTCGGATGTGAAAGAAGAATGTGTAACCGCGACCTGTGATGCATCATTTCGCACCGAGTCACTTACACACATCCACGCTTCGATGTGCAACTTCCAACGGGGATTTGCTTAATCAAATGCAGATTTATTATCGTTCGTCAGTCGACTTTTAAGCTTTTTTTTATCTGAAATATGCAAATTAAATGCACATTAAGATGGATCAAGTATTTTACTAATGGGAAACATGCAAATATTTCTGTTTATTGCAGCGGATTTGTGGGCTCCGTTAAGAAGGGCTGTGTTGAAGGGTGAACAGCACAATATTCTGAAGCTCCAGCAAATTTTCTAGTTTCCATGGATGGTTGGCCCATGGAATTGAAGCTCAATTCGACGAATTCTTTTATTTTTTTTCGCAGTTCCTCATCTTCATTTTCACCCAAAAATTTGCGATAAGCGAGCGTGTTACATCGAATTGCAAAGTGTGCGGATTATCTCCTTCATTTCAGTATAAAACAAAAGACTCGTCAAATGGGCGCCACTTTTCATTGCTGCTCATCCCCCCTAACAATGTAGGGTTAGTCTGATGGCGTCACAGGGAGAGGTGTCTGGTTTTATAGGCGATTGGTTTCTGGTCGATTGAGGAGACGAAGATTGGACTCAAAAACTGTACTCTTATTGATAGAAACCACTTTTGGGAGAGCAACCTCTTGGCAGCTAGGACATCCGTCACAAGTTGATGTGTTAGCAGTTGTCATCTAAATCCTACATTCGCGATTCTGGAGAAATGCTATGGTCATACACAACTATTTCAATCTTTGTGATCTTAATTGTTAATACTTTAATCTGAAATTCGTTCTGCTCGACATGAGAACCACATGAGAATAATTGGGCTGGAGCAATTATTAAAAGAGCCAAGAATGGAAAGAAATGGACCAATCTTAAATGAAGGATATGACTATGGATAGCTCATTAGTATAACATCTTTACCTGAGAATCAAGGGATTCGTCACGTGCTCTTTTGCTTGGAAGAATGCTCTCACTCTGTTCTAAAACGTCAACCTACCGTACTCCGTGGGATCTTTCGTGAAGGTCTTGATGCTTACGCATTGAGACCACGAGAGCTTTCGAGATGATCGTAAAATAAACTGCTATTGATACTCCCCAACAATATTTCTAAAAAACTTGAAACAGTAAAAAATTCAAGATCTCTCATTTTTCAGACCTTGTCAACGAATTTCCTACGGTCTCACTGATTGCTGTGCAATATTTTAAACGACGAATTGGACCTGTTGCAGCCTTACAATTCGATAGACAACCGCCAATGAAACTATCTGGGGTTTCGCATATACACAGTTCTGAAGTTACTTAGTTACGTACTTACTTAGGCAGTTGATCCGTCATTCGCCTGTCAGTCGATTTCTCGATATATTGATCCTTCATTTCTTTTTTCGAATGGTAGACAACCGATACTCCGAGATTTGATCGCCTCTCTCGACTTGCTTCTGACTCTACCGTATCAAAAACAGAGGGCGAGTGCGGAGGACTGAGGCAGATTTTGTAGCAATTTTGGTGTGCCTATTTACTCTATTAAGGCCTGCTAAGCCAAAGTTAGAGCTATCGGGTCACAGAGAGTATTGGGCGCTACCTTCGACACGATATGACACGTATACCCATCAGCAGGGTGGGAATCTCTTCCGGGTATGTAGAAGAGAATCAGTTGTTGATCTTCTACGTCGCAGTAGAAGCGCTTTTTCAGATCTCTTCAACTAAATATTTTAAACGACGAATTGGACATGTTGCAACCTTGCCATTCGATAGACAGCCGCCAATGAAACTATCTGGGGTTTCGCATATACAGTATCGGCCAAAAAGGTATTCGCAAACAGTTTTTCGAGCATAACTTTTCTGAAACTTCCCGGATCGTTTTGATATTTTGAGACAAAATTTAAAACGGTATAAGAAGTTGATTCAACAACAAGAATAATCAAATTTTCAAAAATTTGAAAAAATATCGAAAAATTTATGAAAATGGCAAAAAACTGTAAAATGGAACTTTGACTTTTGAGATCTAGGAAAGACCGGTAAATGAAAAACTACAATAAAACATGACTAAAATAGTTTTAATACTTCGTTGGGTAGCCTTTGGCGTCGATGACCGCCTGACATCTTCTTGGCATCGAGTCGAGAAGGGTGTCGATAACAGACAGGGGATGGCCTTCCAGACAGATTGGAGTTGATCGAATTTCTGATTGGCATTCGATGTACGGACCCCTCTAAGTTGTCTCTCGACATGCTCCCAGATGTGTTCGATCGGATTCAAGTCAAGAGAATGATTGGGAAAGTCCAGAAGATCCACGTGGCGGCGTCGGAACCAGTCCTTGATGTGCTTCGAGGTGTGTTTCGGGTCGTTATTCTGCTGAAAAACGAACGCCCGGCCCACATTAAACCGTGCCCAGGGTCTCATTGTGTTTTAAAAGATGTCTTCTTACACAAATCAATCCATGATGCCTGTAATTCTTCTCAGGAGGCTGATTGAAGTCCCCGAGAAACGTAGCGTAGCATGGGCCAGAGCTCATCTTCACTGGGGACGCCAGGATTGGGCTAATCACGTGTTCGGTGACGAATCCAAGTATAATCTGTTTGGTACTGACGGTATCAAATGGATTCGCCGTCCGGTTGAATGTCGGTTCAATCCCAGCTACCAGCTCCAAACCGAGGTGGTTTGGAGCTGTTTCTCTGGGACTTCAATCGGCCCCCTGAGAAGAATTACGGGCATCATGGATCGATTTGTGTAAGAAGACATCTTTTAAAACACAATGAGACCCTGGGCACGGTTTAATGTGGGCCGGGCGTTCGTTTTTCAGCAGAATAACGACCCGAAACACACCTCGAAGCACATCAAGGACTGTTTCCGACGCCGCCACGTGGATCTTCTGGACTTTCCCAATCATTCTCTTGACTTGAATCCGATCGAACACATCTGGGAGCATGTCGAGAGACAACTTAGAGGGGTCCGTACATCGAATGCCAATCAGAAATTCGATCAACTCCAATCTGTCTGGAAGGCCATCCCCCTGTCTGTTATCGACACCCTTCTCGACTCGATGCCAAGAAGATGTCAGGCGGTCATCGACGCCAAAGGCTACCCAACGAAGTATTAAAACTGTTTTCATCATGTTTTATTGTAGTTTTTCATTTACCGGTGATTCCTAGATCTCAAAAGTCAAAGTTCCATTTTTCGGTTTTTCGCCATTTTCATAAATTTTTCGATATTTTTTCAAATTTTTGAAAATTTGATTATTCTTGTTGTTGAATCAACTTCTTATACCGTTTTAAATTTTGTCTCAAAATATCAAAACGATCCGGGAAGTTTCAGAAAAGTTATGCTCGAAAAACTGTTTGCGAATACCTTTTTGGCCGATACTGTACACAGATACACAGTATGCATTCAAAAGAATGCATCAAAAGAATACTTCAGAATACACAGATCTGAAGTATTCTTTTTAGTATTCAATGCGGAAAAAAAATTGTTTATCATTGTTGTTTTAACCGAGTTTAACGGATTATTTGTTCAAAATCTGTTCTGGAGCTGATCAAACTGCGGAGAAAAATGGCTTGTGTGTCGCTCAAAACTTGCGCCGTTGTACTTTGGAAGAATAATACAAGGTGGGGAAAAAATACGAGGTTTTCTTCTGAGTGCTCCTGAGTGCACCGTGCCAAGTCCGATTTTGCGAAACTTTCGAAACTTTTCGAAAGCCCTTCTCAAAGCATGGGATGACATTGATGACGACTAACTGCGGCGCACAGTGTACTCAGTTCCGGGTTGTATGAAGGCGTGCATCAAAGCCAAAGGGTCAAACTTCGAGAACTTAACAGAAAATTCCAGACGAAATCTCATTAAAAAGGGAAACTGAAATTATTGTAGTAAATTTGTACAGTACGGTGCCGTAAACTAGGCGAAAAGAAGGGTATTTTCGGTTTAAAATGTCTAATCTTCAGATTGGGGAAATCGGTTGGGTAAGCTCTGAATAAAACTTTTATGCAATATTCAGAGGTCTGCTATATTATAAGTTTCCATTTAACAACTTGTCTCTATGTAAAGTGAACGCGACTGAAAAAATAACGGATTTCAGCGCAATACTTCCCGCTTCATCAATTAGCAGTTTCTCCTCATACTGTAGAAAATTGATGAACACTGCAAACTGTTTCAAAGAATTCAAACTTAATTGCGCATTTCGAACAATTTGTGGTTTTCAGCTTTTTGTGTTTTTGGGCAAATTGCCGAAGGATTTTCTTCAAACAATTGTGTTATGTTGTTACGAAATCGTAAAGGGAACGAAGATTTATGTCGATGGGAGAATCGAGTTGGAATTAGTTAACAATATTATAATTCAAACTGATTAATAGAGTTCAATAGCCAAGAGTCGAGTCACTGCCAACGTGGAAGGTCACGTGCATTCCCCACAACGTGTTTAAAGTTGAAAAAAAAACTTTTTTTTTCGATTTTTTTTCGATTTTTCGAACCCTGCGAATGACCGAAGACCATACCCTGAAAGCAGCATGATGTTTGGTTTTTCGTTCAAATAGTTTCTGGTTTTCATCTTGCACTGAATTCCGCTTCATTAATAAAGCTATTCAATCGATTTCCTCGACATATTGGGACGAATCCCCAACCCCCACCCCCAAGAGATGGTCCGATTCGCAACGAAAAAAAAGTCTCAATATAAATCGAGAAAATCGACAGACTATGTACTTCATGGACCACCATCGCCCAAGATCGCAATGCATGGTTAGCTGTGATCCGCGCGCACACAGGCGATTGACAGATCGACTAAGTAACTAAGTACATAAGTGGATATAGCAACGGATATTCAAAAATGCGGAACTTATTTTTTATCTGGATCAATTTAACTGTAAAATATTCATTTTTCAAGCAATTCACTGAGGTGAACGAGGTAATGACAAGGTTACATTTAGATTAACATCCAATGGGTGAAATTCATTTTTCTTGACTTCTTTTTTTGAATAAATAAAAGCATAAAGCAAATTTAATAATTGCAGATTGAATACCATGAACACTGCTTCTACAGGGTGAGGAATAAATATAGCGCCGCATTCAAGACGGTGTAATAACTTCTAAACGAAAGATTTTTTTCTGAAAATCAACCAAAATGATTATTAAACAACAGCAATTATCATTAACACTTTTCAAACAGTTTCTTCCTCCTTTCACTTTGATGACAGCCTGAAGTCTCTTCGAGTAAGAGTCGACGACAACGCGGAGGTAGTCAACGTCTAAAATGCGTCCTACTGGTAAGTCCAATCACCACCCACGAAATGGAATTTTGACCACGGTAACACCTCCGCCTCAAGAATCTTCTCGATATAGTATTCCCTGTTGGAGCCAAAGTCAACGTTGACTACCTCTGTGCCGTCGTCGACTATTATCCGAAGAGACTTCAGGCTGTCATCAAAGTGAAAGGAGGAAGAAACTGTTTGAAAAGTGTTAATGCTATAATTTTTTTGTTGTTTAATAATCATTTTGGTTGATTTTCAGAAAAAAATCGTTCGATTTGAAGTTATTACACCGCCTTGAATACGGCGCTATATTTATTCCCCACCCTGTACAACAGATTTCAGTTGAATTTCTTGAAGAAAACGACACCTCTTCGTCTGAGAAATTTGCTGTTGCTGAACCGCAAACACAAATAAAGGTGAAGAAGCAGAAATTGAAAAAAAAACTTTAAATACTAGACTTATTAAAAAATTATTGCGTATCGATGGTGTACATACATGACCCCAGGTGCCCTATGGCGGATTAATAAGCCCCTCCTCTCATACCAAAACGATTTGATCGCATGTCGGATAGAAACAACGAGAACATATCGGTTTCCGCCAGTTTTTTTTAAGGCATTTCTTGCCAATTTCCGAATTTTGTCCGTGTTATAGCATAGTTGATCTTTCCAGTTCTTAAAATATTCAGAAATCAATCAATGATCAACAAGCACCTTCTTCTAGCTATACAAATTTTCTCTGATCTTTATGCTTCTAGTTCGCAGTTTTCTATTAAAATAGATGATTTAGATTCCAGTTTTACAGTAACATCCAATGATCTACACATCTTTATCCGCCAAAAAGTCTTCTTCCATGTTGAATTGTTAGTCTTTTCGATGTTTTCGATTCAAATTTTAAAAACGGATTATCCTGCGCTCTCGATCTCTTTCATACAAGTTTGAAACGTTCTATTCGATGTAGGAAAAAAAACGATATCCGAGTTTTCTATGAATGTTCAGCATCATTAAGTTGAGAATCACTTTCAGCCTCTTCGCACTCAACTCTTTTTTTTCTGTTTCAGTTCTCAATAGTTTGTCATCATATGGAGTGTTCATGAAAAGTCAGAGGTATCTCAAGCAAGAACAGTCGGTGTTTGATCAGCTGATCCAATTCCAGATCAATGGATAATCCTTGGAAGCGAAGAAGTCGGTGTTCTGCGCATCAAAGCACTTCGATTACTCTTTCGCGGGTGCTCTTTCTATTACTATTCAGTAGTCAGTTTTCGCCAACCGAACAATTTTCGCTCGGTGGTAAATGTACATCTGCAACATGGAGTGATTGGGGAGGCTGGTCCACCTGTCCAACAACTACTACAACAGATCCGACCATTGTGTCGAAGAGAACTCGGAAATGTACTACTTCGCCATGGTTTTGTAACGGAGGAGTATCATGCGAGTGAGTTTCAGTTTCTTCTTATCCTTCTAGCACAAGTCTCCCATAAGTTTTTGGTGAAACTTGTACCACAATTGTTGTGAATTTGGCCACGACTTGTGGTAGCATTGTGCTAGATTTGTGAAACTCAAAATTGGGCTTGAACTAGTAGGAGACTTGTTCTATACTTATGGTAGTTTTGCTGAAAACGTCCAATATTGAAGTTTTAATTTTTAGGGGTGAAAAGGCGGAAACGATGGTTTGCGGAACAACGACCACGAAAGGTATCTTTTCTTTATACCGGTAGCATTCTTAAAAACGTATTTCAGAAACATACTCAACAATCATTTTTGGAACGTAAGTTCACTTCCATTCTTTTTTTAACGATAACGTGATGCAGTTGTTGCAATTGGTTTGTTTTTGAGAACGATATTGGATGAAACTACAACAGTTGAAGATTCGACTACTACGGTACTGACGACAACAGAGTCCACGACAGAAGCCACAACTACAACAGAGGACACCACAACCACCAGTGCTCCGGAAACGACGACGGAGTCTGTCACAACTACAACAGAGGACACCACAACCACCAGTTCTCCGGAAACGACGACGGAGTCTGTCACAACTACAACAGAGGACACCACAACCACCAGTTCTCCGGAAACGACGACGGAGTCTGTCACAACTACAACAGAGGACACCACAACCACAAGTACTCCCGAAACGACGACGGAGTCTGTCACAACTACAACAGAGGACACCACAACCACCAGTTCTCCGGAAACGACGACGGAGTCTGTCACAACTACAACAGAGGACACCACAACCACAAGTACTCCCGAAACGACGACGGAGTCTGTCACAACTGCAACAAACGACCTCACAACCGCACATGCTTCCGAAACAACGGCGGACTCTGTCACAACTAAAAAAGACGACGTCACAACAGCACATGCTTCCGAAACAACGGCGGACTCTGTCACAACTGCAAAAGACGACGTCACAACAGCACATGCTTCTGAAACGACGGCGGATTCTGCCACAGCTGCAACAGACGACGTCACAACAGCACATGCTTCCGAAACGACGGCAGACTCTGCCACAACTGCAACAGACGACGTCGCAACAGCACATGCTTCTGAAACGACGGCGGATTCTGCCACAGCTGCAACAGACGACGTCACAACAGCACATGCTTCCGAAACGACGGCAGACTCTGCCACAACTGCAACAGACGACGTCGCAACAGCACATGCTTCTGAAACGACGGCGGACTCTGCCACAGCTGCAACAGACGACCACACAACCGCACATGCTTCCGAAACGACGGCGGACTCTGCCACAGCTGCAACAGACGACCTCACAACCGCACATGCTTCCGAAACGACGGCGGACTCTGCCACAGCTGCAACAGACGACCTCACAACAGCACATGCTTCTGAAACGACGGCGGACTCTGTTACTACAAATGAATTAGAAACAACTGAAGATTCTACGAAAAAAGACTCCGTTATTACAACTGAAGTTACAGAAGCAACAGCTGAATCTGCTGCGTCTACCGTATACCCAACGTCACCCAAAGACACAATTGCACCAGAGGCAACCACCGAAGACGCAACAGATGATAATACATCGGATCAGCTAACGTCTTCTGTTTTCACGTTCCCAACGGATGCTCCGAATAATGATGTGGAGACAACAACACTTCCAGTAGACGAGACAACTGAACCATCCAATGAATGTGATCCTCCGGTTACAGTGATTCCAGGAACATTGGGAACATTGTTCCCTGGAGATAACGGAAGCAGCGGCGGTTTGAAACCATACACATTCCCTAGCACACCTAGTGCGATGCCAGGAGTAACAAGGGCGCCGGCGTGCAAGACAACTCCAATTGTAACGACAACTATTCCATTCAAGACATGCACAATGATTGCTGTCTCTACAACTTCTCCAATAATCAGCATAACAAATCAGATGGAGCCGTCAACGACGGCTAACTCAGTATCAGTGACTGGTGATTTATTTATTTCTGTTTAAAATTTAAGCCTAACATAGCATAGAGGAGACTGTCCTAGATAAGAGTCTGAAAGAGGCAAACCTAAAATCGAAAAATGCGGCAGGGGGGGGGGGCAAGGGAATTACATTTGACAAATGATTACAAAAAAGGGGAAAAGAACTCAGAGAAAGAAGAGAGATAAAGATGTTCAGGAGACGGATCATCAACCGACCTACTGGGAGGATCTTTACCTTTTGAGGGATCTAAACCTTCCCCCACTACAACAGATTCAATTGAACCCACAGATGGAGCTAACAGCCTTGGTATATCCGGTGAAACTACTCCTGGGGCAATTGAAGCGACAACAACAGAGTATACTTGTGAGCCTTCAGAATTGATAAGAAAAAAGAAACCTAGTACGTCTTAGGGTCTACATGCAATGATTGCTCTCAACTTAATGTTCAATTGTTCAATGGGAATCCATACGAGGATGCATCGTCTGTTTTGAACAGATACTCGGCATCTGGATGCTACTACGTTCAATTCTTCTGCAGACCAATGGAGGCATATTCTTAAGCCTATTTATTCCAATTAATGCTTGTAACTATTACTAGTTTTCAGATCGGAGATACCGCTTTAGTCAGCACAATTCTCTCGGGAGACACTAGCTATTTATCAACTCCACTCAGTGCAAACCTCGCTTGCCGTGACAAGAAATGGGTTCTGCTCGGATCAAGAAATGCTTGGACTGCATCAGTCACTTCATTGGGATGCGTGTATGCGACTGAAACAACGACTACCAGCCAACCGTCAACAATTCCTGGAATTGATCCAAACAATCCGTGCATGAACTGTTCCAGTCTAGTCGTCAGTCCGACGATGCATCCAGAAGGGGTCACTTATCTCGATCACACACTCAACAAGTGTTTGTCTGTTGAAGCACATTGTTTACCCATTAACGTAAGTTCTTTTCTAGACGCATGATTCCTATCTTGGGCTCAGGGTGGCACTGAAGTTGAATTAATGTGCAACAACAAAAGTATATTGGACCGTGGTACTACAGTAAACCGGACATTCACCTGCAACAAAAATTCCGAATGGCTCGATGTTTCCACAGGTAGTATTGTTAACAGCATTTCTTGCATAATGCCGAAGGTGACTTCAACAACTCCAATCATCTCATCTACTCTTCAAATCATCTCATCTACTCTTCACGAACTGCCATCGACCGATGCAGGAGGCCCTCCGACCATCGATTCGTCTCAAAGGCCGATTACAGAACCAAAGACCACATTGGATGCGGAACCACCCGAAGCAGTTACAACACCAAATGAAGCGTTGAGCTCTACTCCGTATGTCACTGAAGCTGAAAACGTTCCGTCGACTACTGCTAATGCACAAGAAACTAGAGATTTCACTTCTGAAGTCGTTGACTCCACCACAACAACTCTCCCTTCAATTTGTGATAATTGTGCACAACTGGAACCATTGTCGATACTTGCACCCGAAAAATATAATGCAATGCTGGTTCTTTGGCATTATCGCGAGAACGGATGCAATCGAGTTTCAATTTCTTGCAAACCAACACGAGAGTCTGGTGCGGTATATTTGTATTTCAACCGAAATAGATACGTGATGTTCGGAGTGGGAGATCTGTTCATGGATCTGGTATGTACCAATGGCCAATATGTGTATCAAGGCGAAGAAGTCTCCACAGTCAGTTGCCTGGATGCAAGTATGTTTGGTGTCATTTGTATTACTTAAATTGATTCTAATTTTCAGCTATCGATGTTTCTTCATTCACAACAGTTCCGGCAATGACAACAGTTGCACCCGGAGACGACTGTACTGGATGCAATAGACTTCCAATTGACATTCTAAGTTCTTCATCTGGGTATATCAACGGTTTTATGAAGGCCACAGCTTCCTATTCAAACTGCATGTCCGTTCAGCTGACTTGCTACGGAGTTTCGAGCACTGATCAAGCCTATTTGGTATATGCTGATTCGCCGCTTTCTCAATCGAAGACTAACACTAATCTGACACTGTCATGTAACTCGGCTGGAGTGTGGGTCACAGATGGACTACAAGTAGTTGAAAGTATCTCTTGCGGATACATCCCTGGTAATCCCTTTTGAAAATTGGTACTATTACAGTAACTCGATAAACCATTATATGGATTTCAGAAATTGTCACAACTACACCACTTCCATCAGCTTGCGGCGCTTGTGCCAACATGGTTTCTACTTTTCTTCCACTCGAAATGCAAGCTCCCGATGGAATGATTTCATATTACTACTATGTGGATACCGCAACCAAATGCAAGAAAGTCGATATTTCGTGCCAAGGACCAACAAGCACTGAAAATGCGGAACTTATATTCAATGCTATTGGAATCGTCAACAAAGGGCTTGGCATTCATGAGATCAGTCTGAGCTGTTCCTCAGATGGAACCTGGAAGTATGATGGAGATGTCATCGACTCTGTCAGTTGCTCAATTTCAATTGATACTGCTTTCACACCACAAACTACTTCAGTTGTAACAACTCCCTCGATGACTCTAAATCTTTCCATTCGTATGCTTTTTTGCTTTATAAGAATAAAGAGAAATCTGTTTAAATTTCAGCGTTGTGTGCTCAATGCGCTCGTCTAACCGCGGAAACTGTCTCTTCTATCGACAATTCGCTTCTAAATGGAATTTCAATAATGACGTTCTCAACGACGGTCAATTCGTGTTCCACAGTTGATGTGACTTGTTCCGGCGTTGAATCTTCTGAAATAGCCACTCTTCTTGCTGCCACAACATCATTAGTAAGTGGGCCCGGATCAGTGTCATTCAATTTCATCTGTAATTCGGGAGCTGACTGGATGACGGCTGCAGGAACCATCGTCAGCAGTGTGGCTTGCGGAAGATACAACTGTAAAGTTCAGCTTGAACCGATATTGCATTCAAAATTAATTTTTCAGTGACAACAACCACTCCAACAACAACAACCACTCCAACAACAACAACTGCAACAACTACTACTACAACTACTACTACAACCAGCACTTCTACAATTCCCACAACAACAACCACTGCAGTCTCTCAGTGCTCAAAATGTGCAAACATGCTCGCAAAGGCAGCCAGTCTCTCTGATGGCTCTTATAATGGGATGATCGTCTTGCAACATTACACCAGTTCGGGATGTAGAAAAGTCGACGTTTCATGTGGACCGACATTAAACACCGAGAACGCCACTATTATCTTTGGTTCTACTATTGTAGCAACCGGCGCAAAAACTCACTCATTCACGTTGACATGCAACTCAAATGCCAATTGGGTCTATGACTCGACGTCGGTGTCCACGGTCAGTTGTGTGGTGTCAGCAGCGACGAACGGAGTCACTGTAGCACCGACGACAAGCGCAACAACTGTCAGAGACGATTCGGCGATTGCGTGCAGCAAATGCGTAAAAGCGCCAATCGTATCAGTTGGAGCAGGATCTACATATCTTAACGGAGTCACTACCATTGTTCAGTCAACAGATTCGACAGGATGTTCACTGATTACTGTCAAGTGTCAAGGAAGAGCAGTAAGTTGTGATTTCATTCAATTTGAGAACTTTTCTATACATTTTATAGTACCAAAAATTTATTTTTAAAAAAACTTTGAAAAAAGCAAATAAATAAAAATAAAAAATAGTTGACCCCAGCAGAAACCGAACCCCACACCTCCCTAATCACGGCTAACCTCGGGTAAGCGTTGTACTGAGAGTAATGACCGTCGGAATCCTGCTTTCTCGACTGGCTGGGCTTCTTCAAACACTACATCATGTTTCCACCTTCTTTTCAGCGCTATCTTACTTAACTTTTTAAAAAAGCAAAATAAGAAAAGCAAAGAAATTACCATGGAAGCCGAACCGAACCCACACCGACACTCTGTAATACGTTTTCAGACCGGAGACGGTGTTGCACTTCAATCATCAGGAGTTATAATCTCTAGTGGATTCGGCTCAACGACATTCAATTTTACCTGCAACTCTCAGTCCCAATGGATCGGACGAACTGGTTCGCCCGTCACATCACTCACTTGCGGCCACAAGAACTCCGTCACAACTCGATCATTAGTAACAACCCTTGCTCCAGAAGGTCGATGCAATTCTTGTGAAAATATGATAGCAGTTTCAATGACTGGAATTAGCTCGGATAGTTATAACGGAATGGTGATAATGGATCATTTTGTGAATCCACTCACCGGCTGTCGCGCTGTAACAGTAAGTTGCGAGCCCACAGTGCCTACTGAAAATGCTACTCTCTACTTGAATTCCCAACCCGTATCCACAGGAATGACCACTCACAAACTTGAGCTAACATGCGACGCGACGGGTTTATGGGCTTCTGATACAACAACCGTCAATGATGTTGGATGTTTGATTTCTACTGGCACAGGAGAAGTTTCTGCTACCGTAACAACTGCAGCTCCGGTAACTAATCCGTCAACAAGTGAACATTTCGCCCATTTTTAGATTTGAGTTTAAGTGTGTTTATTTTCAGATCTTTGCTCTCAATGCACAAAACTTCCAGTTCAGTCTGCTTCCAAATCTGGGGTACTAAATGGATTCACAACTCTTTCAACAACCATAAACACGTTCGGTTGTAGTGTTGTGACAATGATGTGTGAAGGAGTAACGGTTAGTTGAATAAAACCCGATGAGAATGAACTTTTATTTCAGTCTACTGACCTAACAGCTATAATAATAAACGGACACTATGTTGATTATGTGGTTGGCAGCGTGAACTACACGGATTTTGCGTGCAACTCACAGGGACAGTGGACGAGTTCCACTTTCGGAGTCGTGAATTCAGTAATCTGTGAGCGGCAAATAAGCGACACGCCTACATCAGAAGCACCTACCACTACTACCACCACCAAATCCGCTTCGTTGTGCAATTCGTGTTCAAACATCCGTCCATTGCCAATGGGCACAGTAGCCTATTACGATGGAATGCTCGTAATCATTCTTCGCCAAGACAGAGACACGTCATGCAGAAAAGCAACACTTGTCTGTATGCCAACAATGGTCAATGAGACAGCGGAACTTTATTTGGACACAAAGAAGATTAATTCAGGAGCAAGTGTAGAGCTGGATGTGCAATGTTCAAGAGATGGCGTTTGGGTCTATGATGGTGAGGAGCACACGACAGCATCATGTTTGGTCTCCAGTAAGTTTCTTTCCTATCTTAGAAGAGGTGTGATCTCATATCTTGGGGACTTGTACGGGGACTAGCCTAACAATCGTTTAATTCGTTCGTTTAAGACACAACAGCGTCACCAGCCGGCAAAAAAAGAAAGAAGCGACAAGCAGCGACAGGTTCCTCTGCATGCCAATCCTGCGATGTTCTACCAATGTCTCCTCTTCACTCATTCCACCCATACATGAACGGATACTCCACAATTTCCCTCGATGAAACGGGATCTTGTATGACAGCTATTGCTTCATGTGAAGGTATTGACAGCACTGACACTGTCGCCTGGATTGCTTCTGGAACCATTCTTTCCAGTGGAACTAAACAGCTCAATATGACATTCACATGCAACTCATTGAGCAGCTGGCAGTCTTCAGCTGGGATTGTTTTCTCGTCACTATCATGTGGAAGGCGGTTAGCAATAGCAACTGTGGCCACCACAACAGCCGCTTCTCAAGCTCTCAACTGCCCAAATCTTGTTGCTGCCCCATTAATTGCCACAGAACTTGGGCCAAATGAATCAAACGGTCAGTTAATTCTCGATCATTACATCGATACAACTACAATGGCACGAGTGGTTACCGTCACTTGCTATGCAAGCTCATCAACCAGCAAAACAATCTTATCCTTCAATGGAGGATCGCGCACAATTAGTGGAGAAGGACAAATGCAATTAACAATGACGTGTAGTACAAGCGGGCAGTGGATGAAGAATGGAATCGGAGTCGAAACAGTGGCTTGCATCGTGTTTTCTATACCTGGATCAACGATTCCTTTGACAACGACTATTCCGACTACTCCAACGACTTCGGCAGGATCGTTGCCAAATACCAACTGTGCAAGAAACGTTATGCTCGTTATCCCAAGTGGATATAATGCAGCATACCTTTCGATGAACACAATATCCACAGAAACGTCATTGGAGATTGTTATGAGTTGTGCAGCGCCAACTGGAATATCGGAGTCGATGATCTTGAGTTCAACAGGTGCTATATCCACGTCGTCAGCACATACAACCAATATGACATTAACTTGTAATTCGGCTTCTCAGTGGGTGGTCTCTTCAACGAGTGGCACTGGAATCGATATCGGATCTATTATCACTAGCATTGCTTGTGTAGTTAAAGCATCGCCCTCAACAACTATAGTTCCAGCTGTAATTCCAGTAGGGTGCCGAAGTTGTCCAAACCTGCCTGCAACTGGGCTTTTGTCAAGTCAATTGGATGCCAATGAAAGAAACGGTCAATTTATTGTGCACCACGTCACATCTACAAATGCTTGTCGCGTTGTCTATTTGTCGTGTGCAGGACACTCTGCATCAGAAAACTCCACAATACTCTTTAACGGTGGAGCCCAAACAATGAGTAATGCGGGAATAACCTCGACCGTCCTGACATGCACAAGCTCCTCTACATGGGACTGGTACGGTAGCTCAATCGAATATGCATCCTGTAAGGTTGCTGAAAGGGCATTGACAACGACAGCTGCTCCAGTTTTAACGACAGAAACGCCGAGCGTGTTACCCGGCGCTAGCGAATTGGCTCTCTGTAATTCACGTCTTGCCAATCCTCTCATCGTGGGAGATGCAGGAGCTTATTTGGTCTTGGACACCACACTCGTCAGCAGCGGACTGTCCACAACGATTTCTTGTGCTGCGCCAGATGTGAGCAGCACTTTTCGAGATTAACATGCTCAAAAATATATTTTTCAGGGCTCAGGTACCGCAGTCTTAACAAACGGCGATGGAAGTGTGCTCGGACAATCTAGCAATGGACTCATTAACATGACATTGGTATGCAATAGCAACTCGCAATGGATGATATCTGCTATCAGCTTGTCGTCATCTGATTCATCGGCTGCGGCTGGAACAGTGGTAAATGATTTCAAATGTGGAGCGATCGGTTAGTTTTCCATGGAAATCGCATCGTATGCCACTGAATTCAGCACCGTCTACAACAACAATTGCAACGACAACACAACTAAGCACAGCTTGTCAATTGTGCCCGAATATGCAGGCAATCGCTCTCAGTTCATCTCAATTGATGGCCAATGGAGCTACAAATGGTCAACTTATTCTCAGTCACACGGTCGATCAATCGAGCAAATGCAGAGTAGTTGAGATCAAATGCAGAGGCGATAATGCACGACTACGTGAACTGTGCTGAATGATCAACAATTTTTTCTTTTTCAGACGAACCAGAACTCTACAATCTTCTTTAATGCCAATGGCCAATCTCTGTCAGCCATGTACGGTCAGGTCGCCACATCCATTGTATGCTCGCCTTCAAACACTTGGCAAAGGAGCGGAGCTGAAATTGGTGGAGTCGCCTGCATGGTCACTTCAGTGGTGGGAGCCACATCCACATCACCAGTTCCCATTACAACGACAGCCGCCACATCGACAACGCCGAGCTCAAATGGACCATCTGCAAGCTGTAACACAGCATTCATGACGGCCGTCTCTGCAATTGGATATACAAGTGGATTCATGACTGTCGATACAAAAACTTCCGGCTCAATCATGAAAGCAGACATTACATGCGCTTCTCCAGTCCCATCGCAAACCGCAGCTATTTTGGACTCAAACAACAATCAAGTTTCTTCGGGAGTCGGATCGGCTTTCACGACACTTACGTGCAACTTCAATTCTCAATGGGTGACACCAAATGGTATAGTAATGGATTCTTTGAGCTGTGGAACCGTGTCACCAGCCACAACGGCACTCGCTCCAGCTGTCACCGTAGGTTTTTCAAGTTTTCCGTGTCAAGGCCGCATTATCACCTTTGCGACCACAGCGTAAAGATTCGATATCGCAACAATGTCGCCCGTCGCTCTTCAAACAGCTTTATTGATTTTATCAAATAGTAGCGCAACAACAATGTTAATAGATGTTCCTGGAAGTACAAAAAAATTAATCACTGAAACTAGCGTTTCCAAATTTGAAGATCAGGTATTCTTTGAGTACGCACTTGATTAAATTGACGATTGTTTTGAGCTTTTTTGAGCTTTTCCAGATTGACTATCATTGAATCTTTATTTTCAGACAACTACAACGACGACAGTCGCGGATGATTGCTCATCGGCCGCATGGTCTACATGGCTAGAATGGTCTACGTGCACGGATACATGTGGATCTTGTGGAACACGGACTCGATTCAGAAGCTGTAACAAACCATCGAGCACGTGCAAGTGTACAGGGTTAGTTTGAGCTAGTGTGTCGTATCGATTCAAAAAACGATCAATTTTGATTCGATTTGTTGAACGGGCAAATCGATTTTGAATCGATTCGATAAAATCGAATCAACAAAAATAGTGAAAATGCGCTCTACCGATCAATACCTTTGGCGGCGGTTTGAAATCGTATTTTCCTTTGAAAAATGCAATTTACTAAAAACAGTTAAAAAAATACGATTTTAAACCGCCGCCGAAGGCATTGATCGGTAGAGCGCATTTTCTTAATTTTTGCATTATTTTTGTTGATTCGAATTAATCGAATCGAATCGAACTGAATCGAATTGAATCGAATCGAATCGATTCGATTTGATTCAATCGCAATTCGAATCATGTTGAATCGATTGAATCATTTCAAAAATTGTCGATTTAATTCGATTCAATCGATCAATGCCAAAATCGACACGACACACTAGTTTGAGAGTCTTGGACGTTGAAATGATGCTCAAAATTGCAGAAGTGCGTATGAGAAGGAGTACTGTAACCTAGCGGTTTGCAAATTCCCACGTGCCTCGTGCTGCACCGGTTTCACACCCCATTCTTCGGGAGGAACATTCGTCTGTCTCAATTCTTCATAATAGTTGTGCTCCACGTTATCTGACTTGTTTATATTATAATAATGATGAAAGAACGAAGAACTGCATCTGTAAGCCAAGTTCTGGCATATTGTTTCATTATTCAGCTTCTAATTTTGTATATAAAAAAAACGATTCACAAGGAGGGGGGGGGGGGAGGGGGCAGCCGCAAATGTGACCTATGTGCTATACAAATATGTGCGCGAACAGGAGACAGACTATTTATATTTAGAATTGTTTAGCTGTGATGCATGAGACGTGGTCACAAAGCATGTGAACTGGTTTTTTCAAGTTTCAAGTTTTCAATAACGGTCCACAACCTTCTTCAAACAGACTTTCTCATTCATTTCGTTTATTCTATAGGGTCACAAAAAATGTATTCTTACCTTTTAATTCAGCTTTTTACTAGTCTCACGTACCTTGTCCGTTCTTCAAATCAGGTAGCGTTGAATTGAGCGGCGTCGTGGGAGAAACTTAGATTTCAGTGTATCGCCTTAGGGTGTTTGGGAGGATTTGGTGGTTGTGGCTCTTCGTGTCTCTTTGGATTATGCTTTCAGGCACCGATGGTGAGTAAAACTTGGTTATCACAGTATTTCTCATATTGAAATAAGTATATCAAAATCTAAAAAAGTTATTATTAATAAGGCTTCCACGAAAGACGAAGACAAAAAGTCGTCTTCACACGTCTCTCAGTTCGTCTTGCATTCGTCTTACGCAATAAAAAAGTTGTCAACACACTGCGTCAGACGAATTCAAGACGAAGATGAGAAAAATCTTACAAGCCTTAATTATCAGATTCAACCAATTGGGTGCCCATGCGGAGTTGGCTTTATGTGTATGCGTGGTGGATGTGTTGCGCGGGCTGCTGCTGGAACAAAAACGTTCAGAGACGAATCGTCGAGGCCTCCTGACCTGCAAAAGTATAATGTGGGTGCCTGTTGTATCGGAACGCTGCTCATCGTAAATATTCAGACTCCTGACGACCATTTTGAAACTTGCTGCTCTCTTCTTGACGTTCCTTCTTCTTGTACCGCCCTCTGCTCCTACTCGACGTATACATCTGAAGAGGTCAATGCGGTTCTCCTTCAGCAGTCAACGTGCCCAGTAAGTGCGGTTCAAAAGATTCATTTTTGTGCAGCACGTGGAACGAATCACACCGACTGCTGTTCAAAATCATTAGTTCCAGCACATTGTCATTCTTTTTGCGATCAGGTTTGCATATTCCTTTGGTATATTATTGGCACATAAAGCTTACCTTCAGAGCCAAGACACATATGCAGATCACCTATCACTTTCTCATTTACAATGTGTACAGTACTTCAATGACATCAAATCTTGCTTCGTGGAGCACGCCAACTCGGAATACTTCGAAGGGTTCAGCGACGATTTTTCGGCAGGCAATCGAGACCAGCCAACTAGTTTAGGATCTAATTTTTAAAAATGTTCTACATTGTTGGTGGTGCGCAGATTCTGAACAAGGCCATTTATGTACATTAGACCGATAGTATGAGCAGTCTGTTAGGAATCCGAAATTGAAGTTTGTTCGCTGGGAGACGAAAGTATTTCGCTCTAGATGTGTGCCTGGATTTTTTGTTATAAAATTCTGGGGTACTCTCATGCCTAGTTTACATTAAATTTTGCAACAAGATTCAGTAATGAAATGTAAACCACCCAACCGGAGCAGCCGCTAAATGATGGGAAAATTCAAAACTGCATCAAACACAGCAAGGATTCACGAACCAATTAGTTGCAGTGTTCATCTCACCGCGAATCAAAATGTCTAGTTCAAGAATTGCGCCCCACTATTTTCCAGCTGTTATCATTTTTCAGTCTTTGAAACAATAGATAATTTATTCAATTATTACCTATATATCATAAATAGAAAACAATTTATTCCTTCCGACTCAGACTCGGGAAACAACAGAAAAAATGACAAATATACCGAACTTTATGGAAAAGCAAGTTTACTTAAAAATCTTTCCTTGGTTGAACTTCTTTCCTCCAAAGTCTCCTTCCCACAAGAAGTATTCGTTAACTTCTTTCTTGGTGGACTCAGACTTAGCGTCTAGTTTAGTCCAGGTGTATGATTCATAATCAACCTGAAAAAAAAATTTGCAAATTGTAGCTTTCAGTTTAGAGGTAATCGCTCAATAAATTAACAACTCCAACGAGAAGAAGCGCTCGTATACGAAAAGTGTAACTCTGTATAAATGTGCCATATATACAAATGACTACCTTTCGATGATTAACAACCGCCAAAATCATATACAAACCTGCCAATCAGGGCTGAGCTCGAACGCAAGTTTGTCTCCCTTCCACACCCAAATTCCAGAGATGGAGGAGTTATTGTCAGATCCAAAGAGAATCATGGAAGCGAAAGCGTTTTTCTTCAGCTTTTCCAATCGCTGGTACATTCCATTGATGAGATTACAGCTCATGAATGTAAGGGTAAGCTCTTCTGGGTATTTGTACTCGCATTTCCAAATAGACCAGTTTTCGGCATCAAAGTTCTCCCAGAAGTGTGGAATGGCTTTGGTAGCGGTATCTTCATTGGAATAAGATCTCTTGAAGTTGTCCAATTTGAAGGTACCGTTTGGCAGTGCAGCGAATGGGTCTACGGATTTCTCCTCCTTTGGCTCGTCGTCCTCATCAGCAGCAGCTGGCCGGGATTCCTCCTTCGGCTTCTGAGCCTTTGGTGCAGACTTGACAGCCTTGGCATTGAGCTCATTGAACTTGGCTTCTGCAAACTCAATACTGAACAATGAAATAAATATAGTTAAGTTAGAACATTTTAATCGAGAATTATGAAATGTATGGGACAAAAACTAAGGTGATTCAGAATTGACTGCAGGAAAAACCTGTAACCGACCAGTGCCAAATCTCCTACTCTCAGTCCCAGGAAAAATGCGCCGATCAGAGCAAAAACAAAAACTGTTTAGGGCTAAGATCGTAAAGCAAAATTCTTATTTTTCCACCACTGTAACGCTGGCCACTCAACGGAGTAGACTGCTGACTTCGCAGTGAACTTAAAATATTCCAAAAGCTTCAACTCACGGTTGAATTGAGACACAGAAGCGGCAAGGGCAACATCTCCGAGAACGTCCTTAACAGACGGCTGGTTTACCACCGTTCTGAACCAACGAGTAATGTTGACGATCGATTTTCTTGTGTCGGCGTCGAGAACGTACTAAAGCATTTACCTATACTCCATTTTTGTTAATACTTGTGACATACTTGGAATGCTGGGAGCAAATCAAGAGCAACTGAAACATCAGCGAGTGATAGGCGTTCCCCAACCAAGAAGGTTTTCTTCAGAAGAACGCGATCAAGAACTTGAAGATGTCCGTTGAGCTCATTCTTGTATCGCTCTACTGTTTTCTTATCGAAATTAGCAGCCGAAACAGATGGAAGAACATATCCAAGAACAGCAGGGAGCAAGATACCTTCAGCATATTGAAGCCATTGAACAATCTCGGGGTTGGCGGAAGTTCCGGTCAAGTGAAGTCCAATAGACTCTGCTCCGAAAAGAAGTGCATCTCCTTCGTACGCGGGGGTCTGAAATTCTGAACTTTGATAATTCTAAGATCCAGAATTGACTAACATCCAAATAAATTAAAACGTACAACTCCAAGTGGAAACTTGTCAGCTGGAGCGACGTCTCCGGAGAGAGTAACAGCCTTGTTTGCAAGCTTGGCAGCAATCAGAACCTTTTGGGTTCTGAAGTTGTCTTTGTTTCCATATAATTTCTGAAAAAATTGAAAATTTCCTCATCGTAAACCTTAGTTTTCGAGAACATTTGCAACTGATTTTTTAAAGGGCCCGATCAAAGCTTTTTTCTTATTGTGAAAACGAAATAAAACTGGGTGAAAATACTTCCGAAGCTTAGTTACATCAAAAAACACGTAATTTAGTGTTTTCCGCAATTTTTTTTGTTGCGCGTTTCAGGACTTCCATTTAATCAAAATCAATAAACTAGTTCTATTCGAAACAGTTGGAAAAATTTAAGAATATTTAAAATCAGATGTTGAAACTTACTCCGGTCATGATGTTACAAACGAGTCAGAAATGGACTAAAGCAACGCTCAAAGCAGAGGCGCTTGAATAGTGTCCTTTGATGTCTGACAATCTGCAGGATGGCCTGCGTAAGTGCCCTCAGTTACATCAAGCACGTAAAAGATACGGGCGCTACGCAATTCACTAGTCCACAATTGCATTAGCCGTTTTACCACATTCTGGCGCCAAACATTTAATTTTAAAAGGTATTTCGCGTCCTTTTCTGAGGGTCCGTTCAGAGTATTTCTGAATGTGGAGTTGACTTTGTTTTTTGGCTTGAAAATGGCGTACTCTGCATTTTTGCATTTCCTAGAATGTTATTTATTTTCCTTGAATGCTTCGAAATTTTGACGTCATTCTACTTACAGATGAGTTTTACTAACATTAAAAATCTCGAAAACATTGGTATACAAACAATATGCACGGACTCGTCTGGAATTAACAAAGAATATGTGATAAATTGCATTATTGTAATATTTCTAATTATTGAATTCAGATATACGTGTGTGATGCCGAAAGGAATATATTGAAATTTGATAAGGACTCATTGTTTGCTGAAGGAAAGCCTGTCGTCTTCGAGGTTCCCGATGCTACAACGTCATCTATCGTTTGGTACGGTGAAAATATTGCCTTCGGGTATCGAAAAGTGGACATCATCCTAGGATCCGAGCAGCAAATGGTAGGACGGACGAAGAATGAGAATTTTGTTCCAGAGGATATAGTGGATTCGCTCGAGTTCCAGATGGATGTTACAGCTGTTGACGTAAATAATGAGAATGTCATTGGCGGTTCTAGTGACTACGCTGTAAAGTGCACCAGCTTGAAAGATCCTGAAGCTGAACTAAAAATTAGGAACCTTGAGTCAGAAGTTCTGTGTGTCAAAATTGACCCAAAAAACGAATTCGTGGCAGTGTCTACTGTGGACGGTAATGTAACTGTCATAAATATTGACTCATTTTCCATTGCTCACACGCTTGCCAACGTTTTTCCAAAGTTCGAAGCTATTGAGTCAGTTCTTTCTTTAATATTCATCGGAATAAATTATATTTTTAAGCGTGTCCAGACCTCGTATCCAGTTGACGTGGTCTATTGATGGGCAGTGGTTATTTGTGCCGTCGAAAGACTGTGTGAAGTCCTATTGCCGCAACAACTGGGAAGAAGCCGGAGTATATCGGCTGAAGGATCATTCAGCTGTAGATTTTTCGATCAGCACCATTTCGTCTTGTGGGAAATATCTGGCTGCGTCCACTATGGACAACCAGGTAGTTGTTTGGAAAAGCAACGAAATGTAGGTAGTGTTTTTTCTGGCGTCAAAGTACATCATTTTACAGGGATGTTTTATGCACGGAACGGTTTAAAAGAAGCGCTCCTGGTGCCACAATCATAACTTCCATTGCATTTTCTCCGTTTTCACAAAAGCAGTTGATTATCGCCGATTCTAATGTTAGTTGTGAAATCTCTGAATTTAATTTCTCTGGTATTGTAACCAGACTACTTTTAGAGAGGTATTTGTGCATTCCATATTACCGATGACTCCTCCACTGATCCAGCTGTGGCAGTTGCAGCTGAAAGTGATGATGACGATTCTCTTATCTTGAACAGAACTTCAGTAATAAAAGGAAGTTTATTCAATAATGATGAAATGGAAGATGATGAAAACACTCGAAGTACGTAGATTACCATCCAAAAGCTACCATATTTATGAACTTTTAGTTAAAAATTGCCAACCATAATTTTGTACCACTGAAGCAATTATTGGTCTATAGAATTTTTGGGTTTTCAATTGAGAATTGAGTTGAGATCATTTTGATGACGATAATTCGTGAGAATCAGCACCGTAAGCTGCAAAAGCTATAAAAAACTATTAAAAGTCAGTTACAAATATTAATTTATATCTGTGATTGCAATTTTCCACGAATTATTGCTAATCGAGATGGATCTTGACCGGTTCTGTATTTATATATTTTTGAAGTGAAATATAAGATTTCAGTGTCATCTGACATTGGTGCTATTAAAAGGCAGTTCAATTATGGAAATCAAGATATTGACGGCCTTGAAGAATACGGTTTCAAATTAGGTGAACCTGAAACGATGCATCCCGTATGCCCTAGTGATCCATCAAATTTTCCACTTCCATCAATTTTGACCGAGCCACCAGCGCCCAGAAAGGTTCTTATTCCGGAGAGATTCGTGAGCAACAGCTCGCCGATAGATCCTGACGGCTTTCAAAGATTCCTTAAATATAACCGGTTCGGGATAGTGAGAAGTTACATTGACGAAGAAAAAAAAATTTCAACCATTGATGTTCGTTATCCATATTCTTTCTATCTTTCTTAATTTACATTACAGATCGAATTTCACAACAAAAGCATACATGGCGATATACACATCGACAATTTTGAAGTAAACTATGAAATCGCTGATATTTCTCCGAAAGCTGTAGCGTTAGCGAGCAAAGAAAGTCGAAAAAAAGAAAAAGAATTGGACAAGACGAGTGAGAATATTGAAGATCTCGGGGTGGACGAAGACAAAACGGAAAAAAAAGGAACTAGCATTCTTCATGTTATTCCTATTCAGTCCTTTGATAGTCCGAGATGGTTTATAACACTACCCCGCGGTGACGGATGTCTTGATATACTGTGCTCCAGCACTCAAGTAGTGGCTCTTACCAAAAAACGGAATATTCGAGTTTTCACAATTGGAGGCATTCAAAGACAAATATTCACACATCCAGCTCCAGTTCTTACTGCTGCCTGCTTTGAAGATCGCATTGCTATCGCTTCTGTTATTGGATCGGAGTTTTACGAAAATAAAAAAGTTCCGCAATGGAGGTTCGAAGTTGTTGAATATTCGGTAAATCAAAAATCTTGGTATAGAGAAGCGAGAACTCAATCATCTACTGGAGCTGTTTCTCAAATCGATGTTCCTGTGGAGAGTGGTGAGCAATTAGATTGGTTGGCTTATTCCAATCAGGGAAAACTTGTCGTGATGGATTCGGCCTACAATGTGTATGTACTCTCGTCTCCAGGATTATGGATTCCTATTTTTCAAGGCACGTCAGTTCTACGATCAACAACTGATGGGATATTCCCCGTTGGTCTCACTACGAAAGATTTCCGCTATATCTATTGTCGTGGGTCCCGTTCTCCATTGGTTAATGGTATTAATGCTCCAACAACGGTATCATGGAAGCTGCCGTTCTGTCGGCCAGAAAGTGCTCGAACAGAAAAAGAGAATGAGCTATTACTTAATGAGCTCGCATTAGCGGATGTTATTGTAGAGCACGGTGGCGAAAATAATACTGAAGAAGCAAAAACAATAAGATCAACCATTGTGAAATTTTTTGCTTTACTGACTCAAAGTAATTTGGATGGTCAGGCGGCTGAGTTAGCAACTATTGCTTCTGGTGGGATTTCAGCGTCTTCTAAGATTATCCAAAGCTTATGTAATTATGCCAGCAAATGTAAAAAATTGGCTCTATCCGAAAAAGTAGCTGAAATTGGGCGCCAGATGACAGAAAGGGATGAAGATCGTCAATGTGAAGATGACGAAATTCGTCCAGCGAAAAGGATTGCTGTCGCTTCGCGTAGAGTGCAGCAAGCTCAAAGCCACGCCAGATACGAGTCGAAAAGTAATGAAGATTATGAAGAAGACCAAGAGGAAGAATCGCGTTATACTTCGCGAATGGATATTTCCTTATCGTCTCAACCAGTTCAGCCATTAGAGAGACTTGCTAAAAACCCATTCGCCAAAGGTGTGGATAAAACAGAATCTGAAATTCCGTCTTCTTCACAGATGTCGTTATCTATATTTGACCAACTAGAAACTACTTCAAATGACCAACGGAAACGTGCGCGTGAGCCGGAAACCATATCAAACTCCAACCCAACATTTCGGAAACAGGCGAAGCTCAATTTTGCATGTAGCACTGAACGGGATGAACGAAAGAATGCTAAAGTTCAAGAGCCGTCCAAGAATAAAGAGAATGTGATCGAAAAGGAAAAGCAACAGTTTGATGAAGAACCATCGAAGAAAAGGTGTGTTAAAAATCTTAGTACCATCTTATTAGTTACTCATGAAATATTTTTCAGGATCACTCCTTATGATATGTGGTTGTCAGAAAATAAAAGTTCTCTCGAATTCGAATATGATGCGGAGGAAGCCGACTTTTCTAAGTTCTGTATTCAAACCTTCCGCGCACTTAGCAAGGATGAAAAAGAAGAATGGAAAGCAAAGGCGTTGGCAGCTATAGCTCTAAATTAGTTTTTGCATTATTTGAATACATTTGCATTTTGTACTATATGAATTTGATTCGGTCATTTGTTTTCTGTTTTTTGTTAAGTTTTCCAGTACACAAAGAACACCCAATGTTACCTTCAACCGCCTGCGTCTTCTCTTCTCTCGTTTCACTTTCAATTCAACCGAAAGTGAGTGAAAAGGGAAGAGTTGGAGGAGCCGCCCACTCCGGAGTGAAGAGCCCCGTCTTTCACTTCCTTCAGTGTCCCCAGTTCCTCCAAGTTTTCTTTATCTTTCTTCTTCGCCCTCTTACGCCACCTTTCATTCTCTTCCAGTGGTTCTTTTCCATCCTTCTTTTCTCTTTGCGGGTGTGTGCTCCTCTTTCATGTCATTGTGCCACCTAAATCAATTTCCCTCTTTTTTTTTGCCGTTGAGTATGTGCTGCAAACATAGGAGACCTTGAAATAGTGCATGAATTAAAGAGAGGCAGACATTTTGCTTCTTTCCAAAGCTCCCGCGACAGCCGCTGCCACCGCTTCTAGTCCGCTATTTTGCTTCAAAGTAAAAGTTTGAATTCGTTTTTTCTACTCTTACTCTACTCTTCCTCTTTTCATTTAACTACTTCCCTTTCACATTGATCCTGCCATCAGCTAGCGCCGTTGGAATCAGCGAAATTCTTGTCTTGTTGGCTGCGTAAATGACGTTCTTCGTTCAAGCTGATTATAATACGGTAAAAGCTATGTAAGCTTCCTATATTTATATCAATTATGCCAAATCAGGAACCAATTTTCTGCCTCACCCCCGCTTATTTTTTCCCGATTACGATGATTTTTTCGGCGATACTTGCCCAATCTTGGTAATACTAGCCCAGGATATTCATCTTCATCTAAACTAAAAATTGCTTTCGAGCGATTTTCAAGCGTCGTCTCGATTTTCTGATCTTTAACCGTATGATGCTAATGCCTCGCCATTTTCAAGAATTTCAGTGCGCAGCTGTAAAATTTAGAGCGGTGCGCAAGAATAGTATCATGTCTTCAACATCGCTCACAATGTTCAATTTTTTCAAACTATTTTCCGAAAAATACAAAAAAAAGCGCCGAGACAACGCACATTCTATCGAAAAAATGCCTATAATTTATCTAGTAATAGCTTCTCACTACTGAGCTCTGCTACGTAATTTATCCAACTTTCAATTGACGTGGTTAAGGTGAATACGGAAAGTCTCTAATTAGAAATGACATCCCATTGCTTCTAATAAGTTTGAAGTTCGCACATCATTTAAATATTAGAAGCAATGTATTTTAACTGGGTTGCGTTAATCTGAAGTATTCTTAGAATGCAATTCTAAGATGATAAAATGTAGGAAAAAGAACCCCCGGTAAATGCTTTAGGTTCCGTAATTGGCCGAAAAAATACATGAATCTTGATTTGATGAATATTCAACAAATCCGAGCATCCTTTATGTAACTTTTTTTTTAATTTTTCGTAAAATTCTAACCCAGTAACCGTGATTAGCCCGAAAAATCAAAATGTGTGCAAATTTTAGACAAAAATAATTGTTGTCTGATGAAGCATTTCTGCATAAAAATTAACAATAATAATAATTGAATTTATAACTTTAGTTTTGTAAGGAATTGTTAGAGTTTTCCTTATTATCAAAAAAACTTTTCCAAGTTCTCTTTGTCTGTAATAAAATTACTATTTTATACGAGAAAAACATTTTCTGATGATGCGTCCAAAATTAACCTTTTTTGCTTCGTTTTATGACTTGAATCTGTATTATTTTGAATGCGCTTTGAATAAATCGATTTGCTGCTCGAAAAATGATTTTTAAAAATTATTATTATGGTAATTTTGTTGTTTATTAGAATGCCCTTACGTTCGAGCAATTTTTACCCGGCAATTGGTGTAGAATAAGAGTTGATGAACCATATTTTAAAGTGGACATGTGTACAACCATTAAATTACAGAAATAAGCTAAATTTAAAAAAACGCGCCTATTTTCCAGGAGTTCGTTTCATATGAGTTTCCTTACTCCGGAAAGTGGGTTTACCGTGTCTATTACAATTGGTAATCGCGCCCCATTGACAAATACATTTTTATAGTCGTAATGCGCTGCGGAAAGACACGCCACTATTTATCGACTCTTTCAATGGGCGTCTTTCTCGTTTATTTTTCTCGAAAATGACCGGAATTATCATTGGCTTTTCAGAGTATATCAATGAACCGATTATCGTGGTACACTCCTGGCGAAAGCACAGAAGAATTGCTCTGTCAAGCGGGACATGTCGGAATCTATGAGGGTGATTTAAAACAGGTAAAAACTATTGAAGACATGCTTTGTACAATATTTCATAAATAAATATGTTTTAGTTTTTAGAACACATTAAAATTTTGAAATTGCCACCTCAAATCATTTCAATTCTAGACCAACTTCGAGCAGGGAACTGCATCTCTGACGCTGCAGCGAATTATTTGGGCCGATTCTTCTGACCCGGATCGTCGTCTTGTGCTGCATCATTCATTAATCATTTCAATAGAAAAACACCACAAATCAATGTTCAGCAAAGGAGGCAAGATTGTTGTTAGGCTTGAAAGACCGAAGTCTGGCAATATTGGGCCTGTGAATTCAAGTCAGTACGATACACTTCGATTAGTATTTCGACATGGCGGAGAAGATGACGTAAGTTGCCTTTACAAGCGAAAATTGAAAATGCATTTAGATTTAGTAAAAATGACATTGAGTTATCTCTAATCCAGAAATAAACAGTAACACATTTTTATTCGCGAAAAGCCAACTAGCAAATAAATGACTGTCAGTTTTCAGTTTTTCAAAAAATACGAAGAAGCTGTTAGAAGGAAAACGTGGCAGCGGTCAAGCTCCGGTTCCAGCTCTAGTGGTGTAGGTTTTATTGTTCATGTAAATTCTTTAAAAACCCGAACTATTTTCAGTCTCGCGCTAGTTGCAATTTGCGCTCTGTTGGAATCTCTGGAATTGAACGGAGACTTGCTGAAAACCATCAAAAAACTCATGAAACGATTACACAGGCTTTCGATGATATGTCAAAACTTATGGAAACTGCTCGTGAAATGGTTGCATTATCAAAAAGTATTTCGGAGAAGGTTCGATCTCGTAAGGGAGAAATTAGTGAAGATGAGACTATCGCCTTTAAATCGTATCTTCTCTCACTCGGTGTTTCTGATCCTGTTACCAAGTCAACATTCGTAGGATCCGATTCCGAATACTTTCAAAGTTTAGCCAAGGAAATAACAAATGTGCTTGAAAAACATATCAAGGAAAACGGGGGAATGTGTGCACTTCCTGAAGTGTATTGTCGGATAAATCGGGCACGAGGAATGGAGTTACTCTCGCCAGAAGATGTGATGAACGCATGTAGAGCACTGAGTCGCATTAATTCTCCGTTGGAATTACATCGATTTCCTTCTGGAGTTCTTGTGGTTCAGCTTAAATCCGCTTCTATGGACAACACTGTTGGGCAAACGTTAGAATTTGTATTAAAATTAGGGAAAGCGTCTGCGAACGAATTCGCAGATGTTCTAGGCACCACTGTAATTTTAGCAAGAGAAAGGTTGGTATTATTCATTTTAACAGTTTCTAATCAAATTAATTTCAGATTGTTAGCTGCTGAAGAATCGGGTTTGATCTGCCGCGACGATTCAATTGAAGGGCTTTTATTTTATCCTAATCGGTTCTTGGAATAGTTGTTTTCATGTTTGGTTTTCTCATATTCAACCTGCTTATGATAAAACGAGTGTTTTTTCTTCAATGTACTTAGTTTTTTTTAGTTCCTGTTTTTTTTTATCTGCCTCCCATTTCGCCTTCCATCCGCCAAACCAGTTTTCTAGATCTCTTTTTTTTGCCTCAAACAACCACTTTCATAAAATATTTTAATTTATCTCTTGCATTCATTTAAAAATTTCACAACTTCACACCGTTATCTTCGATTTTTTCTATTTATCTAACCTCTCGAGGAATCTGGAGCAGTAGAATCCTGTTGAAAAATCATAATACTAATTGCAAAGTGTTTCTGTGTCCAAGCCGGCAATCCTGTATCCAAAAACTGTTATTTATCAATATTATTGTTGGAATGATTTTCTCTGGTTTTAACTCGCGGGCTTATAGCTTTTCCCCCGTTAGAAATTATTAGAAAAGTTGATGTTGCCGCTACTTCATGAACAGGGTGCAGACATCATTTTCATTCTACGCAGGTAGAAGTTTATCATAAACTGTTGATCAACTTCAAACCAAAGTGAGCATCTGTTAATTGAAGCTGAACATTCATGAACAGTTGATGAAATGGTTGCGATCAACTGCTATCCGTGTTAAATAATGATGTTGTCTGATCTGTTTATGAAGTAACTAGACGTTCTATAACTTCTTCAATAAAAATAGGTAAAACGTGAGGACGCCACAAATCCGCGTAGTACAATGATGCAAAAACATAGTTCAATAATAGCAACAGCTTTTAGAAATGCGGGAAAAGCTGGTCCTGTGGTTTCTACTGATTATAGCTTCATCATCATATGGACTTTCGGAATATTTTGATGAAAAACTGACACTGACTACATTAAGCAATAACGAGCTTCGGGTCAATTTCCAGTTTAGCTCTGGACGAGAATTCAATAACAAAACAGGTTTCAAATATGAATCAGTGGATAGAATCTAATAATCTAATTTCTTTTAGAGAGCGGGAACTATCTAACCTTTCCTCGAATAATTCAAGAGCTCCTTAATAGGTATTCCGTGCGAAGGTTAACAGTGACAATGGCACACGGGCGTTGGAATTTAAATAATTGGGGTCTTCCACCTCAACCGTCTTCACCTGCAGGTGCGCAAGTGTTTGCTGAGTTCGAAGTCAACCGAGAAGAAGAAGTTGATGAACATATGAAGTTTCTAGTTGAAGCATTGAACGGCGTTCTATGTACTTCTATAGCACATATAAGCGTTATCACCTCTCCAGAATTCGCAATACTTCAAAATCATAAGAATAATAAGGCAGCTTACAGAAGATATGGAGTTTTGAGCGGAGAGACAACCTGTACTGAAAACTTAACTCGACTTCGGAAGTTGCTAGCTTGTAAAGAGGTAAAAAAATAAATACAGAAACACTATAATATAGCTCTTTTTTAAATAAGTTATTCATAAAAAGAAGTTCAATGAATTCAGGCTAACTTTGGCATTGCCTTAATATTCAAATTTCAGAATGGAATCAGTACGCTGCTTCATCCATCCAAGCTATACAATTCTGTTTATCATTCTTCTTCTCTTGTAATTGAACAAGATTGCAATAAAGATGAATGTAAATCAAAAATGGAACTTGGAGTTAATGCCGTCATACGTAATCCTTCTCAAAAAACGCAACGTCATTGGTCTCTGGCTGATGTCTTCGATCGAAAACTCGGATCTAAATGTCAAGTTGCACGAGTCAGCGTGATTGCCGTTGTCGGACCGTCTGGAGAAATCACAAAAACCGATGCGAAAAATTTGACGATCAGTGGCTCAGAACCGTTCGAGTTATATATTCCTGTCACAGATATATCAAAAAAGCAACATGTTGTCAAAGCGTGGTCATCTCAAGGAGGGTTTGAGCAGAAGCATGGTGTATTGACTGTTCACATTGCAAATGACGAATCAGATTCAGAAATCGAAGTATCTCAAATAATTCCTTACTATGTGCATCTGCGGTACAGCCAAATCAAATGGAGGTGCGACAAAAATGGTGTTCCTAATATCCAACAGGTTTTCAAAAATAGCAAACACCTTGAAGCTCCAACACTTCTTCAGTACAAGATGCTTTTGAGTGATGGACAGACTTGCGAACTTATTATTCCATTTGATAAACAATTACTAAGGTTGGAAACTCTTTCGTTGAAAAATAGTCTAAAAATTCTATTTGCAGGCTGGAACAATATCCAGCGGATGCAAATCACGGTATGCATATTCCCGCTGCTAGTGTTTATATCCAGAAGCAATCTTCGATGTTGGCATACACAATTCATTCCAACGCCATTTTGGTCTTGTTACCAGTTCCCGATTTTTCAATGCCATTCAATGTCATTTGCTTTGTAGCTACTGCTTTTGCATTAGTGTTTGGACCGATTCAGTTGTATTCAACGCTCTGGCTTGCACCAGTTGTCAAAAAATCTCACTTAGCTCGAAAAATTCATCGAGCTATTCTTCTTGCTATCATTGCGTTCTGCTTGTATGCTCATATGATGGATATCAATCTGAACGAGATACGACGAGGTATTGAAACCTACTTTGAAAAACTCAACGAACTCAAATAATTATTGCTTATCTTACTGTTCGTGATGTTCTATAATTCCCGGGTACTTATAAATGAACTCCATAATTTATTAAAACTATTAACTATTTTTAAAATGAACAACTGATATTTCGAATTGTATAGGTAGTCAATAATCAAGCATTTCTTGCAAGTAGGCTTACTAGTGCCATGGTTTGAACAACCCATATTGACTGATCGCTAGAGCTACCATTGGTAAATTTTGGTTTTCCCAGTGCTTAGGATAGGCAAGCTGAGATAACGGAAACGAGTTGAATAGGCAAAATATGAAAAGGTTGGAGATAAACGAACGCAAAGTCGCCGTGCACTTTCGGCTGTCTTGCTCATCTAAAAAACTTTCCCACGGTCCATCGTGTTTCCTCTAAACATTCCTTGTATATGATTGTTGCTCTATTTTCCTCCTTCTCCGACTATCCGACGTTAATGGTCCTAATACCACTCTAAAATCAAGTTCGTCATCACTCCTACCGAAACCATATGAAACGGAGTAGTGGAATGTATTGGGTTGAGGAATAAGTTCGTAGAGTTTTAAAAATGGCGACTTTAATCTTGAAGACACGCCTCGAAGCGGACGACCTGCAGAATTAGACGAAGAGCATCTGAAGGCACTATTGAAGGAAGATGGTCGCCAAACAAGTCGTTCATTGGCCGAAAAAATGAAACAAAAACCCAATATAATATTTACTCGAAGAATAAAACATTAAAAAAAAATTAATGCAAAACCGAAAGCAAAATCGATTACAGACGAAAAACCACACTCTCTGATTGAAATCTTATTTTTAAAAAAAGAGTAGGGCATCTTTCCTCCGGCAACTACCCCCCCCTTTACATCAAAGCGGACCACGAACGGTCCGAAAGAACATTCCAACAGGCTTCTCCGGTATCACCAAATCCACATTTACTGCCGCCCCCACAGTCTCTTTCTATTTCACCGTCACTGCCTTCACCATCGCGAGCGTGCATTTCACTTGAATTTGTATTAAAGTCACTTTCGTAACTTTCCATCTTTGAAGAGCTCAAGCAGTACGACCGCCTATTTGACGTTTTTTTGAATTCCTTCTGATTGCTTCCTCACAGGCCCCAAATTCATTTGTTTAACGTGTCGAAGCTTATAGTGATCCACATTTAATTGACACTCCCCAATCCGTTCTTCTGAATCCGATTTATTGCAATTTTAGCGTATCTTCCACGTATTAGCAAACGTAGGATTCCCCACCCCCCCCCCCAGGTGGCATCATGTTTCGCCGAATTGTACGCGGATAATGCATATGGTAATTTCTCGTCCCAATCTGTCGGCCCAACTTTCTTTAGTACTGTTTGGATTGTTCCATTGAACCTTTCCACGATTTCGGAATTCTTCTTCATTCAACATCCAGTTCCCCACAAATTCTTTCACTACTGTTTTGGCTGATTTACCAGGTTCCAAAATTGCCAAGATATAAATGGGATTTGGGGTTCCTGTATTTAAAAAAAACGAAAAAAAACACGAGATTTACAACGAATCAAATTTATTTAAAGAAAAAAATATGACAATAAGTAATGCAAAACAAAATAAATTACAAACGAAGAACAAAACTCTCCCTGGCCTAAAATCTAATTCAAAAAAGCCTCTTTCGCTAAAGAGCGCGCTACCCGGTCAGTTGAGTGTCCCTTCGTTGTTACTGTGGGTCTTATAAATGTGGGTAGGACGATGCCTCTGACAATTAATTTATTTTAAATTCACCTTTTCAACACGACGAATAAAGAATACAACACTATTGTTTACACATTTTTTGCTATTACTTAAATTTGCTCAAGTTTTAGCATATTATCGGATCGCGAGTACGTGGTTTGTCGTATAGTGGCGGTGTTTGGGTCTCGTTAGGGGATAGCGCGTTTTAACGCGCCAATTTAAAAATTGTAAGGAAGCGCACACACTGCGTATGTGATTTATTCAGTTTAATAATCAGTTTAAGAAATTTGACAATAAAAATTAATTTTAAAAAACATGATTTTCGAAGCAAAATATAAATAGAAAAGATTCCTAAATATATTCGCCTCAATTTTCGAAAAGAAATCACATACGCAGTGTGTGCGCTTCCATACAAATTTTAAATTGGCGCGATAAACCGCGCTATCCCCTAACGAGACCCAAACACCGCCACTATACGACAAACCACGTACTCGCGATCCGATAATAATTTAGTTAGTTAAAATGTTTTCCTCAGTAAATACTTGTTTATCTATTTTATAGTAAATAATAATTATTATTATTAATACTATTATTAATTATTATAATTATCCAAAGAACAGAACAAAAAGTCAAAGAGTGTTGACCGCCATTTTATTGAATTGATAATAGCGGCAAAAAGAGATAGCTTCGCTCTCAAATATTGGCGCAGATGCCCAACTGCCGCTCATTCTCTGCCCATTCTATGCGCATTCTCTGCCCATTCTGTGTGTGTTCGCTCGATCTCTACACATTTTTGCTCACTGCTTTGAGATTTTCTTGCCAAGATTTTCGTAAAACTGAAGCCGGCAACATTCAATAAAAATAGCTTATTTTTTATTGTTTTAAAAAAGGGCAACGTCATTTGATCATGTGGTTGTGGTCGACTTTGGCTCAAATTTTCCAATTTTTAAATTTTTATCTAAGATGTTCGGTTTTGTAACTTTTTTATCAAAAATGCCTCTTTTTGGCTTTTTTTGTACTTATTCTTCTTTCATATTTTTTCTTACTTATTCTCACCGCCTGATATTGAAAGTTAGTTCATAAAGAAATTTTTGACATAGTAAAGTAATAATGGCGTTTTAAATTTATTGATAGAAAACATTACATATGTTTGTAATCCATGAATAAATCGAGGTGAGAGCTAATTCATAGTAAGGAATCACAACATAATTTGCTCCAATTATAAATGTGGCTGCGTGGAGCACAATGTAAAGTCCAAAGCAAAACTTCGTAGTGACATTTTTCCATTTTCCTGTAATACTGATTTCTTTTTTTTTTGAAAATTTTTATGTGGTACTTTTTCCTGGAGCAATTTTTATCAAAGCATCGGCTAAGGCTGTGGCTGGTTTTCTGAAATAAGTTCAATGAATCGGTTGTCGTTTGCAGTGGAAGGTCCTTACATAGAAATCAGGAAGGTTACGTACATAGTTCCGAAAAATGGCGCGTTAGCGATAAGGAACAGTCTAAAGTACAAATCTCCTATAAATTGTAGTATGAACAAAGCTATTTGTAACATGAACAAAACTACTCACTTTTTGCTTCTTGTTTTCCCTCTTTACTCAGCTTGCTGTACGATGTTTTACCCCAAAGAAACCATCGCACGTAGTCAATTGCTTTACTCCAAATCGATGACATTAAAAAAAGGAGAATACAGTTAATAATAGTGAGCAACTTATCAGTATGTGGTTTTTTACATTTGTGAAATATCAAATTATGAGAATGATGCAAAATTTAAAAATTGCCGGAAGACTGAAGACAAGAATGGCACTCAGCTAGTGACGTTGAAGTTTCAGGTAGTCTACTCATTGATTGTTGACATTAGAAGTATGTTTAATACTCTGTTTCCGTTATAATTTTCCGTTGTAATGCGGAAGTACGAATATTCTAAATGGGTACATGAGTAAACGCGCTCCATAGTAAAGATCAAAGAAACAACAAGAAAATAAGTGTCGCAGGCAGCAAACATTTCTTGCTATGCGCTCCTGTAGCCATGCGGAACACCGTGTGAGTGTTCTCTATTGGCAAAATCATTGGGAAAAGATCTCCCGGACAGTTGTACAGGAATATGAAAGAAATAAATGCGATTGGGCGTGCAATTTCAGTTGTCTCATTTAAAACTGCCATCAGACAGAAAAATAATTTCACGTTTTCAGATATTCTGCATTTTTGAAATTGTTATTTATATAGTTTTTGCAAGTTTTGAAACAAGAGGCGGGGAGCGGCGTGTCCGCGAGTTTTGAAAAGGTATCTAATCGTAAACAGTTCTGATGTGCCCGAACTCCTAATGGAAAGACCGGAAGGCTATAAAAATACTCGAAAGAAAGAAAAGTAAGGAAAGATTAAGCTCAAAAGAGCCACCTCAATCTAAGCAGGAACCAAATAAAATTATATATAGGACCAACAACGAATGTCAATAAAGAGTAAAGGCATGCACAGAGAACACAAGAAATGCCTATGACTACAATCATCTGGCGGAGATTTTTGTGGGATTCTGAAAAAAAATAAAATTAGTACCAAAAATAAGTTAGAAAGAGAGCTTTGCTCAAAATAAATTTTATTTTGAAAGCTGAAAAGCTGAAGAACACTGTTTTTATTATTCCAATATTTTATTAAATATTTGAAAATTCACTTACCATATGATTTAAAGCATATAGCGATTAATTCATTCATTAATATCCCGGAAAGTCTGAAGAGTTCAAATCTGTGCATTTCTTAAATATAACTGAAAGAACATACAATGCAGTTGCAACTGAAAAAACCATCGTGCCAATGAATGGAAGCAGTAGCAATACAGTTATCCGAACTGTTATATCTCCTTAACATTTTCAGATGATTAAAGAATTTTCGAAAAGTTTTAACTCACTAAGAGCTTCAAACTGTTTTTCACGATTTAGATCTTTAAACTTCACAGGTCTCAGAAGAATAGGTGTGCAATATTCTTTACAAAGAGACCAGACTCCATTCATTTTCTATTAAAAAAATTAAAGGAAACGCACAACTGAAAGTAGGAAAAAGCTGTTGAAAGTGAGAACTAACAGTTTTATCAATGGGAGACCAACAAAAAAAAAACGTAAATTGATAAGCATTCGGGCAATGTAGTGATTGTATTATTAATATCCGCTGGGCTTTGTTGTTTGTCGATATGCAACATCTATTTCAGTCAGTTGTAATAATCGGGAGAATTTTAGAGAAACAAGTTAAAATTATGAACAACACGATTAGAATTAATTCAGATCATTCCAAATGATCATGAATCACATGCATGGCAACGTAGAAAATCATAAAACACCAACACCTACCATTGATGTGTATAAAACAGCTATTAACTATTTTACAGCTCCGTTATGTCGTATATAACTCCAGATGAGTTCAGTATCTTCACCGTTTTCCATTTCGGAATGGTTCATTCGCTTTCATTGGCCCTTCTTCTTGTTATGTTCTGCTATTGTGTAGCAGTACGAGAAATAAAGTGCAATCTCTGTAAGTTTCACGATTATCGCATAAACCACTTCAATTAGGGCAGGGAAAATGTCCACCAGGATGGAAAACGTTCGTCCGACCACCAGGAATTCGAATTTGTCTTAGAATCTTCAACCAAAATGCCACTTACCTTGAAGCTCAAAACGTGTGCCGTAGACATCACAATTCCAGAATTCATGGAGTGGCCAACGTGGAAGAGCAATCATGGGTGAAAAGTAATTTCTTTGAGAATAGTTTAGACAAATGCGTGCGTTTTTGTTTTTCAGTGAAGGCAAGGAAGTTGATTTCTGAGAATCCAGGATTCCTATGGCTCGGAGCTCGACGCAAGTCTTTCTGCTACAAAGTGCAAGCTGATTTAGCCAGAGACGAAAAATGCAATAAAAAGACGGATGTTTGTTTTTTTTTGTAATTTCAAAATTGTCAATTTTCCAATTTTTCTTTGTTGCAGGTTTTTGAATGGGACGATCAGATCACAGATAATAAATTCATGTTCACTCAGTGGGATACGACGATAGATGCACCAAACGGGATATTGAGTAACGGCGCCCCAGAAGATTGCGCTGCAATGAATGTAAACGAAAACCCAGGATATATCGATGACAAGGAGTGAGTTTCATTTTCATGGCAATTTTGTAAGTTTCTGAAAATTACAGCTGCTCACTTCCTCAATCTGGGTTCCTTTGCGGAATGACGGCCTAAAATATTTTAAAATATTTTTTGTTTTTGCACAAAAATAAAGTTTTTCTGATTCGTGAAAACGTTTTTATATGAAACAGTTTAATAAAGACAATACGAAAAGCTACACGGTTCGAACTAGCAAAATGGAATGAGTAAAGAAAAAACAGACAACCCGAAATGGAATTAATTTAAAAATCTAAGACAGGAAATCGTCGGAGACTTCGAGAATCTTTACGCCGCTGTTTTCAGCACAAACAGATTCGCGACGAGATGACTGATCCGGGAGATGAGAAGTGAGGAGGTGGATCTGCATTTTTCCAACGAACACTTCTTTCGATTCTTCGGCAAGCTCCGGACTGATGTGCTGTTGGATTTCGACAGCTGCTCTGAATAATTTCAGATCAAATTACAATTTTTTAAGAATGTTTTTTTAGTTTTGGTTACTGCGACTGCTGTAACTACAGGAAAACTAAATTATTGATTGCTTCTAAGCTACCGTAATTTAAATTTTTAGAAAGTTTTAAAATAAAGAGTCGAAAATCTAACTAAGGATTCAGGGAAAAGTCACTTATAATAGGTAAATTAATTTTTGCATTAAAAAAAGTAATTACATGCATAATCCTACAAGCTTTTTAAGCATCGACATTTATTGATTCTTCTAATTTTTAAATAAAAAAATTGTTAAAAAAAACTCTTACTTACTTAGTTAAGAAACTCTCATAAGTAAATTTTCGTTATTTTTAAAACTAAATTTTAGAAATTCGAATAGAAAAGTAATATAAACAATTAAACTTTAAATTCTGCTAAGCATGGTACGAGCTACATTATATTGTTTTAATTTCAATGTTAAATATAATTATTTTGATTGACACAATTTAAAAAATCTTACTTCATGCCAATTAATCGATCGCATGCTTCAAACTTGATGGCCGTTGAGTCAATTGCAGCATACTGCTCGTCGACAAAAACCTTGACACAGGGCACATGAAACGCAGATCCTTCTTCGCCGTCCACTAAAAAAACTTGTTTAGCGGCTATCTCAAAACAAAAAAAAAGAAAAAGACGCATTCGGAGTAGCGCTAGGAAATAGTAAAATGTACAAAGTTTCCTCCATAGGAAATTGGTGTTTTTAAACATTTTTTAAAACCTATTGGGGCATTTATGATTTAATTTTAGCTCGATGCGCTTGCGCAAGCATATACTTGCATAGGCACATATCTGAACTCACCAACATCTACATTCATTAATACACTTCCGTCAGCAGTTGTTGAGGTGCATGCCAAATCAACGGGTGACGTCAAACGGCCACGGACCAACATAGTCTCACCGGAGATTGTCTCGAGGACACCCTGAGTTACGCGAGATTAAATCTACAGCATTTCGCTTATTTAACTTGCATCAAATTTTGTCCTATTTTCATCGAAAATGAGGCGAGCGGTTCCCTGCTCTCGGACGTCGTACACGATTCCTTGGCGTCGTTGACGGGGCATTCTTTTTAGACCAGAAAACACAAAAGAACTCTAAAAATGAAGAACTAAAGCGGACAGAAAATCCAGAGAGGGGATGGAGGAAGAGAGGGGGGGGGGGGGTGGTGCGTTAGTGAGTGCCACAATGTTTGGCCGATAGTAAGGAGAAAGAGAGTAAGAGACGCAGGCAGCAGGCTGCCCGCTGGGAAATAAACATTAGGAAATGGAAAGGGAAGAGAGAAAATACACACGGGGCCGGCATGTGATGCCCCGAATTCATCACGCGATTGAACTCGATCCTGCTGAAAAATGAGTGAGAGAAATGATAAACGTAACAATCACAAGGCCACGTGGTCTTTGGATCAAATGGTTTATTATTTTATCAGCAGTTCGTTGATCATACACAAAACCACAATCAAAAGATCATCGAAACAATGGAGACTGTTCAAAGTCGGCGCTGCGGAGCTCGTGTTCTTACAATCTTGCCTCTCCACGGGTCGGGCACTTGCAATACTAAAAAGAAAAGAAAATTTAAAGATCTTCGCTATAAAAAATGGGCGTGAGCTTTGCAATAGATGAAAACAAATGTATTTTCACGCGTGACAAGAGTTTTTTCAAGGCTATATTTCTTATAGGAATTGGTATAATACATTCTGCTTCGATTTTGCACTCTTATTTTTCCGTTTTCACGCGGGCTAACGACTATGTGATTAGAATACGAAGAACAATCATTTTGCATTGGAAAAAAAAACATATTTTTGCAAAACAAGAATTTCGTTATTTATAATTCGGTTATTTCTCCCTAATTTTAATGATTTTTATTTTCAATTTAGAAGTTATCCGCTTCGTGCAAACCTCCTTCACTCACCGCGGCATTGTCTCCAGGTGCTCCTTGATTTCCTGGAGGGCCAACTGCCCCTCCGTTTCCTTGGACTCCTCTCAAACCACTCATTCCTTCGTACCCTTTTATTCCGGCGGCCCCTAGTAATCCTGGTCTTCCCTTCTTTCCAGGCTGCCCTTCGTTTCCAGGTGGGCCCATCGCACCCTTGACACCTTGTCGAGGAATGTATGTCACTCCATCAATGCCATTCACACCTCTTTCTCCGACAATGCCGTCAGGGCCTGGCTGTCCCGGTGCTCCGATGTCTCCTGGGAATCCTGGGCTACCGTTGATTCCTGGTCTGCCGGGACGGCCGCGAGGGCCGCGGAGACCTCTTTTTCCTCGTGGGCCTTCGTCACCTGGCTTTCCAGGAGGACCACGGGGACATGTGAATGGAGCTTTCGACGGTTTCTGAAAGTAGAAAAATCGGTTTCGCTGGTTTTCCTAGTTAGGAGGGGGCTTTATGATTATGAAAACATTAATGGGGTTATTCATGAAAAGCACAAAAAGCATTTTAATGCAAAAAAATGCATTAAAATCCAATCGTGAATAACATTAAAGTGAAATTTTTTGCATCAAAATGCAATTGTGCTTTTCATGAATAACCCCATAAGGAAACCGTCTTCAAAAGAAAAATAAATTCAAATAAATTTAATAATTAACAAAAACTACCCAAATTTGCTCTAACGTACCGCTGGAGGACTTGGGTAAGCGTCAAAGCCATCATAGCCATCTACACCATCAATTCCATCCTCTCCATCTGATCCCTGTTCTCCTATAGGTCCAGGCGGTCCAGGTGGGCATGATTCAGACTTAAAACAAGCACAACTCGCTCCATAACTAGGCGGCGCACTCCGCTGAATAGTCAATATCTCGCCTGGAACTTCTCCAGATGACTCGAATGTGAAGTCAGCTACCATCATTTGAGCTTCTGAAGCAAGTCAAATTAATACATGTTCTGCTTAGCGCAAGAAAAAGCATACGATATCCACTGTAATCAGTCTTCTTCTGCATAATATCTCTTGGAGTCCTGCCAAGTTGTGCACTTTCCCGTCGTAAATATAGCATGTCTGACCATGCTGAATTGGTATCTAACTAAAGAAAAAACAAATTATTTCAATTTGAGAAATCCTAGTTCGTGTACCTTTAATCTGGACATTTCCACTTCTAACTCTCCAAAAAGTGAAGTGACATCACGAAGAATAAGAGAAATTACACAGAGCGAAATCAAAAATGTGACAGACAAAGAAGTCAGTGAACCTATTAAAATTTGGCTGGAGGTCGCCGAATACATCTTCCGGGAACGAGTGTTGGTGGAAGTAGAGTAGTGGTAGTGGTAATCCGTGCGCACTGTTTTATAAGTGATGTCCAGCGTAAACGAGTAAGATAGACCTAAATTCGCTAATGGAAGAAGTGCCACGGAATGCCGGTTTTATATGCAACGGAGGTTCGGGAGTGAAACGTTTCCAGAAAGCGAAAGGCGGGGAATCGAGTAGTAAAATGTGTCAACTCGGCCTGTCATTGAACTTGTTTTATGGTTAACATCAAATGAAGAACACGGAAAAAACAATAAGATTGTCGTAAAAGAAGAGGGAAAATAAAAACATTAAAAAAGACTAAGGATTCCACGCACTTCACTTTTATAGTCCGCTTAGAAGACGTTCTCAGGAGGATACCGATGAGATATTCCGGGAGGATACCGATGAGATATTCCGAGATTTGCACAGGATTCCGATTCCGCGTGGCCTTTCCTCAAAAACAATGGTGGCGCTGCTTGATCCGTTATGTTTGTTGCCAGTGAACTAGGCTGAGAAGAACCGGCCAACGGGAGCGCCAGGCTTAGTCTTAAGCCTAACTAAGGCTTTCCCAGCAAATAAATTTGGATAAGAAACGTTATATACAGTTCCGTGCAAAATTATACGAACCGGGGTGATTTTTACCGAAACTCGACTTCGGATGATCCGATCGACCCCAAACTTTCAGGGATTGAGAAAAACGCTTAAAAACGAGTTTGAGTGATGAATTACGGTAAGCAGTAACAGTTGCGAACTTATTTTTGAATTTTTCGAAAATCGGTAAAATCCGATTTTTTGGTTTTTTCCATTTTTTAAAAGTATTATCGTTCTTTTATGCATGAATGTTGTTATTTAAAATGGATAGACCACGTGGTTTACCTAATTTATCAGAATCTCAGCGAATGGCTATCATCCGTGATCGTTAGATGGGTCTGGACATGCTCACCCTCCCGAAGCAGTTCAAGACTTCTAAATCGGTTATCTGGGTAACTTTGAACACTTGAAACCGATCGAAAGGTACTGGAAGACGTTCGAAAACATCACCAGGAACCGACAGAATCATTGTCAGGATGTGCAAGAAAAATCCGCGGCTGACAAGTACGGACATCAACTCGGAACTGAAGGCCCAATATGGAGTCGAGGTCAGTTTTTTGGTAATTTCTCAAAAAATTTCAATTGATATGGCTTATAGGTGTCCAGCGACACTGTCAAAAGACGTGTGCGTGATTCTGGACTCTTCGGAAGGCGCCCAGTGAAAAAGAAAATGATTTACGAGAAGAACCGTCTGGCTCGATTGAAGTGGGAGAAGGATCATCTGCCCTGGACACCTCAGCAGTGGAATAAGGTACTGTAAAGCGACGAATCGAAGTATTTGATGATTGGCTAGAAGAAATCACTCATGTACGACGTCCAGTTAACAAACGGTACGATCCCAAGTACCAGGTTCCGACTGTTAAGAACGGTGGTGGTAACGTCATGGTTTGGGGCTGCTTCCACGCCAAGTATAAGGACAAGTACGAAGTACAAGTACAGGGTGCATGTACAAGGACATTTTGGAGAAGGAAATGTTGCCATATGGAAGGTCTCAGATAGGTCGTGGTTGGTTGTTCCAACAAGACAACGGTCCGAAACACTCTTCCCTCTTTTTCAAGGATAGGTTCGCACAGCGTCAAGCCAACCTGGCCAATCCAATTCGAATCCCATTGACCTGAATTCCATTGAGCATCTCTGGGAGGTCCTTGGCAGACGTTTGAAAGCCAGAAAAGCAAAAAAATGTACCGAAAAATTCGAGAAACTCAAGGAAGAATGGACCAAAATCCCAATTCAGACCCTGATGAACTTGATCGACTCGATGCCAAGAAGATGTGAGGCGGTTATCAAAGCCAAAGGTATGGCGACCAAGTATTAAGTTAATTTAATCATTTCGTATCATTTCCCCTGATTTTTAACTTGTCATTTTTGTTTTTTCTTTCTATGAATATCAAAAATCAAATTATCCATTTTTTCAATTTTTAACATTTTCTTCAAAAAAACTTTTTTTTTTGAGTAAATTTGTTCTTTTGTTATTCAAACTTATTTTTAAAGCGTTTTCCTCAATTCCTGAAACTTTGGGGTCAATCGGATCATCAGAAGTCGAGTTTCGGTAAAAATCACCCCTGTTCGTATAATTTTGCACGGCACTGTATGTACAGGGTGGCAGCCATGTACTGTTACGCAACTTTGCGTGGATTCTGGCGCATGAGCACAAGTCGCTACTGTATCAATTTTATTTTTTATTAATTATTGCATATTTATTATTATGTTTTTCAATTTTCTGGTCGCAACTTCCATTTTTAAGGTAATGACGGCTGCTTCACCCCATCGTGGTTCTATTATTAAAATGATGCAGCAGGGTGTGTCGAATTCGGAGATCGCTAAACGGCTGAACGTCAACCGAATGCTTGTTCATCGGACTGTTACTCGCTTCCACCGTCTCCGTACACCTGATGACCATCCAAGATCGGGTCGTCCTGTCACTTTGACGACGCCAAAAGCGTTCGGGAAAGAATCCGAAGAAATCCGGAGCGAAGAATGAGGAAGCTTATTGGTTTTTCGTTTTGGTTTCGTTCTTATTGGTTTTAATGGTTTTTCGACCATATCTCATTCGATATAAAACGAATCAATCTGATTTTTTCACAGTTTGTTCATGAAGCAACAATTCATCAGCTAACAACATTTGGATTTGCGAAACTAATGCATACAGGAGTAATTTGAAAAAGAATGAAAACAGCAAAAAACCCATATTTCTTAAATGAAACTTCGTGCTCTTAAAAATTGTTCTATCTGCTAGATTTCAATATTTTGTGGGAAAACCATTTGCATCAATTACTGCCTGGCACCTACGGGGCATGGAATCGATCAAAGTGTCGATGGTTGATTGGGGAATCTTCTTCCACTCCTCCTGGAGAAGTTTGAACTTCTAGTCGATGTTTGAAGCAGTTTTTCCGGTCAATCTCCTCTCCAATTCCTCCCATAGGTGCTCAATGATGTTCAGGTCCGGGCTTTGACTCGGCCAATCCAAAAGGGTGACACGGCGGCGGTTGAACCAGTCACGCACGTGATGAGAACGATGTTTGGGATCGTTATCCTGCTGATACACAAAGGCACGGCCTACGCTAGAAAGTGCCCAGGGTCTCATGGTGTTCTCCAAAATATCCTCATATCTGTAGCGGTCGAGATTACCGACGATGCGTTTGAGAGGACCCATTCCCGTGGCGGAGAAGCAACCCCAAACCATGCAGGAACCCCCACCGTGCTTGATGGTTGGTAGTTGATACTTGGGGACGTAGCGAATGCCGGTAGGACGACGAATCCACTTCACACCGTCACTTCCGAACAAGTTGTACTTACTTTCGTCCGACCAGACGATATTGGCCCAGTCCTGGCGGGTCCAATGAAGATGACTTTTAGCCCAGTTCACACGCAATTTGCGATTCTTCTCCGAGATGAAAGGCTTCTTCGCTGGTCTCCTTCCATTCAATCCAGCTGCTTGCAAACGACGCCGAATGGTTCGGTGAGAAGGTGCGGGGTCAGTTGGGGATGATACGATGTTGTAGATGTCTGTGGCAGTGCGTCGGGGGTCTTCTCTGCTCGCGCGAACAACACATCTATCCATGTTTCTCGAAGTTGTGCGTGGTCTTCCAGGGGATTTCTTCGCGATTACAGCGCCCTGGACACGTTGTTGTATTGAGAACCATTTTTCACAGCTTACCTGAGTTCGACAGCGCTTCAGAATACGTGAGATTGACCCTTGAGTAACACCGAATTGTCTCGGTAGTTGTACTTGGGTACGGCCTTGTACTCGGCCAGCGAGAATTGCAGTTTGGACTCTAACGTCAAGATTACTATTTCCCTGATTGCGTCCCATCACTTAAAACTATATAATCATAGAAAAATTCGACAGAAACAATATTCGAAAAAAAATGAAAAAAATCGGAAAAAATTGATGACTACAAAATGCGGTGTGCATTAGGGCGCCTTTTTCCAAATTGCGTCATAATTGTTGTGCTACCGTATCAGCTAGCACTACAACTTCCCTGAAAGTTTCAGAAAGATTGATCCACGTTTCAGGTAGTTCTGGTCGAAAAACCATAATATGATATCTTTATGGCCGGTACTGTATATGCTATTACTATATTGTTATTACCATAACAACTCAAATAGACTTGCATGCAATACTATTGTTCGTAGAGTCTTTTTGAGAGCAATACTTTTAGGGGCGCAAGTCAATTAGGGGTGCAGGACTTTTACGGTATATCGTCCAGTATTAACTCTTGAAGTGAGCCTTTGTGTAAAGAAAAATGTGGCTCTTTTTGCCAAAAACATTGCATTTCCAGTAAGACTATGCAAAATTGAGTCGAATGCACTTTGTGAATTGTTATTAGCCTCAGCTCATGTTTCAGTGAACTAGGCAGGGAAGAACCGGACGACAGGTGCGCCAGGGACAAGAAGCCAGAACTGTACTTGTCAAGATGTATGGAAGACATATGAGGATTAATTCATTTATTCAAGAAAAAAGCTGTGAAAATGAGAACAAAGAAGACTAAATATTTAAGGTGGTCGGCCAACTATCGGAGGAACTTTTCGATGTTGATCTCGCTGAGGGACGCACATGTCACCTGTCTGCTCCGACTGAAAATATTCAAAATGAAATACACCGCTGTATTCTCTTCAAAAGAATTTACTCACTGATCGAAAATATCAGAATTGATGCTCTCAGCAGAATCCATGTTCGTGCAAATAAGTTTTGCTAAGGAAGATTTGTTGCGGATTTCGTCAATTTCTTCTGAAAAATTAAACCGATGGAGGAGTTCCAGAGTGTTTTAACTAGTCTAGTTAGACTCTATTAAAGTTGCAAACCTTGTTTGAAATTGTCAGTGTTGTCTACAATGCTTTCGTAGAAGAATCGATCTCCAGTTTTCAATGCCTTGAACTGTTCTCCAATCATGAATGAAGCCGTTGGTCCAAGTTGCCCTCCATCTACCGGCGTTTCAAGCATAATTCCGACATACAAATCAATGTCGGCAGGGCTCGAATAAACATTTCTCAGTGCTTGAATGTTTTCTGGAGTGAACGTCGTGTTCAGGTCATTGAAACTGGTAACTTGTGGTAATCCGACGAATTGTCTGAAATCATAATCCAACTATAGCGAAACCATCAACCATCAATTACCTGTATTGCACATATGGAAATAGTCCTAAATCTCGTCCTCTCTGAATATTTATTGACACCAGATCTACCCCAGAACCATTCCTTCCACGAATTTCGAACATTTGATTTCTGATTCCAAATGAGAAGAAGCGGTCTGATTTCATTGCAGCCAAACGAATCATTCCTAAACATTCAACTTAGAAATTGCTTCAGATTTACGAATATTACCATTCATGATAGGTTCCCATCCTCCATTTCCAGACAAATAATTTTGATCAGCATAGAATATATTATGACCAAGATCATAGTTACCCGCAGTTCTTCCTCGGTTATCGAGCCTGGGAAAGTCGAATCTTGACTGACTGTGACCAAATCTGAAGGCGGCTCCAGCGAATTCGGCGGAAATAGAAGGGTCTTTAGAGGTATTATAACCACGATGAGCTCCGTTTCTCAATGGACTCAATCCAAACTTAGTAATTATTTCCCGGGAAAGATATTTCGGAATATATTCGTTGTACACAATGTGTTGCCACATTCCAATCATTATCTTCCGAACCAATTGAAATATTTGCTCATCAGACATTCGAGGACGCGCAGTTCGTACTTTTACAGCCAAACGATTGTGCTCTTTGATGAATATGGTGTGCACTGAAAATCAGAAAAGAAACATTCTGAAATTATCAAAAGTAAACCAACCCGGTATAAGAGCAGGATGAAGACTGTTACGGAAATCTCCGCAGGTGAAACAATGAAGAGGAGCAGAAGATTGACAATTCGAATCATTCAGATTCTGCGGAGGAAGAGTATACCCCAAACCATCAAAAGTTAAAAGTTTTCCTTCTTTGAACGATCTAACAGATTCTGCTTCACAGTCAGCGGAGCCATAAACTGCCGACAAATCTAAGAAATGGCTGTTCTGTCCAATTGCAGTTCTGACCCCAAAATTGTTTTGTCCATTGAGAGCTCTGGTGAAACGCATACACGGTGTACGGAAGTAGCTATCGTTGCGAGGAACTGAAATCGGAGCGCAGTTTGGAGAGACACTTGAGGAAGAATTGCACGCGGAACAATCGAGAGCACCTCCATCCTGAGCTGAAAATGAGCCAGTGTTGAGTATATTAAATAGTGAAAACTGTTCAAAAGAAATAAAAAAGAAACTGACCGACTGAAGATGGTATGAAAATAATATCATGCGCAATAAACTGTCCAATAATCATGTGAAGATGATTGATGCTTGGTGAGAAAACTGTATTATTTGTATCGTCGTGAATTGCATTCGAAATAATTCGAGCAGATGGAAGCTCTGCTCCGGTAACACTCTTTGTTCTCATCATTCCAATCCCGTCTGCATATGAAGCACTATCAAGCAATCGTTGAAGAGGGGACACCGAGTTTCCAAACGTTGGATTCCTTCGATTGTTACATATTCCGGTAATTGCACGAGTTGTGACACTAAAATATGGAAACTTATTAGAGCAGAAACATCCAATTCCATTCGAATACTTACTGGAATCTGTTATTGCAGTCTGTCGGAGGGGAGAAGCATTGCGTCTTCCGTGTGTTTACCTGTCTTCTGGAACGAAATGAAGCATTTCTTTCAGAGCGAGAAGCAGATGAAAACGTGGTATTAGTTGTCTCTAAGACCAATTCTCCTTCCTCTTGTCTCCATTTGTTGATCATCTCATTTGCGTCGGAAAGAATATCCTGAATTGTATAATATTATTTATATATGGAAAATTGCTCATTTTAATCTAGATTTAGCTATCAGTGAGATGCATTTTCCAGTATGCTAAAGTATTAGAAGAAGATCTCTAATAGAATAAGCACGATTAACTACACCTGTCCAAATTTGTCCACCAGAATCCTGGTGGCTTCTTCCAAAACTTCTCCAGTGAACTGAGCGATCTTTGATTCACTATTTGCTTGTTGCGAAACGATAATATGCTCAGAAGTATTCCCACTTCTCGGTTGATCACTTGACGTCATCAAATCCAAGGCTCGCAATAAAGCATCTTCCACTATTTGCTCCGTTTCTAATGTTACTTCTCCGAGTGCACGGCTGAAATTAACAGATTATGGCTCCAAGAATTTTCGAAGCAATTTACCTGCTGAAAAAACAGAAAAGGGCGATCAAAGCTGAAATATCCAGATTCATTAGCTGAATTTAATTGAAATGGAATGACCAGTTAATTTCCAACTACACTGAGCTCACTTTTATACAAATGAATATTGATTCAGCTTCATGGTCAAGTTTAAAAAACAATTGAGTAACCAGTAAATAAATTATTTGTTTATTGAAAACGCGCAGAGTTTAATATGTTCTCGATTTTCAGTTATAGATTCTTTGGGCTCGTTCTGACGTCAAGAAATCAGAACAACAAATGGAGGTGCATTAAATAGGACGAGAGCTCCCGATGCACTGTGTAGACACCGTGCACAACTTCGCTTTTCTATTGGTATTTCTTTGTTGAATAAAGAAATGAGTCATTACAATTCTGCAAAACCAATTAAAACGAATCATCGAATAGATTGTGATCCTACCCATCCAGCGCATAAATAAGAACAAACGATAAGCTCAGAAAAATGAACTGAAACCAGTTAGCATCCACAAGTTTGTAAATGAATGTATAATTGATCATATCAGTGACATGTAGAGCATCTTGAATCACATTCTGGATAAAGCTTGATATCCATTTATTACGTCTTCTCATCTTTTCTCCTGCACTGATCCCTGATACGTTGTCATAAAGCAATCGGAAAACAGCGAGGCAGTTTAATAATATTGAAGTAGCAGTAAATAGTATAACTATTGGAAGTTGACCCCCGTCCATAGAATCAGCGCATTTTGAATTTTCAGGAGTCCAGGCTAAAGTGTCCGGATGATAGACTAGTGCACATTTACCTGAAACACAAATGCGTTATCTTTGAAAGAGCTAAAGGAGGTGAGACGTCTCATTGTCGTGAAATTGGCTTTGCGGACTGATATGCGCTTTAGCGTATAATATTTGACAAATGGTGTATACACACCAATCGCCATACTTGACGACGATTATGAAATGTCTCCACCTCCCTTAAACTTTTTCCTACCGTACATTCCTGCAATAGCAAAGTAAAGAGCTGTTGCGATGCAAACTGTAACAGCTAAATGGGTATAAGGAACCTTCTTGAATCTCTTGTTTGAAAACGGAAAATACAGAATAATAACTCGATTCACTGCCATCAGAATTTGGCACATCGGTCCAAAAAGATAGCATCCTGAAGCTGTCAGCGAAGCTATTGCAATGTTGATGTATCTCCAAATATTTTCAGCATTGAATGAAAATGCGGACAGTGGAATAGCCCACAATAGCATTGACGCACAAATAAAGGTATTTGATAAAGCCTTTGCAAAGCACAGTTTTTGAAAAGTGTTCAAACATTGACGCATTTTCGATATGTTAAACAAGAAGTGTGCATTCATACAAAATCCGGAGAGACTCACGAGCAGTATGACACTTACTTCCACGACGTACAGCGTCATATTTGCTCAGAATTAATGTTCAAGGTGTTCCTGTCGAATGTTATTTAAATTCAATTATTTGGAGTAAGTGAGTTACGGAGAAAGGGCAAAGAAGTGAAAAATGTGAAATAGAAGGTGCCTAGATTCTGCTGTAGCTTTCAAAATAATAATAATAAGAAATTCATTTACTGGATATCTAACGTAATACCTCGAAAAAATAGTAGGCGGTGCCTATTCGATAATCGTCATGACTGGAAGCCTGTTCCGATTTTCGGCTACCATTTTCTAAATTCTGCTGTAGTTCTCAAAATAATAATAATAAGAAATTCATTCACTGGATGTCTAACCTAACGATGTCTACTATTTCACTGAAATCTTTATCGAAACACTTCTTTGGGCTTCTTTAAGATTTCAACCGTGAGGAATGATCATGTGAATGTGAGAACATAACCAAAAGTTACCTTCTTCGTCTTTTTCTTCCTCTTCTGATAGCAATTACCAAATGAAAGCTATTTTTGAATACTGTAGTTCCAGCTCATATAATTTAGCACAGAGGATGGGCAAGAATGGGCAGAATGTTGAGCACTTTTTTGCAGCGCGGATATGTGATTTCGGAATGTGACGACATGGATTTCATTATTTTCAATAAAGTTATAATATCGGTGCTGTCAAAACGTTTTTTTTTCCAATAACTGAAAATGGTAGCCGAAAATCGGAACAGGCTTCCATTCATGACGATTATCGAATAGGCACCGCCTACTATTTTTTCGAGGTATTACGTTAGATATCCAGTAAATGAATTTCTTATTATTATTATTTTGAAAGCTACAGCAGAATCTAGGCACCTTCTATTTCACATTTTTCACACTTTGCCCTTTCTCCGTAACTCACTTACTCCAAATAATTGAATTTAAATAACATTAGACAGGAACACCTTGAACATTAATTCTGAGCGAATATGACGCTGTACTTCGTGGAAATAAGTGTCATGCTGCTTGTGAGTCTCTCCGGATTTTGTATAAATGCACACTTCTTGTTTAACATATCGAAAACGCGTCAATGTTTGAACTCTTTTCAAAAATTGTGCTTTGTAAAGGCTTTATCAAATATCATTATCTGTACTTCAAGTGTTCCTTTCCTCTGAGTAACTAAACATTGTTTTTCATCCTAACAAATATGGTAAACGCGCTCTGGCGCACTTGTTTTTCTACATGTGTAATGACGTCAGTTGTTATTGCTTTCACATTCGCAATAACCTGGTTTTTATTATCGATTGTTTCATACTCTTAATTTTCTTTGTTTTTTTGAGTCAAGTAATTTGATTAAATTCTTTTGTTTTTTAATAAAATTGCTTTGGTTAACCGGTTTAATTACCCAAGTGTGAGGTTTCTGCTTGACCCACATCGATGAGTTCGAATTCGAACACTACGAAATTTTGGTACCCTTTATAAATTCCTCTGAGGGCGTATATCAATTTAAATTTATTGTAAACGCGCGCTAATGGCACGCCCCTTCTTGCTAATTCCTATTTGCTTGAAGGCGCACTCACCCGGTTGACTGTTGGATCTCACCCCGCCAGGAAAGTACTGTTGTTTTTGTTCATTAACCTCTCTTCGTATAGCATGAGGAAATTAATTCTTCTATTGTTACTTTTTTCTATTCTAATTTTTTTGTTGACTTCTGTATTGTACCTTTTTTTCTCTTTATAATTATCATAAATCGGTTTAATTACCCAAGTTTGAGGTATCGATAAGGCTTGGCCGATCTAATACTACAAAGTTTGGGAACTACCTTACAATCGACCCCACGGAGTGCACATCACAATCCACTACAATCATTTCGATCGCTGAGTCAGAAGTCAAAGTAAATCAATTACCGCATGGCAGGCTCAAAGAAAAGGAATCAACCGAAACAGTTGAAAAAAGAAGAAATTTTGGTACTCAAATTTTTGTTGTTAATTCGGTCCGCCCGAGTAATTTGAAATCACCGCGATTTCAAGTAATAAAATTAAAGTTAAAACAGTCAATACCAACCGAAGATGATGCGCCTTTCTGGAGCAAGAGGAAACGTGACCAAAGCGATTAAAGCTATAGATGAAGTTTGTTCAACGATTGAAAAGACTCTAGAAAATTGGAAAACGAACCCATTCCAATTCCACGACGACATCGTATGACATGGAAAACTTTTGGAGATCGACGTCTATGTTGTCAAACATACCATAGAGTTATACTCATTTGACAACTGGAAAGTACCTTGACGCTCCTTACGGTTTTGCCCTCAAAGCTAGAGCATCAAGTCTTTCTTATTTTACTATATTTTTCCCATATTATACAATAATTTCATCAACAATAACTCCATTTCCTTTCCGTTGTAAAAGCCTTTATTTAAATTCCCGCGCAATATGTCCAACGCAAGTGCGCACCTGCACAAGCGCCGCGTACGCGTCGCGTGTCAAAACATATTCGAAAGTCATGACGAAATGTCAGTCAGTTTGTTTTTGAGTTAGGTCGCTGCTGTGCTCGCTTTACCTTTTTAGCGGCACACAGCGAATTCCTGTTAACATTCCCACCCTTTTCTGTGGTTTTTTCCCCCTTGGTAACCTCTCGAAGACTCCAAAACGCCCGCCTTGGGGCACTTTTCCACACATCTTTTGATAATAATTTTGTGTAAATATTTCGTCCATTTATTTATATTTTCGCTCGAATAAATGGATTATTTAGCACATACCGTTTTATGTTACTAGCACCGCTCATCACTTACGCGTTTCCGTTATTATACCGAATGCGTTACATTCGCATTTGGTCGGCAAAGTCACGAGGTTTCCGACCCTCTATTTCTGTGTCTTCTCCACAGTCTAGAAGAGTACGCCTCCAAATTGGAAGAAGCAGCGGACAAGCTACCGGATCCTTCCGATGAAGAATTATCAAAACAACATCAGTATGTTAATTTTTACGTTGAAGCACTAGACAAAGCAACACGTTTGGTGGACATATTAGCAATTGAAGATGAACAAGCAGAATATCCAGATCAATGAACCAGCTCAAGGAACTCCAACCGGACAGATCATTAATCAACAACAACACTACTTGTTAGAAACACCAAAACTCCCGAAATTCTCAGGAGAACCATGGCAATTTGAGAATTTTTGAGCGATATTCGCAGAAATTGTTGAAAAAACAAACCAAAGCAAACTACTCAAATTCAACGCAATTGTCTCGAAGGGGAACCAAGCGAACATATTAAGAAATTCCGAGTGAGTGAAGAAAACTACGGGAAAACAGTAGAATTCTAGCACAATTAACAGGAAAGTTAACGGGAGAAAAAGTCAAAAACGACACCAACAAAGAGCAAAGAAGAGTCTTCGACCAAATCGTTATCATAACGCAGCAACTCCAGGGTCACGACGAAAAAATCGAACACAGAATGATCAAAAACGAGATAATGAAGAAATTTTCACCGTACGTCAAAAAAGAAATCCTGAAGAAAAAGGTGGATTGCGCTCCGGAAGAATGGAAAATCAATAAACTTCTGGGTGAACTTGAAAAGATCATAGCACGTTCTGAAGAATTGGCTGAGGCTATGATGGAAATTGATTCCGAAAGAAAAGAAAAGTTTGAGAACCAAATTGGACAGAAATGAGCAACGATTGAGCAAAACTTCCTTTTTAGGAAAAATAATATCTGGAAACCCCAAAAACTGCATTTATTGCAAGCAAGCATGATAGACACTATGGAGGAAATTGCAAAACCGTATCTACCTGGAATTTCAGAATGAAGATTCTGAAAAATGAAAATCGTTGTATTCGTCAAAATCACAAAACAAACGAATTCTTAGGAAGAGCATGTGGGACATGCAACACACGTGGACACCATTTCTCTCTTTGCAAACTACGAGATTCGAATGAAACATCGACAGCTAGTCAAAAGAAGGAACAGTCCAGCAAGCCTACTACGACATTTTTGATAATAAAGCAATCACTGACGAACAATGACGATGAAGTAACAGAGACTTTCTCAAAAAAGACAATAAAAAAGACAACAGCCACCACCATATATCCGAAAGATCACGTAACAACCATTCCAACACTATCAGCGAAAGCATTCAATCCAAAATCAGATAGCTGGGAAAACCTTTGCATTATGGTGCATTTGAGAACATCGAGAACACTCCATCAGACACAATGAACAAGTTAGGAAAAGTGCCCGTGGGCAACAGAAACAATGGACGATTTTGTCGACCCCGGCTCCCTCTCCAGCATTTGAAAAATTGAAGATCAATATCCCACTCACTCCCTTGTCAGAGACCAGCTAAGGCTTCCATTTCGCATCGGTGGTTCAGTGGTAGAATGCTCGCCTGCCACGCGGGCGGCCCGGGTTCGGTTTCCGGTCGATGCACCATGAAATGGATTGTAGTGGATTGTGGTGTGCACTCCGTGTGGTCGATGTGGGTCAACGTCATTGCACATGTAGAAAAACAAGTGCGCCAGAGCGCATTTACCATACTTATTAGGATGAAAAACAACGTTAAGTTATTCAGAGGAAAGGAATAATTGAAGTACTCAAGCGAGCACATTAGGTGTAAAATTATTAAAATAAGGAGGGAGAGAAAAGGAATGTGGGAGCTAAAGGCCTACAGTGTGTTCATATTTCATTGTGTGAAGACGTGCGAGGAAATATATTAGGTTGATGGAAAAGTTATGTCGTTTTTGAACCTTCAACTTTAAATGACCACAACTTTTTTAAAAATCAAATTTATTAATCGAAATAAAAACCATTAGAATCAATACATTTTTGCCAACAAGAAACAAGTTTCTTTATGCCGGTAGCGTGAAAGTCCGGGTTTCTGGAAGGGACGAACTCATTGAAGGCATTTTCGGCATCGTCTTGGCTTTTGAAGCATTTCTCACGAAGAAAGTTGTCGAGGAGCTTGAAAAAGTGGTAATCGGTGGGCGAGAGGTTCGGTGAGTATGGTGGATGAGGCGGAGTCTCATAGCCTAATTCGTTCAGCTTTTGCAAGGTCGGTTGGTCCGAGCATTATCGTGGAGAAGAATGGGCCCCTTTCTGTTGATCAAATGCCGGGCACATACGTCGTAACTTCTGATGCATTTTGTCAATTTGGTGGCAGTACTTCTCTGCTGTAATTGTTTCACACGAATTTAAGAAGATGTGGTGAATGAGGCCGGCTGCAGACCGCCAAACAGTCACCATAACCTTTTTTTGGTGGATTTTCGGCTTCGGAAAGTGTTTGAGAGCCTCATCACGATCCAACCACTGCGCGGAACGTTATCGGTTGTCGTAGAGGATCCACTTTTCATCACAAGTTACGATCCGGTCAAGAAACGGCTAATTTTTGTTGCGTAAAAGAAGAGCGGACGACACCTCAAAAGGCCAATGTTCAATGGCTACCTAATCTTTGGCTACTTGTTCAATGGCTACCTGGTAATCAATGGCTACCTGATATTCTTTGGCTACTTTTTCCTTCGATTATCAATGGCTACCTGGTAATCAATGGCTACCTGATATTCTTTGGCTACTTTTTCCTTCGATTATCAATGGCTACCTATTATCAATGGCTACCTGATATTCTTTGGCTACTTTTGCATTCGAGTTTCAATGGCTACCTAGTTTCATTGGGTACTTAGTTTCAATGGTTACCCAGTTTTTTTCTGATTTTTAACCTTTAAAGACATTGATAGTCATTCCCACTCAGTGGGTAACCAGAGTTTATTTTGTGGCTACCCATTTTTTAAATCAATATCAAGGGTGGTTTTTTTGAAAGAACAAAAATAACAGGATAACAAGAAAATTAAATGAAAACTCAAAAGAAAACGATAACATCATATTTAAAAAATTTTGAAAATTCTACAGTGCTGGCCAAAAAGGCATTAATAATCAGTTTTTCCGAGATTACTTGGCTCACAGGTGAAGTGCGGTCCTGAAATTTTTTTTTTGCATGTTTTTGAAGATAAATAACGTTAACAGAAACTTTGATTTCGACAAAAAATTATAAAAATTTATTCGAAAATTGGAAAAACGAAGAAAATGACACTCTTCACAAAATAAAATAGGGAAACTCCGATTGGCAAGTCAATGGTCAGGAAATGATTAAAAATGATTTAATATTTTGTGGCAAAGCCTTAGGCATCAATTACTGCCTGGCAACAACGCGGCATGGAATCCAGTAGAGCATCCACGACGGAGAGTCGGATAGCATTCCATGCAGCCTCAAATTGAGCGAATTTCTGGTCCGCATTTGTGGCTTGGACTCCTTTCAAACGACGTTCCAGTTCTTCCCACAAATGCTCCATCGGAAACAAGTCGGGAGACTGGCTAGGCCAATCCAAAACGCCCACCCGACGACGATGGAACCAGTTGCGCACATGTAGAGATGTGTGCTTGGGATCATTATTCTGCAGAAAAACATAGATTCGGCCTACATTTCGGAATGCCCATGGTCTCATTGTGTTCTCCAAGATATCTTCATACTGGAAACGATCCATAATTCCCTGGACACGTCGAAGTGGCCCCATGAGGCCACCTGAGAAGCACCCCCTATACCATGCACGATCCGCCTCGGTACTTGGGGAGGTATCTGGCTCCAACAGTTCGACGAAGCCATGTGTTTCCGTCACTCCCAAACATGTTGAACTTGCTTTCGTCTGACCAGATATGTTTGGCCCATTCCAAGTACCAGCTTCCAACTGTCAAGTACGGAGGCGGGTTCCATGCCGCGTCGTTGCCAGGCAGTAATTGATGCAAAAGGCTTTGCCACAGAATATTTAATCATTTTTAATCATTTCTTGGCCATTGACTTGCCAATCGGAGCTTCCTTATTTTATTTTGTGAAGAGTGTCATTTTCTTCGTTTTTCCAATGTTCGAATAAATTTTTATAATTTTTTAAAATTTACATTTTTTGTCGAAATCAAAGTTCTGTTAACGTTATTTATCTTCAAAAACATGCAAAAAAAATTCAGGACCGCACTTCACCTGTGAGCCAAGTAATCTCGAAAAAACTGATTATTAATGCCTTTTTGGCCAGCACTGTAGAATTTTCAAAATTTTTTAAATATGATGTTATCGTTTTCTTTTGAGTTTTCATTTAATTTTCTTGTTATCCTGTTATTTTTGTTCTTTCAAAAAAACCACCCTTGATATTGATTTAAAATATGGGTAGCCACAAAATAAACTCTGGTTACCCACTGAGTGGAAATAACTATCAATGTCTTTAAAGGTTAAAAATCAGAAAAAAACTGGGTAACCATTGAAACTAAGTACCCAATGAAACTAGGTAGCCATTGAAACTCGAATGCAAAAGTAGCCAAAGAATATCAGGTAGCCATTGATAATAGGTAGCCATTGATAATCGAAGGAAAAAGTAGCCAAAGAATATCAGGTAGCCATTGATTACCAGGTAGCCATTGAACAAGTAGCCAAAGATTAGGTAGCCATTGAATATTGGCCACCTCAAAACGACGATTTTTTTGATTTTCTTTTGATTCGTGTGGCACCCATTTGTCGAGCTTTTTTGATTTGCCTATTTGCATCAGATGAACAACGACTGTTGATTGGTCAACGTCGAGTTCTTCGGCAACTTCTCGTGTTGATTTGAGAAGATCGGCTTCGATTAAGGCTCTCAATTGAATAGTTATCAATCACAGACTGCCGGCCGTCACGATCTTCATCTTCGAGGCTCTCGTCACCGCTACGGAATTTTTTGAACCACCATTGTGCCGTACGTTTATTAGTGGTTTCTTGGCCAAATGCATCGTTGATATCGCGAGTTGTCTCGGCAACTTTTCGGACTAGTTTGAACTGGAACAAAAAAATCGTTCGAATTTGCCTTTTATCCATGCTTTTTTGAAGTGCTATAAAAAGTGACATAATTATTTCAAGGAAAAATCAAAAAGACAGGTAGATAGAGCGAATTACGCTCTTTAAAATGATATATAACACGATCACAGATAACCAAAAATTTTATTCAAAAATCTTTCACAAAAGTAAACAACATAAAAACGTCATAACTTTTCCATCAACCTAATACTAAAATTAAATGAGAAGACAATGTGAGACCAGGAGAGTGCTCGAATTGTGTACAGAAGACATTTCATAATCGTATTTCCTTATTTGATCAGTTCTTAAGGTGCACAGATAAACTGTCGTCAAGTATGGCGTTTGGTGTGTATACACCATTTGTCAAATACAGTGCGGGTCATAATGATAGTACACCCCTCTAAAATGAGGATTCTGAAAAAACTGGAAATTTTCGAGAAAAACTATTAATACCATTCGATTTCATGTCCAAAAAAACGTATATGGACAAATTTTCATACCCGTACCTAAAAAATGGCTTCAGTGGCACGCAAAAGTCTGAAAATCAGCCGGGTCAAAATGATAGGACACTCGTCTAAAAATGGGGGAGTTGTCAACTTCAGGTTTTTTTTTTCATTTTTTTTATGTTTTTTTGTTTCTTTTATACTCCCAAACCTTTTTAGTTTTTTTCGCATCTGTTTTAATGTTAATTCATTACTTTCTGGACAAGTTTGAGGTTTCCATATCTGAATTTGGGACATTCTCATCTTATTATCGTCGTAAAAAAGTTCCGACATTTTTTCGAGTCGGGATTTGAATTTAGAGGCTCCGCCCATTCATCATCGTTGCAGCGCATTTGCTATGCGCGATATATGGGCGGAGCCTCTAAATTCAAATCCCGATGTTCGCGGGCTCGAAAAAATGTCGGAACTTTTTTACGGTGATAATAAATTAACAGAAAATAATTTATTTAAAAAAAAACAAAATCAAAAACACTTAAAATCAACAAAAAACTGCCGATAATAAATAAGTTGTCGATCCTCCAAATTTTTGAATCACTCGGCAGAGTCTGTTGCTCGTGCTTCTGGTCAAGTTCTCCAGAAGGGACGGTTGAAGTTTGTGCCATTCTTCTGTGACCTTGTCTTTCAGCTCAGCAACGTCTGAAACTGATTACCGTGTCTGTAAACAGCTCTGGCGAGTACTCCCCAAACGTTTTCAATCAGATTAAGATCCGGAGAGTTGGCTGGCCAGTCCATAACCTTGATCTTCTTTGCGGAGAACCATGCCATTGTGGAAATGCTCCTATGGATCGCCGCGTTATCTTGTTGGAACATATGCGTCTTTTTGCGGTTGGAACGGCTAAAGAATGGAACGATTCCCGACTGCAGAGTCCGCTGATACTCCATCGAGTTCATCTTGCAGGTCACGAACTTCAAGAAAACCGTCTTGTTGTTGCAGAAAGATCCCCAGGACGTCCAGAGCTCTTGGTCATACCGTACGATATCGGATTGGCGATGTACTTCCTGATGCAGTTGCAAGAGCGATGGATCTTTCGACTCATCACCGAAAGGCTCAGTCCGAGTCGAACCATGATGTCAACTTGCGCTTGTTCTTGAGAAGAGAGTTGAGAGGCGCAACCCATGTTGAGTTGAAATGTGGTGAATGAAGGTAGAGCTCATCCCAAATTACAAATTGAGTTGGCCTAAATTTTTTGGCATAAGTCCTGCACATCTAAGCATTACTGTACCCTGCACATCAAACGCTGAAACTTAAAGAGGTAATTCAAATTCACAAACTTGTTCGCAAAGCTCAGCCTTGTCCAGAAAATAATGAATTAGGGAGAATTGCAGGCGGAACAATCAAGAGCACCTCCATCCTGAGCTGAAAATGAGCAAGCCTTGAGTGTATTAAATAGTGAAAACTGTGCAAAGAAATGAAATAACTGACCGACTGAAGATGGTATGAAAATAACATCATGCGCAATAAACTGTCCAATAATCATGTGAAGATGAGATGCATTTTCCAGTATGCTACAGTATTAGAAGAAGATCTCTAATAGACTAAGCACGATTAACTATACCTGTCCAAATTTGTCCACCAGAATCCTAGTGGCTTCTTCCAAAACTTCTCCAGTGAACTGAGCGATCTTTGATTCACTATTTGCTTGTTGCGAAACGATAATATGCTCAGAAGTATTCCCACTTCTCGGTTGATCACTTGACGTCATCAAATCCAAGGCTCGCAATAAAGCATCTTCCACTATTTGCTCCGTTTCTAATGTCACTTCTCCGAGTGCACGGCTGAAATGAACAGATTATGGCTCCAAGAATTTTCGAAGCAATTTACCTGCTGAAAAAACAGAAAAGGGCGATCAAAGCTGAAATATCCAGATTCATTTGCTGAATTTAATTGAAATGGAATGAGCAGTTCATTCCCAATTACACTGAGCTCAGTTTTATACAAATGAATATTGATTCAGCTTCATGGTCAAGTTAAAAAACAATTGAGTAACCAGTAAATAAAATATTTGTTTATTGAAAACGCGCAGAGTTTAATATGTTCTCGATTTAAAGTTATGGATTCTTCGGGCTGACGAGAAGAAATCGGAACAGCCAATGAAGGTGCATTAAATAGGACGAGAACTCCCGAGACAGTGTGTAGATACCAAACACAACTTTGCTTTTCTATTGTTATTTTTTTGTTGAATGAAGAAATGTGTCATTACAATTCTGCAGAATCAATTAGAACGATGCATCGACTAGATTGTGCTCCTACCCATCCAGCGCATAAATAAGAGCAAATGATAAGCTCTGAAAAATGAATTGAAACCATTCGGCATCCGCAAGTTTGTAAATGAATGTATAATTGATCATATCAATGAAATGTAGAGCATCTTGAATCACATTCTGGATGAAGCTTGATATCCATTTATTTCGTCTTCTCATCTTTTGTACTGCACTGATCCCTGCTACGTTGTCATAAATCAATCGAAAAACAGCGAGACAGTTTAAAAATACTGAAGTAGCAGTCAATAGTATAACTGTTGGAAGTTGTCCCCCATCCATAGAATCAGCGCATTTTGAATTTTCAGGACTCCAGGCAAAAGTGTCCGGATGATAGACTAGTGCACATTCACCTGAAACATAAATGCGTTATCTTTGAAAGAGTTAAAGAAGGTGAGACGTCTCATTGTCGTGGGATTGGCTTTAGAATATTTGACAAATGGTGTACACACACCAAACGCCATACTTGACGACGATTATGAAATGTCTAAACCTCCCTTAAACTTTTTCCTACCATACATTCCGGCAATAGTACAGTAAAGAGATGTTGCGATGCAAACTGTAACAGCTAAATGGGTATAAGGAACCTTCTCGAATCTCTTGTTTGCGAACGGAAAATACAGAATAATAACTCGATTCGCTGCCATCAGAATTTGGCACATCGGTCCAAAAAGATAGCACCCTGAAGCTGTCAGCGAAGCTATTGCAATGTTGATATATCTCCAAATATTTTCAGCATTGAATGAAAATGCAGACAGTGGAATAGCCCACAATAGTATTGACGCACAAATAAAGATATTTGATAAAGCCTTCACCAAGCACAATTTTTGAAAAGAGTTCAAACATTGACGCGTTTTCGATATGTTAAACAAGAAGTGTGCATTTATACAAAATCCGGAGAGACTCACGAGCAACATGACACTTATTTCCACGAAGTGCAGCGTCATATTCATTCAGAATTAATATTCAAAGTGTTCCTTTCTAATGTTATTTAAAATCAACTAATTTGAATAAGTGAGATACGGAGAAAAGGCAATGATATGAAATAGCAGGTGCCTAGATTCTGCTGTAGTTCTCAAAATAATAATAAGAAAGTCATTTACTGGATGTCTGACCTAATATCTCGAAAAAATAGTAGACGATGTCTACTAATTCTCTGAAATCTTTACCGACGCACTTTTTAGGGCTTCTTTAAGATTTCAACCGTGAGAAAAGATCATGTGAATGTGAGAACATAACCATAAATCACCTTCTTCGTCCTTTTTTTCCTCTTCTGACAGAAGTTGTCAAATGAAGAATATTTTTGGATACTGTAGTTCCAGATTACATAATTTAGCACAGAAAATGGGCAAGAGAGCGGTTATGCGATTTCGGAATGTGACAGCATGGATTTCAATATTTTTTGAATAAACTCGTAATATCGGTGCCGGAAAAAGGTTTTTCGATAACTGAAAATGGGAGCCGAAAAAATCGGAACAGGCTTCCATTCATGTAGATTATCGAATATTCGAATACAGGCAACTGCGTCGGTAAAGATTTCAGAGAATTAGTAGACATCGTCTACTATTTTTTCGAGATATTAGGTCAGACATCCCGTAAATGACTTTCTTATTATTTTTTTTTTAACTACAACAGAGGCTAGGCACCTGCTATTTCATATCTTTGTAATTTCTCCGTATCTCACTTATTCAAAATAGTTGAATTTAAATAACATTAGAAAGGAACACTTTGAATATTAATTCTGAATGAATATGTCGCTGCACTTCGTGGAAATAAGTGTCATGTTGCTCGTGAGTCTCTCCGGATTTTGTATAAATGCACACTTCTTGTTTAACATATCGAAAACGCGTCAATGTTTGAACTCTTTTCAAAAATTGTGCTCGGTGAAGGCTTTATCAAATATCTTTATTTGTGCGTCAATACTATTGTGGGCTATTCCACTGTCTGCATTTTCATTCAATGCTGAAAATATTTGGAGATATATCAATATTGCAATAGCTTCGCTGACAGCTTCAGGATGCTATCTTTTTGGACCGATGTGTCAAATTCTGATGGCAGCGAATCGAGTTATTATTCTGCATTTTCCGTTTTCAAACAAGAGATTCAAGAAGGTTCCTTATACCCATTTAGCTGTTACAGTTTGCATCGCAACATCTCTTTACTGTACTATTGCCGGAATGTATGGTAGGAAAAAGTTTAAGGGAGGTTTAGACATTTCATAATCGTCGTCAAGTATGGCGTTTGGTGTGTGTACACCATTTGTCAAATATTCTAAAGCCAATCCCACGACAATGAGACGTCTCACCTTCTTTAACTCTTTCAAAGATAACGCATTTGTGTTTCAGGTGAATGTGCACTAGTCTATCATCCGGACACTTTAGCCTGGAGTCCTGAAAAATTCAGAATGCGCTGATTCTATGGACGGGGGGAAACTTCCAACAGTTATACTATTGACTGCTACTTCAGTATTTTTAAACTGTCCCGCTGTTTTCCGATTGATTTATGACAACGTAGCAGGGATCAGTGCAGTACAAAAGATGGGAAGACGTAATAAATGGATATCAAGCTTCATCCAGAATGTGATTCAAGATGCTCTACATTTCATTGATATGATCAATTATACATTCATTTACAAACTTGCGGATGCTGAATGGTTTCAATTCATTTTTCAGAGCTTATCATTTGCTCTTATTTATGCGCTGGATGGGTAGGATCACAATCTATTCGATGCCTCACTCTAATTGGTTTTTCAGAATTGTAATGACTCATTTCTTCATTCAACAAAGAAATACCAATAGAAAAGCAAAGTTGTGTATGGTGTCTACACACTGTCTCGGGAGCTCTCGTCCTATTTAATGCACCTCCATTTGTTGTTCTGATTTCTTGACGTCAGAACGAGCCCAAAGAATCTATAACTGAAAATCGAGAACATATTAAACTCTGCGCGTTTTCAATAAACAAATAATTTATTTACTGGTTACTCAATTGTTTTTTAACTTGACCATGAAGCTGAATCAATATTCGTTTGTATAAAACTGAGCTCAGTGTAATAGGGAATGAACTGCTCATTCCATTTCAATTAAATTCATCTAATGAATCTGGATATTTCAGCTTTAATCGCCTTTTTTTGTTTTTTCAGCGGGTAAATTGCTTCAAAAATTCTTGGAGCCATAATCTGTTCATTTCAGCCGTGCACTCGGAGAAATAACATTAGAAACGGAGCAAATAGTGGAAGATGCTCTATTGCGAGCCTTGGATTTGATGACGTCAAGTGACCAACCGAGAAGTGGAAATACTTCTGAGCATATTATCGTTTCGCAACAAGCAAATAGTGAATCAAAGATCGCTCAGTTCACTGGAGAAGTTTTGGAAGAAGCCACTAGGATTCTGGTGGACAAATTTGGACAGGTATAGTTAATCGTGCTTATTCTATTAGAGATCTTCTTCCAATACTGTAGCATACTGGAAAATGCATCTCACTGATAGCTAAATCTAGATTAAAATGAGCAATTTTCCATATGTAAATAATAAGACAATTCAGGATATTCTTTCCGACGCAAATGAGATGATCAACAAATGGAGACAAGAGGAAGGAGAATTGCTCTTTGAGACAACTAATACCACGTTTTCATCTGCTTCTCGCTCTGAACGAAATGCTTCATTTCGTTCCAGAAGACAGGTAAACACACGGAAGACGCAATGCTTCTCCCCTCCGACAGACTGCAATAACAGATTCCAGTAAGTATTGGATGTTTCTCCTCTGATAAGCTTTAATATTTTAGTGTCACAACTCGTGCAATTACCGGAATATGTAACAATCGAAGGAATCCAACGTTTGGAAACTCGGTGTCCCCTCTTCAACGATTGCTTGGTAGTGCTTCATATGCAGACGGGATTGGAATGATGAGAACAAAGAGTGTTACCGGAGCAGAGCTTCCATCTGCTCGAATTATTTCGAATGCGATTCACGACGATACAAATAATACAGTTTTCTCACCAAGCATCAATCATCTTCACATGATTATTGGACAGTTTATTGCGCATGATATTATTTTCATACCATCTTCAGTCGGTCAGTTATTTCATTTCTTTGCACTGTTTTCACTATTTAATATACTCAAGACTGACTCATTTTCAGCTCAGGATGGAGGTGCTCTCGATTGTTCCGCGTGCAATTCTTCCTCAAGTGTTTCTCCAAACTGCGCTCCGATTTCAGTTCCTCGCAACGATAGCTACTTCCGTACGCCGTGTATGCGTTTAACCAGAGCTCTTAATGGACAAAACAATTTTGGGGTCAGAACTGCAATTGGACAGAACAGCCATTTCTTAGATTTGTCGGCAGTTTATGGCTCCGCTGACTGTGAAGCAGAATCTGTTAGATCGTTCAAAGAAGGAAAACTTTTAACTTTTGATGGTTTGGGGTATACTCTTCCTCCGCAGAATCTGAATGATTCGAATTGTCAATCTTCGGCTCCTCTTCATTGTTTTACCTGCGGAGATTTCCGTAACAGTCTTCATCCTGCTCTTATACCGGGTTGGTTTACTTTTGGTACTTTCAGAATGTTTCTTTTCTGATTTTCAGTGCACACCATATTCATCAAAGAGCACAATCGTTTGGCTGTAAAAGTACGAACTGCACGTCCTCGCATGTCTGATGAGCAAATATTTCAATTGGTTCGGAAGATAATGATTGGAATGTGGCAACACATTGTGTACAACGAATATATTCCGAAATATCTTTCCCGGGAAATAATTACTAAGTTTGGATTGAGTCCATTGAGAAACGGAGCTCATCGTGGTTATAATACCTCTAAAGACCCTTCTATTTCCGCCGAATTCGCTGGAGCCGCCTTCAGATTTGGTCACAGTCAGTCAAGATTCGACTTTCCGAGACTCGATAACCAAGGAAGACCTGCGGGTAACTATGATCTTGGTCATAATATATTCTATGCTGATCAAAATTATTTGTCTGGAAATGGAGGATGGGAACCTATCATGAATGGTAATATTCGTAAATCTGAAGCAATGTCGAAGTTGAATGTTTAGGAATGATTCGTTTGGCTGCAATGAAATCAGACCGCTTCTTCTCATTTGGAATCAGAAATCAAATGTTCGAAATTCGTGGAAGGAATGGTTCTGGGGTAGATCTGGTGTCAATAAATATTCAGAGAGGACGAGATTTAGGACTATTTCCATATGTACAATACAGGTAATTGATGGTTGATGGTTTCGCTATAGTTGGATTATGATTTCAGACAATTCGTCGGATTACCACAAGTTACCAGTTTCAATGACCTGAACACGACGTTCACTCCAGAAAACATTCAAGCACTGAGAAATGTTTATTCGAGCCCTGCCGACATTGATTTGTATGTCGGAATTATGCTTGAAACGCCTGTAGATGGAGGGCAACTTGGACCAACGGCTTCATTCATGATTGGAGAACAGTTCAAGGCATTGAAAACTGGAGATCGATTCTTCTACGAAAGCATTGTAGACAACACTGACAATTTCAAGCAAGGTTTGCAACTTTAATAGAGTCTAACTAGACTAGTTAAAACACTCTGGAACTCCTCCATCGGTTTAATTTTTCAGAAGAAATTGACGAAATTCGCAACAAATCATCGTTGGCAAAACTTATTTGCACAAACATGGATTCTGCTGAGAGAATCAATTCTGATATTTTCGATCAGTGAGTAAATTCTTTTGAAGAGAATACAGCGGTGTATTTTATTTTTAACATTTTCAGTCGGAGCAGACAGGTGACATGTGCGTCGCTCAGCGAAATCAACATCGAAAAGTTCCTCCGATAGTTGGCCGACCACCTTAAATATTTAGTCTTCTTTGTTCACCTTTTCACAACTTTTTTCTTGAATAAATGAATTAATCCTCATATGTCTTCCATACATCTTGACAAGTACAGTTCAAGCTTCTTGTCCCAGGCGCTCCTGTCGACCTGCTCTTCCCATCCTAGTGCACTGAAACATGAGCGATGCTAATAACTATTCACAAAGTGCATTCTACACAGTTTTGCATTTCAACGGTTTCAGAACAGGATTTCTGGTATGGAAAATTGGTTGTCTTTTCTGTAAGATTTTCAGAATTCTGTAAGATTGCCCAAACCTGATTTCCGAAATGGGATCTAGTTCGCGAAAGCACTTTCTTTTTCCAAATCCCCTTCAAATGAGGTTCACACATAGATCCATGAAAATGATTGGCATCCTACCGTCGGAGGTCAGTACCACAAAAACCATGACTATCAATGGATGAGAAGCTCTGTTGATCATCCGTTTGACCTCATTTACTTCCTTTATAGTCGCGGAAAGAACTGGATGGCTATATGAGTTGAATTAATCTTCCAATCCGAAGCAGAATTGATGGTATTAGTTATCTCAAAAAGCGATTCTTTTTCGTCTTGCTGATCATCTCATTTGCGTCGGAAATAATATCCTGAATTGAATTATCACATACAGCTTCTTCCAAAAATTCTCCTATGAACATCTTTGATTTACTATTAGCTAAAGCCTTCTCGCCTTCTCTTATGCTGGCGACCTTATAAGCCTGGGCAGGATGGTTCGACTCTGGGGGGGGGGGTCCCGTCGAACATCACGCATCACACAAGTTTCGAAGTTTTGCTTTTCATTTTCATTAAAGGTTTGGTCATTTTTGAAGGAAAACCTACTAAACTATTATATAATATTTTAAGGATTCAGGAAAACCGCCAAAAAAGTGGAAGTTATCGGGAAAGAGATATTTAAAAATAGTTCAACCTGCTTCACGTTTCATGAAGTTTTTACATTTTCAGTCATTTTCAAAAAAAATATTCAAATTTTATATAATACTTTGGTATCGAGTTTGACATGTGATGTTTAATCCGGTTAGGCATCAAGTTTTTGACCATTTTCCTTAAACCTTTAAGTTGGATGAACAACTTTCAACCTTTTTGCATTTCATTTTTTTCACATTTTTTGTAGAGAGATTTTGAGAACATCCACTTTAAAATGCGCGAAATCGCAGAAAAAAAAATAAGGAAAACGAAAAAAGAAATTCAACTTAAAATGAATCTTTATTCGACATCTTCGACATAAGTTGAAGCATATGACCATGTGAACCCAAGAAGCGAACCGATTGAGCAACGTAAAGAAAACTAAAAAAAATATTCATTTTTAAAAATTTCATTTCTTGTTAGTTACTTAGTCGATCCTCCGATCGCTTATGTGGGCGCGGATCACAATTAACCATGCCTTGCGATCTTGGGTGATGGTGGTCCATGAAGTAGTCAGTCGATTTCTTCGATATATTGAGCCTTCTTTTCGCAGTGAGTCGGAACATCTCATGAAGGGATCGTCTGATACGTCTGATATGAGCCCTTTCGTCCATCATCTGTCAGTTCGTCTACGCTGAATGTGTCCGGGCCATCCTAATTTCTTATTTTTGATGTAGCTAACTGGGTGCTGTAGGTGCCGCGACTTAGTTTCTTAGTTGGGTAGCCCGACAGCGCCAGTTTTGTCTCCAGGAATCTTCCGTCAGCTCTTCGCATGACGTGTCTTTAGTCAAGTGGGTCCGTGACTTGGGAGATCTGTCGGATGTCTTCGCGGTGTAAGACTCGTTGACGTTGTTTGGCGAGGGCCAATCCTATTAATCTTCTTTCTATTGATGCGTGTGTCACAAGGATTCTTTCATCGAGGCTCTGTGTAAGGGTCTAGGCGTCAGATCCGTAAGTGAGCGTGGGAAGAACAATGGAGTTAGTTGAAGAGTTCGTGGGCAGCAGAGTAGGGCGAAATTGGATTTTGGGAACTCGGAATGCGGAATCCGGAAAACGGAAAAAATTTTTTTCACGGAATCTGGAATCCGGAATACGGAATGTAAAAAACGGCGGAATCCGGAAAACGGAATTTTAACCATTAATTATGAAATCGAATGATGTAAATGCGCTCTGTTCGCAAACATTTTTGCGGGAGTTCAAAAATGTATACTTTTCACAACAATTGAGAAAAAAGTATTAAAACTCATAGTTGGGCGGAATTGAATTTTGGGAACTCGGAATCCGGAAAACGGAAAAAAAAAATTTTCACGGAATCCGGAAAACGGAATGAAACGGCGGAAAAAAACGGCGGAATCCGGAATCCGGTAAACGGAAAAAAACTTTGTCGCGGAATCTGGAATCCGGAATACGGAATGTAAAAAAACGGCGGAAACCGGAATACGGAATGCTGACAACGGAATTTTATCATTAATTATGAAATCAAATGATGTAGATGCGCTCTGTTCGCAAAAATTTTTGCGGGAGTTCAAAAAAGTATACTTTTCACAACAATTGAGAATAAAGTATTAAAACTCATAGTTGGGCGGAATTGAATTTTGGGAACTCGGAATCCGGAAAACGGAAAACGGAAAAAAATGTTTTTCACGGAATCTGGAATCCGGAAAACGGAATGAAAAAACGGCGGAATCCTGAATTCCGTCCTTCTCTGGTGGGCAGGTGATTGTTAAATACTGTAGACACTGACCGTCTTATACAAGTGCCCTAGTGTTGTGATTGTACCGAACCAAGTAAATTATCCTTTTTCGTCTTATTTTTAGATATTTCACTTCACGTATTCATAAATATTTCGTTGATATTATGAAGCATTGCATTGTTATCAATTTTAAGCTTTGTAACAGTATCACGACTTTATTTTTTGACAGGTGTAACTTTATTCCAAACGTGTCGCCATTTACGTATCGTAAAAGTGGTGTATTCTTTAGAATGAGAGAATGAATTTCAGAATCGAATTGATGACCAGAGTGCCCAACACTTTTTCAGAGACGGCCTAGCCAAGCTGTGTGTGTGTGGGGAAGTTTTGTGGGCGAGTGATGGTGAGATCGGTTGTGGGGGGGGGGATGTGGGGCGATGGTAACTTGATAGTTGGAAATTGGAAATCGTGAGACAAACAGAGCGAGGAATCAATAATTAACTAGAGAAGAAGAGAAGCGCTTTTAGAACGGTGATACGGAGCAGATTCCGGCACACTCGGAGATCATGCAAGCACGGATCAGCTTCAATGTCGCCATTGCTTCACGCTCGCCCGCTTCACCAGGCATGTGCCCAAGCTCGTGTGTAGCAGCCTAAAAAGAAGAATTGTACAATTATCGATTGGTTATTTCACTTCGTAGTTAGAGTTTATGAAATGAAATGTGCCATTCTACAGGATAAGGCTGTAATTTCAGTCATGAACATCAGAATATTAAGGAAATTGGCTTAGTTAGGTTTGGTAAGAATCAGATTTAAGAGAAGAGAGGTAGCTGGTGAAACTGCTAAAAAACAGATTGATGGACGACTACTGACGTTTAGCAGTCTCTTAAAACTGAACAGAATCAAAGAGAATATTACAGAATGCATATATTAATAGGAAAACGAAATCATGTTTAGCCATTTGTAAGCTGTTTCTCTGATTCCGATCGCACCCGCTAAGCTTTAAATCTTACAGCCCCGAATCTTCATTGTATTTGCCCGTCGATTTTTCATCTTAAATCATTGTATCACTTACCGCTGCAATCGAATACCAACAGTCTTTTTTGCAGCACACACATGGGATCTGAGCTCGCTCATCGATGGCACATGAAGCCGGTGCTTGTGGGGCGGCAGAAACTGAAAGCTTTACATGTTTCCCCTTCATTTCTCATGACCACACCTACCAAGTTGTGAGATAGCGATGATGGCAAAAACAAGAGCGGCGAGCATTGTCTTCTGCATTTTTGGCTCTGTTAAGAAGTAGATGTGCCGAGCAGACGTTTCAGGGGTACCTGAGGTAGGACGACAATTGAAAAAGAAATGAGATGAACTTGAGAACGAAGAAAAGAAATGGGGAAAGCGGGGACGGATGAAGAAGAAAAATTGAATTCGAACTATTTCAAGCCCTCTTAGTATAATATGCTCACTTCAAATACTCATGGAAGGAGGCGGTGCCTAGAAGAAATGAACATGTAGGGCGACAGCAACATTTTTGGTAACAAAGTCAATTAGATGAAATGTGCACCGATGAAATGACGATGATGACGATGATGAAATGTAGGAGGCGCCTGTTTGGGTGGGTCGCATTAAGCAATATTCAAGAAGCGGCTTGCAGGATTTAATGGTTTCGATAATAAAATTTTGAGGCTCAACTCTTTTTATATAAAACCTCGATGCTTATATTGAAACCAATCGGAAAATTGAACATATTTGTAGCCATTGCGGCATAAATAATGGGATGAGTTTCAGACGCCATAACTTTTGCAAAAAAAGTGGAATCAGTATGAAACATAGACAAAAGTTTGCTCAAACAATATAAAAACAAACAAAAAAAAACAATCTTCAAATCTTCCTCCTTTCGCCTTCACCACAGCACTCAATCTCTTCGGGTAGGAGTCGACAATGACACGCAGGTAGCTGACGTCAAGATCGTAGAGGGGCGATCACATCTAGGCTTGTCTTCCAGTGTCCGACGACGTTGGCAAAGAGTCACAGTTTGATAGACAAGAGAATGATGCAGTTTCAGCTTTTGTGCAATCTTAGAATTGGACAATCCTATTCTCTTGCAAGATCCAGGATCGGAGATGCAGCCACCATTGACTAGAATTTGGAAAAAAATATAGAAAAACTTGAAAAACTGAAAGAAAAAGATAAAATAAAAATAAATAAAAATCAATGTGTGCGCCGGGCGCGGTATACCAGCGACAAACCTGGCAGAAAATCCCATCCTATTATTTATGCCGCACCCCGTAGAATGAATAAGTGAACTGACTATGAGTTATCTTGGCATTTTGACACTAATGAAGCTGGAAATCTTGACTACTTGGTGTGATCTGACTATGAAAAGCTCGTAGACGCCAGCATCCATGTGCAATGTGATTTATTGAATAAAAGAATGAAATCGTGACTGACAATTGGAAAAACAAAACAAATGAGATGGCTCAAAAGATTCTTAGATATATCGACTCTTGACACGCTTCACGTTTTTGGAATTTTTGTGAAATGTGCTGAAGCTGATCAGCATATGCATTGCAGATGATGATCTACTACATCATTTCGAAGCGATTCTTCAAGGAGGCCTCCTCTCCTTTGTGAAGCTCTCACGCATCCCGGTTGTGGCGCCTCTCGTTAAAAACAACCTAATCAGAGCAGGGAGTGGGTGGGGTCTCTAATTCGATAGAATTGTTTGAAATAGCAAAACTCCAAACTACAAAAAGGGTATAGGCATTCAATTAAAACCATCGCGCAGGGCGCTACGCCTATTTTTCATGATTACGAAAGCATTGGGGGGAGGGGACGGGGCGTGGGGTTCCATTTCAATTTGGGGATTTAGATGGGGCTATTCCTCAATATATGTGCAATGAAGAGAAATGGAATCGAATGAAAATAATGAGATTACCACAATTTAACCAAAAATCTAGATTCCACAGACGAGTTCGTTTAATACTTCGGATGTTCCACAAAATTGGAACATGCCATTACCATTTTCCCGTATGTGGCCCATTGCTCTTCAGATTATTTCTTACACGAAAGCTTGTGCCACAATGAAGTACACAGAGCGGCCAAATTGGTTCCTAAGATGGTATCCCACTTCATGATCAACGGGGCGGGGCTATAGCGGCGCCAAATTATCATTATACTTAATTGTTTTCTAATAGTAAGGATATTAATTATAATGCTTTCTCCACCTTTCCTTTAAATTACTAAATTGCAGAAAAATATTATTATTATTATAATTGGAAAATGAATCGGTCGTCTATTCGATACACTTTCCAGTTGTGCACTTACATGAAAAATGGTGGACTATTAACCTAAATTAATTGCTTTCATTACAGGAACTTTAAAAAGAGCCGTTAGTTTGCAGTTGGCGACATTTTGTGTAAACATTGCATAACGAAGCATACGAATTCTCGACGCTTCTTCACCCATTGCCACCCACATCATATTATTGTAAAGTGCTCTAAAACCTTGGAGAAAGAAAGACAAACAAAGCATGTTATCCCTCTCTGAAAATCAAATTATAGTGGAGGCGTTTTCCCCAGTGAGATTTCATTGTCTCGAATATTATCCGCATCAGTTTTCTTTTGGCTGCTGCTGCTGCTCGTGCTGCTTCTGCCGTCCTTCTTGTTTCCAAAGTTTGGTTGTTATTCTGAGAAAGATTCGCCATTTTCAGAAGGTACTAAAATGAAAAATACGGAAAACAAACAGAAACGGGCGCACACATTCCCTCAAACGTACATATTTATGTACACTTAATATTTTTCATAAGAGAAAGGCGAGAAATAGTGAAAGACGGGAAGAACATTTCTGAAAAATATTGCAGAGACGGTTTCCTTCAGATTTGAAGAGCAATCCGATCTGAAAGCCAAATGACGTGCTCCATTCTTTCAATGAGATGGAAGTGCAAGCACGACATTGTCAGTTGGAGGTTGGTAGAAGAGTGAGATGACAGCAATCTTCTTCTTCACAAACCCCGAGCTCCGCCCTCATTTCCGCCCAGTGTCTGATGCTGATGATGACAGCTTCAACACCAATTAGAGTCTTTTTTTGCTGAAAATTAAACAAAAAACAACAAACATGCATTTCATTAGTACTTTGGCTGTTCGATGAAGGATTATTCTCATTTCTGAATGACACGGTACATAGAAATTAAATGCAAAGGACAGCAAATGAGTGAACAGTCAATGGCTTTTGTAGATGCTATACCACAGGTGAAATGCAAAATGATAAAAGCGCGCGGTTGACGCGGTCCATACACTTTCCGGTAACCCGTCGGAAAATACAAATACAGACGATATACAAAAAATTGAAAAAAATTGTTTTCTGGAAATGATGCAATTTCCTTGTACGCAATTTGTCGTCACCGTGTACGACATGTATAGTAACATTTTCAGATCGATCCCTCAAAAAAAACCGTTTGCGAATACCTGTTTGGCCAGTACTGTATAGGCAGTAATCGCAGATGACAAGCAGTGTACACTTACTATACGTGTAGAGCAAGAAGGGCTCATATGTCATACGGAAGGTCCGAAGGTTTTCAGCGCTTCACATTGATCCATAGTTACCGATGAGATTAGTCTAAATTCGGACTACACACCAGAGAAGGGCGGAATTCCGGATTCCGCCGTTTTTTTCATTCCGTCTTCCGGATTCCAGATTCCGTGAAAAAAAATTTTCCGTTTTCCGTTTTCCGGATTCCGAGTTCCCAAAATCCAATTCCGCCCTACTCTGCTACACACTGTTGGTGTGTCGTTTGCGTTTTATTCATTTAAGCCTTCGCAACTACAAAAAGTAATGGATATCATTTCTGGCAGCTCAGGAAACATCAAATGGATGACCAAATTGTCATCCATTTGACATTTGGAATGAGCACTATCTTCAACGTATAAGGCAAGAGAAGGTCGGTTTTCAACTCTGCTTCCAGGGGACTAGGAATCACAGAAGGAAAGCAGTAACTTGTTGAAAATTCGTCATGCCGTTCATATTCCATCAATATAACACTAACGAATCCTTTTTTGCTGAATTTTGGCTCATCCGTTATGGAAATATTGAAATTGCATGAGCCGCATACCACAAAATAAGGCATTGAAAATAGTCTAGCAGAAGCGTAAAAAATAGATTTGATCTTCAGTGATGAGAAGCTTAAATCTACGGTAGAACGCAGAATTCACTTTAGTCTCCGGTCACTGAAAAAAAACGAAATGAACAAACAACTAATGAGAAAAATGAGAGCCTAGATAATAGTCCTAAATGACTTCTGAAAGCCATCCAACTAGAAAGGAACAGGATACTTCTGAAAAACAAACCAAGATCAGAAGGCTTTCTGAGTACTTCACGAAAGATATTTACTACTGATGACGCTGATAGGCACTGACTTTACAGACAATTAGGTTCTTTTGTTCTCTGTACTTTTCATGCCTTGCCCTATACTTTAAACTCACGGTGCTTTTTTTCTTGTCTTCACATCTTCGACCATTTTCCTATTTCTTTCTTTATTTCTTTCCACTGACGATCTTGTTTTCATTTAAAAGTCTTAGAAAAGCTAGAACTGACGCTGATTCACAACCGCCAGCCTACTTTTGCAGAAAGAGCGTTAATGGCTTGAGAATATATAAGAAGTTAGTAGTTCCGGCTTGTCACAAGGCCTACGGTAGAATTTCAAAAATTGAGTCTCTCGGAAGGCCATCCAGAAAGAGACATCCAGACGATGTCAAGCTCACCTCATCGAAGTGATCGACAACTTGCCTACACATCATACATCTCAAAACCGAAAAGAGAACTGTCTTTTTGCAGCCTTCTGCGACCTCTGCGATTCTGCGCCTTCTGCGATATCTCGGCTTATAAGCAGGGCTACATCAGTAACGACCGTAACGCTACTCAAGAACGTCAAAAATCTGACAGTCACACGAGCTACCATCGTTTTTTAGAGCTCCTGTCACTAGAGCTCTTGCATGATTGTAAGATAACTTTTTTTTAATATTTATAATTTCACTCAGAATAAATGGAAATGTAGTTCAGAACATCGAGCAAGCATTGTAAACTTAACTTACAGGATTCTGGATTCTGATGCATATAGCTTTAAAGGAAACTCTCGCAACGAATACATCATACTATTTTCGATTTACTAATCTTTTTTACACTAAGAAATTAAATACTTCCGTATTACCGCCGAAAGCGTTTACGCAAGTCACGCTGCGCAAAAAAATGGGTTCCGCAAATGACAAGGAAGAAGCCATTTGAATCACTTTTATCGGAGTCGTCAAACTGTTCAAAAATATTTACAAGTATCATTGTGATTCATAGATTTCGCACGAAAAAATATACGACGTACTGAGAAGTGAAAAATGGGAAAAATAAGAGATATTGCTGATCATGCAAGTGAATCGGCTGAAAAATGTGCGCAGAGCAAACAATGAGACGAAAGTTTCATTACGCCGTCAGGCTCCCCGTACATTGCTTCTTCTTCTTCTTCTTATTCTTCTTCTGCTTCAACTTGAAATCAAATCAATCACGCCTCGATATAGCACGCTCCTCATTATCATCGAGAAGCGAAACAAGAGAACGAAAATAGATGACGTGAGAGAGCGAGGGAAAGGATTGAAGAAATTAGGTAGTTTAGGAATACGGTCGGAAATGTGATTCCGAATCAGATTCAGAATCGGAGGCGACAACGAGAGAAACGAATGACTGTGTAAGCTCGAATCAAAAAAAAAGATAGAGAAAGGGAAGGAGGAAGAGATGCCCCGAGGGCTATGTCGTATTCACTCTTCTCCGCAGTTTCGGCTGGCTTGATAAGGTTACGAAGTGAATGGGTATGCAAAAATGTAAATTAGAAGGAAGCAAAACTTATTTATAGAAAAAAAATAGAGAAGATTTTCAAAGAAACTAGTAAGGCTTCCACGAAAGACGATGACGTCTTCGTTCGTCTTTCAGTTTGTCTTGCATCTGTCTTACGCAATAAAAAAGTTGTCAACACAGTGCGTCAGACGAAGTCCAGACGAGACGAAGACGAAGACGAAGATGAGACGAACTAGCATCATTCGACATCTTCCATCTAGTTTTCCGATTGTAGGTAACTGAGGAGTTTCCGGTGACCTTGCCCAGGTGAAATGGGTGTCCTGATAGTGAATTCGCATGTCTTAAGATCAAACCACCGGACACCACTGATTAAATTGTTCCCCGGCAGCAAAATGACTGGCCGTAATATAGCAAAAATCTGAAAACAAAAGTGAAATGATTGGAGACGGAGGACTTGAACTCTTCAATCTTCTTGAATTCCATTCATTCTCCAAGACTGTGAGGTCAATGAATTAATTTAATCTTTATTGGTTTTGAATTTTCAATGGGGTGCCAATTATTTGGTTTACAATATAGATGATGTACTTAGAGTGGAATCATGTAATTTTACAGACAAGATGAGAGAGAGAGAGAGAGATACATTGAACGCTATGATGAAATGTGCATGTAACTAAAACATAGGAATAAAAAGCCCACGCTCATTCGTCACCAACAGTTGAAAACTGAATAAAGCATAAAAACACACTTAAACCGACACAGTGGTGACCTCCCTAGAGAACGCACTCAATCGAAGCGCAGAAGGTTCTCTTTTTTTCAGTCATAGAATTCAATTTCAAAAATAGTTTGAGTGTGTTTGTGTGCGTTGTTTGTTATTCAGAATTCAGCAAAAAGCCATCAGGATTTTCAAAAGATCAGTACGCTAAAAGACTAACGGGAAGAAAGAGGAATGCAAAAAAGAAAACGGCGAAAAGTAGTGAAATTTAAAGAAGTGGAGCATTTTTGCCAAGTTTGTCGAAAATAAGTCTGCGGATAACATCGCACTCTTTCGTCAGGCGCTCCGCTTCGTCACGAAGGTAAGAGTTTCGTTGAGTGAGTGTTTCTTTTGCGCTGACGGAGAGAACACGGTTCTCGCGGAGTTTTTGACGGTATCGAAGAGCGGCTTCACGATTTTGTTGTTTCTTTCGTTCAGCGATCTGAAAATTCAAGTTTCCGTGGTTTAGCTTTTCGACGCAATTTTGAGTGACACAAGGTTAATGCGCTGAATGACAGAGCCGATCTTTCATTACTTGCCGCTCTATTTGCACTCGAATCCCAAATTTCTTACCTCCGAATCCGACAAATTGACAAGCGAGACTGGAGCAGCTCGTGGTCGTTTTGGAGCAATCATACTATCATCCGACATTTTTCTCTTAGGCAGAATTGGAGAGGCACGAGTTTCGGTTCCTACGACACGTTCCACGATGACCTGTAAGATGTGCTGTGCTGCCTAGTAAGATTACGGTAAGTCAAAACTCTCACTTTATATTCTTGTCCGTCATCACCTTTGATAACAAGGGTCTGTCCTGGAGAAACAAAGACATCACGGAGTGATGAAGAAGAGGATGCAGATGATTTCCTGCTGACTGAAGAGATGTCTGATGAAGTGGATGGAGATGAAATTGAGACATCGTCAACGATTTGTTGGCGAACTTCGGCAATGAGTGAGTCAATGAATGGAATACCAGCTGGAATATCTTCGAAGGCGGTGAGCGGTGATGTGGCAGACTGGGGGAATGGGGAAGAAGGTGGAGAAGCAGAATTTGTGGAGAAAAGTCCTGCAGGCGAATAATCGGAATGTTCGGATGTGAAGAGGGATGGCGAGGCATGGTCGAAATTTTGCTGACTATTTAATGGCGATGAATATGTTGAGTGATTATGTTTATGATGGTGTTGATAAGCGTAGAAACTGGCTTCCTCGTTAAACGACGACACTGGAGAGTTCGACAAAATACTGCAAGGAGGAACCATGCGAGGTCTCGAAGCATCCATGATCATGCTGCTGGTATTGTTGATCTCCGAGAAGATAAGGCCCGGATCCGCCGATCGAGCTGGCCCCGATTGAAATAGGCATTCCGGATGACATGGAGGAAGAGGAACGCTGAAAATACAATATTTTTCTTTTCATTTTCCCAAGATTTTTTCTTTTACCGGAGCTTTCTCATCCGGATTACTCTAATGTATCTAGGCATGTTTTGTGATTAATGCTTTCTGAAAAGGGCGGTAAAAGCAAATTTTAGCCAGGTTTAAAATATATTTTTCTGAAGGCGTGACAAGCAAATCGATGCAGACCAACCCGTACTAATAGATCATTTTGTGATTCTGATCCGCAGTACAACGTGTGATAGTTCATGATGTGAACTGTGTGCTTCCCAAATAAATAAACATACCATTTCGCACTGTTCGGCTCCGAGAAGACAGCAGTTGCATGAGCAAAGAGTAGCGGCGGCGGTGGTGGTGTGGGCCCACTTAAAAACACACTTTCGATCGGATAAAGGCGCGGTGCAGCGACGATTAACTGCCGTTTGTCCACAGCGAACTCTCGTTTCGAGTTCCTTAAAATATTAATTTTAGAACAGACAATTTTAGTGTATATACTATTTTTCTCAGTTTACTTACGGTATCCGAGGCGGGACAGGTGACAGTTTGGTCGTAAGCCGGTTCAGCGGCAAATTCAGCCGGCCAAACTCCCCACTCGTTTACGGAATCGTTGGTTTCTGCATTTCAAAGAATGATTACAATACAGTCAGTTTTTCAGCTTTGTTTTTGTGCAAACCTTCGACCGGCGGTATGAACGGAGGCGGAGGTGGAGCAGTTTCTTTGGCAGGCACGACGTTGGTTGGTTGAGCAGCGAACAATGACATTTTCTGAAAACAAAAACGGAAAGTGATGATCTTGGATTTGTTAACTAGAAGTGGTTGACACTTGTAGGATATGTTTCACATTTAGCACAGTCAATTAACATACTGATTGATAGTTTGGCGAAGGAAGTCTTCAAAGGTGGCTTAGGAGCAGCAAAAGCAGAGTGCGCAAGTGAGCGACGGGAGTCAGAAGTTGGGATAAACCTGAAAATAACTTTGTGATTTTGGTGCATTTCAGATATATGAAGAGCATTGTAAGAAAAAAAGCCAAAAATAAAAAAGTGCAAAGGCGTTTCTGAAAATGAAGGCTTACGCGAAAGACGAAACAAATCGGTCGTCTTTCAGTTCGTCTTGCGTTCGTCTTACGTCGTCAATTAAAATACATGAGTACCAACACAATGTCTATCTCTGCGTAAGACAAATTCAAGACGATGTCGAAGACGAGACGAGACGGTCTTATTTCGCCTTTCGTGGAAGCTTTAAAGACAATAATTAGGAGAAAAGCGGTGAATATTTGATAGCTCTCAAATTAATAATTTTTAATGCATAAGTATTCAAGATTTTTACCACTGATTGTGAGAAAGTACCTCACTAGAGACACTCGAACAGAAATTTCCTTAACTTTTTCTAAAAATTCGACTACAGGTATTTCGACTACGGAGAATTCAGTACATATTGTGACTATCTGCCGAAATTTCTGGAAATCGAAGTATTTCGATCTGAAAATCCGGAGCTCCGAACCTGCTTAGTTAGAAATAAGCAGTAAGTTGGAAAGAAAAAAAATAAAAATTATGGAAGTTGGTCCGGGAATTGAGAGAACAATAGGCATAGGCCAACAAAGGTCGAGGTAGAAATAACAATTTACAACAAAAACCATTGAAGCAAATTGTCTAAATGAAAAAAAAAACAAAGTCTCAAAACAATCAGGCGGTCTTGTACTTTTGACCAATTACGCAATAATCTATAATCTATAATTTACGAAGCAGAGGAAATGATGGAGAAATGGCTGGCAACGCGTCCTCGTGCGGTCTGGATAGTGCAATATTTCGCAATCGTCCAGCCAGCCCACGCGATGAGTATATAAATGCATACATTGCATTCACACGAAAGCGAAATGAAACAAGCAAACTTCTGATAGTGATATGAAATAGAATAGAAATGAAAAAGAATACCAGCAGCAACAATCTCCTTGAGACGACTGTGAGGTGAAGATACATCAAGGCTAGGGAGGTTTCTCTTTTGTCGCCTCGTTCTCTCCTTCTCAAACTCTCAAACTCTTAGAGAGCGCGGTCGATTGAGAGACTTCGATCAAATGTGATGCAATAGTTTGTGTAGAATGGAAATGGCTGTTTTCGAACGAGAAGACGGGCAACACACACTGTGTGCAGCACACGATATGATGACGTGAGGAGGAATCAGATGGAGATAGCGGAGAGAGAGGGGCAAATGATGACCGAAGAATAAAAAAGAGCTCCGATAAGGTTAGGTCGAGATGATAATCATTATTTTACGCTGAAATTGTTTCGTGGAAAGACCGAAAGATAATCCGAGAGAGGGCGAAGGCGATAATGAAGAAAAAAATGTGCCCATACATCTCTTGACAGAACTTGTTTTATGTGTTACTAGCAGCCGAAAAATGAAGAAGATGAGAACGTTGGTGCATGCGACAAGTGATTTATGACATTGTGCGACATGCGCAGAAGTTAATTTAACGACCTGCAGATCAGCCTCGTTGAACAAGATTTTTCTATGTTTGTTCGAAAATAGATTGTTACCGTGTCTTTATCGATATAGATCAGGAAGAGATTGAGAAGAAAAAGGCCGATATTCATGTGAATGTCACGGGCGATAAATGTGGTCCAAAAATATTGTGAGAGAGGGAGAGAGAGACAGACAGAAAGTGTCCATAAATTTGGAGAGAAGAGAGTACCAAAGTACAAAAAGTTGACGGAAAGAATGTCTGTCGCTCTAGATCTTTAATCGGAAGCAACACAAACAGTACGGTATCAGTAGGTTGAGCTGAAGACTTCTGGAATGAATTTTGAGGGGGAAGGCCACTAGGAGCCACGAAAATATAACAGTTTTCTGTCGAATTGAGCATAATTGAGCATTACTCGAGGCATACAGCAGACTATTTCTCCTTATAACAGTTCTAATTGGAGCCCAACTTCTCTAGAAGCTCCGTCTGAACCGAATAGAGTTCAGATTGCAGATTTTCTGGAGATAAGATGGATAAAGCTTTGCTGGAATACAATTTTATTTTTCCATATAAAACATCGATCATTGATTTTCTTTACCATCAAACCCATTGGCCGTGCAAATAATTGATTGATCTAAGTCTTCCATTTGGGCGAAATTTCGGCCGTCTTCGTCTCGTCTTCTTTTTCGTCTTTAATTCGTCTGACTCAGTGTGTTGACAACTTCGTTATAGCGTAACACGAATGTAAGACGAACTGAAAGACGAAGGAAGACGATTTTTTCTCTACGTCTTTCGTGGAAGCCTTAGAATGATCTAGCAATTCTAACAATTGATTTCTCGCCGCAATCAGTTTAATATTTGGAAAAAAAGAAAGAAGACGGTTGAAAATTTACAAAACATTTCAGAATTCCAGAACAATAGCTGGAATATAAATGTTTCAGTTTTCTGAAAGAATGAGAAGCTCCCACGTGCCATTCTCAATGGACTACATTACTTTTTGGTGAGTTTTTCCTTTATTTTTGAGGCGGGGGAGAGCTCAATTGCTTTCTGAAAGAAGCATGGTGAGACATCTACTTAGAAGGGCAGAGTTCTGAGAAAGACTTGAGATTCAAGGCACGAGATGATATTGTTATGACTCCCTCAATAAGGAGCGCAGATGGGAAAACCAAGATTCTATAGTATTGGAGCTTCTGGAGAAGGATCTGAAATTGAATGATGGCTGGAATGTTCTTCATGTGGAGAGAGTCAATCTGAACAGTTTCGAATACACTGCAGAACGATATTACGATGTTTTAAGAATCAAGACTGTTCCCGAATTCAAAAAATACTATTCGGATGATCACAAATCAATCGATTCAGTAATTGGCCGGAGATATTCGCATTTAAAAAAAGAAAGGGATGTTGAAAATCAAAAATTTCTCTCGAAAAATGATCAAACTTCGCACGATTCCATTAATTTCAAGTGTTTTGTATTATGTCGATGGGGCGGTTTCAATACTCGGTACATCCATTAAAATATCGTGTGACCAGACACTCACGCTGAAATGTTTAAGACCGCACGTTGTCGTTGTCTATTGGTGGCGTGGCGTGTTGATCAACTTTGAGATTCTATGCTTGAATGAGATATGAAGAAATTAAAGATCTTGCTTGGAATAACGCCGACGATTTTTACGATGCAGAGCATTGGAAAGTTGGCTTATGGGACTGTGGGACTGGGCTCAGCGTTTTACACCTTTGATGGGCATTTAATTCTGAAGGTACAATGAATCGGGGGTACAACGGGGTACAAACGATTCGGGGGTACCAATTTCATGATTCGGGGACGCATCTTCTGTTTTTTTGCAGTTCGTGGTACTTCGGGAGACAAAGAATTGAATGAGTCAGTACTCATATTAAACTCCGGAACACGATTTTTGCTTTGAGATCTGAACAATGACTCAAAAACAGATTTACTGTCATGAACTTGGTACCCCCGAATCGTTTGTACCCTCCGAATTAAATGCCCCTTTGATGAACATTCTGCTGACAAAATTTTTTGTAAAAAAAAGGAAAACGGAAGAATATATGATACGGTACTGGCTGGTTTGAAGGACGTTTTACCTCAACGAGTTCACTTAGATCAGTTGGTTCTACTATTCCTAAATGCAAAATTTGGCGCTATCTTAGTTGGGGGGGGTCCAATGGTTTTTCGACTTTTTTGGAATATTTTTTTCTGAAAATGTTATTAGACATACTCGAGTAACATTAGCAATTTTTTACAAAACTTTTATTGGCAGACAACAAAAATACGCAGAAAAAATGGCCAAAAAAATAGAAAACAAGCAAATGATTAGGTGACCGGATATTTCTTGGCGATTTCGGCACATAAATCGTAAAATTTCGCTTCATCAGGATATTTTAAATGCCGTAGCGCTACCCTTATTCAAATGTAATGTATCCTTTTTTGTCATGATTCAATTAAACTTTAAAAAAAAACTCATAATTATTTTAACAGTAACAACAAACAATTGTACAAAAAAAATATTAGAAAAACCTCAAAAAATGACGAAAAACCATTGGACCCCCCAACTAAGATAACGCCCAAAATTTATAATGCCAATCGTCTTCCATAATTACCAAATACCCTCCATTATAATCATTATCGATTGTCAGATCCGTGACATTTGAGACAATATTTAACACTTCATTTTAGCAAAAGTCATGCGTAAATGCAATTGATCGTTCTTTGCGGAGATAAAACAGAGCGGCAAAAAAGGCAAAGTAAAACATGGGAGGAGAGGAAGCCAACATTTACCTCTGCCATTCAACATTTCTACCGGATGAAAGTGACTAAAACAACCGAATGAAATTGAAATTACGGTGTTTGCGCATTGAAAACGTGCGAGACACGCCTTCTTCAGATTGGACTATGTATCAACGGTCTTTGGTGAGACAGTGTCGCCTCGCCCAAGAATATTTCGACAACATTTCAAGTTGGTTAAAGAATGTTTAACATTGAGAAAAAGAGCCAAAGTTGGCTAACCCACAGTGACTACGAAACGACACTCCATCGAACGGGTTGCGCACTGTTTAGCTAAAGCGAGAGAGGGTTTTTTGAATTATTATATTTTAGGCTAAAGAGAGTTTTGTTTTTCGCTTATAATTTAATTTTTTTCAGATTGATTCTTGGTTTCCATAAAATTTTGTAATATTTTCTTCTCGAATAAATTTGATTCGTTGTAAATCTCGTGTTTTGTTCAATTATTTCTATACAGGAATCCGAAAACCCATGGGCACTTCATTGGAACTCCAATGTTAAAGACTGAAGCGTCATGGTATCCTACATGGGCAGTATGGCTGGCAATTCAATTGTGTTTTAGCTCAAAATAGCAATAAAAATTCACAAAGACCCACAGGTTTGTCAATTATCGGGTGCATGCACAACAATTCAATCGGCAATCAGTTATTTCTAAGAAAAGCGGAGTTCCGAAACTTTTTAAACATAAAAAATTATGAAAAAGCGACACTTTAATAGTGAATAATAAAAGAAAACTTAAAGTTAACAGGCAAATAATCGGCATTCTTAAGAAAAATCAATATATCGAGCACACATAAAAACACATACTGATGATAACATACATTGACGGTCGTAGGTAGTGCGCTATCTCTGGTGTTTAACATTGAAATAATCCCCGTTCAATAGTTATATTTCTCAGCAAGTGTTGTGTCTATCATTCTACACTCGACCATCCCTAAACGTTGTCCATTCACACCATCCTTCCGCTATGACGCCCTCCTTGGAGACGGAACGATACGACGACGGCGAATGCACGGAAATTCTTACGAGTTCGTTGGAAGTATTGACGTAATTCTCTAAAAGACAATTTTTAGAACCATCTCCGAGTACAATGCGTGACGCAACTCACAGCGACGATCTTCTAAAAATGGGAAGATACTCCATTTTGTTGTGCGCCTTCGTTGAAGTGGCTATGCTCTCTCAACTTTCTAATACTATGCTTATGGTTTATGCAGGTACCTCCTTGAAGAGTAAATAACAAGTTATACAGCGCTCCACAGAAGTTTACCATTTAAAAATGTGGTAGTGATGAAAACAGACAGTGTAGAACATTTGGTTTGAATCAACATTTTATCTGGAAAATTCCTGTCGGTTTTCCACAAAAGTAAAACCTCACTTGAAGAAAAATGTTAAAAAACATTAAAAAATTGAAACAATTAGTTGCTGATAAACCAAAATTTTCAACGGTTTCGGCTCCAAAATGGAACAACTTTTGTGCGGAAATACTTTCGCGGATCATTCGGTTCACAGTTCCTGATATTTGTCACCAGAATGATGTCTCTTGCAAATCTCAAGATAGCGAGATTTCTGCTATTGATCCGTACTCCAGGCGTATGAGCGTAGTCGTCGACGTGTCCTTTCATATCGTTCCAGGGCAGTTGGACCATGGGTACTTCAACTTGACTGTGGAATGGCACGAAGTTGGTTGTGCAGCTTGTGAAGCAATCTTTTAGCAGGTCTGTATGAGCGGGATTTGGTATTCGCTACCAACCTCGAGTAAGCATTGTACTGAGTGCATGTGGTCAATCGTTGAGAATGAACGATGGAATTCTGCTTGCTCGACTGGCTCGGCTTCTTCTAGGCTTCTAGGCTCTAGGCTCTCCGCTTTTCGTACTCTATTTAATAAACATTTTGAGAACGTCTCATAGAGTACTGATAGAAGACAGATAGGCCTATAATTCTCCAAATTTTCTCTGTCTCTTTTTTTGAAGATCAGAGTAGTGCTATAGATTTTCCACCTAAATATAACTTTTCCGCTTTCTAAATACTTCAAAAATCATCGTCGTATCAGGTTGATGACATTATGGTGGCTGATTTTGAGGAGATCTGCCGTCATTTTTCTATCTTCTGCAGCTTTTCCGTTTCTGAATCAATTGAGGGCAGTTCGCTCCTCTCCTGGGAGGAATGGTGGTGCTGATGTTTGTGTTTCTGTTCTGAAGGGAGTATTGGATAATGTTGGAGAAGAGAAGTTGTTGGTGTATAATTTCGAAGAGAACTTCTGGACCTCCTGCTACATCTTTGTCCTAGAAGTGATTCTTTCGCCGCTCTATGGAGACATGAGGCATGGTATTTGTGATTTGTATTCTGTAATGTCTCTCGCTACCTTTTTAAAACTCTTTATTTCATTAGCGGAATTACGTGGACGACTACTGGCGAATTCTTCGTAATCGTTTTCGACAGCTTCTTGTCATTCTTAAGACAGTGACTTGAAGCTTTTGTCCGATCTGTCTGCGAAACACCATTGTGCCATAGACGATTTGATACACAAAAGGCTGCTAATAGTTCGCCACTTTCATTTCGTGCTTCCATTGCGTGCGGGCCAACGTTCCATGTATTTTCTTGAGCCCAATCTAGCGTTAAAGTTGCCTATGAGCTTACTACAGCAGGTTAGATAGGCCCTTTGAAGGCTCCTATGTTTGAGGAATTTGATTTCTTTGATTTTTGCTCCTCCTGACACGTATCTGCTGTTCCGAGACCCTAAGAAAACTACAGTCCTGTCTCGATGGATTGTGCCCCCTTCTGCTGCTCGTTGGTTTTCCGAAAGTCCGATGATACCGTTCCTTATTCGCTGTGTTTTTTCGAGCAGCTCTGAAAGTCTACTGTTGGTTGCGACACAATGCAGTTGAAGGTGCACACTCTTAAATCGATTCTTCCGTGTTTTCACTTCCATTTCCGAGTGGTTGACGATCGGCACTTCGAGATTAGATCACTTCTCTCCACTTCCTTCTTATTCGACCGTATCAGAAGCAGAAACCGAGTAACTGAGTGCTAAGGCAGATTGATTTGCTGTTTGTTGCTATTTGGTGTGTCTAATTGCTCTATGCTAAGCCTTTGCTAATCCAAAATTAGAGCTGTCAGGTCTCAGAGAGTATTGGGCGGAACCTCAGACCCGACATGATATGTGCTAAGATTATACTTTTTTGGAGCACTGTACATGGGTTACAGGTGCTGCTCCAACGATTAAATCCTGCGGAAACAGAACATTCTCTTCAAATGAACAAGCCTGTTTAAACTATGATTACTGCAAGGAAGCAAATCATTTTGTGTTTGAAAGGCAGTTTTATGGAATCACTGAGCAGGTTTTAATCTGTTTCTCAAAAAGTAAACGACAATTTCATTATTTTTCAGTTCAAACTGCTTTGCGATGACGCAAAATTAGAGAAATTGGGTACATCAATTCAGATGATTGGTGTTATGTTGGGTTGCGTGATATTTGGCCAAATCGGGGATCTTTACGGAAGAAAGAAGCCAATGATGTTCTGTCTTTGCATGTGCTTCATCTTCGGAATTATGTCAGCACTGTCTGCCGATTTCAGGAAGTTCACAATATTCCGAACGATCCTTTGTTTCTTCAATGGTGGTCATAGCACGTATGCGCCTTTATCCAAATGTCATGAATAATCTGTTTTGCAGCATTTCTGTTGTTTATATGATTGAAAACATTCCAAAACGAACACGAGGATACATATCTACGCTGATCAGCTACTCTCCAAATGTGATCTTGCTAGGTATTCTCGCGTTCTTCTTCCAACAATGGAATGCACTAGCGTTGGCCATTTCATTTCTGACAGTTCCAGCTATCATTATGCTGGCGTAAGTGCTTCGTTTAGTTCGAGAATTTCAATTAGGGATACTCGGAATTCAAGATTCACTAAGTTTAGTTTACTGAAAGTGTTCATGTTCAGATTTCTGCACGAAAGTCCTCGTTGGTTAATGCAAAAAGGAAAAGTTTCCCAAGCTAAAAAAGTGTTTCTGGCGATTGAAAAGTTTGACGGGATCTCTTCATCCAAATCTTTGAATGACACTGAATTGGAAAGCTTTTTGGAGCACGAACATGATAAGCAAGTATCCGACGCAAACACCACAGTTGGGAAGCATCACTCGTTCTGGCATCTGTTCAAAACCAAAGAAATTATGACTGGCACATTTGTCATCGCTTTCACATTGTGAGTTTTTTATTCAACTACACTACTGGCCATAAGGAATGTGCACCGGCGTTTTTTTGGGATAACTTTGCTGAGACTGCTCCAAAGGGTCTGAAATTTTTTGGCAGTGTTAAAACTGGCCTGAATAACGTGTTCAGTAAGTTGCAGCACGTAAATATTGATACAGTACTGGCCATAAAGGTGTCATATTTTGGTTTTTCGACCATATCTCATTCGATATGGAACGAATCAATCTGATTTTTTCACAGTTTGTTCATCAAGCAACAATGTATCAGTTAAGAACAATTGGATTCGTGAAACTAATGTATAGTGGAGTAATTTGAAAAAGAACGAAAACAAAAAACAACAAAAACCCATATTTCTTCAATGAAACTTCGTGCTCTTAGAAATTGTTCTATCTGCGAGATTTCCATATGGTCAATTTCTTTTCAAATTCCTCCCATAAGTGCTCAATGATGTTCTGGTCCGAGCTTTGACACAGACAATCCAAAAAGGTGACACGGCGGCGGTTGAACCAGTTGCGCACGTGATGAGAACGATGCTTGGGATCATTATCCTGCTGATACACAGAGGAACAGCCTACGCTAGAAAGTGCCCAGGGTCTCATGGTGTTCTCCAAAATATCCTCATATCCATAGCAATTGAGATTACCGACAATGCGCTTGAGAAAACCCATTCCCTTGGCGGAGAAGCAACCCCAAACCATGTGGGCCAGAATTGGATTCATTGGACCTGCCAGGACTGGGCCGATATCGTCTGGTCGGACGAAAGCAAGTACAACTTGTTCGGAAGTGACAATGTGAAGTGGATTCGTCGTCCTACCGACATTCGCTACGTCCCCACGTATCAACTGCCAACCATGAAGCACGTTGACGGTTCCTGCATTGTTTGGGGTTGCTTCTCCGCCACGGGAATGGGATCTCTCAAGCGCATCGTCGGTAATCTCGATCGCTATGGATATGAGGATATTTTGGAGAACACCATGAGACTCTGGGCACTTTCTAGAGCAGGCCGTATCTCTGTGTATCAGCAGGATAATGATCCCAAGCATCGTTCTCATAACGTGCGCAACTGGTTCAACCGCCGCCGTGCCACCCTTTTGGATTGGCTGTGTCAAAGCTCGGACCAGAACATCATTGAGCACCTATGGGAGCAATTGGAGGTGAGATTGCTTCAAACATCGACGAGAAGTACAAACTACTCAAGGAGGAGTATAAGAAGATTCCCCAATTAACGATCGACACAATGATCGACTCTATGCCCAGTAGATGCCAGTTACTTACTTAGTTACTTAGTCGATCCGTCAATCGCTTGTGTGAGCGCGGATCACAGCTAACCATGCCTTGCGGTCTTGGGCGATGGTTGTCCATGAAGTAGTCAATCGATTTCCTCGGTATATTGAGACTTCTTTACGTAGTGAGTCGGACCATCTCATGGGGGGTCGTCCGACAGGTCGTTTTTGATCTCGAGGAATCCATTCTTGTATCAGTTTTGTCCATCTTCCGTCATTTCTTCGCATAATGTGCCCGGCCCATCCTAATTTCTTCTTTTTGATGTATTTGAGTGGGTCCGTGACTTGGGAGATTTTTCGGATGTCTTCGCGGTGTAAGTCTCGTTGGCGTTGTTCCGTGAGGGTCATTCCAATTAATCTTCTTTCTAGTGATGCATGCGTCACACGGAGTCTTTCAGCGAGATTCTGTGTAAGGGTCCACGTTTCAGATCCATATGTGAGCGCGGGAAGAACGATGGTGTCGAAAAGTTGAGCTCGAATTCGGGGACAGGTGAGAGCGTCGGTGGTATTTTTGATGTGGTTGAACGCGGCCCAGGCTGCCCGTCTTCTTCTGTGGAGTTCAGGTTCTAGCTCATTTCGCGTGTTGAGTAGCCTGCCAAGGTAGACATACTCGTCCACGTCTTCGATTGTTGTGATGGTTGTGTTGTTACTGATGATCACCGGATGTGTGGTGGCGTACGTGTTTCTCAACACTTTGGTTTTGTTAGTATTTATTTGGAGTCCTACTTTTTTGCACCTTTCTGTGAATTCTTGGATCATCTTGCTGGCAGTTCTTGGGTCGTTTGCGACAAGAATGATGTCGTCTGCGAATCTCAAATGGGTGAGATTTCTGCCATTGATCCTTATTCCAGGCACGTGAGCGTAGTCATCGTCGTGTCCTTTCAGGTGGTTCCAAGACAATTGTCCGAGGACGAGCTCTAGACAAGCTGAGAAGAGGTTTGGTGATATTGGATCACCTTGGCGTACACCTCTTGTGATGGATACCTCAACTTGTCTGTGGAATGGTGTGAAGGTGGTAGTGCAGTTTGTGTAGCACTCTTTAAGCAGGTTAATATAGACTGTTTCTACACCTTGTGCTCGAAGGCTTTCCCATATCGCTTTTGGTTCCACACTGTCAAATGCCTTGTGGAAGTCAATGAAGACAAGTGTGAGCGGGATATGGTATTCGCGGCCAACCTCGAGCAAGCGTTGTATTGAGTGTATGTGGTCGATCGTTGAGAATGATCGACGGAATCCTGCTTGCTCGACAGGCTGGGCTTCTTCTAGTGTTTTTCGTACTCTATTTAATAGACATTTTGAGAATGTCTTATAGAGTACTGATAGAAGGCAGATAGGCCTATAATTCTCCAAATTTTCTCTGTCTCCTTTTTTGAAGATCAGAGTAGTGTTCGAGTTTTTCCATTTCAATGGAACTTTTCCGCTTTCTAAATACTTCGAGAATCGTCGTGCGATCAGGTTAATGACATTGTCATGACAGCTCTTGAGAAAATCTGCCGTGATTTTGTCATCACCTGCTGCCTTCCCGTTTGGGAATGAATTGAGGGCAGTTCGCACTTCTTCTGGGAGGAACGGTGGTGCTGGTGGTGGTGTTTCCGTTCTGATGGTCGTGTTGGTTGATGTGGGAGAAGAGAAGTTGCTGCTGAATAGTTTCGAGTAGAACTTCTGAATCTCCTGTTCCATCTTTGTCCTAGAAGTGATTCTTTCGCCGCTCGCTGGAGACTTAAGGCAAGGTATTTGAGATTTATACTCTGTGATATCTCTCGCTACCTTCTTAAGACTCCTTCGTTGATTAGCGGCATTTAGTAGGCGGGTTCTGGCGAATTCTTCATGGTCTTTCTCGACAGCTTCTCGGCATTCGTGAGACAGTGACTTGAAGCTTGGGTCTGATCTGTCTGTGAAACGCCGTTTGGTTAGAAGCTGACGAGTTGCTTCCGAGATTCTTCTGTGTGCGTGGTTGGATGGCCTTGTTATTGCTTTGTCCTGTAGATCCTTGAGTACGTCGATTAGATTTTCATAATCTTGATCAATGTCCGTATTTGAATCTATTTCGACTGTGGCACTGAGCGTGTGCGCAGTGTTCGGGTCCAACTCTCTCTTTGGAAGCTTTCTTCGCTTGACCTGCTCGTATCTTGCGATATTGGTATTGAAGTGCAGGTTGCTGCGAAGTAGACGGTGGTCACTACCATTTGTGAATGATGGAAGCACCGACACATCCGTCACAAATTTTCCATTTCCCAGTATATGGTCGATTTCATGTTTGTGCTTCTGGTCGGGGCTGATGTGTGTCCATCGTCTATGCATTGGCTTTTTGAATTGCGAGTTCATGTGCCATAGACGATTTGATTCACAAAAGGTAGCTAATAATTCGCCACTTTCGTTTCTTGGTTCCATTGAATTCGTGCCAATGTATCGTTCCGTGTCTTTCCTTGCAAACAATTTTCATTAATGCAAACAATTTTCCCACAAATATTGAAATCTCGCAGATAGAACAATTTCTAAGAGCACGAAGTTTCATTGAAGAAATATGGGTTTTTGTTGTTTTCGATCTTTTTCAATTTACTCCAGTATTCATTAGTCTCACAAACCCAAATGTTCTTAGCTTATACGTTGTTGCTTGATAAAGAAACTGTGAAAAAATCAGGTTGATTCGTTCTATATCGAATGAGATATAGTCGGAAAACCAAAATATGACACCTTTATGGCCAGTACTGTAGTTTTGGGAAAAATCCAAAATTTGAGAAAATCGTGGAGAATGCACTTTTTTGAAACATAAAAAAGGATAGGAAGCCAAATCTTCAAAATATCTAACCAAAATACGGTTTTAAAATGTTTAATACATCTTCGGGTACCGTTTTGCATCGATAACAGCTTGGCAATGGCGAGGCATGGACTCCAAAAGTGCCATAATGACTGTGATTGGGATGTTCGCACACGCTGCTTCAAGTTGAGCGCACCACTGGTTTGCATTGGTGGCCCGGACACCTCGAAGTTGTCTGTCGAGCTCCTCCCACATGTGTTCGATCGGATTTAAGTCTAGAGATTGACTTGGCCACTCCATCAAAATAATTCGACGACGTTGAAACCAGCTTGCAACATGCTTCGATGTGTGCTTTCGGTCGTTGTCTTGTTGAAAAACGAATGTTCTTCCAAGTTTTGCTCTGGCTCACGGTATCGCCGTATTCTCCAAGATCGTATCCGTATCTCCACGGCATTGTTGCTTCGGTAGCTTCCGCCTCCAGAATATTGTGGGAACAAACCTGCGTTGACACAAAACACAGCGTGGGACAACAAACCTTCATACACAAACCGATCCATGATTCCATTGATACGTCTCAACGGGCCCATTGCAATGTCTGAGGACCACCCCCACACAATCCCCGATCCGCTTCCATGTTTGACTGTAGGGCACAGGTTCTTTGGTTTGTACCTGGTTCCAACTGCACGACGAACACATGGAATTCCATCCGTACCAAACAAAGTTCATTTTCTTGGAGACGTCTTCTAATAGTTCTCCTTGACGGTATGGGCTCCATTGGAGAAGTGATAATCATCTGAATCTCCGTAGAAGTTCTCCTATGTAGGATCCTCACGAGCCGCGCGCAGGATGTTACCATCAACGTTTCTGGAGGCGGTGCGGGGTCTTCCCGGCGATTGACGATCAACAACTCGTCCCTAAACATGAAATAATAGTTTTTAAAAGTTAAAAAGCACTCACATCTTCTTGGTATCTTTTCAAAACGCAACGAATCTGACTTTGCGATCGATTGAACTGGTGAGCCAAGCCACCTGTATAATCACCTCGTTTCTAGCCGACAATGATGACTTCTCGTTGGTCTACAGTGAGGAATTTCCTTCCAATAGGTCAAACCATTTCTAGAAAAAAAATAGAGAATCATACTCGCTGATATACAAGACTTCTGAATTAAAAACTGAAAAAAAAACGAAAAAAAATTTCGCAATGATGCAATTTCATTTTCTGCAAGCCGTGACTACAACTCCGCAACTACAGTAGTATTTTCTCAACAAAATATCTGTTTTCAGCAAAGTTATCCCAAAAAAACACCCGCGCGCTCATTCTTTATGGCCAGTACTTTAATAAAAACATTTTAAGAGACAATGTCTGAGGGGGTCGACCACCAGTAGTCACAGTCTAAAAAAGTTGTTTCAATTGATCCGATTTTTTATATAATGGGTACATGAGATGCCCTAAGTACAAAACCGTATTCAGAATTAGGCTCCGCCCCCTTCGAGTTGAGATACGGTAGGGGTGTTTCGAAAAATTTTTTTTTTTCTTTTTTGAGTTACTTACTTACTTAGTTACTTAGTCGATCCGTCAATCGCTTGTGTGAGCGCGGATCACAGCTAACCATGCCTTGCGGTCTTGGGCGATGGTTGTCCATGAAGTGGTTAGTCGATTTCCTCGGTATATTGAGATTTCTTTACGTAGCGAGTCGGACCATCTCATGGGGGTCGTCCGACAGGTCGTTTTTGATCTCGAGGAATCCATTCTTGTATCAGTTTTGTCCATCTTCCGTCATTTCTTCGCATAATGTGCCCGGCCCATCCTAATTTCTTCTTTTTGATGTATTTCAGTGGGTCCGTGACTTGAGAGATTTTTCGGATGTCTTCGCGGTGTAAGTCTCGTTGGCGTTGTTCCGTGAGGGTCATTCCAATTAATCTTCTTTCTAGTGATACGTGCGTCACACGGAGTCTTTCAGCGAGATTCTGTGTAAGGGTCCACGTTTCAGATCCATATGTGAGCGCGGGAAGAACGATGGTGTCGAAAAGTTGAGCTCGGATTCGGGGACAGATGAGAGCGTCGGTGGTGTTTTTGATGTTGTTGAACGCGGCCCAGGCTGCCCGTCTTCTTCTGTGGAGTTCAGGTTCTAGCTCATTTCGTGGGTTGAGTAGCCTGCCAAGGTAGACATACTCATCCACGTCTTCGATTGTTGTGATGGTTCCGTTGTTACTGATGATCACCGGATGTGTGGTGGCGTATGTGTTTCTCAACACTTTGGTTTTGTTAGTATTGATTTGGAGTCCTACTTTTTTGCACCTTTCTGTGAACTCTTGGATCATCTGGCTGGCAGTTCGTGGGTCGTTTGCGACAAGAATGATGTCGTCTGCGAATCTCAAATGGGTGAGATTTCTGCCATTGATCCTTATTCCTGGCACGTGAGCGTAGTCGTCGTCTTGTCCTTTAAGGTGATTCCAAGACAATTTTCCGAGAACGAGCTCTAGACAGGCTGAGAAGAGATTTGGTGATATTGGATCACCTTGGCGTACACCTCTTGTGATGGGTACCTCAACTTGTCTGTGGAATGGTGTGAAGGTGGTTGTGCAGTTTGTATAGCACTCTTTGAGCAGGTTTATATAGACTGTTTCTACTCCTTGTGCTCGAAGGCTTTCCCAAATCGCTTTTGGTTCCACACTGTCAAATGCCTTGTGGAAGTCAATGAAGACAAGTGTGAGCGGGATATGGTACTCGCGGCCAACCTCGAGCAAGCGTTGTACTGAATGTATGTGGTCGATCGTTGAGAATGATCGACGGAATCCTGCTTGCTCGACTGGCTGGGCTTCTTCTAGTGTTTTTCGTACTCTATTTAATAGACATTTTGAGAATGTCTTATAGAGTACTGATAGAAGGCAGATAGGCCTATAATTCTCCAAATTTTCTCTGTCTCCTTTTTTGAAGATCAGAGTAGTGTTAGAATTTTTCCATTTCAATGGAACTTTTCCGCTTTCTAAATACTTCGAGAATCGTCGTGCGATCAGGCTAATGACATTGTCATGACAGCTCTTGAGAAAATCTGCCGTGATTTTGTCATCACCTGCTGCCTTCCCGTTTGGGAATGAATTGAGGGCAGTTCGCACTTCTTCTGGGAGGAACGGTGGTGCTGGTGGTGGTGTTTCCGTTCTGATGGGGGTGTTGGTTGATGTGGGAGAAGAGAAGTTGCTGCTGAATAGTTTCGAGTAGAACTTCTGAATCTCCTGTTCCATCTTTGTCCTAGAAGTGATTCTTTCGCCGCTCGCTGGAGACTTAAGGCAAGGTATTTGAGATCTATACTCTGTGATGTCTCTCGCTACCTTCTTAAGACTCCTTCGTTGATTAGCGGCATTCAGTAGGCGGGTTCTGGCGAATTCTTCATGGTCTTTCTTGACGGCTTCTCGGCATTCTTGAGACAGTGACTTGAAGTTTGGGTCTGATCTGTCTGTGAAACGCCGTTTGGTTAGAAGCTGACGAGTTGCTTCCGAGATTCTTCTGTGTACGTGGTTGGATGGCCGTGTTATTGCTTTGTCTTGTAGATCCTTGAGTACTTCGATTAGATTTTGATAATCTTGATCAATGTCCGTATTTGAATCTATTGTGACTGTGGCACTGAGCGTGTGCGCAGTGTTCGGGTCCAACTCTCTCTTTGGAAGCTTTCTTCGCTTGACCTGCTCGTATCTTGCGATGTTGGTGTTGAAGTGCAGGTGGCTGCGAAGTAGACGGTGGTCACTACCATTTGTGAATGATGGGAGCACCGACACATCCGTCACAAATTTTCCATTTCCCAGTATATGGTCGATTTCATGTTTGTGCTTCTGGTCGGGGCTGATGTGTGTCCATCGTCTATGCATTGGCTTTTTGAATTGCGAGTTCATGTGCCATAGACGATTTGATTCACAAAAGGTAGCTAATAATTCGCCACTTTCGTTTCTTGGTTCCATTGAATTTGTGCCAATGTATCGTTCCGTGTCTTTTCTTACACCCAATCTAGCGTTAAAGTCGCCTATGATGAGCTTGTACCTGCTACGGCAGGTTAGATAGGCGTCTTGAAGGCTGTCATAGAAATCAGCAAGTTCCTCTGGATCGGTATCAGCGACAGGTGCGTACACCTGGAAGATGGTACAGCTGAGTTTCCTTCCTACTTGTAGAGTAAGGTAGCCGATCCTATGGTTGAGGAACTTGACTTCTATGATTTTGGGGAGGAGGGTGCTCTTAACGATAAAGCCGATCCCTCCTGACACGGAACTACTGTTCCGAGATCCTAAGAAAACTCCGGTCCCGTCTCGATGGGTTTTGTGCTCTTCTGCTTCTCGTTTTGTTTCCGATAGTCCGATGATATCGTACTTTATTCGTTTTGTTTCTTCGAGAAGCTCTGCAAGTCTGCTTTCGGATGCGACAGACCTGCAGTTGAAGGTGCACACTCTTAAATCGATTCTTCTTGTTTTGGGCCGTGTTTTCTTCTTTTCCTTTTCCGATTGGTAGATGATCGGTACTCCGAGATTTGATCGCCTCTCCCGACTTACTTCTGAATCTACCGTATCAGAAGCAGAGGCCGAGTGCGGAGGACTGAGGCAGTTTGGTTTGCTGTTTGCAGCAATTATTGTGTGCCTGTTTACTCTATTATGACCTGCTAAGCCAGAGCTAGAGCTACCGGGACAAAGAGTATTGGGCGCTACCTTCGACCCGATATGACACGTTTCTACCCATTGGCCAACTGAGACTCTGCCGGGGTGCCGAACTCCTCCGGATATGTAGAAGAGAATCAGTTGTTGATCTTCTACGCCACGTAGAGGCTGAGTAAAATGTAGAAGTTCTTCTTGGTATCTTTTCAAAACGCAACGAATCTGACTTTGCGATCGATTGAACTGGTGAGCCAAGCCACCTGTATAATCACCTCGTTTCTAGCCGACAATGATGACTTCTCGTTGGTCTACAGTGAGGAATTTCCTTCCAATAGGTCAAACCATTTCTAGAAAAAAAATAGAGAATCATACTCGCTGATATACAAGACTTCTGAATTAAAAACTGAAAAAAAAACGAAAAAAAATTTCGCAATGATGCAATTTCATTTTCTGCAAGCCGTGACTACAACTCCGCAACTACAGTAGTATTTTCTCAACAAAATATCTGTTTTCAGCAAAGTTATCCCAAAAAAACACCCGCGCGCTCATTCTTTATGGCCAGTACTTTAATAAAAACATTTTAAGAGACAATGTCTGAGGGGGTCGACCACCAGTAGTCACAGTCTAAAAAAGTTGTTTCAATTGATCCGATTTTTTATATAATGGGTACATGAGATGCCCTAAGTACAAAACCGTATTCAGAATTAGGCTCCGCCCCTTCGAGTTGAGATACGGTAGGGGTGTTTCGAAAAAATTTTTTTTTTCTTTTTTGAGATAACTTTGATTTCTTTTCTGGAATCGATAACCGGTCACTTATGAAGCATTTTTGTAGTGAAAAACATTTTTCTAGCTCTTCTCCTTCCTACCAAAAAATTGAATTTTCGGAAAAAAATAGTTTCATTTCCGTATTGTGGAAAAACAATATATTACCGGAAGTGAGATCTTATTGGAACTTTATACTTCAGAGTATGGGTTACAAGAATTCATAACTGATTGGCCGCAGTTTGGGTGCACAAGTCATTTTTTCCACGATTTTTGTCATTTTTCTACTGTTTTAGTACTTTTTCCCATTTTTTGGAAAAAAAATATATTACCGGAAGTGAGATCTTATTGGAACTTTATACTTCAGAGTATGGGTTACAAGAATTCATAACTGATTGGCCGCAGTTTGGGTGCACAAGTCATTTTTTCCACGATTTTTGTCATTTTTCTACTGTTTTGGTACCTTTTTCCCATTTTTTGGAAGAAAGGTGGCTGAACCGCGGCTAATCAGTTATTAATTCTTGTAACCCATACACTGAAATATAAAATTCTGATGAGAAGTCACGTGCCGTAATGAATTTTTTTTCGACAATACGGAAATGAAACCATTTTTTTCCGAAAATTCAATTTTTTGGTCGGAAGGAAAAGAGCTAGAAAAATGTATTCCACTACAAAAATGCTTTATAAATGACCGGTTATCGATTCCAGAAAAGAAATCGAAGTTATCTCAAGAAAGAAAAAAAAATTTTTTTCGAAACACCCTTACCGTATCTCAACTCGAAGGGGGCGGAGCCTAATTCTGAATACGGTTTTGTACTTAGGGCATCTCATGTACCCATTATATGAAAAATCAGATCAATTGAAACAACTTTTTTTCCAAAAAATGGGAAAAATGGTACCAAAACAGTAGAAAAATGACAAAAATCGTGAAAAAAATGATTTGTGCACCCAAACTGCGGCCAACCAGTTATGAATTCTTGTAACCCATACTCTGAAGTATAAAGTTCCGATAAGATCTCACTTCCGGTAATATATTGTTTTTCCACAATACGGAAATGAAACCATTTTTTTCCGAAAATTAAATTTTTTGGTCGGAAGGAAAAGAGCTAGAAAAATGTTCTTCACTACAAAAATGCTTCATAAGTGACCGGTTATCGATTCCAGAAAAGAAATCAAAGTTATCTCAAAAAAGAAAAAAAAAATTTTTTCGACACACCCCTACCGTATCTCAACTCGAAGGGGGCGGAGCCTAATTCTGAATACGGTTTTGTACTTAGGGCATCTCATGTACCCATTATATAAAAAATCGGATCAATTGAAACAACTTTTTTAGACTGTGACTATGGGCAGTTGAGCTGTGGTCGAATCTCTCAGACATTGTCTCTTAACTCGTGCAATTTACAGCTTCGCAACAACTTTGATTAACTACTCCATAATGTTCAACTTGGGAGCAGTCGCAGGATCTATTTACATGAACTCTATACTCATCGGGCTTCTTCGATACTCATTCAGCCTTTTCAGTGGATTCTTAGATTACAAATTTGAAAAATTCAATCGAAAAATGTGTCATGGAATCTGCAGTGTGGTTACAATTCTTATCATCGTCGCTATTATTGGCTTCTGTCTAACCGACACCACATCCAATTTCTCCACATTGATCCGCGTTGGAGTTCTTCTGTCGTGTGCTATGACATCTCAAGCAATCATCGTCGCCAGTATTGCATCAAATGAATTGATGCCAACAGCTATCAGATCGATATCCTATTCAACCGCTCAGTTGTGCTCTCGATTTGGAATTGTTTTTGCTCCGCATGTTTTCCATTTGGTATGTTCGCTGCAATGCTCAATGTGTAGCGAAGCAGGATGTCAGGACTGTTTTTTTTTACCGACCGGCCTCGCCGCGGCTTTTGCAAACGCACTTTATTTCAAAAGAGCCGGGCCGAGTCCGCAATAGAGCGCTTTTGCAGAGGCCGCGGTCCGGCCTTCTCGCGGCTGGTCGTAAGAACGGCGGTCCGGTCGCTTGAACAGCCTTGCAAAATGTTGAATATCACTTTCCGTTTTTATTTTTCAGAACTTGTACACTGGAATTGATTTTCCTGTTCTGCCGTATGGTATTCTTCTAGTCATTGGAACAGCAGACTTCGTGTTTTTCAGAGTGAGAATTCGCATTTGCTTTATTGTCGAAAAACTCATCAATTTCAGTTTTTGATACCCGAAACAAAGAACAAACCGCTCGAAGATTTTATTGTTAATCGGACGAAGACTTTGGACAAAGACGAGGAAGAGGATAAATTATAGAAACAAATTATAAATATTTATATTTTATCAAAGTATTTTGGGAATTTCTGAAGAATGCTCTCATGTGTACTAAGAGAATCTTCTAGAAGACCGACCATTTTGTCCAATGCGGGCGCTTTCATCTGTAAAAAAGAAACTATTTCAAGACAACCGCTAAGAATGTCTAACCGCTTCTTTGCTCTCTTCAGAAGCCGCCGAATGTTTGAGAAGTAGGGCTATTCCGGGAATTATCAAAGTAGACATGAGTGGGAAGAACACCTCGTAACTGTCCTTGAGTTGTTGAAGTGTATACGGAATTTCCATTCCTTCCAACTCGCTTACAAAAACGTTGTAATATTCTTCAAGTAGGAAATCCAGCTTCTCTCTTCTATCCTTTGTGGATAGGCAAGAGACAAACAAGCGGCCAACGTCTTGAGCTGGAGTTGCAATGGAAACCGTCTGAAATTATTGATTTTTTGAATGGAAATCTGTAATGAAAAGTCACCTGAAAGTCAATAATAGCCTTTAATGCCAGCCTATCCCCGTCTTTGGTGCACAAAAAGTTGGCACTCCACAAGTCGGAATGAGTGAAAACTGGTTTATATCCAAAGAAATTGCAAGTGTTCTTGAAATTGGGTAGCATTTCTTGGTTTTGATAGTAATCCTTGTAGATTTTCAGCAGTTGCTCAACTTTTTCCTGATATTCGTCAGGAAATATTTGTCTTATTATATTGTGCGACTTTAAGACAGATGACTCATCCACAAACTGCTTGAAAACAACATCCACGAAATCCATTCCGTTGGCGAATTTTGTTTCTTCCTCAGTTAATTTCACGCCAATCGCTGAAAGTGTGGCAGCCGCACGAACGACTGGAAGAAGATCCTCAACTGAAATGCATTCGTGCATTCCCATATCTTGAATGTTCGGACAATATTCGGAAATGATGTACGCCTTCACAGTGTTTTCATCGTCAAATGACTTCATAGCATATATCTGCAATCAATTTCAAACAGTTACATCGAATTGATGCTGTAATTCAGAATACCTTGTTAATAGGAATGTTTGGATGGTTCTCTCTAATCAAAATCTTATAAGTTGCCACTTCTCTGTTGTGAAACATTTTAACAATGTCCTCCATTTCCTTCGTCTTTTCATCGTTCCAATAATCTTTTTCGGCGAATTCCATCATAGTCATCATCTCAATGAAGGGAAGCTGAGAAGAAATCTTGACAACGAATTTCGCTGGCAGATCTTCAGTCTCTGTTGCTCCAACCCAGTGCGGCTCCACTAGGGCAATCCGAGACATGAACCCCTGAAAAGCATAAAATCTCAAGCTCGGCTTCATGTTTTCATTTTTTTTTCTTTTTCGGTATTTTAGAAAAACTTTTGGTTTTTCAGCAATAACACTTTTTTAGTGAATCGCGCTAAAAATGTTGTGCGTATCAACGGCAGATACAGTGCATTTTCTGCAAAGTGTCGTCATGGTGCAACGAAATATTTTTTTTTCAATTTTCACCATTTCGATTGTTTTTTTTTAAAGTATTGTTAGCTCTTTTCTAAAAATTAATTATATAATTGAAAAACCAGAAGAGATATTTCAGTGACCACTGCTGTATATTTATATTGTGCATTTTTAGAAGTCCCTATGCTCTTGGAGGTGCTCAGCTCTTTGTAAAATTCGCCAATTTTACGTAATTTAATTCTACTTCCGTGTTCTTTCTCTAAAAAATAATTACTTTTTTCAAGGTAAAACACATGAGAATTATTGCTATTCCTGAAAAAAATTCTAAAAATTAAAGACTTTCGCTTTGTTATTTAAAAAATGCGAAAAGCCGTGCGAAACAAAACCTTGAAAAGCGCTCGTCTCGCCTTTACTCGCAAAAAGAGTCAAGTCTGAGCAGTCCGGTTTTTGGAAAAGTATTAGCAAAGAGTTCATTACAAAATTAAAAAAAAAAAAAACAAAACAAAAACTGAGCATACCTTCATGTCACTAATGTTGGTTACGGTTTTGTCATCTCCGAATCTCGCAGTAGTATCCAAAGCCTTCTGCATCTGCTCTTCTACTTCTTGCCAAGTCACGTGGGTCCCAAGAAGTCCATCAGCTGGTATATGCAACGACATGGTTCTTCAATAAAAGTGAGTCAAAAAATGAAATTTCAGACTGGTTTCCACGAATAAATGTACTACCTACTCCCTCTTTTTTATACCCACATGTTACAGAGTTCTTATCAGAAATATGTCAACGATAGGCCGGTAATGCTTATCTGAAGCATTATGAAGAAGTTTCAACATGTGACACAAAGCACGGAAAACCGTAGTTTGAAGCAAACTATCCAAGAATACAGCCAAATTGGAAGACTTTTTTTCGTCTAATCATAAGTACTCCTTGTCCCCCACGTGGGCACTGATGATAAACTGAAAAATTACACCATCAAATATTGTTCCTGGTATATTTGGTAGTCGTCCATCGCCCATCGCTACAATTGAAGAATAAAAAGCATACAAAGTGAAGCCGGAGCCGCTGTGAGTACTAAACGCTGAGATATTCATTGATATGGGCATTTCACGCTTCCAAGGTAATCTTGCTCTTCTTCGAGAAACCAATCAGTTTCCTTTTTTCGAACGAAACCTTTGGAAAATATTTTATCATTGACATAGGAAGATGTGAATAAATTTACCGAGGAGTTCAGTTATTAGAATTCTTTCAAGCTTCCTTTGATTGTGACCAGTGGATAGACTTCGATTTCCTCGCTTTCAGAGCATTTCCTTTTACGGTTAGTCAGCATCTACGTGGCGTAGAAGATCAGCAACTGATTCCTTTCTACATATCCGGAGGAGATCGGCACACCCCTCATGGGTATTCGTGTCATATCGTGCCGAAGGTAGCGCCTTTGGCTTAACAGGCCATAATAGAGTAAACAGCAACCAAAACTACTCAGCCGTCCTATCGCAAGGCATGGTTAGCTGAGATCCGCGCTCACACAAGCGATTGACGGATCGACTAAGTAACTAAGAAAATAAGAGTGCAGCTGATTTCCATTGGTTTTTGCTCATCTATGATCACTTCTCGGACTGATTTTCCCATAATGTAAAAGTTAAAAGTTTCCCGTTTTCAGTTGGCTTATAGAAGTCAAATAACACAAATATGCTGAAATTTTTCTTCAAGAAAAACTACGGAAACTACAATGTTGGCTTTCAGAGCAGCCCCGATGTCTCAATTCATGATGCTCCGTGCATTATAATCAGACATTCTCTGTAACACACTATTTAAAGACAACGCGAAGTTAATGGTGATAGTGTGTAACAGAGAATGTCTGATTATAATGGAGGGCGAAACATGAATTTGGACATAGCGGTTACCATGAATGATAACATAATTCTTATTAACAATAAATGATCAGGAACAGTTTTCTCGTCCCGGATTCCTTGTTCTTGTTTACGACTCGATGAAGTTTGTGGTAATCGTCTCGACACTTTGTGTTCAACTTGTCGCTTTCGTGATAGTCTTACTACGAGAAACATCAAGGAAGTAGTTCGCCATCATTGCGCTTGGCGACTCCATGAATTTACCTGTAGAATTAATTAGTACAGCTGTGGCGAGAGTCCGGTTTCTCTGTATTCATTGGAAGTGCATCATGAGTGACTCCCTCATTTTTTTGGGACGAAGTTATATTTAAGTACAGATTTTCAGGTTCCACACAGCATCTTGAAGAGAATTCAATGAAAATTTCGGTTGCGGAACGCACCGATGACCTGCTTGCCACAATACGATGAGCGCCCCTGGAATCCTAGGTATGTCCTCAACCATAATACAGGTTGCGCCGAAAGTATGGTAACTCGAGTTTCGCGCAAGATTGTGGGAGCTAGCGCATTTTTCGTGCAAATCTTTTAATATCTTTTAATATTTTCAGCATATTTGAAGTACCTTATTTCCAAATTTTCAAGATTCTAGGTTGATTTTTACAGGTATGGTGGCTAATTCTATGTATACACCAAGGCACAATCGTCGAGATGGCCAAGAGCGGAATGGGAGAACGAACAAGAAAAAGCTTGGAGAACCATTACACTACATTGAGTTGAAGTCACACTAAAGAATCGTTCAAAAATCGAGGGACCTCGTACTTTGATTACTCCGCAGAGATGCAATTCCGTCGAAGAATGGGTTCGTCGGAATCCGCACCGAAGCATTGGAAGAATGAGTCTGGAGCTTCGAATCAGCAATACTCCAGAAGCAGAAGATTCGTAAGGAGTGGGCTCGGACTGAACTCATATCATGTTCGAAAAGCTGCAATTCTGTCGGAAAAGAACAATCTGGCACGTATCCAGAAGTGCAAATCTGTACTTGCTTGCACGCACCAAATTGAACATCTGAAGATGTTGTGAAGCGGAAGCCGGATTCAACTCACAAAACCATTGCTCCGTCATCTCAGCAATCTGAGCAAGCTAATAAGCGCATCAGGATGATTAACAGAGTTTCACATCTTCAATAAGTCATGGCTCTTCGTGCAATCACCTTCCAAGATGCCTCTTATTTTCGTTGATCTTGGGGTGAAAATCAACAAAGAGTACTATTCAGAGGAGATTTCGAAACAGCACGTTCTTCCGTGGACTAAGTCCTATTTTGGAAACCAAGTCAGGACTTTTCAACAGGATTCTGCTCCTGCTCCCATTGCAAAAATCGTTCAAACATGGCGCTCAGCTATCTTCTCTTGATTCATCGCCAGCCTTTTCGCCAGACTTGAATCCGCTTGACTATTCTGTATGGGGTGTTCTTCAGTCAAGGGTCCAAGCACGTCCACATCTCAATTTGGAGTCGTTTAAGAGAAATTTGGAAGCTGAATAAGCAAAATTATCCTCAGAATACCTCTCTAGAGGCGTTTCCGAAGAGACCCATGGATGTTGTGAAGAATAGAGGCAACCGCATCGAACAACGAGGGGGAATTCAAATCAATATTTTATTTGCAATTTGTCAGAAATTGAAAGTGCCTGATTTTACTTACCTACTTACTTGGAACCGACGGAAGATGGACAAAACTGGTACAAGAATGGATTCCTCGAGACCAAAAACGACCTGTTAGGCGACCTCCTATGAGATTGTCCGACTCTCTACGAAAAGAAGTCTCAATCGATATCGAGGAAATCGACTGACTACTTCATGGACCACCATCGCCCAAGATCACAAGGCATGGTTAGCTGTGATCCGCGCACACACAATTGATTGAAGGATCGACTAAGTAACTCAGTAAGTAACTTCCTTAAAAATAAAGCCTTTACTGTTTTTCGGTGTTTCTTTTATTTATTCTGCTCCTGGAATGCTGGTAGAAATTAAAAAATATTTTTATAAATTCAGCTTGAGGTAGAAAAGTATTCGCTTCACTATACGTATACTCTACTCGATTTCTCAAACTAAAGAATATTGATATCGAGAAAAAAAATATTTTCCAATGGAGGTGTTCCTAAGTGTTTGTTGAGAAGCTAAACGTTTCACGCTGCTGAAGCAATACAATTATTTGAATAAAAAGTGAAATTCCCTCAATAAACAGCTGCTTCTTTAATCGGTTTGTTCATACGAATGCACAGCAAACAGTAGGAAATTCTATAAAAGTGCAATGATCACTTCATCGGTATAGACGTCATATGATTCCCTACTACATACTGTTCGCAGCTCTTGCACTCGTGGTTTGTTGATTTCTCATTTATTTTTTCTTTCCGAGAAAACAATAATCTTAAAGGGCTCTTGCACTTCTGAAGATCAACTGCTCACTGGCGATGGAAGTGGGTTTGAGCCACCACCAATTATCGAAATCAGTGTGGAGCTGGTTTCCAAAAGAGTTTTCGATCCTGAAAAGAATGCGTCTAACCTGAAAATTGTCAAAGCTACAGTGAGTTCTAGCTGTAAAACAGTTGCAACTTCTCGAGCATTCAAAGCGGAGTTCTGCAGACTGAAACTTTCAGATCGACGATTATTCTCGTAAAGAAAACATCAGATATCCGTCGGACAACATTAAACGATCAATAGTGAATCATGGAGGAAAGTTCGCAGTTTTCTTCAATATGAAAGACGACACGAGATGTGATGAAGTTCGTCGATTCGTCAAAGGTGCGAGAGAGCATTCCATTGAACTTTCGTATGCAGTGCTGAAATGCGAGGGAGAAAAAACTGAGATTATCTGATTTGATTCCTTTATCGTTTTTTATTTATTTGAAAGCAGTTCTGCCTTAATGTGTATAAACATTATTTTGCGAATAAAAATGCATTTAAGTTGCTTGACTTTTAGCCAATCTAGCAAACTAAAATTACTTATTTGCGCTTTCTCAGTCGGGAAAAATTGAACATTTCTCCGAATCTTTGGACTGGGACAATCATTGGACAAGAGGTGATTTTATAATTTACAATCAAAAAATGTGATGGAAACAAAGGAACTTCAAAAATTAGCCTAAAATTAAATTAGCGCTTAAATAGCACACTAGAAGGACAGGGAACGCTTCTAGCTTCTAGCCCGACGCTTCTAGAGTAAGACCTCCCTCTAGAGTTCTAGATTGGATCTTTGATTCCAGCTGCGCCTTGTTTCTATGCGAAATACTGAGTCACCTTTGCGAAGGTTAATGGATATATAATCTATGTTTCGTTTGAAGATCATAAGGATATAAAGAGCACATAAACTTTTTGAAACCTCAGTTTATATTCAAAAAAAAACCACGACGACACCTTTCAGAAAATACACTGTATATGCCGGAAATACGCACAAAACTCCTAGCCCGATTCTCTAAAAAATGTTATAGCTGAAAAACCAAAAGGGGATAATCAGCGGCCACTAATGCACCAAACGATCTCGTGATACACTGCAAATGAATAGGATGAAGCAGAGCTTCCGTTTTTTGAAAGGCCGCCACATGTATACTTTTCAGGGCTTCATGTCTAGGATTGCTCTAGTGAAGCCGCACTTCTGGCTTATTTTCAAGGCGCGATCATTATTTTCAGGAGCATTCGAACTTGGATTGATTTCTCCTGCCTGCGTATGTCGGAAAGTTATGAGTATCGGCCAAAAAATGTATTTACCTTAATATATATAAGAATTTAGTATTGCTATGAATCTAGAAAAATATCAGAAATGTTTCAAAGTCATCATCAAAGTTTTACTTATTGGGTTCCTATCGACAATCGAAAACGTGGATGAGTATGTCTATCTTGGATAGACATACAGCCTACTCAATTCACGAAATGAGTAGGAATCAGAATTCCCCAGAAGAAGACGGGTAACCTTGGCAGCGTTTAAACAACCTCAAAAATACCACGATATCACCTGCCCCCCTATTCAAGCTCAACTCTCGGACACCATAGTTCTTCGAGCGCTCACTTATGAATTTGAAACCTGGAACAACGAAACTGATACAAAAATGGACCCTTCGAGACAAAAAAACAACCTGTCAGACGACCCCCGATGAGATGTGTCCGACCGTCTCACTGCGAAAAGAAGTATCAATCGATATCGAGGAAATCGACTGACTACTTCATGGACCATCATCGCCAAAGATCACAAGGCATGGTTAGCTGTGCTCCGTGCCCACACAAGCGATTCAAAAAACGACTGAGCTACTAAATAAGTAAGTGAGTTTGAAGCATTTTTTAGAAAGCTCGACGCCAATTTTATGGCAATACACGACTGTTTCGCAAAGGAAATGCTTCCACCGAAATGCCTCCGATTCTTTCTTAATATGATGTTCTGTACAAAACCTTTAAAATGGTTTTAGATTTTTAAGGCGTACGGTACTTAATGGAGGGCTTCATCCCAAACATCTTGCATACTTCAGAGAGTAATAATTCGACTGGAAAAAGATATTCAAAAATAGATGTAATTAGTTTCAATTTTACATTCTCCCTGCTCATCGCACCTATGCCTCTGCTCATGCGCATCCGATCGTTCCTCTGCACTTCACGCCTTCGCTATTTAATGTTTCTAAGATGAGAAGTGGCATACTTTCGTCGGTTTCCAACAACTTTTCCAAAGATTTCTTTTGAACATATCACAGTTTAAGTTTGAAACATTTGAAACATTTCTAAAAACTTATAAGTTAAATTCGAAAATCGGAAAAAGCATTCTTTTCACAAAGAAAACTGCACACTTTCAGATCGTTCAGAGTGCTTTTAGAGATCAGTTTCAGTCATCAATAACTATCGAAATGAGTGTCGAACTAGCATGATCGAAAGAAGATCCCTTGAAAACTGTCATGGAGTAGTCAACTGCTGGATCCTTCCGGAGAAAGTCACTGACGCCCATTTGCACATTAATGGTACGTCTTCGAATCTTCAAATTCGGAAATATGCGGTGAAGTTCGTTTAATAGTCTATAGTGTCACATTCCAATCTTTTGAAATGGAAAAAAGAGAAAACTTGTTTTCTTTTTCGTTTTTATTCGGGATAATTTTCGAGATAAATTTAATAATGCCAAAAAAAATAACGGAAAAGAGAAATGAGGAGTGAGATTAGGTGAGTTCACGGGAAACATTATTCTCTGATGAAAGAGTAATCGATGGTAAATTTGAGATTCAGGAGTACACAGCGAGCGAATAACAAATAGCAAAAATGAAAAAGAAAACGTTAACATTATCCCTAGTTGTTCAACTTATGCGGTGAGCATCATGAGGGATAGCGAGGCGGCGGTGATTCCGATAGCCGAGTAGACTCCGGTCTTTGGAGTTGAGTTGCATCTGAAATATGGGAAATCACTGAGAGCTATCTTTCTTCCTTTTTACCCATCTCCGTAGCAGCAGCACGTTGCTACAGAGGCACCAAGGTTTGAAGAGTTCTGGCAGTTGGCCACCGAGTTTTGTATATAGTTCATCTGAAAATGTATGCATTTTATATACACTCTACGATTCAGCGGTTCTGATTCAGATTCTGATTCTGATTCCCACGCCAGAGGTATTTCGAGCTTTTCATTTTTCAGTGTCACTCGTACACTCATACACACTCTTCGTTTCTCTAGCTAGCCAATCATGTGATACTTGCTTTCAGTGGCAGCTTGTGAGAAGCTACAGCCTTGCCTTCGCCAAGACCACCGTGAGCTTATTATAATCAATGGTTACTGCTGTGCCGTACCGTGCAGTTCAATGTCTGGCATTGCTTGATGTAGGTTCCACGGTTGTAATCGACGATTTTGAGGCATGTTAGAGATCCAATTCCACAATCCTTAAATGAGAGAATAACTAGGGGATACTGGATATGTATGACGGCTTCTTACCTGAAGCGGCGAAGTGTCCGGAACAGACAAGTTACCGGATGGAACGATATGGCACTGAAGTGCGAAAGCGGCGTAGGCGAAAAGGGCGAGAGCGAGAAAACATTGGTGAAGCATATTCTGAAAATGAAAAAAAATTGATAGTGAACACTGGCAGAGAATAGAAGCCCTTCAAGCGGCTGAGAAAAGTGTATTGGAAATGAGTGAATAGAGACAGGATATGGGCGGACAAATTGTTTCCAATTTTCCGTGTGACACCTAGATTTCCGGCGGTGTGCGCGGCCTCAAAGTGTAAGCCTCGAGCAGCTCCTCTTTCTCTCTATCGAAAATTATATGATTAAAAGTGAAGCTAACGCGCCGAGGCGGCCGTAACAATGGCAACCGATGTGAAACAGGGGACAGGTGGAAATGAAAAAAAATTGGACAAGAAGATGGAAAAGAATAATGAGAGCTCAATAGCGAAGAGGAGAAAAAGGAAAGGATAAGCACTGTGGTGCTCTTTCTCCTCTCCTCCAACTTTGCAGCTACCTCTCTGAAAATATGGGCGGGGCTCAAATGGGCTAAAACGAGAGGAAGGAGATGAAGTTTTTTTGCGATCATATGATCACTTTCGAAACGTATTTCATGCAACGGGCACTTTCCAATTAGCTTAAACAATCTTAATATCGAAAAAGAAACCGCTAGTACATATACGAGCTGATTGAATATTTGTAAAAGTCTGAAAGCTATATGGCTTATGAGAAGTCAACAATGGAGATATGTCCATCTGATATTGGAAAAGAAGCCCTTTAATGATCACAAAGTCATCAAGTGAAAAGCGTCATTCACCTGGAGAAACCAGCGCATTCTGCTCTGCTGAAAGCGCTTGTTTTGATATTACAGATTTTCCAAGTTGTTAACTGACAGAGCTCTAATATGATACAACACCATAATAAGATCACAAAATAAAATTTGATTTGCTCCGCCGATGGCTATGAAAGGGCGTTTTCATTTATGTACAAGGCGGTAGGCAGAAGTAAGCGAGTTTAAGGTGTGATCACCACATTTTTGAGGGAACTTTGATCGTGACCAGGACAAGAATCCGGAATGAACAGGGGGACGGCTCATAACATTATTCAAGACTAAATTGCTTGACTAAATTGCACATTGTGATCACTGAACGACGTCGGCTCAGAATCCGTTTGATTGGCTATTTAACGGCTTCAAGTCTGCTCCCACTTTGTTTAAGGGATTTATATTTACACTTTTCTTAAGAAACCTTTTTGAGAAGAATCTTTATTAAATTTATATTCTCCGCCGGGTCGCGTCGATCCTTTCGAAGCAAAGAAGTGCTCATTTTGGCCGTAATATGCACATCATATCACAAAGAGTTGTGCTCATTAATAGTGATGACGACGTGTTAAGAAGAATGGAATATTACGAAATACGTTGAAGCTCAATATGAATCATTTCTATATGGAATCACACGTTGCGAACGGGAAAACCGTCTTAAAATTACAAAAGCTTTAACACTTTCAGATCTTCGATTTCCAGCGTGTGAGACGGAAGTAGCGAGGCTGAATGTGCTTATTTTTCATGGAAATGCGCAGAGGCAAAAGTCCGTGAGCCAGCCTTCATTGAGCTCTCTAACAAACTACATGAGCCTCGTTTGAATTCGGTAGTTGAAATGTTAAAGTGCATTAAATAAAAGTACAAACATGCATGTCTTTGCTGATGAGTTTTTGATTTACGAACTTTGAACTATAAGAAGACATCTAACTGTTCAGCTGAGAATTCTGCCAACTTCATTCAGAAAACGCGCGTGCGACTGTAGAAACAGAATCCGTTATTCTGAATTGAAAAGTTCCAGTGCTAGAGGTCAAAGCAAGAGCAAGATCAAGAGCAGGTTAAATATGTTATAGCGGGGGGGGGGAGCATTCCCGGCTCAGCTCAAAACTATTTATTTCAAAAGAACTGCCAACAAAAAATAGATTCCGACGTGCCGAACGAGATCGCAGTTTGTTGAGGATACTCTTCACCACTTCTCACACCACAATTGAGAAAAGAGCCTGGGAATTGTATAGCTTGAATAAGCGTCTCGTGCACGACCAATGTGCATGCTGAAATAATAGACACGATCTCGGTTCTGCTAGACTAATTTTTGGTGCGGTACTCAGTGTGCATGTGACGCGTACGTGAGATTTAGCTCTGAAAAATGACTATGAGTCATTCAAAATAACTATTCGCCGTGTGATTCTCACGACGGCGTGTTGTGTTGTCATTTGTTACAGTAAATATGATTTGGCAGATGGTCCCCGTGTGCCTGGCATACATATATTTGGCGCGAGCAGAGAGGTGTGCACCTAGAGATTAAAAATTGCTATTAGCCACTCAGCACTTACAAACCTAGGGCTAATAGCCTAAAAATCCTCTGAGCATCTGGCGGCTTCAGACGTGAAGCAAACTGAGGTATTCTGAGGTCCAACGAGGCGCGTCCTACATGGACACGTCGTGAGCAGTTTACCGCATGAGCCCACATGTTTCTCCTATTGCAGAGAGAGCACTATTCGCCTTTTATGTTCAGAAAGTTAGACGTCTGCTATGAATCCTTTGCAACATGCTGCGGTTCGCCCACGGGCTTAGCAACGAAACATTTCTGGAACCTATATAAAACATCTATGAAAACCTGTGAAAGACTTGGAAAAGGAGCCATCTGAGCAAAACTTCACAAGTGTTGAGTACAGCTGTCCTAAATTTGTGGGAAACTTGTGGGAAACTTGGTCAAGACCTGTGAGCCTTCAAAGTTAGGTGTAGACTTCTGGGGACATGTGCTAGACTCGTGGAGTTTTGCTGAGATTGCTACTATCGTATTGTTCTTGTTCACTAGGCTTGTTCTTTTAAAGAACAAAGAATGGCTTGGCTAGAAAAGTTTTCAGAACTCAACTCGGTTCATGGGTAGCATAGATCAGCATCAAACATTGGAAGTAAAGATGGGCGTTAGGGGGGGGGATAGAGAGAGAGAGAGAGGTTTTCATATGCAATATGCAATTCTAATTCGTTTTCATCCGAGCAGTCAATTCTCCGAAAAGTGCTCGATTCTAACATCGCCACTACTTGGAGTTCACCCGTATTTACTTCATTTTCTCCATTCATCTTGGAACAAAGTGAGTTGAGCTATTTTCAAGTTAATATGTCAAAAGAAATAAAGATTTATTGATGTCAAAATTTCAGCTGCGAATATATAGTTTAAGAAGTATTAAAAATATATTAGTTACTGGAAAAATAAAAAATGAGGATTGTTAGGGAATGATAAGTCTTATCACAGAAGAAAAATTGCGAAAACAGTCAGGAAGCGAAGGCGATTAAATAGATTCAAATGATTAAAATAAATGCGATGATTTGCTTCAGACGCTTCCAGACTTCTCATTTTATTTACATTCTGAAAATTGTCTAGCTTGAATGAAAATGAATGAAAAACAGTGGCATAGGAAGGTAGAACGGGGTGGGTAGCGATGGTTAGGAAAAGAGGAGCATTGGTATCATAACGGCCAAGAGAACCGAAGCCAGTGACAAAATCGAAGGACTGGCGTTACATCTGAAAATTTGAAACTCATATTTCGCGTTGCTATTCAAATTGAGACACTTTTAGTTGACGTCAGAGACCTTTACATCACATGATTATAAGGGACGTCTTCTAGCGCTAGTAGACCTGAATAATGAGCCATGCTTCAAAATTTGTGTAGTGTTAGAGTTACTGTTAGGCAAGCATTCACGAAGTTGTACTTATTTGTCAGGGTTTCACTTGTATTCACTTGTGATCTTTTGCACCTTCTCAAGCATCCAAAAAATTGAAATAGCTGTGAAAATACGAAAATCTGAATGTAGAAATAGAGTGATTTCTATTCTAAATAACATCTTTTCAACTTTCCGCTGATCTTTTCCGCTCTTTTCTTAGTCCGAAATCTTATAAAAGCCTTATGGCCTCTGCCCAATTATCCTTGCGATTCGGGCCGATGCGGGCTGGTGTTAAACTTTCTTAAAATTGAAAATTATTGATCGGAACATGCCAATTGGAATCTAATACCAAGTAGTCGAGATGACAGATCTTGAATCGATAGGCCCGGAATTTATGCCTCCTTACTTCAACGTTCATCTTCAATCTTATCACCATCTTTTCAAGCATTCACTTTCATTTTACAGAGCATTGCAGTCATATGCTCCACAGTCTTCCCATAATGGAAAGCACGCGATTCACCAGCTCCCCACCCCCCTATTTGCAAGTAGCACCAAAGGGCCGTTAAGAAAAAAAAGGTATAGTAATCAAAAATAACGACATGTTCACCTGCTGCCTTGACCGTGTGACTAGCCGCTACTCGTGATTTTCCTTGGCTTCTCCAATGTTTTTTTTTGTTTATTGGAGAAGTTGCATTTCGAAATCGATGATTTCGATGACTAATTTGGTTTGCCACAAAGCAACCACCTCTCTTTTCAACTTTTTATCGCACTTTCCTTACCCATCTCCATAGCAACAGCATGTGCCCATTATTGTGGTTCCCGAGGTCGTGTTGAAACAGTTTGCTGGTGCATGAATGGCACCTGTAGCGGTCTGAAAATGAATAGGAGAGTGATGAGCGTGGCGAAAAAAGACAGAGGTTCGCCACAACGCTCACCGTGCAGTTTCCAATCTGACATTGCTTCGAGAACATGTTACGGTAATAGTCGATAGTCTTAACACACGCATTTGCTCCGATTGGACAGTCCTGATGCCAATAGAGTTTATTGAAATTAATGGGAAACGAAACGAAAGAGTTACCTGAAGAGAGGTGGATGTTGTGATGGAATTTATGTCGAGGAGACTTCCGTACGCTATAAGATGACACCTCAGAGCCTGAGCGGCTCCAATGATAGAGAGGACGATTAGGAGAGCTGTCGGCATTTTTCGAGTGAACATTTTGAAAGAAAGCTGGAAACGAACACATTGTAAAGGACGTCCAATTTAGAGATCACAAAAAAGAAGGACATGGAAAACATTGAGAAGCCATTGATATCGTAAGAAGGAAAAAAAAAGACAAAGTAAAAAGGGAAACAAGATTGGACGACGCTAATCAGCCGTCGCTTCGATGTGATATTGGCTCGTGAGGCAAGCGCAACCAGTTGTTGGTTGCTATGCTCGCCTCCTCTTTCCTCTTCTTACCGCCTGATTCGAATCGGCTCTCCACCTGCGCCAGCACCCATCACAGCACCCGAGACAGCCACATTTCTCCGAAGGGCAAGGAAAAACGGAGAGAAGCTGGAAACCAAAAGTATTATAAGTTGTGATTGTGAGAGTGTATGTGCACACAAGCACGTATATACTTAATTACACGGCTAAAGGGAAATCTAGATTTGATTCTTTGCGAAACCTTTCAAAGCGCAGGAAAACGAGCAGAAAAAGAGGAAAAACGTGTGCGTGCGCCACTAATCGCGGTTAGCTGGAAAATAAGTGCTTTGTACGTTCTAATATTAAACGTAAAGTGCGTAGCACAGTTTAATGCTAAGGCTCAATTCAGTAATTTTCAAATTTTCAGCGAGATCATGGAAACATGAAAATATTCTTGGAAAGTGAGGGAAATTCTATTTAAAAAAAACGGAACATTGGAAGTACATATCGCTGTTCGGATAATTTATGACAACTAGCGGAATGCCAGCCAAAATATCTCTGAGGACATATGCTCCGCTTCCAGACTACGTCAGCATTTCTACACAAAATCGAGTGCACCAAAAACCAAATCACGAGGCTGAACCGACTTGACCAGCAGCATTATTTCTTACTCCTACGATACTCAATATGCCATTTTCTTCGGATAATGATTGAAAAAAAATCTCTGTTGGATCAATAAGTCACCTTGGACTTAAAGTGGAAACAGTTTAGATGCAAGGCTGGAATGAGGACGGTCTATGATTAGAAATTTTCAGACGAATTTCAAAACTGAAAAGTTCGTTGCTGTGTGCTTACTTCATAATGACTCCTTGTGGCAACGCGGGTCTTAGACTTCAGGCGAAATGAAATAGACTGCTGATAGACTTTAAGTGATCAAAATCGGAGAATCGGCAATAGGAAGCTTGTGCGACAGATGAAAAAAGAGCAAAATTCAGCATTTTTTCACCTTATTTTGATTTTTTTTCCATTTCTCCAAAGAATAAATCTGTTCCATCTCAAAAATTCTGGAATACATATTGGGTGGGGAATAAATATAGCGCCGCATTCAAGACGGTGTAATAGCTTCAAATCGAACGATTTATTTCTGAAAATAAACCGAAATATTTATTAAACAACAACAAAAATTATAGCATTTCGCTTTGATGCCTGCCTGAAGTCTCTTCGTGTAAGAGTCGACGACGGGGCACGGAGGAAGATTCGAAAACTGTTAATCCTATAATTTCTGCTGTCGATAAATTTAATAAACATTTTGGTTGATTTTCAGAAAAAAAATTTTCGATTTGAAGTTATTACGCCGTCTTGAATGCGGTTGCGGCGCTATATTTATTCCCCACCCTGTAAATCTCGAACTTTGATTACTTCTGAAGCATAAAACACGGGTGGGATAGTCATGAATGTTGCCGATTTTGGGTTTTGCAAAAATCCAAGTAGTTAAATTTGATATTCAAATAATTATTCAAGCAAAGTTTATTCTGAAATTCTGCTTCTGAAATGCTATTTTGAATGAAGAAATTTCAAAAGAAACCCAAAAACTGAAATTTCATAATTTCAGATTCTTCTTCTTCTAGAAGTTCGAAATGAATTTCATGAGAACTATGTCACTCTCCAATGTGAAATGTTATTATCGCATTATGTGTCATTCACAAAGACCCGCACCCCCTCACATGCGCTTTTATCTGGTTTAGAATATTCATACATCTGTGCAAGTGAATGAAAGTGCAATACTCGAAGCTCCCGATTCTAGAACAATTCTAGAACAGTTGGCGCCGTTCTAGAATTCTGGAAAAGATGAACGCGATTCATATTTTTCTTGATGACAATACCAAACTAGGCCACGTGATTATCTTGATAATATAGTAGAGAAGGCGGCAAATTTCATTTTCCATTATGATATTCGTGGTAGTCATCAATCTCATTTCCTGCGTACTGATTGCATCATTTTGCTCGGCGAATAACCGCAAAAATGAAAGAGAGAAAATCGAAATGGATGAGAAAAGAAATACCCTACTGATGATTAGTGATAACTTTCTGGTGAGTTCTCCAAGCTTCCGAGCTATTGAATCGCTGTTTTCGCAGGATCCAGACGACCCCGAAACGTCAAGTTTACGTGGAATTTCGAGTGATTCTATATTTTCAAATTCCACATCAATCCATCCTTCTAATTTATCATCATCTTCACTTAATTCAAATCAAACATCGTCTTCTGTTACCACTCAATGAAATGTTCAGAATAAAAATGGTTGAAAACAACCACTGAAAATCTCCATCACGTTTTGAAGCCCCACAGTTTTAAGACAAAAGGATTAGTAGTGCCAAAAGCTGCAGCGCAGACGATGACCAAAGGTTTAGTCAGAAAATGAAAAAAAAGAGTGATTATAATCGCATATTAAAATCATTGGAAATCGAAGAAAAGCTGAAATTTAGAATGTATTATATTACTTACATATTTACTTACTTGAATACTTGAACGCCCCGGTAGTCTGCTGGGGATGTTCACAGCGCCGGGTACACGTCTCTTTCCATTTGTTTCGGCCCTGTGCGGCTTGGGATCAGTTGCCGTCGGGAGTTTTAAATTTTTTCAGTGAATCAAACCATCTTGTTGCAGAACGGTCCAATGTTCTTTTAAAGTCCCTAGGGTACCAGAAGTCTTCGCACGACGTGACCTGCCGATCGGCACTTCGCGATGGTTGTGTATTCTACAAGCGTCTCGGATGCCGGATTTTTAACGTAGATCGGTGCTTCTTAGATTCTGCTCTCATTGTTCTCTTCGATTAGTTCCCAATAATGATCTTTCTAGTGCTCGTTGGGTTCTTGTGAGAGTCATAGTTAGGAAAGTCTGTTAACTTTTTTTGAACTTTTTCGGAACAAAATTTATTCAATGAAAAGGAGATTCAATGTTCACCATTAGTATTTTTGACTTTTTGCCAACGCGATGGATGTTGAACGCTGGGAGGCGAAAAACGTCGTCGAACCACTTCTCGACATCCTTTCTACATATAATGGAACTTCTACCCGCCAATGTGGTTTTGCAGGGAACGAAAAAGTTGATAATTAGTTGAGGCCAAGTCTGGTGAATACGGTAGGTGACACAATCTTCTAGCGGGTCTTCAAAGCAGAGTGCAGTCTTGCGTTGTCATGTACATAGCATCAACAAGTTGTAAGTTTTTGGGCGATGTAATCGATGATCCTAAACCAATGTTTCCATTTGAGTGCCGTGTTGACAATGACGCAATCTGGAAGAAGCTCTCGGAAGATTACGCCTTTATTGTCCCACCAAATCGACAACATCATTTGAGACCTGTTTTGGTGGATTCCTCGGCCGGGATCCATTGTTTTTTTCTAGTATGATTGACATATAACACTCATTTTTTGTCATCAAGCTTCTTTGACATTGGAGAAACTCTTTTTTTTTATTACTACAGTGCTCCACATAATTTTACGGGCATCCCAAAAATGTTCGAAACCTCGAAAACTGGCTTTTCAACCAAAATGCTTCCTATTGAAGAAATATGGCCTTTTAATAGGTGTTTCATGATAGAAACTTAAAATAGCCTCAAAATTCACACATCAGAAAAAAAACCGAAATTTTATGAAAAAATTGTGTATTGTATTTATTTATATTTATTATTTTTTATTGTATTTTTAAAGGTATTTTCATATCATTTATGATAAATAATTAGGAATTACAGCAAATCGAAATTTTGAGATTTTTGGGGGTGCCCGTAAAATTATGTGGAGCACTGTAGTTGTACCCCTTGTACCCATATCTTCATAGTAGCCTTTATCCTTCTATTTTATCATCATAATCATATGAATATTGACTATAACTTGTCCAGTTCTTGCCTGAAAATGTGTGTTTGTGAATGTATCTCCAACCCTCCTAAGCGAGAGTTCATAGCATTTGACTGCGGCACTGCACATTTACATAACTACTTCAACAAATAAATGGCATTGTAAGTAGGAATCAGTAATAAGGAGAAAAAGAAGTAATGGTGAGGAGGCGCTCTCATAGTTCACGAGCTGGAGAAATAGAAAAGTTTTCAACACACTGCGTCAGACGAATTCAAGACGAAGAAGAAGATGAGACGAGACGGCCGAAATTTCGCTCTAATGGAAGCCTTACGGCGCAGTTCACACCTTACTTGAACCATGCTGCGCTACCATCGCGATTCAGTGCTGGGCATCGGCTCCGAAAACTATTTAAGCAAAAAGTCAATTTGATTTATTGAATAGGGCGCTGGCAAGAGTAGCAATACAATGAGCAGACCTCATCAAACACATTTCAATTTCCAGCATTCTATATTTCACCAATTGTTTAAAAAAAGCGGACTGCCTGGCCGGTTTTTTTAAGAGAATATTTGCATCGTTTTCAATTTTGATTTCAAGTATTCACTTTTCAGCATCGACTCAGCGCGCGAAGCACATCGACAGCAGATTTTCACCGAAAATTGTTCGTCTTTAAGTGATAGCTATTAGTTCTCACATTTCTGTTATAATTTCTGAATAATATGCAAAACCATGAGAAAATGTATCCAAAAGTTTCTGACTTTCAGATTTTAATAATGTTTCATCGAAAATGTCGAACACTTTTAGAACGCGCGCTTTATGATAAATTCTTTTTTCGGTGTGGACATGCTGAATAAATGATTCCCGTAACATTTTTCTTCTGACTAGTTTTGCAGCACTCCATTCAAAAACCAAACGTTGAAGAGGCGAGGTTCGTGGACTGCAATTGTGCATGATCTTCTCTTGAGGCTTTGCGTAGGAATAGGTGTCAGTCGAGATAGGACGGCTCCAAAATCCCTGTATTAATGTGCTCGAAAAGGAAGTGATAAGAGTAAAATATGAGTAATTGTTGGAATATTTCGCTTCAATGGCTTTAATCTCCGATGGCATTCTGCTAATTCAATGCTGAAAGTATGGCTGAAACAGAAAATGAGCCGTGCATTCCTCTGGAGTCAACTAGAAATCAATGATTTTTCAATATTTCTCTCAACTTTGTTTCGAAAGTTCATCACCCTTAAACATTGTTTCTGGTTTGATTGTAATCCGCTTTGTTCGCATTTTCACATCATCGCCACTGAAACGACCCATCGAGTCACTGTTTCACCGGTGACGACTGCTGCGTGACTCGCAGTTTTTTTTGACGATCATTTTGACGGCGAACGGGGAAAAGAAAAGAGCATGCTGCTACAAATTCTATTTTCTAGTTTATTAGCTTCTTTTGTCTCTTCTCAGATCGACGTCAATGAGGCTCTGAATCAAAATAAACTGAATATTGATACGATATCAGCATCTGGAATTAGCGATGCTGAACTGGAAAAGGTTGACTTTTGCATTCGCTTCTGGGTGATTTATTTCAATTCAGACATTTCCTCGAACCAATATTGCTCGAATCAGAAAATCTCTCAAGTCTCTGCGGCAGAACTGGTCCGCTAAACTACAAGCAATGCCTTCCAGAAACTATCAAACAGGAGTCACAAACCAAGTGAATGGAGTCGTTGAACAAGTTGATTCCATTGACTCACTTGACTAGTATAGTCAAATAACCAATTTCCAGCAGCAACCATTACGAGAAAAACCTCGCGACCGGATAAGAGCTGAAGGTGACACGCTGCATCAGGTGAACAGGGCGGCTGGCCTCAATGATATTTTGTATCAGGGAGACATCGTTTTGACAGAGTAAGTTCTTGAATTCAATTGCTCTACAACTCATGACATTGACAGCGATCAAATTTCAACGATTCTGGATGCTCAACAAGATTCCGCAGAACCAATAGCGTCTAGAGCAAGGAGACAAGCATACCGGTGAGTAACCTAGTAGACTTTTTCAAAATTTGAAATAGTGAAGTTTCAAATTTGGAAAAACGAAACCCACTACTTCAAATTCTCTTTCGAGTTTCTTCAAAAACGTCATTTTTTTAGGGACCGTTATTACCCCTCCACCACATGGGGGTCGGCAGTTTATTACTACTATGACGCCACAGCAAGTGAGTGTTTCGTTAATTCTAAAAACGTCAGTTTACGACCGCTTTAGTTCATAAAGTGAATGTTCAGCACCAAAAATTGTGAATGCGTTTGAACAGGCCGTGTCGTTCTGGCAAAGTGTTACATGCATCAACGTCATGCAGAGCAATACAGGTAAAATGAATAGCGTGAAAAGCGAGAAATGAGGAATGAAATCGCAGCTATCAACCGGATTCGAGTGTTCAAGGGCCAAGGATGCTACTCATATGTTGGAAGAATCAGCGGAGTTCAGGACTTGTCACTTGGGGCGGGGTGTGAAGAGGTTTCTTAACACAAAGACGATAAACAGATAATTGCACAATGAATTCAGTTCGGAACAGCTGCTCACGAGCTGGGGCACGCCCTTGGATTCTTCCACACTCAATCCAGGTACGATAGAGACAACTACATCTCAATCAGTTATGCAAATATCGATGTGAGTTTTTTTATTAGATCAAGATCTTGAGAATCAAGATCTCTCATGTTTCAGCCTTCGTACGTTGAGCAGTTTGACAAGGAGACATCTTCCACCAATTACAATTATGGAATGCCTTACGACTATGGGTCTATCATGCAGTATGGAGCAACAAGTGCGTCGTCGAATAATCGTCCGACCATGGTGGCTAAGGATGCCGAATACCAAGACACGATGGGTTCGGACTTCGTCGGATTTTATGATATTTCAATGATGAATGAGCACTACAAGTGTAAAGGTATTCAGAGATGTAGATGAGCCTTCAACTTAAGCTTTTTTATAGAGCTTTGCCCTAGCACAACTTCTGCACAATGCACCAACGGCGGGTTTCCGAATCCGAGAAACTGCGTTGTTTGCATCTGTCCTTCTGGATATGGAGGAACTCTTTGTGATGAAAGAGTGAGTTGGCGCGCCATTATCTTCTGAAGAATCCTAAACATTTTCAGCCGTCGGGATGCGGAGAGAGTTTGAATGCAACAACTGCTTGGCAGACTATAACAAACACAATCGGAGATGGCCTACCGGCTCTTCGGGACAACCACACTACGTGCACCTATTGGGTGAAGGCTCCGGATAATCAATCAGTAGAAGTTCGGATCAATGGGCTGACCACAGTGACCATTGATGGATGCATTTTTGGAGGAGTTGAAATAAAGACACACAAAGATCAAAAGCTAACAGGATACAGGTTTGTCAACTCTTCTTGGCACACTGCCAAGTAGAATACCATGTATGCATTTTCTCCATCTTCAGACTCACTTGAGATTCAGAAAGAAAGCGTTCAGAATACAGCTCAAATATTGAAAATTTCCAGATACTGCTCATCAGCAGATCAAAATACTGTTCACCGCTCTTCTGGTTCTCTGGTACCCATAATCTTGTTCAACCGCTACGCCAGTACCAAAGCGATATTAGACTATCGTGCAGTAGTGGCCACTGAGGAAACGGTGCCGACAGCAACCACTACCATTGCTCCCATTGTCAACAGTTGCCAGGATTTGCATCCGAAGTGAGCTCACTAGCGGCTTATTTTGTAAACCTGATTCGAATGTTTTTTCAGCTGCGAGTTTTACCGATATTTCGGTTTCTGTCGAAGTAAAAAGATTAGGCCAAAATGCAGATTAACCTGTCGAGAGTGTCAAATTGTTGTTTCCCCATTTGATTTTAATTTTTTCAATAACAATTACAATAACAATTTCAATAACTGGTATACGAAAAGAAATAATAATCACAATAATAATAATTACAACAGCCCCTACTCATATTCTAATAATCAACCGTGGTCGTGGTTTTTCTGAATTTTAACATTTTTCAGCTGTGCGACTTACGCATGGAACGGCTTTTGTGTTAACCCGTTCTACTCATTGCAAGCTCGTCATTACTATTGTTCTTACACTTGTGGATTGTGCTGGATGAATAATAATGACTACGTCTACTAACTTCACCTGTTATTCTCATAATATAAACGGGTTTTCAATATCCCAATTTGCTCTTAAAACACACTTGATAAAAAGAAAATACAGATTTGTTCCAGCAGCCAAAATGATTGGCGCTTGGCGGTGTCTTAGTAGGGGTGGGGGGGGGGGTCAATGGATTTTCGATTTTTTTGGATTGTTTTTGTTTCTGAAAATGTTATTAGACAAACTTGAGTTATACTAGCAATTTTTAAAAATATTTTATTGGTTGAAATTTCTGGAAATCGAGATATTTCTATCTGAAAATCCGGAGATCCGTGTCTTCCTTTCCCTACTTTCCTCTATGCATTTCCCACTGCTGCCAAAACGAGTAACGGTGGCAGAGAGGGGAAGAGAGAGAAATGGCAATCTGAGAAGCGCGGTTCGGTTCCTCTCCACCAGTGTGTCGTTTCGAAAGCATTTCGAGACATTTTTCTCGTTGATTTCTCGAGAAATTTTTCGACAATTTTTCGAAAAATTTCTTGAAAAATTCTCGAAAAATTTCGAAAATTCTCGAAAAAAAAGCATTTCGATAAAAAATAATAATAAACTAGTTCGAACGACACTCCGAAATAACGCAAAGCGCGTTGTTTATCGTATTTCCATTCAAATCATTTTTCGCTATCTTTGGAGAAATTTTTCGAAAAATTCTCGAGAAATCAACAAGAGAAGTTTCTCGAGAATTTTTCGGAAATTTTTCGAAAATCGCATTTTTCGAGAAATCATTTTTCGAAACGACACACTGATCTCCACCGCATTCTTTTTTTTCTTTTCTGATTTTGCTTTTTTTTAAGTTTAATTGAAGGCCAATGATGAATGGCTACCGGTTTTTTGGCTACCTGATTAATGGCTACCTAAGGATTTATGTCTACTCCTAGATTTTTGGCTACTTTTCACCGTTGGATTTTTGGCTACTTTCGGATTAATGGCTACTCCTAGATTTTTGGCTACTTTTCACCATTGGATTTTTGGCTACCTCAGAGTTTTAGCTACCCAAAAATTTTAGAGTCAGGAGAAGACTTTTTTTATTACAAACAAATACATTTCAAATTTGTTAACAAAAAAACGTAACGTGTAAAAAATAACAAATACAACTAAAAACAAGAATCTCATGAACTTAAAAAATGTTGAGCAAATACGTGTTGACGTGTCGACTTGAAGGTCTATTTCTTCAAGGTCGTAAAGCCGAAATTTTCAAGAGTCAATTTTTTTTTCTGTGAATTTCTCTCGTAAATTTAAAACTCGAGAAGAGTGTTCAACCTGATTTCTGTAACTGTGCTCTTTTGTTTATTATCCATTGGTGTAGAAGAGACCAATGGCGTACTCAGTGAAGCAATTGAAGACACAAATTCGTTCGTTGCATTGGATAGATTTACGAATGTTGTTGAATTAGTTTCAATGCTACGAGGCGATGAATCGAACGATATCTTAACCATCTCAACTGGAGGCGGAAACAAATCATCAGAATCGATCGATTCTCGCATTTCTGAGTTATTTCGGCGATTTTCGAAAAGCAGGCTATCATCAGAAGTCTCATCGTAACGTCGTCCTCATTCCTGCTCCATTGGATCTCTTCCAGGGAGCAGGGGGGAACTCAAACATAGGAGATCACCTGGTTATTATTTTTGACGTTCAGACTTCAAAACAAATGTGAAAACGACGAAAAAAAAGAAAAATGGATAAAAGAAGAAATATTTTATTTCCCGAAACTTTTTTTGAAATTGGGAATTTTTTGCAGTCGAGTACTTTAACTATAATGTTTTCATAATACCACAAATAACATATATTCTTGTGCTTTTTTCTTTCATACCAGAACCTCGTTTGAAACGAAAAAATCGTCTTGTCTTCTCCTGACTCTAAAATTTTTGGGTAGCTAAAACTCTGAGGTAGCCAAAAATCCAATGGTGAAAAGTAGCCAAAAATCTAGGAGTAGCCATTAATCCGAAAGTAGCCAAAAATCCAACGGTGAAAAGAAGCCAAAAATCTAGGAGTAGACATAAATCCTTAGGTAGCCATTAATCAGGTAGCCAAAAAACCGGTAGCCATTCATCATTGGCCTTAATTGAATGGTAAAAAAAATATAAAACAAAATGTTATTGCTCTACCTTTTCAGAATCAGAAAAGTTTTCTTCATATTATCGCCGTAAAAAAGTTCCTTTTTTTTCGAGCCCGCGAAAATCGGGATTTGAATTTAGAGACTCCGCCCATTTCATCATCAGAGCGCATTTGCTATGCGCGATATATTTTTATCAGAAGAAACGAAAAAAAAATAAATGACGCAAATTGATATATTTAAACATTCGAAGAAACGTGTAAAAAATTTACGATTAATACAAATGCGCTCTGATGATGAGATGGGCGGAGCCTCTAAATTCAAGTCCCGATTTTCGCGGGCTCGAAAAAATGTCGGAACTTTTTTAAGGCGATAATAGTTTTTATTCATCATTCTTCATATTCTTCAAAAGAAAAAAAGCCGTTGACCCCCCCCCCTAACGTCATGAGTCTTCAAAAGAAGATGCACATCCGAATTTATTATATAAAACAAAAATCGAAGAACATCATCTTTCTCCGGAAACGCGAGCGTCAGAATTATGTCTAAAATCCAAATTCACCGCATTATTCATTCAGTCATGCACCCCGGAGCAGGCTCTTTGCCGCTCGAGTGGCTCATTTCTATCGGCTATCACTCTCATAGCATCCGTCGCCATTTATACGTATTTCCCCGCTTCTTTAAGAAATGACTGAAAAGTTTGAGGAAATTTTGAAAGAATACACCAGGAATCAAGTGGAACAGCACTGCACTCACGACGACTTGTGGATGGTTTTTCGAGGAAAGGTTTGTCACATTGATTCCCCGTCGTCAGAAAGGATTTGATATTTGATTTTGTTACAGAGAAGTTGGGAAATATGAATTTGCAGGTTTACAACATGACCCCGTACTTTAATCAGCACCCGGGAGGACTAGCAATTCTTCGATACGCTGGAAAGGTAGGGCATTTCAAACTTTGAGAACTGAGAAGAATCATTTTCTAAAAAAGAAACTTCCAATTGAAGGGCAAAGGATCTGAGTAAACGATCAATAAAGCTCATTGTACTCATTGTATTGACACGAATTTTACAACAAAAAAAAACAAATTTTAGCATTTTCTTATGAGGTTATTCATGATGCATTTTTATGCAAAAAATGCCACTTTAATCTTATTCACGATTGCATTTGAATGCAAAAAAATGCATTTTAATTCAGTACTATTTTAAATTAAAATGCAAGGCGGTGTCGGGTATCGCCACTGAGAAAGTCTATGCGCCTTTAATTTATTTTTGGCTTTCAAATAAATAATTTTACTATTTTCTCACCATTGCCATAGTAATTTTACGCTTTTTCGCCTCCTCATCGTTCATTTTTGGCTGTAAATTATTATTTTTATCAAATTAATTTTAATTTCTTCCGAAAATGTGAAATTTATGAGTTTTTCTCCAAAAAATTGAGGGCCTCGTAAATCGACACATTAGAGGCGCATAGACTTTCTCGGTGACGATACCCGACACCGCCTTGCATTTTAATTCAAAATAGTACTGAATTAAAATACATTTTTTTGCATTCAAATGCAATCGTGAATAACCCCATTAGCTTTAAATTCTGAAACTTCTTGCTTTCCAGGACATATCAACTGTGCTCCCATACGTGGCATCTCACGGAATCGCGTGGAAATTCGTGGAAAAGAAACTTCAGGAGCATCTGATTGGCATACTGAAAGCAACTTAAAGATGATTAAAAATTTTGTTTTTTTAAAGTGGAACACCCAATTTTTCGACCATAAATCTTTACGGGTTTGAATTTGAAAGGTTCACGCGATCAAGCACACGGGCGTACACCAGCCATCAACTTTGCAATAAATCACGGATGAGAGGGTGTCATGTGTAATAGGAAAAGCGTTATCACCCTTAGAGTGCAACGTCTGGATGAGAAGTGTGAACACCTGATTCAATACGTTTTTCTTAATTGGCCACTTGGAACTTCAGATACAAACCTCTCCTGAAGCCAGTCGAAAGCACTCGGCCTCTCTTCGCTCTTCGCTTTTCCAATCGATGATAAAGCGGTAAATAGTCAGATGATAGGAAAGTTTTAATCGAAAACAAGCAGTTGCAACAAAATGGACAATGAAGAGATGCGGCGGCAGCAGCTGTGACATCTGAGCTATTTCAGACTCCATTCTGATCTCTTCAATGCTCCTCTTTTTCACATGTGAAGCATGGAAATCTAATAATTTTTGGACTAATTAGTGGGTGTGTGTGCAGCCTCGTTGAGAAGCAGAAGCAAACAGACGAGAATGTGCTCTCTTGTAGTTTAGCGTTTTAGGAGAATGCGTTTCGTTTGCGGAAGATGTAAATGGGTTTAGTTTTCCATGACGACTCCTTATTTGAAGAGTTTTCTTTCGCTTTGAAATTGTTGCACGATTCTCTGTCTCCTGAGTTATTGAGGTCTGAGCCATTGAGAGTGTTATCAGTTATTTGATGAAATTGATTTTCTTTGTTTTTCACGAGCAATATTTCTAAATAAATAATGATTTCCAGCAGTTTTTGGAATGCGTAGATTCAAAAATTTCAGCAGAAAATAGCTTGAAAACCTAGTTCCCTTGAAATTTATTGGAAGAGCATTGAAAGGAAGCTCTGGTCACCAAACTGCTGTATCCCGATGGCAGGATCACAATTCCTCGCAATTTTATTATTTTCAGAGATGTTGCTATGCTTCTAGAAATCTTTCTCAGTTACTTCGAGCCTCCAATGATTCTATTTATCTGAAAACTTTATCACTGTCACGAAAAATCGGATCAGTGAGAGCGGATGTGAACTGCGCGTGGTATTTCTAAATAAATAATGATTTTCTGCAGTTTTTGGAATCCGTAGATTCAGAATTTTCAGCAGACAATAACTTGAAAACCTAGTTCCCTTGAAATGTACTGAAAGAGCATTGAAATGAAGCTCTGGTCACCTTAAAGCTTCAAACAAACTGCTGTACCCCGATGGAAGTGAGAAGGCAGCAGCACAATTTATCGCACTTTTATTATTTTCAGAGATGTTGCTGTGCTTCTAGAAATCTTTCTCAGTTATTTCAAGCATCCAGTGTTTCTATTAATCTGAAAACTTTCTCACCTCTCACAGAATTTCGATGACCGTGTGAAAGTAACGAATTCTCACGACCGCTGAAAGAACAACTCAAAGTATTATTACCATATTCTGATGAGATATTCTTAAATTTATAACTTTTCTGCATATGTAGGTGAAATGCGCGTTTTCAATATCCGGATGCGGCCCGTATGCAGTCCGTATATGATCCTTACCGGCCATCACAAGGATATGGACAATGTGCATTTTACCTGTGCCAATTGGTGCCAGTCGCTGGCCAAATCGATGCTCGCCATTCCTGCTAAATGTCGCCGCCCACATAAAAATGGAAGCGAACCCTTGTATTAAAATAATATTTTCAGCATTCTCAGACAATTTCCTCATTTCTCTTCGCAATTTTTTGGGTTTCAGAGATTGAATTGCTCTGCGTTTTTGTTTTTTCACAGAAGTTCAAGCTTCAGAAATACTTGAAAATATAAATATTTTGGAAAAGATTGGAGTCTTCACTCCACTGAACTCGAAATCAGAAAATCGGAATTTAATAATTTCAGTTATGAAAGTAAAGAAAAAAGAAACCGAATTTCTTACAATTTCAAGGTTCAAAAAGTGGTTTGAAATCTCTTGAAAATTGCTGTCATTTCCCCAAATCTGAAAGCTCATCACATGCTAACCTCCGTCGGAATCATCGCAAGAATCCCACACTGTTTCACTGCCAGAGCAAAAGTCACGTGTTCTCGTAAGAAATTACACAAAAACCGCTATATAGAGCAACATATTCCTGTTTGGTTTGCGTGCTCCGTTCCAGCTTCATTCAGCAAACCCATTGACCCTTTGTCTTTGAACTGACATCACTGCCAATTGTCGATTTGAAGTGATAAGTGACCTGGAAGCATTTTTTTTCTTGCATCTCTTTTTTCTCTTGATATATTGGATCTTCCATTCATTCTATACGTGTCCGATCAGTGGAGGAAAAAAGATAATATCGGTCGCTTTTGCACACATCACCCGTCAGTCATTCTTCATTCTTCTTGTGTGCTGCTCACCTTTTCGTGTATCTCGATCATTATCCCTTTCTTTTCCTCAAGAATCACGAAATGTGTCAAGCGATACTGAAATTCTTTGTTCCCCTCAACCACTAGTTTCCTCGAATTTCCCATTTTATTCGACGAGTTTCGTATGGATAACGTCTAACACTCATCACAATATGAACTATCCTTTCGCGGTGAGCCGTGCCCTGTTTCCTCCAGAGATCGAGCATGAATTATGCCGCGAAAAGTGTGCAGAACGCCTCCGACCCTTTTACATTTGCACCACCCGTTTCTCACTTTTTTAGAAAGACGCTTTCAGTGACGTGATTTACGCGTAGTGCCACGTCAGGGCATCATTTTGGCGTTTCTGACGGCTCTGACACTTTGGTGAACCCGAACAGCAGGCTAACTGACTCGAATTATTCACGAAAAGGAAACATAGAATCACGAATTGACATCATTCATACTATAGAAGTGATGTCGCGCTCCTATAGAGAGTTTTGTCTTATTTTGAAGGAATGCTCTGCCGTTGTTACGATGAATGGGATGGTTGGAGCATTGTCAAATTTTGAGCGGAATAATTCAATTTCGGAGGTCTCCCTGGCTGTATTCAGCTTGGAAATCTCAACACAATTCTTGATTCTGTTCAATTTTTGCGGTATTCTCAAAAAACAGCTCTCCACTTTTTCAAAACTATTCTCATTTTGCAGTAATGTTGTAAATAAAACTCATGCGACGTACTAACTTGTCCTCTTCACATTTCTTCCCCTTTCAATATTTTCGGAACTATTGAACAAAATTTTGATAGAAGCAAAAAAAAATCTGGGAGAAAGATATGACTTCCTATGATGACTCCTCAAGCTTCCTTGCCGCTTTGTTCGTCGATGCTCAACGAGCAGCACCAAGAGCCAAGGGAGGAAGGAGAAAAAGGACCACTCGTTTTTTCCGTCAAACCTCTTGATTGCTTCCATTTTTTGACGAGAACGTTTTCCCATGACTTCTACGACTTGTACCCAGCATGATAATTATACTGGACTGTTCTTCCAATTTGTTTCTTGCAAAATGTGGGAAAATGTGAACTGCGCGTGGTATTTATAAATAAATAATGATTTTCTGCAATTTTTAGAATGTGTAGATTCAGAATTTTCTTAGGCTTCCACGAATGACGACATAAGACCGTCTCGTCTCGTCTTCCTCTTCGTCCTTAAATTCGCCTGGCGCAGCGATAAAAATAGATGTCTACTGTGTTTTTTTTTTGCGCAAGACGAATGCAAAACCAACAAAGTCGAGACGAAAGACTTTTGTTTTCGTCTTTCGTGGAAGCCTTATTCTCCTCACTCCATCTAAAAGCTCACGCTGTTAATCGAACCGGAAACTTTATTGCTGCTCAGGTTTATGGGTCTAGATGTTTTGTTGATCTTGAACTGAGAGAATTGCTGATTCAATAACAGATTTCATGGGTCCATTGGTGTAATTTTATGCGGCAGGCGGAGGAAAGAATCATTATTTCTCTGATGTGGGAAACGTCTCGCTGATACTGATAATAGTGTAAGATGTCATAGAGAATGTGCAAAAGTTGGGGAATGCCAAAACTAGAGAAGTTGAATGAGATCAATAGCTTTAAAATACAATCTTAAACTCAATTCCGTAAAAATAAATCTGCTCCAAAAATATTAAAAATCATCGGACCGTACCATTTTGAATGGGCACGTACACGCCACTAAGCTCATGAAATTCCCGTTTATTTTGCCTATAAACTCTCATTGGAACCGTTAACTCATAAATTCGGCTCCATAAGCTCGTAGAGAGACAGAAAATCAGCATTCTCCCACCCATTTCACCCTTTGCGTAATGCCGCGTTCAAAGTTGATTTCCAGGAGAAATTTCCTGGAAAAACGCTGCCATTTCTTTCCAGATTTTCTGGAAATTGTCGCAACAAGTGTTACCGTAGTTTGCCTCTTCCCTTCGAGACCACCGACCGTCGCACGATTTACGAATCTTTTTTACCCCAATTTTTTCAAGTTTTTAACCTTTTTTTTCGCTAGATTCGGCTGTTTTTTCTGAATATTTCGCTTCTTTCTCTTTCTCATCACTGCAGTAATAACCATAATGATGTCACCTACAAACGAAACAAATAGTTTGCATCAGAGTTATAATCTACTCACGAAGGTTTTCGAAATCTTCAACGATTTCTAAGTCAGAATCCGTCATTTGAGAAGAAATATTCAAAAATAAAAACAGCCGAATATAGCGAAAAAAAAGTTTTAAAAAACTTGAAAAAATTGGGATAAAAAAGAGCCGTAAATCGTGCGACGGTCGGTGGTCTCGAAGGGAAGAGGCAAACTACGATAACACTCGTTGCGACAGTTTCCGGAAAATCTGGAAAGAAATGGCAGGAAATTTCTCCTGGAAATCAACTTTGAATAAGCGTTGCTCATCATTTTTTGTTATATTAGGTTGAACACAAAGTTATAGCGTTTTTTAACCTTCAACTTTAAATGACCATAACTTTTTTAAAAATCAAATACTTCGGTTCTTTCTAACGAAATGAATAAGAAAGCGAATAACCATGACGACATCTTAGAAAAAATGGAATATGAAATTACTAACGCACTTACTTAGTTTCTTAGTTGATCAGTTTTTCGTTCTAAGGCTTCCACGAATGACAAAATAAGACCGTCTCGTCTCGTCTTTGTCTTCGTTTTGAATTCGTCTTGCGCAAAGATAAACATTTTGTTGGCACACATGTATTTTAATTGACAACGTAAGATGAATGCAAGACGAACTGAAAAACGAACGAAGACTTGTTTCGTCTTTTGTGGAAGCCTTACTTCGCTCACATCGTTTGAACGTGGATCGCAGTGCACGAGTCCTTTAGTCTTTTGCGATAGTGGTCCAAGAGATGATGAGGTTTTTTCAAGACGAATTGATACTTCTTTCCTCGAAGAATCAGATAACAGATGTCTCTACCCATTCTTTCATCAACGTGCACCATCTATTGCCGTTTCTACGCATCACATGCCCAGTCCATCATAGTTTTCTTTTTTTTATGAATCGTAGTGGCTCGCTAACGTCTAGCGAGTGAGTTATAGTAACCAATCAAAATGAAATATCTTCAATTGCAGTTGTTGTATTCAATCTGTAAATTCCGGATTCTGCAATTTAGGAGTTACAAATTTCTATGAATTTGAGAAGACATTAGAAGGTTTTTGCTGATAACGTGGCCTTGCGTGGCTTTTTTGTGAGAGATTATATCTGAAAGCTCAGCAGGAAGCTCAAGCGCTTTTCACAATGGTACGGCTAGAATTTCAATTTGTTTCTTGCAAAATGTGGGAAAATCGGATCAGTGAGAGCGGAGTTCACACGGCGCGTGGTATTTCTAAATAAATAATGATTTTCTGCAGTTTTTGGAATCCGTAAATTCAGAATTTTCAGCAGAAAATAGCTTGAAAACCTAGTTTCCTTGAAATGTATTGGAAGAGCATTGAAATGAAGCGCTCTGATCACCTTAAAGCTTCAAACAAACTGCTGTACCCCGATGGAAGTGAGAAGGTAGGAGCACAATTTCTCGCACTTTTATTATTTTCAGAGATGTTGTTATGCTTCTAGAAATCTTTCTCAGTTATTTCAAGCATTCAGTGATTCTATTTATCTGAAAACTTTCCCATCTCTCACAGAATTTCGATGAGCGTGTGGAAGTGACGAATTCTCACAACCGCTGAAAGAACAACTCAAAGTATTATTACCATATTCTGATGAGATATTCTTAAATCCATAACTTTTCTGCATAGGTGAAATTCGTGTGGCCCATATATCCGGATGCGGCCCGTATGCAGTCCGTATATGATCCTTACCGGCCATCACAAGGATATGGACCACGTGGATTTCACCTGTGCCAATTGGGATGAGTCCGTGGCCAAATCGATGGTCCATATACGGATGCAGTCCGTGTCTTGTCTGTTAAATGCTGTTAGGGGTCATTGTGCCTCAATTAGTAATTAAAGTGAAATATCTCAATGCTAATTTTATTGATTTATTGATCCATCTTTCTCTAAACCTTTCTCTAAACAACAGGTGAATTGGGCGTGGTCCATGTACGGGTGCGGTCTGTTTGCAGTCCGTATTTCCTCCCATGTACGGGGAAGACAGGGGCAGCTAAAAACGATACGGTTGGATTACTGATCGTATTAGGATCACTCCCATTTCACTTGTGCAGAACTACGTGTACACACACTCTCACACATCTGCATGCCAGAGGAGCACGGAATATAAATTTTCAGTTGCAGAATCTGGAATGCGAAATCTGCGCATTACTGATACCAGCGGAATCTATTATACTAATTGTTATATTTAATGCAATCCTGTTCATTGTTCCCCCAGGCAGTAATTGATGCAAATGGTTTCCCCACAAAATATTGAAATCTCGAAGATAGAACAATTTCTAAGAGCACGAAGTTTCATTGAAGAAATATGAGTTTTTGTTGTTTCCGTTCTTTTTTAAATTACTCCAATATGCATTAATCTAAACGTTCTTAGCTGATACATTGTTGTTTGATGAAGAAACTGTAAAAAAAATCAGATTGATTCGTTCTATATCGAATGAGATATTGTCGAAAAACCATAATATTATACCTTTATGGCCGGTACTGTATGGGGATATCCAAGGGATCATTTCGGGCGTACGGTATAGCGATAAGAGTAAAAAGTGTTACGAATCATGGCGTGGAAACTTCTGAAAAAGTATGAAAACTTTTCGGTGGAGAATAAATATGCGATGAAATTCGTGGGCTCCATCCTTGTAGGAACGGTCTCTTTTTATCTTTATAATACAGTACTGGCCATAAAGAATGCGCGCGGGCGTTTTTTTGGGACAACTTCGAAGCTTCATTGAAGAAATATGGGTTTTTGTTGTTTCCGTTCTTCTTCAAATTACTCCAATATGCATTAATCCAAATGTTATTAGCTGATGCATTGTTGTTTGATGAAGAAACTGTAAAAAAATCAGATTGACTCGTATATATCGAATGAGTTATTGTCGAAAAACCATAATATTATATTTTTATGGCCAGTACTGTACTATTTTCAAAATTTTCCATCAAATCACCCATTTTCAAATTATTAAAAAAATATATATTTTTAGCTTAAAAGAACCGCAAAGCTGTGAAACTGGATATCATCAAAATTGAGGATTCTAATAGACATGGAATCCAAATAATCCTTTCTCCCCCCCCCCACCCCCTCCAGAATATTTTCAATTCTTAGTAATGATTTCACAATAAATAAAAATAGCGCAAGAAAAGCCATAGCGGAGAGTCGAAAATAACAAATTTCTGTCGAAAAAGAGCAAAGAATCTGAAAACATTAGCACAAAAGCTTCCCACGCTTCCCACGTAAGCCTATGGCTAAGCACTCTGACCATTGAAACTCTCCAACTAAATGAAATCTTAATGAAATCTGAATCTGGCCACTTTAAACTTGCTCCATCCTCCCCTTCAACAAAGATTGTTTTCGTTTCCATTTCGTTTACAACATTACCTATTTCTCCGTATTTTGTTCAATATTTCTTCCGAAAAACAGCAAAAAAAAATACTTCTACACCAAACTAAATTTCATCCGGTCGCTCGCTCCACCGGCCGTTTCTTTGTTTTCTTGGGCGCAATGGGAGTAATGAGAGATTTCTAGTTTTGATGCCACTTGCAGCACATCCAACATTCTGATCCTCGCAAACAATCTGATTCGCATCATCAAGCGATCATCACGCTGATCGGTGACCTCACAAAAAGCTCGGGATTCTCCAGCATTTCCAGATCTTTCGTGACATCCTCGAAGGAACTCAAATGTACGTTCTTGTGTACATTTTCCAATTAGGCGTGTCCTTTCTTTCGAATGCTATGTAGTTGTTTGTGTGAGATCATTTTGCGTGTCACATTCCCCGAAAATTGAGTTTCAGAGAAGAATATTTAAGTATTCTATAAATAAATTGAGTTGATGGCCGTTGTCATATTTGTTGTACGGTCTCACTACATCCACAGGATTACAGCTTTCATATGACTGAAATTTTCGGGTTTTCAGTGTAGAGCTCTCTTGCGAGAGCTGTAAATCTGTAAATAGTGGCTGCACAGAAAAGTTGCTATCTACGAGCATTAAGTCCTTTTTTTAAAGACTCTGCATTATTGGTAATTTTCAACTGAATCAATCCAAACCAAATGCTGAAAATACTCTGGAAATTGTGACCACATGCGTCACCCTAGATAGCACATGTGCCGCGGCAACTTGCCGAAACCGTGCGGTGCATTTCCTGAGCACTTATTCCCGTTGGAGCCGCAATATTTCAAGCCATTTCTCTATCATTTCCTCTCTATCGCTATCTGAAAATCGTGCAAACCAATTCTCGTCTTCATCTTCCTCCATTCACAAGCTTTGAGCTCCTCTTGATTGTTTTATGATTCAGAAGGCATCGTTTCAATGACAGAGACATCTCACAGTTTCTGAAAAGTTCTCCGATTTCTTCTGAATTCCTCATATACTCTTTAAGCACTTCTTCAGACTTGCCACGACGTTAAACCAATAGAAAAAGTGAGTTACATACGAATTATTTTCAATTTTGGAGTATTATTACGTGCTTCTTAGGAAAATCTAGATTTTTAGTTTAAAATTTGAAAAAAATAGGAGAAACTGACTAAAACTAGAAGGGGGCACACCCGGAGTAAGGCTTTCACGAAAGACGAAATAAGGCCGTCTCGTCTCGTCTTCGTCTCCGTCTTGAATTTGTCTGGCGCAGAGATAGACATTGTGTTAGTCAAGTAAGTTACATTGTGTACACTGTACACAGTACAGAACTTTTTTATTGCTTAAGACGAATGCAAGACGAACTGAATGACAAACGAATACGAGACAAAAGACAGGGAGACGAAATGCGAGACGAAAGACGAGTTTTTGTTTTCGTCCTTCGTGGAAGCCTTAACCCGGAGATCATGTCTTTGTGCTTCCCAATTCTGATTTTTTATCAATATTACCTGCCCTCTCTGAAAATTTCAGCTCCCGTGTGTTGCGTCTCTTGCATTCTCCTTTCACCGCTGTTTCAAGAGAATAGTGCCCCGGTCAAACAAGAAACTTGTATGCACTTTTTCATTAAACAACGGTGTTTATGGCAGTTTTTACTGCTTCGTCGTTTTTATTAATTTTCCGCGATTCCCAATCTGAAAAAAAGGCAACCAAAAAAAGAAAGTGATGTCATTCAAGAACATCTAAATTCTATTGAATTCTACAGAAAAGAGAGCCAGAGCTGTCGGAAGTGCTTGAAAATACAAGAATTCTAATAACAAAATTTTGGACATTGATGCTTTTTGGGGATTGTCCATTATTCTTGCTTGCTCTTAAAGTTCTTGTTTCCAAAGTTCTCAGCAAAACTGCTGCAACTAAGGCTTCCACGAAAGACGAAAGACCGTCTCGTCTCGTCTTCGTTTTGGATTCGTCTAACGCAGAGATAGACATTGTGTTGATACACATGTATTTTAATTGACGACGTAAGACGAATGCAAGACAAACTGAGAGACGAACGAAGACGAGGCAAAATAATTCCACAAAAGACGAAAATCGACCGATTTTTTTCATATTTCGTGGAAGCCTTGGCATTTAATTCGGGGGGTACAATGATTCGGGGGTACCAAGTTCATGATTCGGCGGTACTATCATTCGGGGGCACTATATTTCTGGGGTACAATGACAGAAGGGTACCATGACGCTATGATTCAGCGGGTACCACCGATATTTTTTGGGGGGTACCACAATTATGATTCGGGGGTACCACAAGTAGGCCTTAGGGTTTCAATTTATATGAACAAACAAGAGTTTTTTATTCTTACGTTTACCAATCGTTACTGCGAAGAATAGCAGAAAATATAAATTTAAAGAAGTATTCTTCTTTGAAACAGAAATACAGTGCTCCACATAATCTTATGTTCACCCCAAAATTTTTCAAAAACTCGAAAACTGGTTTTTCAACCAAAATGCTAACTATTGAAGAAATATGGGCTTTTAGTAGGTGTTTCATGATAGGAACTTGAAATAGGCTTAAAATTCACACATCAAAAAAAACCAAAATTTTATGAAAAAAGGGTAAAAAATTTTCCACAAAATAATACGTTCACTTGCTGAAAACTGTAAAAAAAATAGATTAATAATCGATTTTTAAAGGTATTTCCATATCATATATGATAAATAGTAAGGAATTACAGAAAATCGAAATTTTGAGATTTTGGGGGTGAACGTAAAATTATGTGGAGCACTGTAGTATTCGTGATTGAATATGCTTCGTTTAATATGTTTTTATCATATTAATTCTGTGTTTTTCCGTTTAGCCTGAATACAAAAGCATTGTCTTTCTTTTTCATCAAAACCAAACAAAGTTTTCATATCTACGAAAACTGTAAAAATAACCGAATCGGGAATCGAACTTCTGCTTATCAACAAGGAGTTGAACCGCAGAGAGACCGAAGCAGGAGTGTCAAAATGAAGAGAAAAGACTCGAAGGAACCGCAACGTCCATAAGACAAAAGAGAAAACTAAGTGAACAATTGAATGGTGATTCAATAAACATAAATGACTGAGAGCTCTTGTTTACCCGGGATTCCTTCGTTGATTCGTTATTCTATCATTTTGTCGACGTCTTGTTTTTGTTGTTCTCACCGACTCCGAAAAGGCTCCGATTTTGATTCGAGTTGAAAGAGACATTGGATGTTTTTTTGAAATTATAATAATTAAAAACTTAACTTTTTAATAAACCAGTTTATTAAATCAGCATTCAATTGTTCACTTAGTTTTCTCTTCTGTCATGGATCGAAACGAAACATATAAAGGAATCAAGCACGGGTTCCTGTAAACAGAATCTTATACGGATTGATTCAATATTCCGAAACTAACCGCTTGAAAAACGTGTTGAGCATGACGAATAGAGACGAGCCTTCAGTAGTTTCCGCAAAGTGTTGGAGAGAACCTGTTTCTGAATTCACTTACCATTTTGAAATGAACCTGTTCTATATCAATAATTTCAAAAAAAAAACATCCAATGTCTCTTTCAACTCGAATCAAAATCGGAGCCTTTTGGAAGTCGGTGAGAACAACAAAAACAAGACGTCGACAAAATGATAGAATAACGAATCAACGAAGGAATTCCAGGTAAACAAGAGCTCTCAGTCATTTATGTTTATTAAATCAGCATTCAATTGTTCACTTAGTTTTCTCTTTTGTCTTATGGACGTTGCGGCTCCTTCCAGTCTTTTCTCTTCCTTTTGACACTCCTGCTTCGGTCTCTCTGCGGTTCAACTCTTCGTTGATAAGCAGAAGTGCGATTGTTATTTTTACAGTTTTCGTAGATATGAAAACTTTGTTTGGTTTTGATGAATCCTTAACGAAAAGAAAGACAATGTTTTTGTATTCAGGTTAAGCGGAAAAAAACACAGAATTAATATGATAAAAACATATTAAACGAATCATATTCAATCACGAATGCTACAGTGCTCCACATAATTTTACGTTCATCCCCAAAAATTTCAAAATGTCGATGTTCTGTAATTCCTAATTATTTATTATATATGATATGGAAATACCTTTAAAAATCGATTATTAATCATCATTCGTCTGTTATTTTCTTTTTTTCTTACAGTTTTGAGCAAGTGAACGTATTATTTTGTGGAAAGTTTTTTACTCTTTTTTCATAAAATTTTGGTTTTTTTCTGATGTGTGAATTTTAAGCCTATTTTTGAGTTTCTATCATGAAACACCTACTAAAAACCCATATCTCTTTAATAGTAAGAATTTTAGTTGAAAAGCCAGTTTTCGAGATTTCGAACATTTTTGGGGTGAACATAAGATTATGTGGAGCACTGTATTTCTGTTTCAAAGAAGAATACTTCTTTAAATTTATATTTTCTGCTATTCTTCGCAGTAACGATTGGTAAACGTAAGAATAAAAAACTCTTGAAACCCTAAGGCCTACTTGTGGTACCCCCGAATCATAATTGTGGTACCCCCCAAAAAATATCGTTGGTACCCACTGAATCATAGCGTTATGGTACCCTTCTGTCATTGTACACCAGAAATATAGTGCCCCCGAATCGTTTGTACCCCGTTGTACCCCCGAATCATTGTACCCCCCCCCGAATTAAATGCCGGAAGCCTAAGTGCAATAACCTGCTTCGTTACTTAGTCGACATCAAGTCTTAATCGATATTTCCTTGTTTGGGTGCGGATCACAGCTAAGCACCTCTAGCTAGCCAGTCTAGCGCGATTTTCTCGCCACTAATATGCAGAACCGTTTAAGGCTTCCACGAAAGACGAAATAAGACGATCTCGTCTCGTCTTCGTCTTCGTCTTGAATTCGTCTGACGCAGAGATTGACAATGTGTTGGTCAAGTGAAGTACATTGTGTACACAGTACACAGTACACAACTTTTTTATAGCGTAAGACGAACGAAGACGAGACGAAAGACGACTTTTTGCTTTCGTCTTTCGTGGAAGCCTTAGATCCCTTGACCAACGCAGGTGACTCCAACAAAATGCAGCTCAGAATTGTGGCATCCATCAAATTTTGACTGGAACAACTTAAAGTTTTACCTACACTACGGAGACACTATGTTCCCGGTATTTGACAATGTATGTGAAACTTCACCACTTCACCACTCTGCAACACGCTTTGCACTTATAATCTCGACTCCTACAAAGCTCTCGGGCGCCGTTTAGAGGAACCCCAGTGGAGAGAGTGGCCTCTAGTAATTCTGTTGCACCTTTATGCCTCCAGAAAATGCTGGACCTCAAGAATTTGTGTGAATCCCAAGAGAACAGATTTATCGCAAATAGCTCAGTTTTATTTTGAAATGTTGTATTGCTAAAAATAGATACATTTATTTGTTCATTTTTATGAGAAACCATTATTTTATTTGACCGGCTGACATTAAAGAGCCCCGATTTTGCATACATCGGAACATCTGAAATTCTCTACAAGTCCCAGCCAAGACTTTAAATAAATTGATCTTGAATACAAGAAAATTGACTGAAAAATTATGAAAACCTAAATGAATAGATATTCAGTTTCATTGCCAGATTTTGACCATTTCCCACACTTTTCGGCCTATTTAAAACATCATGCAGGGTGCGGAATAAATAATAGGATGAGATTTTGCAGAAGGTCTGGCGCACAGTGATTTTTATTTATTTTTATTACAACGTTGTGTTTATGTTTTTTAAGGTTTTCCATAGTTTTTTCTTAATTTCAGTCAATGGTGGCTGCATTTCCGCATTGACTCCCGATCCTGGATTACTAGAGAAGGGGATTGTTCCTTATGAGATTTCAAATAAGCTGAACGTGCATCATTCTCTGATCTATCAGACTGTGACTCGTCACCAACGTCATGGGACACTGGAAGACATGCCTTGATGTGGTCGCCCCTTTACGATCTTGACGTCAACTACCTTTGTGCCGTTGTGACTCCTACCCGAAGAGATTGAGAGCTGTGGTGAAGGCGAAAAAAGGAAAATTCGAAAAGTGTTAATTTTATTTGTTTTTATATTGTTTGAGTAAACTTTTGTTCAAGTTTCATATCGATTTCACTTTTTTTGCAAAAGTTATGGCGTTTCAAACCCATCCTATTATTTTTGCCGCACCCTGTAAAAGTGATTCGTAAATTGAAATGTGATTGTCCTGGTTCATACGACGTGGCTTGTCGCAAAGATGTTCCTTGCTACTGTGCCTCAAGTCTTTTCTATAGGACTGAATCGAAACTTGCTTTGCTCTCCGGTCACATTCTTTCCAGCTCGGGGAGTTGCCTTCCAATTTGCGATGATCACACAACCCGAGAAAAGAAACGAAATTGTATTCTATTCTTGATAGCTCGAAAGGTTTCCAATGGCTCTCGCTACAGTTGTGATTTTGTGATTTTGAGTGATTGGTTGCGTACCCTGTACTTGATAAGATAACGAATTCAAATTCAAGCATCGTATCCTGCCCCATAGTCCATTTTTTTATTCTGTTGATATTGTAAAGCGCTTTTCAAAAAGTCACAAATCTCATCCATCTTTTCTTTCCACTCCCCCCCCCCCACCCCCGTTCGCATGCCATTTCTTTCTTTGATTGGTCCCCAACGTCGTCCGAAACACGGGAGGAGCACGTTCTTTTAATTCGCTTTTTTGAAAAGGTGCTCACCGTTTTTTTTTCATCCAAATCCAGTCAACAGTAGCTTTTATCGCATTTCTTGATGTTCTTGGTTTCCCGTTTTAAGCCACCCTCATTCCGGTTTTCTCAACGCCAGACTAACGAACCTATTCGAAAAGTTAAAGTTCTGGTACCAAATCATGTGAGTAAATGTCTAAATTTAAATCTCAGTCGATGATGTTTTGCTCTTTTTGGAGGACAACCGGAAAGCTTAACGCCCTTAGCGCACTTCTAGACAAAAAAGGAAGACCGGTTTACAGTAGAGTTGAACGATTCATTCTGTTGCTTGAGCTTCTCAATCTAAATTTTTTCAGTATTTTCATTTCAGATAGTTTATTTTTTGTCTCTATTTAGCTGTATGAACTCCGATAATTTAATTTTGCTATTTTAATTTTTAGTCGATTCGCTGCTTACCATCTCAACATCGGCAACATTCATGAGTATCCCATCCGTGTTTTATGCTTCAGAAGTAATCAAAGTTCGAGATTTACAGAGTGGGGAATAAATATAGCGCCGCATTCAAGTCGGCGTAATATCTTCACATCGAAAGATTTTTTTTTCTGATAATCAACCAAAATGTTTATTAAATAACAACAAAGATTATAGCTTTAACAGTTTCTGAATCTTGATGACTGTCTGAAGTCTCTTCGAGTAAAAGTCGACGACGGCGCAGAGGTAGTCAACGTCTAAATTGTCACATGCAGCTGTCAGCGATCTTTTTGGGCTCGAAGCTGGTTGGTTGATTTTCCGAAAAAAAATCGATTCGATTTGAAGTTATTAATGCGGCGCTATATTTATTCCCCACCCTGTAGTATCTAGCCCTTGTTACATCTCAATGTCAGGAGGTTATGCGAGTTTCTTGGCTTTACAAAGAATTTCAGAAATTTCAGAATTCATTTTAGAATTTCATAAAGCAAGTCGCCGTGCGCAGTTCCCCGATGAATGATTGCTGAATATGGTGAAGAGGTGCCGTCTTCTGCGCTTCCTACCTCTAGGATCAGAGAGACGAGTCGAGACTTGAGATTTTGGTTTCAGTAAATCAATATTGATTTACCTTTCATTCCTATCAAATCATGGTTCTGAATTCGATTTATGCACATGGCTGCAGTTTCGCAACTCCGTCATTCACTTTATCCAAAGATGAGCGAAAGTGTGCAAGCCAACCAGCATTAGGAGAAATGTCAACTGGAATTTACAGTTTTGACATTTTGTCATCAGTGCACTAATCCGGCGTCTAAATTTTCCTTGATCCTTCTTCCCGTCCTTCTCTTCCAACGTTTTCTATCCATAATTCACTCAAAAAAACTTCAAAGCCACGCACAGCTTATTCTTCTTCTTCTAACTTTTGTTTCATTTTTTTGACTTTTCATAAATCACAATAGATTAAACTAAGAAAGCTCCTCCTTTTCATCTTGCTCCTCACTTCCTCCCACTTTTCATTCATCCCTCTTTACTCTTATCCAGCATACCGTATTCCGAAAGACGCTAAATACCAAAGAAGGGCGGCATTCCGGATTCCGCCGTTTTTTTCATTCGGTTTTCCGGATTCCGGATTCCGTGAAAATTTTTTTTCCGTTTCCATTTTCCGGATTCCGAGTTCCCAAAATCCAATTCCGCCCAACTATGAGTTTTAATACTTTATTCTCAATTGCTGTGAAAAGTATACTTTTTTGAACTCCCGCAAAAATTTTTTTGCGAACAGCGCATTTACATCATTTGATTTCCTCATTAATGGCTAAAATTCCGTTTTCCGCATTCCGCATTCCGGATTCCGCCGTTTTTTTACATTCCGTATTCCGGATTCCAGATTCCGTGAAAAAAACTTTTTTTCCGTTTTCCGGATTCCAGATTCCGTGAAAAAATATTTTTTCCGTATTCCGGATTCCAGATTCCGTGAAAAAAACTTTTTTCCGTTTTCCGAATTCCGGATTCCGAGCTCCCAAAATCCAAGTCCGCCCTACTCTGCTAAATACGATGGCTTCGTCGTCTTTCACATCTTCCTCACTGACCGTATCCCTAGATCATTGTGTGTTTCATTCGTGAACTTGTGTCATAGCGAACATTAGTCGCGTCATTGTCTCGAAAGGAAGTGTATACCGTGAACGGAGCAATTCGAGATCATACTTCCAGTTTTTGGCTCAAACGAGCCGAGAAATAATGTGAAAAGCGGAAGAAAATTGCACATTTGCGCTGTTCACTTAACTCTTTCTTGCTCAAATGCTTGAATTTTATTTGGGAAGCAAAACGGAAGAAAAAGAGTTAGAAAACAGAAAATTATATGGTTCCCCTTCGGTTTTATTTCGTCAGTGGATTCAGTGTGATGTCATAAAAACTGAGCAACAGATGAACATATCGCTTTCAACAAATGAATATGTTCTTGGATATGCTGTCAGCTGAAACATCGGGCATTCTCGTCTTGTTCTAACAATTTGGCTGCGATCATCATTAGTTTAAAACCAACAAAAACATGAAGGATACCACTGGAGATTTGTCAAGCGGCTTCATTAGAGCTGACGATGAAGAAAAGGTGCGACTTTTTTGATAATTGATGAGCCTTTTTCTTTTTTTCAAATCGAATAGATTCCATCTCATCAAAGAAGAAATAAGAGGTTCCGGTGAGCTGCCTCGGCGCCCACCGACTTTATTTGACGGCTGATTCTTCCAATCGCATTCCAGTAGTGTCCTCTGGAGAATCGAATTCTTAATTAAATTTTAAGGAACCTTCCCCTCATTTCTTTCCATTTCGGTCTTCGAAGTGTACATCTATATATCGAAGCTTTCAACCTGCCTTCTGTTAATTTCATCTTGTGCAGATTGTCTCATCTTGAAAATGCTTGAAGTAAGCGAAGTGGCTCTTCGTAACATTGCTGGAACATAGGAGAGAAGTGTGAATCTTGTTGAAGTGGAAACGCTCTCTCTCTCTCTCTCTCTTTAAAATTGTTTGTTTGTTTCAGATTTTCACATCTATATCTACGGTCCTCCAAATAAACATAGGCTCACTCATTCTTTGTCTCATTTATCTTGAATTATCTCGCTTTAAGTTAAGTTAAAAAAGGTTTGTCATTAAAAAAATGTTGTATTTTAAATACAGTTTAAAATACATAAATGAAATTAAGAAAGAAAAAAATTTGAAAAAAATACCGTTATTTCCTTGAAAAACAAATTGAAAAAATTCCAAAAAAAGATAGGCTCACCTCTAGTTTTTTGGTTTTTTAAACATTTTGCTTTGTAATAAACGGCTGCTGACAACGTTTTTGATTGTATTATACATTCTTCAGACTTTCGACAAGGCTGTAGGTTCTATAAAGTGGCAAATACTTTGCTGAAATTCCTCAATTTTTCAGCAGCGATCACTTTATTGAGCTGTCGCCTGAAACTGTGGATTCAAAATGTCATCTACAAAAATTGCGAGTTTACGTGATTTTCAGACCTTCTCAATTTCTATTGATTCACTTGTGTAATCTCAAAATCGGATTTTCAGATCCAAAACGAACTTTAAACATGCGTCCAGCGTGCGTCCTTTAGAATAAAATCTGTCCAGCCACTGATCCTTCTTTAAAGCCCATCTGTACTCTCCAATATTGTGTTTCATTCCTTGCTTTCCTGTCAGAAGATCAGAAGCTCCAGTCAACCACATCAAATTGAACCACAGTTTAAGATGGTGTCCGCTGTGTTAGCCACTTAATGAGAGGCACACGGTAGTTGTGCTTTTATGACGTCAACTTCCTTCATAAGATGAACTGAACGACGGCAACATTGACTTTGCGTAATAATTTTTATTACTTTCTGAATAGGCGGGTTGCTCGTTGTTTTCCTACTCTTTTCTCATTATTCCTGTCTATTTATTTCATCTTATTCTCATTCTCCCGTCCGCGGTGTCATTCAGTTAAGGATTCCACGAAAGACGGAGACAAAAGTCGTCTTCGTTCGTTTTTCTGTGTCCGACAAAACCAAGACGAAGAATAAGACGAGACGGCTGAAATTTCACCCAAATAGAAGCCTTACATTCAATACGTACAACGCTGGCTTCACTATTTCTTGTTCCTCAATCAAACTCTCAAAAATCTTCAACATGCTTCCAATTTTTTCCCCTTTTTTATTCTATGCTTCACTAATGATGTGCCGGACACTCCTTGAGCCGCCGTCTGCGCGGTTTGGCAACATTTTGTCGTATCTATTGGTAAAAACACATCAAGAAGTCAGCATAGAACGTCGGTTTCCTTCATTGAACATTTCGTATTTTTTTCTTTGATTTCTTGAGCGAAATCAGAAGATTACCAATTTTTTCAGCTCAAACCTTCATATTTTCGTGCATGACTCCTTCGTGATGAACAGTGGCAACCAGACTGCGGAAGGCCTCCTTTCAGCAAATATATCCAGCTATGATAGCACGGTAGGTTGCTCATTACAAGTTTTTATTGAATTTAAAGCTACTTTTGACATAAAGGAATCCAGAATTTTGAGTTTAACTAATTGGGCAAACACTGAAACCATTGAAACCATTGGCTAATTGACTACAATGATCTTCACAACAGTGAATTGTGAATTGAATGACTGTTGCTGCTTATTGACGATGAATGTGGTTCCTGATCCTTGATTATTGATTCTTCATTATTGATCTTTCTTGATTCTTGATCTCTCATGATTCGACGGTTCTTGAAATCCATCCATTAGACAATGTTGCCAGCACCATCCAATGATCAGCGTTGCGAACACAAGATAGCTACCTGTGGCCGTGGTTTAGTTGCGTTGTATGTGACTGGTTGATCCATTTAGCCCATGCAGTTGGTTTGTTGCTGAAAATAACTGTTTCAACAGTGAAGACCGGCACGATGAAAAGCCAGCCCCTCGAATACTTTTGGTGCCTTTTCACAACATCGGCGATAAAGAAAAACGAGTCTAAAGATGCTGAAAGTAGCTAAACCGGTCAGAAATGTAGTCAAAAATAGTCAAAATTCAAGCAAAATGCTTTAATTCGAGTGGAGCTTTAAAAAAAACGTTTGAATTTTCACTATTTTCTCCCATTTTTGCTGTGTTTCCGCCGCTTTCGTGGTGAATAAACAGTTAAATAATTGATAATTCTTTGATGAAAAGTGAGAATAGTGATAGTCTAAAAGTGTTTTAGTCCTAATAATTGAGGCCGGCAAGTTGTGAACACATCGTGGAAGTTCTTCGACAGAGAAGACACTCCCCGAAATTACAGGGTGCGGCATAAATAATAGGATGAGAGTTTGCGTCAGATTAGGCGCTGGTACACCGCGTCCAGAGCACAAAATGTTTCTTGTTTAGTTTTATTACATATTTTTGTTTATATTTTTCAAGTTTTTATTTAATTTTTTCCGAATTCTAGTCAGTGGTAGCTGCATCTCCATATAGACTCCCGATCCTGGATTGCTAGAGAATGGGATTGTCCAATTCTGAGATTTCAAAAAAGCTGAAAGTGCACAATTCTCTGGTTTATGGTGATTTGTTACCGACGTCTTGGAACACTGGAATGTGGTCGTCCCACAACGATCTTGACGGCAACTACCTGCGTGCCGTTGTCGACTCCTACGCGAAGAGATTGAGAGCTGTGGGGAAAGCCAAGTGGAGAAGATTCGAGAAGTGTTAATTTTATTTGTTTTTATATAGTTTGAGTAAACTTTTATTCAAGTTTCACATCGATTCCACTTTTTTTGCAAAAGTTATAGCGTTTTAAACCCATCCTATTATTTATGCCGCACCCTGCAAGTAACAATAAAGGGAGGACCCCTGGACGATCTTCCCTCTTACTAAAAGAAAAGCATCTTACCAATATCCAAATGAAAAAAGATGCTGGCAAATTTGAAACCCTCTTTTAAAAGAGACTATAGGTCATGTACCCTGATTCATTTTCAAAAAGCACAGCGCTATTCTTCAAAGACCACAAAACTTTATTCTTTTTCAGACCATTGACACTACCTTCATAAACCCATGCTCGGCGCCAGATGACTACTTGATAACAGAACGCTTTTGGTTATGCCTTGTAGCCGGAGTCACCGTTTCAATTATCTCCATTGTCTTCAACACGTTCATATTTTTCGTGTTCGTTACTAATAAACAGCACAGGTGAGCTGAAAATCAGAATAATCAAAAATCCTTGAAATTTCAGACGTTCACCAAATCTCTATCTACTTCTACTCTCCCTATTTGACGTCTTTATCGCGTTTTCTTACATAGCCGTAATGTCTGTTCGTGTTCTAGTCAACTTCACATCATGGGTTCTCCTCAAATCTATCTGGGTCCGCTACATGATTCCAATGCTGACAGTCTCCCACATCGGAATCACTTCATCCACTTTTCTCATCTGTTTTGCTTCAATTGAACGTTATTGTATCACCGTCAACAACTTCTTTGTATCGTGCCTTCAGAGGCATCGACCGATTCTAGCTTTTATAGCCATCATGTGCGGAGTTGTGAGCAAAGGAACAATTCTGAAAGAAGTTGATGTACGCTGAAAACTGGTATCAGAAAACACATTGACGAATTCTTATTCAGATCCAATTGAATCCGGAATGCTATGGAGAACTCAATTATTGGAAAGTGGTGCCTTCAGACCTCCTGTATAAATTCCCTCTCTTCAATCAATACTGGCGTTTTTATTTCCGCAACATTTTCACAATCCTCGCTCCATTCTTCATCCTACTTCTCGTCAACTGCCTCCTGTTGTTCCAACTCCGAGAGCATGTCAAAAAGAGCAAATGCGCCGATCATGATAAGCAAAATGTGAAAGAAAAGAAGGCTCGAATTCGCGCCACCACGAAATCCGTAGTGATTATCGTTTGCACTTATCTGATGAGTAATTTGTTGTCTGTTATCATCACGATCTGGGAGTACCTTGACAGTCAATCTATTTTCAGCGAGTGAGATTAATTTCTCATTTCCTTGAATAACAACTATATTTCAGTCAATGGTTGGCATTCTACGTTCTCTCCGTCGACGTTATCTCTCTTTTGACAATTGTCGCTTCTTCAGCACGTCTTCCAATTTACGCTTATTTCCAACCTCTACTCAGAAAAGAAATGAGACGGTGTCTAGGTTTGTTCAAATAAATAGTTAATGTAATTGAAAGAGGATCGGGTTTATTGTTGACCACCCTCTTTGTGAGAGGTTTGGTTAGCACGCCAATCTAATTCATTCTAAAATTATTTAGAAGTCATACTTGCACTCCGGCTCGAGCCGGGAAGAGCGCGGCCCCGCAGGGCCCGTTCTTCTTCAAAATGAAAAATTTTGCATCATTAAATTTCGTAAGGTTTACCAAGAAACCATTGAATTACAAATGTGAAGCGCTTCAAATGCCAAGCAGATAGAGTTGACCCGGGCGCTCTACTTATCCTGTTTCATATCTAAATTTTTTGAATTATTTGCATTCTATTTACATCAAGTCATCGAACATACAAAGACTTGCAATTAGCCACAAGTTTTGTGCCAAACTCCAAATGTTTTGGAGCAACTCAGCAAAAAAGTCAACAAGTCTCGCACAGCCTTTAGCTGAAACTTGTCTAAAACTTGTAAAAAACTTTGTCCCAGATTTGTGAGAGTCTTGTGCTAGACTTGTGAACCTTTTAGGTCTAAGCTTATGAACCTTCAAAGTTTGGCTTAGATTAGTAAAAAGATTGTGCTAGTCTTCTGAATCTTTAAATTTTTTTCCTAGATTTGTGAGAGAATTGTGCTAGGCTTGTGAGCTTTTAAAGTTTGGACTAGAATTGTGAGAGAATTGCGCAAGGCTTCTGGAATCTTTAAAGTTTGGTCTAGAATTGTAAGAGAATTGTGCTAGGCTTGTGAACTTTTAAGTGTGGCCTAGAATTGTGAGAGAATTGTGCTAGGCTTCTAGAATCTTTAAAGTTTGGCTTAGAATTGTAAGAGAATTGTTCTAGTCTTCTGAATCTTTAAACCTTGGGCTAGAATTGTGACAGAGTTGTGCTAGGCTTGTGAACCTTTAAAGTTTGGCCTGGATTTGTAAGACGATTGTGCTAGGCTTGTGAAAATTCAAAGTTTGGCCTAGAATTGTGAAAGAATTGTGCTAGGCTTGTGAAATTTTAAAGTTTGGCCTAGAATTGTGAGAGAATTGCGCAAGGCTTGTTAACCTTTGAAGGTTGTTCTAGATTTGTGGGAGACGTTGTGCTAGACTTGTGAACCTTCAAAGTTTGCCCAAAGTTTTTTGGAAGCTTTTGCAAAGGTTGTTGTGTTTTGCTGAAAAGTTAAAAGCCCGCTAGTGACCGGCTCTGTAAGGTAAAAGTAGATTTTAATTGTTCAAATTTCAGAGAACTGGTGCTGCTGTGCTCCCAGCAAAGACAAAAAATTGGTGCTTCTCGACGAGCTCCAGATTCCAAAAACTCAATTTCTTTCAACACCAGACGGCGAATCTCCGAGCATCAGTTCTAAAATCGAATTTGTTTAATCTGAAGGCATTTCGTTGATTTTTAGTACTCCAATAATCACTTGCAATAGCAATGACGTTTTTCTTTTCAAGTCAAGCCCAACGGGTTTTCACTTTTTTCTGTGCCACGTTTTTCTTGAAACAATTCTTTGGTTACGATGAAGTTATTACATGTTTATGGCTTTTGCTGAAGCTGAGAGACGGAAAGAAACCAGTAACAAGAGGAAAGAAAATGCATCGAAACAATTAAAATAATATGAATAAGCACGCTGCACTCAGCCTTTGTCAGAAGAAGTCATTTCCTTCGATTCCATTGACTTGAGTCCTAAATGTGAACTTTAAGATCGGACTTTCACATGTTAAAGACAAACCGACCATCTTGTAAAATCGACGCCAAATCGATTTTCTTGGATTCCTCCACTTTTTCTTCAATCGTTGTTTTCTTCGGAATTGTGTTCCGCTCAATTTTTTGCGATAGAATTGGAGATTTATGGATTGCCAGTGTTTTGTTTATTGGATCCGCTGGATACTGTAATTTAGCTCGTTGAAATGAAATCAGAATCAGATGGGAATCAGTACTGAAGAAGTCGGCTTTGTACTTATGTAGATCTTCAGTCAAGATTGATATCCTTCAAATCGAAGAATTATGGGGCACTGGAGGGAGGGGGGGGGGTGGGCAATATTTTGAGCCGGCTCTTCCTATAGATCTCAATCTGACGGTGCAATCAGCAGATCACACCAGCGGATTGATTTCCTTTACAACTGGCTGCGCATTGCTAGTTTCAGCTAGTTTCAGTATATTTATTAAAAGACGATGTCCGAAAACTTCGAACAAGCCGGTTCACAGTTTGCAAAAATTGTTGAAGAACAATCTGAAATTTGATGTGAGGGTACCTTAAGGTACACTCATTTATCGTGGGACAAATATACTAAAATTTTTCAGAAATCTCAAAAAAGTGAAAAATGAGTCAGATACGAAAAATTTCCGAATGAACTGTAAGAGGTGGAAACTAGTCATGTACTACAAAAATGTTCAAAAAAATGTTCCAAACTTATTTTAGAAAAGTTTAGACCTCTATCTTCAAAACTGAGAAAGTTGATTTTTTGACTTCAGGTGACGTCATCTATGGGGAGGAGGAACGGATTCGGATAATTTAAGGATATATGGGATGAGTGTACCCTAGGGTACCCTCACATAAAATTTCAGATCGTTCTTCAACAATGTTTGCGAACTGTGAACCGGCCTTCAGGCCTTATGCTCGACACTCTCAGAGATCGTTTCCAGAGTTTCACGCTGATTCATCAAAGGTGAAATGCGTGAGGCCCGTGAAAAGCTTCTGACTGGAATACGGATCATATAGGGAAGCCTCATCCGTATCCGTACCATGCGCATTTCAACTGTGGCAGTTACCTACGACGGCACCATATTTCGTATGCTAAAACTGAGGAGTTCAGATTCGCGCGGAAGGTATGCGTATCACATAGAGCCCGCGTTTCGGACTGTGAATTAACAATCTGCTTAATGAAGAGTCTATTTATAATTCATTAATTCGTAGTTTACCTGAAATTGTTATATTTCTTTTATATTTTAAATTTTAATCATGCAGATAGCGTATATAGTTTTTTTTAAGAAATATTGATGTTTCAGCCTAATGCGCTTCTGGAGCGACGTGCGCTCTGAAAAATTGGTTACTATTCTAACAAGGGAACTGTTTTTAGATAACGTTTGAGAATTTTATGAAAATTGGTACACAGACACTTTCGAGCATGCTGAAAACCATGGCAAACTTATTTTTTGCCTAAAACTCTCCAGATGCTGAATATTCGCATCCGAAGTTTCATCTGAAATTTCATCGCATCTGAAGTTCTCCCCCCATCTCGCGACCTCACTCTTCTCTATGCTTCTATATAAACCATTTCCGGAAGCAGCGGTGGTGTAGTGGCAGTGGGATGGTTTGGAACCCTGGGGGTCGCAAGTTCGAACTCTACTATGGAAAATTTTTTTTGTTTCTTGTAATTTCATTTTCTAGAGGTCTCCAGAGCACATTGCTCTCGAATGGAACTTGCAGAATGCTGAAACAGGGTATATGAGTTGTGTTTAATTGTTTTTTGATCTCAAAGGCTTCTACTCTACACTTTAGAAAACAACAGAAATTTATTGAAACATCAAAAATTAACACATATGGTACTTGAAAACGAAGTCCTTGAAGCAAAGATACTTCTCACAATGGATACATTTAATGAACAAAGTACTAGAACATCCGCTTATATCGCAATCTCTGGCCACTCGGCATGGGAAGAGAAGTTGGGATGGAGTTTCGAATGCCGAAGGACGACGAACATCGTATCCAGAAGCATGCCAGGCGTACCTAGCCCAAGATTCCAGCTTCGGAGAGCACATCTGATGCCACACGAGTGAAAGCAGCTGAAATTCAATTATTCAATAATGGGTCTTACCTTCAAGGTTTCATCTCTTGTGTGCATTTTGTAATTTCCGTGAGTGAGCTGGGCGTAGTTGGTTATAGTCTTCACAACTTTTTTGAAGTTTCCGAATATGCCAACATCACATGGTTGGATGTTTCCAGTGCAGCCGGCCGGAATCGTCAGAATTTTCAGCTTGTTCGATGAAGACTTGACGGCGTCAATTGCTGCCGTGTCTTTCCAAGTGCTCCAGGCAGGAGTCGACGATCAAAAGAATATCTTTGGGCATAGACGAATCGAAAACCACAAGACTTCCAGATTTGATGCTTTAAAAAGGCCTTTCTTGGGAAATCGGCCTTTGGGTTCTTTCAAATTAATGAATAATTTGGGGTGCATTTTTCCGGATGCGGAGATCAAGGGAAGTACTGTGTTTGAATGTGTCGTTGAAGAGACACTTCCAACAACACAGGGAATCCTTCTCAATCTGATCGCGAGTCTTGTGTCGAACGGTAGACACAAATACTTCGAATCATCGTCTGAACATTGAAGACGTTTTTCTGTGGTGATTACATATTCACCATTGTCAATCGACTCTCCTAAATCGATGAGATGAGCAGCAAGTTGGAGATCCACTTATGACAGCGGGAGCCTCTTCGGATTGCTCTCGAGATCAAGGATATACATAAGAATGCGGCGGAACTTGGTCATCAGTAAATACCGAAAACAAAAAAAAGAGAAATATACGAGAGAACAAGAAAATGGAAATAAATAATGAAGAAACTATAAGAAAATCTTATTTTTATACTCATTTGCATGCTGTGTCTCGAAATTTCTGCAAGTTCCATTAGAGAGCAATGTGCTCTGGAGACCTCTAGAAAATGAAATTACAAAAAACAAAAAGAAATTTTCCATAGTAGGGTTCGAACTTGCGACTCCAGGGTTCCAAACCATCCCACTTCCACTACGCCACCGCTGCTGGAAATGGATTATATGGAAGCATAGAGAAGAGTGAGGTCGCGAGATGGGGGGAGAACTTCAGATGCGATGAAATTTCAGATGAAACTTCAGATGCGAATATTCAGCTTCTGGAGAGTTTTAGGCAAAAAAAAAGTTTGCCATGGTTTTCAGCATGCTCGAAAGTGTCTGTGTACCAATTTTCATAAAATTCTCAAACGTTATCTAAGAACAGTTTCCTTGTAAGGATATTCATTCTTTATTTGTTTTTATGTTAAATTTAACCATAAACTCACTTTAGTAATATATCCTGGATCCCACATATAGATGTAGTAAACGCTCAAAGAAATCGCAGGCAGTGACACAGAAAGAATGTATCCAAGGACGGTGATGAACCTGATCCACCTGAAACTGCAATAATTCTCTCCAAAATTCACAATTTTTCGATGTTACTTTTGACTATCCTTCTGCGTAAATTTGGCTCGTTTATCAGAAGAATAGATTGGTTGTTTAGAGCGGCCACGCATCCGCGCCGAGTAGGAGAGGTGGTTTCCTTGTGACATCTGAAATATTGAATGTTGCTCAGCGGTTATTGTTAAGATTTCGGAGTTTTCCAGTGGAGAGAGCATTATAAATTTAAATTTCTGTCTTTGATATATACAGAAACTTCTATCAGTTGAAGATGGTAGCTCTTTTTATGAGCTTTTGCGAGAGTTATGACTGTTTTTTTTTTATATTCAAACAAGGGGGGCAATGATCCGCGACACTTCCGGGACCGGTACAGTACAATTTTTTGTTTAAAAAAGTTTCAAACATTCAGAAATGTGAAAAAAGGGAAGTGAGGCTTAGAGTTTCTGAAAATGTTTTTAAAATAAAGTTTAGAAAACGGGAAAACGAATTCACAACGAACTATATATGAAATAAATTTCTTGACAAGCCTATGCCAAACCTTTCACAATTCTAGGCCAAAGTGTAAAGGTAAAAAAGCTTAGTACAAGTCTCTCACAAATCTAGGCCAAACTTTGAAGGTTCGCAAGCCTAGAACAAATCTTTCACAAATCTAGGCCAAACTTTGAAGGTTCGCAATCCTAGCACAAATCTCTCACAAATCTAGGCCAAACTTTGAAGGTTCGCAAGCCTAGCACAAATCTTTCACAAATCTAGGCCAAACTTTGAAGGTTCGCAAGCCTAGCACAAATCTTTCACAAATCTAGGCCAAACTTTGAAGGTTCGCAAGCTTAGATCAAATCTAAGCCAAACTATGAAGGTTCAGAAGCCTACCACAAGTCTCTCGCAAATCTGGAACAAAGTTTTCCATTAGCTTACCACAAGTTTAGGACAAATTTTACCCAGGGCTGGTTGGGAGACGTTTGATTTTCTGCTGATTACATTTCAAAATGCTGAAATTGCCAAGAATTTCAGCTTCATATCCGGTTAAAGCTGCCTATATAGGTAAGCAAAAAAGTGCCGAAGTACTATTAAATGAAAGGGTTCAGGATCAGATGCGTGGCTATATTTTCTGTAAAATCAGTCTTCCAGCTATTCAGATGCCATGCACGACGGGCATACTAATTAATAATGATCTGCATATTTTAAAATAGCATTTTTCAGAAACACCAAGAAGTCTTCGTGATTAATTTTCTGAAAAAACTGGTTACTTCAGAGAATTTCCGATTTTTATAGCTTATAGGAAACTATTAAACTCTCAATTAGTGTGTCTTTTCGGCATGTATTCGGAAAACTTTTTTGATGACTTTGCAGACAAAAACAACTGCTCAAGAGCCAAAAGCACTTGCAATTTGACTTCCACGAAAAGTTGAAGCAAGTCAGTCGTCTTCCGTGGAATCCTTTCGTCTCGTCTTCGTTCGTCTTTCAGTTCTTCTTGCGTTCGTCTTACAGGGTGGCAGCCATGTACGGTTACGCGACTTTGCGTGGATTCTGGCGCATGAGCACAAGTCGCTACTGTATCAATTTTATTTTTTATTAATTATTACATATTTATTATTATGTTTTTCAATTTTCTGGTCGCAACTTCCATTTTTAAGGTAATTACGGCTGCTTCACCCCATCGTGGTTCTATTATTAAAATGATGCAGCAGGGTGTGTCGAATTCGGAGATCGCTAAACGGCTGAACGTCAACCGAATGCTTGTTCATCGGACTGTTACTCGCTTCCACCGTCTCCGTACACCTGATGACCATCCAAGATCGGGTCGTCCTGTCACTTTGACGACGCCAAAAGCGTTCGGGAAAGAATCCGAAGAAATCCGGAGCGAAGAATGAGGAAGCTTGCTAAAGACTTCAAAAAGTGCCGATATTCTATGGAAATCATTGTCAAAGAGAAGCTGAAGATGACTTCGTACCGTATGCAACACGGCGCATTCCTCACCGAGAAAAACAAAGCTCTCCGAATGCAAAAAGCACGAAAACTTCTTCACGGCACGCACTCAGGCACGCACCTCTCGACACTGTTCACAGACGAGAAAATTTTCACCGTCGAAGCTAATAAGAATGGCCAAAACTATCGGATTATTGCAAAAGACTTTCAAACTGCCTGTAAGAACGGAAAAATTCTCAATAAGACATCTCATCCGTCTTCAGTCATGGTTTTTGGTGGAATTTGCTCCGATGGCAAAACCCCGCTGATTTTTGTTGATTTGGAGCCAAGGTGAACCAAACTTACTACAGAAAACACATTTTAGAGGCTGCAGTTCTTCCGTGGTCCAAATCGCATTACGGAAACCGACCCTGGTGCTTCCAACAAGACGGCGCACCGGCTCATCGCGCCAAGGCCACTCAGCAGTGGTGCAAAAACAATTTTCCTGAGTTCATCTCCTCGTCAGAATGGCCAGCGTCGTCACCCGACCTGAATCCTATGGACTACGCCGTTTGGGGATATTTGACCCAGAAGGTTTCCACCAAAAACTACGCTAATTTGAGCGCTCTGAAGGTCGCACTTGTGAAAGCCTGGGACGAAATGGATGCCAACTACCTGCGTGCCGTGGTGGACGCTTACCCGAAGAGATTGAGAGCGGTGGTGAAGGCCAAAGGAGGGCGATTTGAAAACTATCGTTAAAACTTGTTTTTGTATCATTTCAATAAACTTCTGTCCAATTTTGGTGAAAATTGAACTTGTTTGAAGGCATTTATAACGTTTAAAGCGTGTAACCGTATTTGGATGCCACCCTGTACATCGTCAATTAAAATACACTTGTACCAACACAATGTATATCTCTGCGTCAGACGAATTCAAGACGAAGACGAAGACGAGACGAGACGGTCTTATTTCGTTTTTCGAGGAAGCCTTAGTGTGCTCAAAAAATTGTTGAGAAATCAATTTAATGCAAAATCGAAAACTGTAAACTGACTGTAAATGACGAATTTCAGAAACTGTTAACTACGGGTTTTCGTCGCGAATTCTCATATTATCGAGATGATTAAGAAAAATAAATATCCGAAATTCACAACTGAAAAATCAAATTTCGAGTTTCAAACGCTTCTGAAGTCTCACTGCGGTAGAGAGAGAGAGAGAGATGATAAAGATCAAGAGAAGATAGAAGTTCGCCAGAAGAGATGAGTATTGTGAATATGTAGAGCCCCCTGCTCTTGTGTGAAGGGCTTCCTCCACTGCTCCTTTCCTCCTCGTCTTTCTTCCTCACCAACCCCTTCTTTCCCATCCTTCCGCCCTTGTTCTTCTTCTTTTTTTCACCCTTTTCCGAATCGATTCTCACGCCTTTCCCGCTTTCCCTTTCACTCTTTTTCAAGGGACTAAAAATTTGATTCGAATGCCTGACGGCTCGATGAGATAGAGAGAGAGAGAGAGAGATGCACGGAACGGAGAGAAGAAGAAACGGAGAAGCGTCTGGAGCCGGAGCACGAAAACAACTGCATACGACATTTATTTGGTAAGAAATGTAAACCGCACCGATAATTGGAAGCCACCATGTAGGAGCCGAAAGTGCTCAAAAACAAATTGGGTTCTTAAAGTGGAGAAATCTGAAGAAATTCAGTCAAAAACAAAAAAAATGATGCGAAATCTGAGAACTGAACAAAAAAGGTCGAAAGCTGAATATGATTTCCTGTAGGAAAGTTACGTCGGAGCAAAGATTTGCGGCACAATCAAAAATCAGTGTAACGAAGAATTGAGAAACTCTGATATACCGATACTCGAAGCTTCGTATCACTTATGATTGTGAATCGGAGTGTCAATTGGAAAAATCGATTGATTTAGGCGTTTTCAAAGATCAAAATGTGATATTCTTTCTTCAATATTTATATAATTAAATTTTTTTTTTGATATATAAGCTTCATGAAAAAAGTTTCTGAAAAAACTAAAAAGATCCGGACATTTTAGAGTTCATCTGAATAAATCAAAATTATTTTTGACGCGCTTATAAATTCAATCAGTTCAATTGAATATAAACGAAAAATTTAGAAATTCGAAGGCGATCAATCGCTCAGAGACAAAGCATCCAATGTCGCGAGGACAAAACAGATGCCCTCCAGCCAGCACGAGCTCATTAAATCTGAGAGCTACCACCAGCCACTCCAGCTTCTTCTGGAGGTCCTTTTTTCACTCTTTTTTCTTTCAATTCGAAGGAAAATGTAACTGGATAGCAGTGCCACTCGTTTGGCGCTTCATTTTTCACCATTTTTCAAAATCAAAGATTCACCCTTCGCTCCTGCGCAGACTTGTTGCTTATCTTCTCCATGAGATCTTCAATCGAGAGCCATTCACCACCACTGCTAGCCATGACGTCTGAAAACAGAGAAATAAAATGTAAGACGACTGGAAACATTGAACAACGAAAGCGAAAAAAATGGAAACGGAAGTCAACGAATGTATTTTTTTTTATCAGAATGACGGCGTTGGCGTAAAACATGGAATCCAATTTGTCGTGGTTGGTTGGGAAGAGGCGTAGGAGGATTCGCCGGCGCTTTGTGTGGCACACTAGCCAAACCAAATCGTTTGTATTTGAGGCAGCAAAATAAGAAAACACTTGAGATTTGGACGTGCCAAGCAGCAGGACAAAAAGGAGCCATACAACGAAACATGGGAATGTAAAACAGCATGATTGATCGACCCCCCCTGTCGAAGTAGAATCATGTAAACTCCTGAAACAGTGAAGCAAGAAGCTCGGAGAAGAACATTTCTGCAATACCGAATTTCACCGATGACGTCTCGGGAAATGCATCCATATTCCTTAAAGAGAATGCCTGAATAGTTGGTTGCCTGAGGGCATTTCCTGAAATGTAAATAATGCTCAATATTGTGGCTTTTCCACATTAAAAATGCAAAGAATGTGTGAAAATATTGATGCCAAACCATCTTGAAACGATTCATTTCCAAGGAAGTTACCGTAAAAACTCAAATAGACTTGCATGCAATACTATTGTTCGAAGAGCCTTTTTGAGAGCAATACTATTGTTCAAGCTTGTCTCTGCGGGGCAATACTATTTGGGGTGCAAGTCTATTTTAGGTTTTACGGTATATTTGATTTCATATCGCTCCAAACCAGAGTAGGGCGGAATTGGTTTTTAGGAACTCGGAATCCGGAAAACGGAAAAAAATCTTTTTCACGGAATCTGGAATCCGGAAAACGGAATGTAAAAAACGGGGGAATCCGGAATGCGGAAAACGGAATTTTAATCATTAATGAGGAAATATTTATGATGGAAATGCGCTCTGTTTGCAAAAATTTTTGCGGGAGTTCAAAAAAGTATACTTTTCACAACAATTGAGAATAAAGAATTAAAACGGAATAAAAACGCCATATCGCGGAATCCGGAATGCGGAAAACGGAAAACATTTTTTCACGGAATCTGAAATCCGGAAGACGGAATGAAAAAAACGGCGGAATCCGGAATTCCGCCCTTCTCTGCTCCATACATGTTTCTTCCAGCGGCTCCAATGCACACTTGCCGTACACCATTCCACCGTTGCTTTTCTAATCTTTCTATTAACGAGGCTTTGAGGCCGACAAGAAGGCGTTTTCCAGAGGTTAAATTCAAGATTTATCTTCTGATTTCTTACGGATTTAAAGAAATCTCTCGCAGCAAATACAGTAATCATTTTGTTTTTTTCTCCGGTTTTTACCTTACTTTACCCTTTTCACCCGTTTGAAATGCATATCACCGTGCAGAGTTCGAAGCGAATGCTGCACTGCAAGTTTCCCAAAGAAATGTCTGAAGTTTTTGAATTTTCTTTCGTCTTTCGTGGCGAGACCCTAGCATCTAACGACAAAGGTGGCTGGAAAGAATTTGAAAATATTCAAAATCATTTTTGTGTTAAAAAGATTTATCTCAGCCGTAGTCGTATGTGCCGTCGACTCTTACCCGAAGAGATTGAGAGTTGTGGTGAAGGCGAAAGGAGGAATACTCGTAAATTTTTTAATTTTGTTGGTTTTTATATTGTTTGAATAAACTTTTGTCCAAGTTTCACATCGATTCCAGTTTTTTTGCAAAAGTTATGGCGTTTGAAACCCATCCTATTATTTATGACGCACCCTATAAAGAACAATAGAGGGAGGACCCCTGGACGATTTTCCCTCCTACTAAAAGAAAAACAGTTTACCAGTTCAAGAAAGCTGTATGTCTTATGTCTTCCTTGTCACATCTAAGGTTTGCGGTTTAAACCAAGAATATTCATGCAATGTTTCCAGTCTTCGAACGTACTTAAATTGAATCCAATTGGAAGATCACGGAATAATTGATCGACGACGTTTCTATAAGTCGATCAATCAATGAATTGAGAGCACTGCTTTTGCATTATTAATCGTCCACTTGTAACACTGCCTAATCTCAGGTATCGTATTCATTCTTTTTTGTCTCGGATCGCTCTACTTAACAAGAAAGTTGTCTCAACCACAAGCGCGATCTTTGATAAACTTCTCGAATTGAAATAATCTTAATCGGGATCAAACGAGAATAGAAGCTTCTCAAGGGTGTTATTAGAATCCACTGATGCAGATACAATAAATTTGCCGCGGAAGTTTGGACACCAACTTTGCCATTTGCTGTGCAGTCAGCTTTGAAAGAATCTTAAAAGCATCTGAAAGGAATTTACATATTTCGCCGAACATCTCGGAGACGGCTACTACATAGTAGCTCACCGGCTCAGGCGTAGTTAATAATAACTTAGTTAATCATATACAGTGTAGTGCAAAATTATACGAACCGGGGTGATTTTTACCGAAACTCGACTTCGGATGATCCGATCAACCCCAAAGTTTCAGGAAATGAGGAAAACGCTTAAAAAATAAATTTTAATAACAAAAGAACAAATTTACTCAAAAAAAAACTTTTTTTGAAAAAAATTTGAAAAATTGAAAAAATGGTTATTTTGATTATTGATATTCATGAGAAGATAAAACAAAAATGACAAGTTAAAGATCAGGGAAAATGATACGAAATGATTAAATTAACTTAATACTTGCTCGCCATGCCTTTGGCTTTGATAACGGCCTCACATCTTCTTGGCATCGAGTCGATCAAGTTTATCAGGGTCTGAAGTGGGATTTTGGTCCATTCTTCCTTGAGTTTCTCTAATTTTTCGGTACAATTTTTTGCTTTTCTGGATTTCAAACGTCTGCCAAGGACCTCTCAGAGATGCTCAATGGAATTCAAGTCAATAGGATTCGGATTGGCTTAGCCGGGTTGACTTGACGCTGTGCGAACCAATCCTTGAAAAAGAGGTAAGAGTGTTTCGGATCGTTGTCTTGTTGGAACAACCAACCACGACCTATCTGAGACCTTCCATATGGCAACATTTCCTTCTCCAAAATGTCCTTGTACATGCACCCTGTACTTGTACTTCGTACTTGTCCTTATACTTGGCGTGGAAGCAGCCCCAAACCATGACGTTACCACCACCGTTCTTAACAGTCGGAACCTGGTACTTGGGATCGTACCGTTTGTTAACTGGACGTCATACATGAGTGATTTCTTCTAGCCAATCATCAAATACTTCGATTCGTCGCTTTACAGTACCTTATTCCACTGCTGAGGTGTCCAGGGCAGATGATCCTTCTCCCACTTCAATCGAGCCAGACGGTTCTTCTCGTAAATCATTTGCTTTTTCACTGGGCGCCTCCGAAGAGTCCAGAATCACGCACACGTCTTTTGACAGTGTCGCTGGATACCTATAAGCCATATCAATTGAAATTTTTTGAGAAATGACCAAAAAACTGACCTCGACTCCATATTGGGTCTTCAGTTCCGAGTTGATGTCCGTACTTCTCAGCCGCGGATTTTTCTAGCACATCCTGACAAAGATTCTGTCGGTTCCTGGTGATGTTTTCGAACGTCTTCCAGTACCTTTCGATCGGTTTCGAGTGTTCAAAGTTACCCAGATAACCGATTTAGAAGTCTTGAACTGCTTCGCGAGGGTGGGCATGTCCAGACCCATCTAACGATCACGGATGATAGCCATTCGCTGAGATTCTGATAAATTAGGTAAACCACGTGGTCTATCCATTTTAAATAACAACATTCATGCATAAAAGAACGATAATACTTTTAAAAAATGGAAAAAAACCAAAAAATCGGATTTTACCGATTTTCGAAAAATTCAAAAATAAGTTCGCAACTGTTACTGCTTACCGTAATTTATTATTCAAACTCATTTTTTAAACGTTTTTCTCAATCCCTGAAAGTTTGGGGTCGATCGGATCATCTGAAGTCGAGTTTCGGTAAAAATCACCCCGGTTCGTATAATTTTGCACGGCACTGTATATGAATAGAACCGCAGCTGATGCACTTCTTGACTTGAAGTAAGCCTAAGTCTAAGACTAAGCCTAAGCCTAAGCCTAAGCCTAAGCCAAACTGTTGCCTCAAAGAAAATTTATGGGATTATCATTACTTTGAGGCGCTGTAGCATTGCAAATATCACGATGAAGCGGAATTTTACGAGTTATGGGCCGGAATCACAAAGAAATATCCAGACACCTACTCATTTTCTTTTTGTGCGTATTTTTGTTGTCTGCCAATAAAATTGTTCTAAAAATTGCTAGTGTTATTCGAGTATATCTAATAACATTTTCAGAGAAACAAACCTCCAAAATGACTAAAAACCACTGGACCCCCCCCCCCCCAACTAAGGTAGCGCCCTCAGGTTTGTATCAACACTTGGGTTAAAGTTTACTTTCACCCCCCATGCCCGTATGATATTTCCCCCCACCTGTCGGGTAGGGGACTTATGAGGGTCTGATCTGAACATATGGGGGACTGATCTGAACTTATGGGGGGGGGGGGGGGGCTCAGTTCACTATTGGCCCCGACTAAGTCTGTGGGGGACCATAGTAAGCTCCACAACTAAAAAAAAACAAAAGTACCATTTTCGCGATTGAAATACAGGGCAATGGTGTGGGGGATTCCTTGGGGGGCCCTTCCCCACTTTGGGGGGTGATACTGTAGTGGTGGGTGATTCCACACTTATACTCAACACTTGAATATGCTAACCTCTGCGCTTCGATGTTCTTGAATGTGAGCAATGATATCAGAAATCAAAAAACGTATTCCAATTTTATTTTCAACAGAAACATTTAGTCTTATTATTGAGTAAGCCATGTCTCATCAAGATACAATACCCGTTTCCTTCATTTGATTCAGATGTTGTCATTTTGGTTATTTCTTTTGCATTTTCTGTTTTTCAAATATTATTATCTGCCAAACAATCCTCCAAAATTGTTTCCAATTCCTCCAAGATCAAAGCCAGTGAACTGCTGGAGAATTTGACCTGCTGCCTTGGAAGCTGCTTCCTTTCCACCTTTTCCTTGTCCCGCTGCCTGAGCGCCCATTATTCCCTGCTGGATGAGGCCGAACAACCCCAAATCCTGGCCGTCTTGCCCTCCACCAGAACCGCCTTGGCCTGAACTAGGCGCCGCACCACCACTTGGATTTGGAGAAAAATTCCCAAGTGGGCCTTGCCCGGTCGGACCCAAACCGCTGCCAGTGAACATGCCTAGGGCTCCAAGAGCCCCTTGACCTGCAGGGCTGTTGCCTCCAAACGATTTGAATGCGTCCACGAGAGGAGATGGAGCTGGTGGTGGAGGAGGCGGTGGAGTAGGTGGGGGCCGAGTGGGTCTAGGAGTTGTGCGATGTGTACGAGGTCGGAACGGAGCAAGTGTGGGTGGTGGCGTTGCTGAAAATAAATGTTTCTTTCAGATGCAATATTCATGAACGCTTTCGTTTTGGAAAAAAACGGGAATAATGCTGTTTTCCATGACGATACGGAAATAAAACGCGCGTGTGAACGAGATGAGATAGAAAATGGTAAAATTAGTGCTAAAGCCTAAAAACATGAACATTAAAGCGAGCAAGAGCAACTTCCAGCGGAAAGGGGTCTCGCAATGATATCCTGGAGCAAATCTTCTCGGCAGCGCTTTCTGCTTGCGATCAAACAGTAAATACCAACCAGTGTTTCAGGAACTTTGAATTATACCTATTATGGAATCACTTTTCAGAATTTCATCTTTTTTACCTTCGCTGAAATGAAATATTCATCCATGGAATCATATGTGCTAAGTATGTAACTTTGCAGAGATTTTCAGTAGATTTGCTGTTTTTTAAGCAACGGCAAAGGAAGACAGTGCTTGTGAGCAGCTTGTAAATTCAATGTAAATCAATTGCATATTGAAGAAATTGAGTTTCCCCGATAGCCCAATACTGGTGAGCCCATCCTCACTCTTTCATTGTTCCAGCTTTCTCGAGACGTCTGATGTCCTATTTCATCACTTTTGATGCAACCGATATTAAAGAAATCATTCGCACCGACTACAGTAAGAACATTTTGGTCGGTTTATTAGATTTTTTACACAGAGAAATGGAATCTGTATCTCCGCTTAATGCAATAACGAGTTTTCAGGTGGTCACGCTGCAAAAAATCCGTGTCTCACGTTCAAATTGAGCGAAAAATCGATAAATTTGAAAAAAGTCTTTGTGCAAGATCAACGTATAGATCAAATACTAAATGTCTTGAACAAAAAGTTTCATTTTTTAATGAAAAATGTATCTTTCAACTCCGAAAATTGATCTCTGAACGGGGAGGAGTCGTCTCTCACAAGGGAACCATTTTTAGCCTTCATCTCAGAATTTTTTCTAAATTTGCTCATTTATAGTTTCGAATACGGGCTTTCTCGTGGTGTATTTGGTTTTCTGCACAAATTTCTAGAAGTCGTGAAAATTCCATCTGAAAATATGCTGTTTTTTGCTCTCCTCATCCTTTCCACTTTCCCCCCTTTCCTCTATACATTCTCCACCGTGGAAAAACCGAGCAAAAGTGGCCGAGTGGATAGTGGGGATGAATAGGAATCTCATGTTTGGGGTTCGATTCCGTCATTGTCGATTTTCTTTTTTTTCTTTTGATGTTGGAAGGAAAAAAACTCCGAGGGTATGGAAGCTTCTAGAAAAGCTCTGGAAAGGGTATAAAAAGGCTGATTTTTATTCATTTGGTGTTTTTTCCTGTTTGTTTTTTTGCTGTTTTTATTCCTGTCCGTTCTATCATCTACCATGATAAACGTCGATAAAGTTGTGGACTATATTTACGCACATTGGAAAGGACTTCCAAAAAAGCCCTGCTTGAATGGAGATGATTCGAATTTCGCCGATTTTTTGCTGGAAGCTCTGAATTCTGCTGCCAATGGGAACTTCGAAATTTTCAAAGAAGAGTTCTTCACTGAATTTGAGGAGGACACAAAGGATACGAGTGAGTTTTGCTATAATTCCAAGAACGTTTAATTTTCAATCAATTTATAGATTGGAGCCCTGATCAGAGTGGGTTCCAACTCGAGATGTATTCAGCAAGAACACTAGCGATCACTGGTTCGAAGCATGTTCATTGCGTGGTCCAAAATGTGGCGTCCACCACACACGCATATACAGTTCTTCCTCTGGTCTCTGCTGCTGGAATACTTCACAAAACATTATACATCACATTGAAGATAAGAAATGGGAAGTTTCCACAGAGAATCTGACAAAGAATCTGATGAAGACGTTTTTCAAAGAAATTGTATTTGATCCATCGATGCCAAAGGATGTTCTTCTGTTAGTGGACTCTTGGACAAGCTGGAAAGATCAGAGTGCCATCGACGGCGTGACCCCACCAACCAACCAATTGTGCTCTCCGAAGTTGCAACCTTGGGCCCGATATGCTTGGCATACCTGTGGATATGACGTCCCTAGACCACCATACTTCCAAACACCAACACAGTACCTTTTCCCCAAAAAGGTATCCCAGGAATGTCATAGAAACGGATGCAGCAAAACCTCATTTATAAAATGCATTTATTGTGAGGAACATTTTTGTTTCCAACACTTTATACTTGTTCACCATAGATGCTGTTGATTTCCTGTTTTCGGTCTTCTTTTTTGTAATAATAAATATAGATAGTAAAAGACTTTTCTAATTGAGAGAAATAGGGTTTAAAATTCTTCCAACATCAAAAGAAAAAAAAGAAAATCGACAATGACGGAATCGAACCCCAAACTTGTGATTCCTATTCATCCCCACTATCCACTCGGCCACTGTTGCTCGGTTTTTGCACGGTGGAGAATGTATAGAGGAAAGGGGGGAAAGTGGAAAGGATGAGGAGAGCAAAAAACAGCATATTTTCAGATGGAATTTTCACGACTTCTAGAAATTTGTGCAGAAAACCAAATACACCACGAGAAAGCCCGTATTCGAAACTATAAATGAGCAAATTTAGAAAAAATTCTGAGATGAAGGCTAAAAATGGTTCCCTTGTCAGGAAGATTTTCTTGAGGAACTTCTATTCTGTCACCTAAAATCGAATGAACCTTGCTAATGAATGGAGATTCTGTTTTTTGCGAACAGCGGCGGAGAATTCCAAAAAAATTCTCTAAAAACTAATATTTTTTTTTTCGTTTTAAGGCTTCCACGAAAGACGAAGACAAAAAGTCGTCTTTCCTCTCGTCGTTCGTCTTTCAGTTCATCTTGCATTCGCCTTACGCAATAAGCGAAAGACTTACGAAAGTCAGACGAATTCAAGACGAAGACAAGCCGAGACGATCATATTTCGTCTTTCATGGAAGTCTTACTTCGCTTTTCAATTAAAAAGTGTATACGTTCATTCAGGACGGATGCCGCTTTCTCAAAAAGTCAACATACTTATTTCTTATGTATGCGAGAAAGTCGAATACCTCTTCATGAATTCCCCTCAATTTGAAACATTCGGGCTCATCTTCCCACCCAGCGCTCAAAGAAGAAATACAGAGCACTCTAGGCTCAGTGGTTGCAACATTTGGCGACGCCTTCCCATCCCGCTTACAAGAAAGACGGACATATCGAGAAGTGAAGGTTCAGTTGTGGTCTGCGAGAGAAGTGGAGATGATGTCATTCTTCATATTATACCCTTATATTTGATCCCTAATAAATATGATACGATATCAAAGAGCTATGGTCTCAAGCCGTACAGGACCGAGACAAATTTAAAGAGACGTGTGCCCGGCGATGAGAGCATCGCGAGCCGGTAAGTAAGTATATTGTCTTCCTTTTTTGAAATTAAAGACAATCAAATTGCTCTAAAGCAAAAAAAAATATGATTTGAGCCTAGCCTTGCTTCATTCTAAACAAGCGGTTTCAGTTTTATCAAAATTTGGATGTCTTGCGCCCTTTGAAACAGAGAACATTAAAGCGGGATTTTGGAAAAACACCGCATTTCTAGTTTCTTGCGAACATGTTACACTTGTTACTGCATTTTTTGTAACGCCACAAACTCGTATGTTTTGCCCCACATCGTCTGGGTTATCGAGTGTAACTTACGTTTACAGAGATCAGCAATCTTCTGGCACTGCTGATAGTCGTCGAAGAGATTCGCATTTGTCTCCGCTGTCCGACACCCGGGAAACCAAAATTCGTCACATTGCAAGGTCTCCTGAATATCGGTCATTATTATTTGTATGCATTCAACACATTATGCATGGAAAATACTGTGTATAAAAGCCAGCCGTCAAAGCCGTCCGTTTTAGCACTATTCTATGCAATACCCACTTTGTTATAAGTGAACATCGGCCGGAAACCGCAGAATCGTCCGTTTGGCACGCCCATATTGCAAATTGCCAAGGGATCAGTTGGCGACGGTGGGGCTGAATCTGAAAATAGATGAGTCATCCGGGGGGGGGGGAGAGGCAGCATGCGTAAAGCATCATCGTCGATTCTTCTTTTGTTCCATTCCCGATTCACTAGATTTTTAATGTCGATTCAATAGGTTTACACAAGTTACAAGCAGTTTGTAAAACCCGCATGCGCTTGTTCGCGAGAAAAGAATCGAAAATCATTAGTTACCTCCGTCAGTGGGCGCTGGTATCATCGGAGCAATCGCGTTTGGGATAGAAGGCTGCGGCATGAACGGTGACGGAGCGGGACGGATTGATGGGCCAGGAGCAACTCCTCCGTTCGCTGCGGTTATACACTGAAAGCTGAGAATTGTATTTTTAAAATGCGAAAAGAAAATGCCTCCAATGGAATATTGCGACATGTGTTGGCTGCTTTATCTTGAAACTTTGCAGCCGGTCGAGCACAGATTTGTCGTGGAAAATCACAATTGTGTGGGTCACATTTTGAAGTGGCAATGTTAGTGTAATCAGTTGATCCGAGGAAATCTTCGCCTGAATTAAAGAAGATTTCTAAATAATAAACTTTGCAAAGATGAAATGAACTGAATTTCAAAAAAGCAGAAATCTATTCGATCAGAAATGAAATGCTTTTTTTTCTCAAAAACCAATCTCATCCGAATATTTTCAAAAAAGATCACTTACATTCCTCAAATTCGAACAGCTTCTCGAGGAACGGATCAAGCTGATCGGGCAGCTGACCGGCAACACGCCCAACTAAGATTGAATTAGCGGATAAGAGGAGGAGAAATAGATTTGCGCAACGACCCGCCGACGATGATGGCGTGAAGACACTGCGAAGACGCAACACCATTTACACGAGCAATGACTGACGGCGTCAAAATGATTCAGAAACGAAATGGTGGAGAGGTGTAAAACGTAGATGACAAGCTGGCGAAAGAAGGAGTAGATGACGGAGAAGACGAAGAAGGAGAAGAAGAAAGAGATGGAAAAGTTGTGAAAGGTGAAACCATGTGTAATGTTTCAGTCGTTGAAAATTGTGTAGATGGAAAAGAATTCTCGTCGTATTTATGTAAATTTGAAAATAATTTGTGCAGAGAAAGTATTCGGAGTGAAACGGCCCAATTGAAGTGCTTAGAAACGAGGAAAACCAACGGAAATGAGGGGATTCCGACGCTTCTCTTCTCACTCTTCGATGCGATCCGTGATGATTTGTTGTTCACACTGGGCAAGTTCTCGTAGTCTCTAAATCTGTACGAATCCCTCAATTTCTCTTCGATATGAAATGAAACAGACACTTCACATCGCCAGTCTTGGTGATCCGGTTTTGAGGAAGAATCGTGAAAGAGAGAGAGAGAGAGAGAGAGAGAGAGAGGCACGATCGACTGCTTTTCCCTTCAATTCATTGAGGCGACGTTGGCAAGAGAAGAGTGCCAATACGGCGTTTTGCGTGAAACAATTATAATAGCGAGCTGTTGCACCATTGAAAATATTTGAAGTTGAGCGCCAAGCATTCTTATACAATAAACCGCCCACCAGTTTGTCGTTTCGAAAGCATTTCGAGAAATTTCCGAAAAATCAACGAGAAAAATTTCTCGAGAATTTGTCGAGAAATTTCCGAAAAAAATTTTCGATAAGAAATAATAATAAACTAGTTCGAACGACACTCCGAAATAACGCAAAGCGCGTTGTTTATCGTATTTCCATTCAAATTATTTTTCGCGATTTCTCGAGAAATTTCCGAAAAATTTTGAAAATTCTCGAAAAAATTTCGAGAAATCAACGAGAAAAATTTCTTGAGAATTTTTCGAAAATTTTTCGAAAAACGCAATTTTCGAGGAATCATTTTTCGAAACGACACACTCCCCACTATAAAAAAATCCCCCCCCACCACAATCTGATATGGCGTTTTATCTTTTTCGAATCATCAGAACGGAATTTCCGGCGCCACGTGTAGACCATCAAAAACCGAGATGTTCGCATTGTTAACAAAGACATGAGTCAACACTTGCTACCCACTACTCTCGTCACCGTAGACCCTTTCCATTCCCTTTGTCTCTGAAAATCAATGCTTGATGGTCAGTCTAGTTCACATCGACTTGTAACTATTGAATTCTGAAGTATTCAAGGTTAATATTTCAGACAATTGTGTTAATGTGTCGCGAGAAACGTCATAGCTTGCAAGCTGTGTTTTCAGATGACCATGAATTCGACCTAAAATTTTTAGAAGCTGATTCATTTTCATTTGGTTCAAGTTCCCCGTGTGTAATTTCATGAATTTCGTGTGTAAATCAATCTGCACAATCACATATTCGGGAGAGTAAAGATTCAAGCACAAATGACGAAAGGAGAGGTCACACAATTTGGGGAGGAAGCTCCTGTCAGAGTTTCCAAAACTTGTGGGGAAGCTTTGCTTATGCTCAGAATCATTTTAAAAAGCAAAAAAAATTTTGAAATTCTTTTCAAATATCTCGAAAATGAAGGTCTCTTCTATTTTTATCTGTGAAGTGAAGTATTTGCGAGCTGCAACTCACTGAATACGTAACTCAAGCCAGCTTTAATACTGCCAAAAAATTTTTGACCGATCGGAGCAGTTTCAGCGAAGTTGTCCCAAAAAAACGCCCGCGCGCATTCTTTATGGCCAGTACTGAAAAAACATAAAAAGAGACCGTTCCTACAACGATGGAGGCCCACGAATTCCATTTATTCTACACAGAAAGATTTTCATACTTTTTCAGAAGTTTCCACGAAACACGAAATAAGACCGTTTCGTTTTGCCTTCGTCTTCGTGTCGTCTTGGCCTTTGTCTCGCCTTCGTCTGACCCAGTGAAAGACATTGTGTTAGTCAAGAAAAATACATAGTGTACACAGTACACAACTTTTTAATTGCGGAAGACGAATGCAAGACGAACTGAAAGACGAACAAAGACAAAACGAAAGACGGCTTTTTGTTTTCTTCTTTCGTGGAAGCCTTGTTGGACAGTTCTCCTCCTTTATGATTCCCTTCTCCACATTTATTTGCCCTTCTGGAATCAAGTATCACCACCTGGATGCCACTGATTTTCTTGTAAATTTGACATGACCGAATCGTCTATAGCTGATCCACCTATTCAATTTCCCATTATTTAAATGTTGCTGAGCTGTCGCGCTTTCTGCCGTCTTACATATGTACTGCGCTTTCTGTTCATTCCATGCTCTGAATAATGTGCGTTTAAACTTTTTTTTTGGTGTTCATTCTCATTTTGTTACTCAATTTAAACCTGTTTTAAGCAATTATTAACATTGTTATTGAAATTTATAAAAAATTGATAAAATATCTGAAAATTATAAAGAAACATTGGGATTTGTTTGCTCAATTTGATGAGAAAGTAATGAATGCAAAGGCACGGCTTGGTATCTAGAAGTCATGAATGCTTATATTCTAGATTCTGCAATATTTTGAAAAAATATAAAGTTAACATACAAAAAGGAGTATTGCTCTGTTTGCAAATACATAGCTATACGAAGGTATTGACTCAGAGAGCAAATTTTGATTTGGAAAAAAAGTAATTTTCAGCATTTCGACATAAAGTTTCCATTTTCTAGATACAAATAAGTGGCAACGAGTTGAACGCAATCCAAACATTTCTTTTGAAACGACAGTTATTTTTTTAAGAAAAAAGTGCAGGCTCTTTTCACTTAAAGATCGATGGAACCGAAATTTAGAGCAAGCAGCTGAAAATGTGCGGGTTTTATAGTCGACAGAGTCACGCAGGAGTTCGAAAAAACGCGTAAACATCTAGTGACACAGGTTGTCCAACAAGGCTTGACCAACTGAAGAGCACGCTTCAGTGATCGGCTTCTTTGCCTGTTTGGTATTGTCGTATTGCTTGGTTTGGACGTTACATTTGATGACAAAGCATCTTCATGGATTTACCATTACATTCAAAACCAAAGAACACGCTGGCCATCCGAGAACATTGATGCTTCCAGCTGTCGACCAGTACACTGCTCTTCGAGCACACTGAATGGAGCATTATCTCGCTGTTAGAATATAGTTTACAGGAACAACCATACTTCAGTCTTGCATGAATTTCACCATTTTTCTTTCCAGAAAATGGTCTACTTCCTGTTATTACTGTGAACAGTGGTGTGCAAACTTGAAACTGCCTTATTCACTTTCCCTTCAGGGCTGAAGCTGGAAACGTCTGTAAAAGAAACACAAGCTGAAATGATAGGGTGATCATATCTTTATGTGTATCGGCAATCGAAGACGTCAATGAGTTTGTCTACCTTAGCAAACTGCTCAACTCACGAGATGAGTTGGAACCACAACTCTACTGAAGAAGACAGACAGCATAGGCAGCTTTTAACAACATAAAAAAAAACGTCCTGCCCCCGAGTTCGAGCTCAACTCTTCAACTGCATCGTTCTTCCCGCGCTCACATACGGATCTCGAGCATGGACCCCTACACAGAGCCTCGCTGAAAGAATCCGTAAGACGCATGGAACAATAAAAAGAAGACTAATAAGAATGTTTCTTACGGAGCAGCGTCAACGAGACTTAAAACATCTGAAAATTCTCCCAAGTCACGGACCCATTCAAATACATCAAGAAGACACGTCATGCGAAGAGCTGACGGAAGATGGGCAAAATTGATACAAGAATGGATTCCTGAAGACAAAGAGTCGTTTTCGTTTGTCTTTCAGTTCGTCTTGCATTCGTATTACGAAATAAAAGAGTTGTCTACACTCTACGTCAGACGAATTCAAGACGAAGAAGAAGACGAGAAAAAGACGAAGATGAGACGAAACAGCCGAAATTTCGCCCAAAATTTCGCCCAAGACCACAGGCGTCCAGGACAGCAATGCATGGCTAGCAGTGCCTTGCCTAAATAACAAGAAATGTAAATAAGCAACCATAAAATACACGTGAGTCATCGAACTTGTGGAATAGATTAACGATAGCACACACGAATGATCATTTGCACTTTTCAAAAGCCAAACAATCACTCTCTCGCCGCAATTGAAAATAATCGAGACCTACAAAGTATGACTTTGGCGGCAGCCTCTCTCCCGCTGACCAGATGATTTGAAAGCGACTGAACGGAAAAATTGTAGCCGCATCAGAGTATATATACATATCAGAGAAAGAACGAAGAAATCACTGACGAATCAGCTTCATTATTGCTAGTATTATGATTTGTCCTTACTTGCTCGCGTTCATAGTTTTGTACTTATTCAATGAATTTTACTGGAAACGACGAGGGCTGCCACCAGGTATTGATTTGACTATGAAAGATGGTCCAGTGTTCAGCTCGAAACCTGATGGTTTTATTCTTAAAATCTCGCAAAATCTGCTTAAATTCTTGGGCTTGTCCGGCGGGAATCGTTTTCCAAATAGCTAAAGAACTATTGAATGAAAAGTGCATGGAGCAAGTACCTCCCTTATTCATAGTTTCTCTGAATTTCTCTGAAATTCTCTAAATTCTGAAAAAAAAAGAATTATTTGGGCTTTCAACAGATTTCTATGAATTCAATTGTTAAACAGAAATATCTTGCTAGCAATAATGCCAAAATTTAAACAGAACTGCAACGTTAATCAGATCCAATTTGAGATCTCGATCGAGATTTTATCATTTTGAGGATCACAAAATTATTTATTATCCTAATGCTCACTTAATGTATCATTTTTCCAGGTCCAACACCATTACCTATTATAGGAAATATGGTTGAAATGTTCTCTTATCCACCACCAGGCACAGCTGCTTTCGCGGCTTGGACCAAGAAATTCGGAAAAATTTATACAATCTGGATTGGCACTGACCCAGCTGTTATCATCACCGGATACAAGGAACTCAAGGGAACGTTCATCGATGATCCGGATAGCTATTCTGATAAACAGATTTTTGACAAGTTCAATACATCGATTCGCGGAGGCGACTATGGAGTCATCGACACCAATGGGAACACGTGGAGGGAGCACCGAAGGTTCGCCCTTCATACTTTGAGGGATTTCGGTCTGGGAAAAGATGCGATGGCGGCGTCGATTCAGTTAGAAGTCGATAAAATGTGTGAGGAATTCGAAAGGTTGGAAGGAAAGAATTTCAACGTTCAGGTGAATGCTTTCAACATTAAATACGCGAAGCATATGAAAGCGCTGAGAGCTTTTGCGCAAACCACGGATTAAAACTCCCCTTCGAAGTCCGTGTGCAGAACACAAACGCGGAATCTATAGCTATAAGATCAGTCGTCGCCAGCCGTGGCTTAGCCATCGAATCTCATAAAGAATATTATCAAAATAATGTGAAAGACAAGTTTTTTGCAGGATCTGTTCGACGTGGCAATCGGAAACATAATCAATCAGTTTCTATTCGGAGCCCGCTTCAGCGACCCTTCTGAATTCAAGATCCTCAAAAAACTGCTCGATGAGTTCTTCGTAGTCCAGGGAAGCATCAGGGTGTATTTTGCGTATGCAGTAAGCTTCTTTCCGCAGTGGCTCGTGGCACTGCTCACTCCAGAGTAGGCAACATCAAAACATTGAAAATGCAACGAATTGTTTTCAGCGTCAGCCGAATTCGTGACGGCATCTACAATTTCTTCCAAAAACAAATAGACCAGCACAAAGCTGAAATTGATTTTGATAGTTATGAAAGCAAGGACTACGTGGAAACGTTTCTGAAGGAGCAAAAGAAGCGAGAGGCTGAAGGAGATACTGAGCTATTCTCAAACGATCATTTGAGGAATATGTGCTTCGATATGTGGGTGGCTGGAATGCACACAACTACAAATACTATGGGATTCCTCACGGCCTACGCTATCAATAATATGGATGCTCAAAGGAAAATGCAGAAAGAACTGACGGAGGTAGTTGGAGATCGAGCAGTGACAATGAAGGACAAGCTCAACTTACCATATACAAATGCTTTCATAAATGTAAGTCATTTTTCTGATTAAAAATAATAAAAATTTTCCAAAACGCGCTGCCGTGGTCTTATGCAGAATTTTGCGCACCCAGACTTCTAGGCATTTTGGTGGCACTCTTGGACCGCCGTAGCCCCAATGTGCGGTTTCGCCAGAATCAAATACCCTCGGCAAAAGTTGACAGTGTTAGAGCTCGCGAAGAATATTGATCAATTATTGTATGTACGGGCGCCGGGTATACATCGAACTGCCACAAGCACCCAGTTGTTCGTACGCTTGAAAAGCAGGAACTGTGCTACTAACGAGTAGATGACGTGCCGCTTGCTTTGTAGTAGCTTAGCTCATATCGTTGGGCACAGTGAGCACAGCGCCCAAAACATATGCTCAAAGATTTTTAAGAAATATAGTTCATTGTTTAGGAAGCTCAAAGACTCGGCAACCTGCTTCCAATAAACCTTCCACATGCCACAGCTAGAGACGTCACAATTGCTGGTTGCGCTATTCCAAAAGGCGTTACTGTTGTCCATCAAATAAGCAGCGTCCTTTCTGATCCAGAAATTTTCCCGGAACCAGACACGTTCCGTCCGGAACGGTTTATCGATGAAAGTGGAAACTTGAAGAAAGTAGAAGAGCTCGTTCCATTTTCTGTTGGAAAGAGAGTTTGCCTCGGAAAAGGTCTCGCTCGGATGGAGCTCTTCCTGTTTACCGCAAATCTATTCAATCGCTATCAATTCTGTCAAGGGGACAACGGATTGCCATCGCTGGAAAAGACGTTTGCATTCATTTCGAAAGCGAAGGAGTTCACTTGTCAGGTCAAACCGAGATACTAGCCTTTAATTGTCTCATTTTTTTTTGATCAATGAATGTCTCGGTTTTTTTCTAAAAGCTTGCAGTTCGAATAGATGAATATAATAAATTTAGCTTTGCCAATACTGAAATTTGACTGAAATTATTCCCACGTTCTGAAATGTGAGAATACTTACGAGGAATATCGTTTTTTTTTTTGCCTGCGGCTTTAAAGAAAACTCTCGAAGCGACTATTGTTGCTTGCTCACATTTTTTTCTCTAAGAAACCGCATCCGTATACATAATAATCGCTTAATAAATTAGAAAATAAAAAATAAGAAAAAATTGAGGTGAACCTATCTTTGTTTGGAATTATTTCAACGTGTTTTACAAATAAATACCCGTAGTTTTTTCAAACTTCTTTTTTCTGAAGTATCTAAAGCGAGATAATTCAAAAAATGTGGCGAACCCATGCTTATTTGGAGGACAGTATATCCGAATTAACAATAATGTATATTTTTTAATGAAAAATAAAGAAAATCTTCTATATATTTGAATAAGTGTCATTAAAAAAACGAATTTTCATCAATTTCACACGGCTTTTCCTATTTTTTTGTTTACAGACAGAATATTTGCAAAAAAGCTTAATTTTATTTTATTTATATGACTTCCACTCGTTCAATTAAGTAGTGCATACATCGAAAAGGTATAAAGGGAAGCATTATAACAGAATTATATTTAACAAAGGATATCACTCAACGATAAGTAATTCGACCGACCAATGGGCAAAAGTTTCTTTTTTTAAATATGCATTTGTAGAAATAGAGCATTATTTAAATCTCAGTGACTGTTCTATAAATATGTTTCGGGAACAGAATTGTATAATAATTCGTTGAGGGCGGAACATCCCACAGCCGCACTTGAGAGTAGGCTTAATAAAATTATTTAAAAACTTGAAATAAGGCTAATGATAATTTGAATGAACGTGTCTGTGATTTTGTTTTTTGAAAGAACTATTGTGTACTTAACACTGAAGTCATAACCAAGCCTGAACCAAATTTATAAGGAACTTATTTCGTCAAAACTAAATATAACTGCTAATTTTTTTAAATTCAATCCTTTTTTTTGAATTTCCGCCAATAACTTTGCCTGCACATCTTTTGCAGTTCTTTTCACAGTCTGCGTCTCTTGTTTCCACTCCGACAATTTCCTGTCGACAGCCAGCATACAATGTACGTGTACGCTCTTCATAAATATTCGAAGAGAACGGGAAGTTCTTTCAGATTTTTATTTTTCTTTCAGCGTTTTTCAAATCATTCACTCATTTGTTCTCGTTCCATATATATTTCTTGCGTTGGTTATTTTATTTTCAAAAGTATTTCCTTGCAGCCATGGATCAATTCCAAGCTTTGATCGAGCCAGCACGCCAATTCTCCAAAGACTCGTACCGCCTTGTGAAAAGATGTACTAAGCCAGATAGAAAAGGTTAGTTAATTAATAAGACACCTTAAATTAGTTTTTCATTTTTTTAGAATACCAGAAGATCGCTATGGCCACAGCAATCGGATTCGCCATCATGGGATTCATAGGATTTTTTGTGAAGCTCATCCACATCCCAATCAATAACATTATTGTCGGAGCTTAAGTCCTATCTCGTCATGAGCTAAGCACAATCGGGTTGTTCTTTTCTATGTTTCCACCGTCTCCACCCCGACGAGGAGCACGGAACGTACTTCTCTTCTTCCATTTTTTCATGTAGAATTTCACATTATTCTATATTTCTTTTAATCATGAAATTCTATTATCGAGGCAATGAAGTATGCTCAACTGAAGTACTATAAGTGCCAATGTAACCGCGCCAAAATGAAAAACACTGAACATCAGTAAAGGTCGATTCTGGTTCCGTATAAATCATATTTCATTTCTTCGATATTATACTGTGATTAATTTATTTGCTCCCTTTTTTAATGATTAATATAAATTTTTTTTTCAACCTTGTATTCCTTTTCGTAAGACAGGATTATCCGCTTTTTTCCTTTTTCATTAGCAGTAAAGATATTCTTCCTTTTCTAGATAAAATGCCGAAGTGTTTGCTTGCAATCTCGGGGAAAAGAAAATCTGGAAAAGACTACTGTGCGAAGCTAATTAAAGAAGCGCTTGAAAGGAATCGAGTGAGCGTGGAAGTTGTTGGAATATCAAACAGCTTGAAAATGGAATATTCAAAAATGCACGGTTTTGGTTTATTTTCATCGGAAAGCAACATCCTGTATTCGTTGCAGATTTGGATTTCACAGAGCTTCTCACAGATAAACCGTACAAAGAGATGTTCAGAAAAGATATGATAAAATGGGGAGAGGATATCAGAAGCAGGGATTCTGGTAGATTCTGCAGGTTTAATGTTTTACAAAATTTGGTCTATCATTTTAAAAGATCGTTTCAGAGCGGCAATCAGTTCTGTGAGTGACAATGATGTTATCATTGTCTCCGATTGCCGTCGACCGACAGACTACGAGTTTTTTACGAAGAACTACAAGACGCTGACTGTTCGTATAGAAGCCAGTGAAGAACATCGAAAACAACGAGGTTTTCAATTTACTAATGGCGTTGACGATACGGATTCTGAATGTGGTCTCGACAACTCTGCATTTGACTTTGTCTTGAAGAACCAAACAGGAGAAAAGCTCACACCACAAATAGAAATCATTATTGAACAAATATTTCGTACAATTAATGAAACGTGAAAAACAACAAAACGAAGAAAAAAAACATATAACTCTGAACAACTAACAACTAAAAACAGTTAGGAATATCTAATCGTGATTTGGAGGGATGTGCACATTTTTTGTTAGCTCGTCGAAAGCCAATTTATCCAGGTAGGCATTGCGATCAAGCGAAATGAGAAGCGGACGTTTTCCAACAAAAGCTGTCGCTAAAGGAATCCACACTTTTTTCATTTCTGGAGCAACAGCTGCGTCAACCACATCGGAAGCCGAAAAGCGAAGTGCCTGTTTTTGCATTAGAAAGTTGTAGTGAACAGTTGTATATGTCTGCAATTGTTGATTATTATTGTTGGTGGGTGAATAAAAGGTACCTTATTACTGTTCTTATAGTAGATATCAATTGGGAACCGCTTGGCAAGGAAGTGCAGCAAAAGTGGTGTGAAGGAAAGAAGGACGAGAAATGTATTGGCCACTGAAATTACGATATTCAAAGACTGTTCTTATACATTGCGGAGATTTTTTTTTCGACATCAGTGAACGTATTTTTCGTGGCTCGATAAAATTGTGAAATTGATTTTTAGCAAGAAATATTTAATTCCGACATAAAAATTGCAAAGCATTTTATTTATTTCAAAATTAAGAAATTCTGAAATCTGAAAATTAGGAATAATCTGGCCTTTCGATAAATTTTAAGATCTCTGGGCAAGGGAAAGAGCTTAATTGAATTTACCTAATTTGCAAAAACTTGTAGATAAAAGCTTACAGGTTAAACTATGTTTCGTATAACTTTTTTGCATGAAAAATATTTGGTTTTCAAACAGAATTTTTTCTGAAAATAAAAAAGATATTCACTGAATGCTGGCGTTCAGAGCTATATCAAATTTAGAATGATGTATGATAGTTTTTTTGGAAGAACTATTTAAGCACTAAAGAAACTACGAAAAAATACATATGTTTTTGCTGAAGCGGGTGATCATTTTTTGTTTCCTAAGTTGGATATTTACCGGATTTTATTTTGTGTCCCTAATTATCTTTTAATTTATTTTTATAAATAAGCCGATTACCTAATTGAAGTCTATAATTTGTTGCCTGGGAAAGGATTAAAAACATGAAAAAAGTACGGGATGCGCGTTCAAAGAAACAGTGCCGGAAATTTTGTTAGATGTGAGTTTTTCTCCACAGAAAATTATGGAATATCAATTTATGAAAAATACCAATTGCAAACATCATCAGCTTTGGTCTTTCGGCTGCCGCTTCCCATAAATATGAAGAGAGTACAGGAACCATCATAGCTCCAGCTATTGAGGAAGAAAGTGACAAGATCTATAAGCTATACAGACGAAAAGTACTCAGCAATTTATACCGGTGAAACAGCGGCAAAGGAGGAGTTTTACGAATCGGTGGAGAAACGCTGCCTAATTAGTGTTAATTCATTTCGGGACCACAGTTTTGGTGAAAATGCTGCAGGCAGAAAAGTACTGAGGAATAATTTTAAGAGAAAAACGTTCATGGCGAAGCGGCAGTGCAAGTTGGTTACTCTCGATTATGCTGTTTCTTCGGTAGAAATGGCTGAGTTTGTGAGAGAGTATGAACATACCTTGGCTGCTTTAACACCCATAGCGACTACATCGTGAGGAGTTTTTGGGGATCCAGGAGGCAAAGTGCCTTTATGAATCAGAATTGAGTGTCCTAAGTCATCTTTATCAATCTTAGATAATGGAAGAACTTCGATTTTACCTGAAATGCGACTTTTTGTAAATAAAGTTTAAATTTTGGCATTCACTCACATTTCACCGAAGTCCGAAAATTTCTGATAAGAATTGAGTTTGCTTTAATCATACGAAAAAAGAGCTGTGATTGACAAGTCGGCATTTTATAATATAAACTGTAGCGGATTTGTTCCTTAAGATTAAAATTAAATTTATTTATATGCAGCAGTGTAAAAAGTGCACAACTGAAGGACACAATTGGGAGTTTATGACTGGACGGCCTAATCTCCGATCACCAACATCTAGTCCGCAGAGTAATTGCGCTCTTCTGGTTCCCTTCTTGGTGATTTTTTTCTCTTGCCACATCATTTTATTCAGTTTTTCTTTCTAAATTCAAAATATGTCTGACGGATTTTGGATGAATGAAGACAACCAACAAGGTAACACAATTTATAAATACTTTTCACCGAATATTCAGCATTTAGGAGGATGGAATACACAAACGAACCAACAAGATATGGGATGGGGTCAATTTGACTACTCACAGCCGCAACAACTTCCACAACGTCAGTTGATTTTTTAGAATTATTTTTTTTCTAATAGATAGTAAGTTTAAAGTCAAAGTATTCTAGAAGCTGGAAATGACTATTATCATCAAAATCAACAATATCAACAACCGCAAAACAATTATTATGGAGGCCAAATGTTCATACCTAATACTCGAGGAGGAGGTAAGAGGAAATGTTTGAAGCATTTGCTACATATATTGGTAACTTTCAGCTATTCCGAATGCTGCCGGGGATATCGAAGATTATGAAAATGAGCCACCGCTTTTAGAAGAGCTCGGCATTAATTTCTCACACATCAGAGAGAAAACTATCGCCGTGCTGAATCCGACCGGATCTGCAACGGTTGAAGTTATTGCTGATCAAGATCTTGCTGGACCTCTTGTTTTTTGTCTTCTATTTGGAGCTGCGCTTCTTCTCCATGGAAAGCTTTCCTTTGGTTTTATTTATGGAGTAGGAGGGCTTGGGTGCGTAGGGATTTATGCTCTTATGAACCTAATGGCAAGTGACGAAAAAAACATTTCTTTCACATGCACTGCCTCAGTTCTTGGTTATTGCTTATTACCAATGGCTCTTCTCAGTATAATAACTGCTGTCTTGTCATTTAAGGTATGGACTGATTGAAACCAACTGAGATGACTGTGTTTTTTTTTCAGGGTCTCGTCGGCTACTGTATATCCGCTCTCGCTGTTCTCTGGTGCTCCTCAGCTTCCTCAAAATTGTTTGTAATAGCTCTTTCAATGGATCATCAAAGACTTCTAGTGGCATATCCATGTGTTCTTTTGTACTCAGTTTTTGCTCTTCTTGCCATTTTCTAACATTTTATTGTCGTGTGAATAGAAAATCAACTTGAATAATTTATTTTTGTGTCTGAACATTGGTTTTTTTTCATATCAATAATGCCTTCTTTATTTCTATTTCAACTTTTAGTTGTTTTTGGTTTCATCGTCCAGATGTACCTATATGAATGTAAAAGCCTTTCGAAAAATGCAGAAAAAAAACAGATGAATCTCAAAATGGAAAGAAGCGAAGATGCAGAAACATGGCTTATTAAGCCACTACCTGGTTATGTGTGTAAATGGAAGCGCGTAAAAATTGACGGAATTTCCGGTGAAGAGTACCGTAAATGCTTCGTAAATGTGTGCCATTGTGAACAGCTACCACCCCCAATTGACGATCTTGATCAAGCGAGTTCTTTTTTGTAAGGATTCATAGCCATGTAGACCGATATATTTACAGGACGAAATCGCTGCCCAACTAGATAGCGGGAACCCAACATTCAAAATTCCGATGAGTGTCGGTGATATTGATTGTGTCAAGGATCACAGTAATGAAAATGCTGTGAAGGTTTTCCGATTAATCGTGTAATACCTTTAAAGATAGTTTTGTAGATTGATGTTCTTGTCAATAGCACTTTCTATAATAAGCGGATCTCGTCTCCAGATGATTCTTTTTTCCGACATATTATCTGCGTTATTTTCTGCGATCTCATCAAACAAAAAGTAAGCATATAATATATAATAGCGAAAGCAAAGAATGCCGATTCCAGCATGCAATCGAGCTTAATGCAATGAAACCTATTATTCTCCGCAATCGAACTTCTGTTGGGAGTTTAGCAGTTCAAAAAGTTCATAAAAAACCCGAAAAACAAATTGTCGAAGAAATGACCAAGCAAGATATAGACAGAATGAAGAAGGAAGAAGCAAAACAGTCTGGTAAAGAAGAGACAGAAGACATAAAAAACGAAGTTTGTTCATTTTTTTAAAGAAAATCTGCAGCTAATTGTTCGCTAATGTGGTGCCAAGTGTGCTCAAATTACGCGACGTTCAGTTTTCATTCATAATTTTTCAAAAGTACTTTTTTTAATTTATTAGTTTTTCGTTGAGCGTCTGAAGTCTGAAGATATTGTTCAAGGCACCGAATTTCCCGAACGCTACAAATATTGAAATTCTATAATGCGCGTGTCAAATTCTGCAAGAAGAATGCAAAACAATTTGCAGATGTTCGGTATTAAGCATATTGACGGAGTACGAATAAGATTGTTCAATGGTGAACGACTGGAAATCTGTATGCACTGCGAACTTAACAAAGAACCAATTCGCGACTTTAAACGGTAACCGTTAAATGCATAATTAAAAAAAAACTGGCCGAAATTAAATAATATTCAGGCTGGACCTACAACTGAACCCCACTAGATGCCTAGTGACTTTGGACAAACGTCGTAGTTTATTTGATTTTGGCCTTCCTTTCCATATCAATGTGTCAACAGTCAAATCGAAGTTCTGCCCTGAAAGAAACTATATATTAATTTCTGCCAACATAATTTTATAAACTTAAGCTACTTCCCGATGTATTTCCTAACATTTCCCGAGCAAGTTATCTACGCGGGTTTCACTTATTATTTTTTCTCATGAATTTTGTTCCTGATTGCTTAAATCGTTTTTTGTTGGCTAGGCCACTTACATGAGTCCCCTCGAAAATTAGACAAAGCAATGAAAGGTGTTAATTGAGAACTCCAGGCCTCGCCCGCATTTTCCCCATTCTCGTATACCCATTCTCGTATACCCTTCCACTTGCTTCGTACTCGGATTATGTCTGTGCCAACTTAAAACTTGCTATCAGGTTTCCTAAATTTTCTCACTCTATTTATATTCAAAATCAGCCTCAACAACGAAGAGTAATTGATTACTGTAGTTCATCGAGGCCAGTACGTTTCCTTATATATGGTTACTATTTTTCTTAAAATAAATATACATCGAAATCTGAACCCTTAAATTGATAATCATTAAATATATATGATAAGCCTAAAGATGTTTAGCATCACTGTTTTTCATATCTCGCCACCTTTATTCTCATCAGAGATGTTTAATCTCATTTCTTCGTTTTCTGTGTTTTCTTCCATCACGTGGAATGCAATTATTTGTTGCATCTCATTCTGCGTCTCCATGCTTCTATGTTTATGTTTCAGTGAACCTGCGAGTTGCCCGTTTTTTGAGTGTCACATCAGAGTCCAGTTTTCAACTGTGATCAGCCCTCAACCAACCTCTTTTAACCGAAAAGATAAGAATGAGTTTCGCGTTTTCCTGACCATCGCACCACACCTACGTTGTTTTCGCTTATTTTCAATGTGTCCATCCTCATATTGAATAGCTGAAATGCGCTACGCTTCAACGATTTTATATTCAGGCATGCGACGCGTTTTCAGCACGCAAGCCATTCAAACGGCTATAGAAAAGTCTCTCCCCGACTTTCAAAAAATAATTGGAAATTCTGCAGTTAGAACGCAGGAGTCAGTTAGAAGACAGTTCGCAAGAGATGAAAGCCATTTTACGTAAGTTGATTGCTTGTTGATGTCAGAATATATGTCAGATATTAACGCGCTCAAAAAAAAAAAGGATTTTCTAATTGGAATTTCTGCCAACATGATCTTAAAATTTGTTATTTGTCCCTCTAGAAAATACAAACATCGGCTGCAGTCCATGAAACACTAAAAAAATGCAAACCTTTCCAGTGCTCCACCACCTGCGGTTGTTCTAGAGCCTACCAATGTAGAGCAAGTATCTCACATTCTGAAACTATGCAACGATAGAGAAATCCCAATTGTTCCATTTGGAACAGGAACTGGTCTTGAGGGTGGATCTATGTCAACTCTCGGTCAAGTATGCATCAGTACCCAGCAGATTGTCGGTGAACCAAATCTTCGTGAGCAAGATTTTGTTTGTTCTGTGAAACCGTCAACGACGCGACTTGCTCTCAATGAAGCCATCAAGCATTCAGGATTGTTCTTCCCTGTTGGTCAGTCTGAATCAACTGAAGACTTATATTATGAAAGTTTTAGATCCCGGAGCAGATGCTTCGGTTTGCGGAATGGTTGCTACTAGTGCTAGTGGAACAAATGCGATTCGTTATGGAACAATGAAAGAAAATGTGATTAATTTGGAAGTTGTCCTGGCAGACGGATCAATTGTCGATACGAAAGGAAAAGGAAGATGTCCAAGGTTATTGTTCATAGTATTAGGAAAAAAACAACTTAATTTCAGAAAATCATCTGCTGGTTATAACTTCACAGAACTGTTTGTGGGATCCGAAGGAACTCTAGGAATAATTACACAAGCAACAGTGAAGTAAATAGAATTCAAAATAAGATTCAATTGATCGTTTTGTTCTCAATTTCAGAATTCATCCACGCCCGCAGTTTTTTTCTGCGGCGGTATGCGCATTCGAATCTGTTCATGAAGCTGCCTCCGCAGTTGTTGAGATTCTTCAATGGAGTATCCCAGTTGCAAGGATTGAGCTTCTTGATCACGTTCAGATTCGGGCGTGCAATGCATACAGTAACCTTTCTCTCCGTGAAGCCCCAACCATTTTCATTGAGTTCCATGGAAGTTCCGAAAAAGAAGTGGCTGATCAGACCGCGGCCGTTGAAGATATTTGTAAAAGTAATGAAGCATTGGATTTTGATTCCGGAGCGTCTCCTGACAAAATGGCTACCTTGTGGAAAGCACGTCACAATGCATACTACGCAGCGCTTTCTATGCGAACTGGAGCAAGAGTAAGTGCCCGCAAGCTTTCTGCCGCCCCGTTTGAATAGTTTGAAAAATACGATTAAAAAATATATATTATTGAATTAAAAATGAAGAAAAATAACACATTTATACATTTTTTAAAAAGATAATTATTCAAATTAAAAATATTTCCCGATTTTACCCACTTTTAATTCGTTTTTATAGCAAAAAGTTGAACTGAAGATTAACTCGTGCGGAGCCGTAAATTAAAGTGCTTGGCACGGCTGGCCCACCGACAGGCCGAGTCCGTCATTCTGAACACAACTGTTTGAAACAAAAATGAATTATCTGTTTCAGGGATTTACAACCGACGTTTGTGTTCCAATCTCTAAATTGGCACAAGTGATTACGGAAACGAGAGCTGACCTAGATGAACATGAAATTTTGGGAACGGTTGTTGGACACGTTGGTGATGGAAACTTTCATGTAATCCTTCCGACAATCGATGAAGATAAGTCAGAACATCGGAAAATTCAGTCATTTTCTGATCGTCTTGTCAGACGAGCTCTAGCAGCAGATGGAACTTGTACTGGCGAGCATGGAATTGGACTTGGCAAGAGAAAATACTTGAGAGAAGAACTGGGTGAAAGCAACGTAAGACTGATGCACACTTTGAAGAAAGCTTTAGATCCGAAGAATATCCTGAATCCTGGAAAAGTACTTCCGGAATTGTAAATCTATGTATAGACTATGTTGTAAGTAAATATGTAATGATTTATTATTATACCAGTTAGAAGATATTTCGTCTAAACACCGTTCAAACTCCAACAGTCTAAAGAAGATATCGACTAATTCTAAGAAGCTTATTCGTAACATTGAATTTTGTATTGTATCTTAATAACTTTTTGAATAATATTTAAACAAATAACAAAAGCAAGTCAAAATTCATTCAACGATCATCGAAATCACTGGCGTACAATTTCTATATAAATTTCTAGACAGAAGAATGAATAGAAAAAATTTCGCTGTACATATTTACGGTGATTTGCGTACATGCAATAATCACATTTTTATATAAAATATCATTGAAATCCCCACTTTCAAAAAGTTAAAAAGAAAAAAAAGTAAAATTTCTAAATGCTTTGCGGCTAACGCAGCAAGTTTATAATTCTCTTTTCTCGTCGATCTCAGAGAATATGTTTTTCTGTTTCGTTTACTCGGAAAAATTTAATAACGAATAAGGTATTTTAACACTACATTATTTATTCCACAAGTTGGTTTAATGTTGCCCTTGTTGGGTAAACTAAATTAACAATGTAGAATGGAAATTTATTTGAAAACACGCGCAGGGAAACTGTGCAGCGCGGTGGGTATTTCCTTTCGAAATATAGTCGGTTCCTTTACATATTATGACGTCGTGCCGTAAAAATAGGTAATGTATTTTTCCTCGTTTCTCTTGAAAATCGTTTCGTTTCGTTTGAAAAACATAATATCTCAACAGGGCCACATCTGTCTCCATTCGTTGCTTATACCATACATAATAAATACAGAGTAAGATCTGGCATTCTCCTTTATTCTGGAATACGCTACAAAATTAATGAAATTAGATTTTTCTGAAAATTTCAGATGTAGTTTGTATATGCATAAACTACTACGGCGTTCATTTAAGATTTGGTAATCTTTTTCAATTTGTGGTTCCCTTAATCCAAGTATCTAATTCCGAATTATACTGTTTATAACGATATTCAGCGCTTTCAGCTTTAGCTTATACGCCTCAAAGATATCGAAGCAGCTATTAAAAACCGATTTTCAGTGCATCCAATGCATTTTAGCATATAAAATAAGCGCCAGACCAGTTTTTCCAATTTTCTATATTGGTTTTTACCTGCGTATGACTGAAAAGCCGGTTTCTGAACCGTTCAAAAGTTTATGATCACCTGGTCATTGTGATGTTGTTTCGTGATTTTATCCAGAATTTGTCTCTTGCTATCATCACTATGAAATGTACACTTTTTAAAAATCGTTTCCATGTTGTTTTCACACATTCTGCAAAGCTATAGCCCACCGGGAGAAAAAACTACAGAAAACTGTAAAAATAAGTCTCTCTTTTTCTCTGAAGCTATGTTTATTACAACTTGAAGCAGCAAAAAAATATTATCAATAACGGATCGGTTTACAGGTATTCCTCCAGAACGAAAAATGATAAAACCCTAAAGAGCCTTATGGGAGCCGAAGTTACTGGAGACATCTTCGTAAGGACCCTCAGCTCATTTCGAGAAGAAAGTTTTAGAAGAGGATCAATCATGATCTCGGATGGTCATTTTGACGAAACCGTATCTTATACCAAGACAACTGCTGTAATCAAAAAATCAGAATTCGATTGCTTGACAGACTAAAAATTTAATGATTAACGAAGTGAGCAGCTTGCTCTCCAGACTTAAATCCACTCGGAATTCTTTGGGATTCATGATTTCCTGTGCCTACCATCACGGCAAACATCAAAATAAGTATCCCTCAAGAAAAAAATGGAGACCCTCTTCACGGGCTCATGAATGCACATCTGTAGACTATTTCGAATCTGGAAAATTGCTTTTTAAATCTCAAATTTCAACCTATTGTTCGCTCCGTTTTTAGCTCTTAAAATCTTCCACAAACTTCCGAAATTCCTGTGCTTGACATCGGCTTTTGTGAACCGGCAGATAGAAATGTCTTTCATAGTCCTGCAGCATTCAAAGAGGGACTTTTTTCAAATGTCTGCGCCTGGAAGCATTGAATACAATAGAGGTATCTGTTCCAAAATCATTTATAATTCTTCGCGACTCAATCACAATCTCCGACTTTGTCTTTTAATGAATATCTGCGATCCAATTTCTACTGAAATTGACTATTATACAATATTGGCAATTCTATAGCCCTCTTGCATTCAATGAGAACTAAGGTGTTCAAGAGCAGCGCATCTGTAATGTTTTACCGGAAGCAACTTGTTTGTTTAAAGATAATTGTGCAGGAATGTTAATGATAGTTGTTCAGGAAACAGAGTGAAGAGCAAAAAGTCGAAAAAATGCATTTTAAAAGAAAGGGATTTATTGGTGTTATTAAATACTTCAACATTATCCTGCATCAAATGACGATTTTTCGAATCAACACTACAAATCACAGTTTGGATATTACCAAGATTATTCGCAAATCTATTTAGTAAGATCCCCCGCAAATTCACATCACTACTAAGTCATTGACGAATGATTCTGAGAATTGGATTTTCAATTAACCTTTTCAGAGCCAAATCAAAATGTTTGAAAATACGAGCGCAATCGAAACACAAACTACAAACTACAAACTACGAGCATTTCAAAAGATTTTCAAATAAGCGTTCATTTTAACCGTTCCCAATGCTTATTTTATCTCTTACACCAAGCACTCAACCAAATGAAGCAATCCAATCATGTAAGTGCTTCGGAAACATTCTGAAAATTCTAGCTCGCAATGTTCAAATGTTTAAATCTTGTTGATTCCGTAAAAAAGTATTCTGAATGTTTCAAAAATAAATCCGATTTATGCTTATGTTACATACCAGCACGGAAAACCGCCGGATTAGAAATTGCAAAGCAGGATGAAGGCGTTTGTATGTAATGATAAACTTTGATCATGTATTCTTGTTTTCAACGAGCTCCGTGCAATTCCTGGCTTCCGTTTTCAGCTAGTTCGCTATATTCTGGTATTCCAGCGATTTAATATTGAGTGTCTTGAACCGCTTACCTAATTCGGACAAGTAATCTCGACGAGTATTTTGCGTGTGTGTAACTAATCTTATAGTTTTCAGCCACGCCTATAAAATCCGGGATAAAATTCCTCGGGAACCGCTAACTAGACCAGTTATGAAGCTGAAGAGCGCCGTTTGCTTTGTTTTACTTCTCGTTTTCTATTGCGTTCACTGTGTGCCATATTTCAAAGGTAATTTGAACTAATTTATTCAATTTTTTAAACTATAATCCTTCAGATATTGATTACAAGCTGTATGATAACGACAACGCTATCGCAGTGGACTTTGTATACGAACTGGTTTCAGACAAATTGAGCAAGAAGTCAGGTCGTCGTCCTAAACATCACAGGAATATATGAAATAATTCCTATTTCACAATGCTTAATTAGAAATTAATTTCTAACAACCTCATTCGATTTATTTACATTTACAGTTCTTCTCTGCCTACTGATATAATATGATGGACATTGTTACATTCCTTAAATAAAAATAATTAATAATTATTTTTATATAAATCTATTTATGAGATCTGCATAAATAATTACATTGAATGGTAATAAAAAACACCAATATTTACAATAATTTTTTCGCAAGACGAGTTCTTCGATGGCGGAGAGCGCGCATAATACGCTTTTGCTTCAGGAAATTCTCATAGAGTGCAGCTTTGGACGCATTCATTCCTGGTGGACCATATTTGAAATCTGGCGGCGGAGTTGCAGATGGAGCTCCAATCATATCAGATATTGGATCTTGCAACGTTGGTGGAGCAGATGGAGGTGTCGGACCACTTCGAAGAACTATCAGTGGAACTGTTACCACGTCGCCTATGACCGCAGATTCTGTAGTTGCTAGCGACTCTGACGTAGGCGCTTCCTTTGGAGTGCTTGTGCTCGTAAAAGAAACTGGAACAGCTTCGTAAAGTCTTCTGGGAGGTTGTAGCTCGAAACGGCGGAGATTTGTTGGAGGGCATTCTTCTGAAAGGACACACAAACGAAGAGAATTTCTCACAAATCCGTTTCTGCATGTGCATCCAGGCTGACATGTGATGCAAGTCTGAAATAATCTTCAAATACTCTTTCGCTAAAAGGTACATGTTATTTCGAATTTGTTCCTTTTTTGCGTCTCGAAATTCAACTTTTGGTGAGTAATTGTGAGTTTGATGTATGACTTCCATTAAGGCGAAATTTCGTCTTCTTCTTCGTTTTGAATTCGTCTGGGGCAATTGTGTTGATAACATTTTATTGCGTAAAACGAATGCAAGACGAACTGAAAGACAAACAAAGACCACTTTTTGTCTTCGTCTTCTTGGTAGCCTTAGTTTAATGAACCTTTAGCCTTTACTCTGCATTGTTTTGTTTCAGATAAGAACAGATAAAACAAGTGTTTTCAGAATCCAGTAGAGATCACATACAGGGTTCGGATTGTTACACGTCGGCTCGCACGCGCAAGAGGAAAACGACTGGAACATTGGGCAACTCTCTGAAAATAGCATAATCTATTACTGCGTGGCAACTTCCTATCAGATTGCCGCCCACCATTCTGTTGATTCCTCCGTGTATCGTCGAGTCTGAGCCGTTGAATAATCAAGGAAAGTTTGTGTTTATTCACCTTAGTGATTTTTAAATCGCGAAATGCTTTTTGTGGAAGCTCATGAGAAATAACAGACGTAGCATAAATGAAAAGCAATAGGAAAGACGGCGGGGACATCTGCAAATGAATGTAAATAGGTGACTGTAAGGAGATGAAATTAATAATGAAAGATATATAAATAGAATGGCAAGGTTGCGAATATGAATCAGAAGCGAATGATATATTAAAGGCGACGACGTTCGTGATCATGGGCGAAAATGATAAGAAGGTGGGTAAGATAAGAAAATGGAGAATTTCTTTCAGTCCTAATCATGACTTTCCCCCGTTTCTAGCCACACAATTCGTTCTTTCAGCTGCCTTTTAATAGTCTCGAGAAAAGTCTAATCTGAACGGATAGTAGTACAGTAGAGTGAGACCTGCCATCTAGAGATTATTACAAAGTTTGTTTCTAGTTTGAGGAACACGAATGAAGACGCAGGCGAAAGTGGTTTGTGGAACCGAGGTGAAAAGAAAGTCGGCGGAAACGTGACGAACGAGATGCGCCGCCGTCGTCGGACTTAATGTACGCAGCTGGTCATCAGCGTACATGCGTAATTGATAGAAAAATTCGTGGAAGAGGGATTGGAATGAAACATAATAGAACTGGAAGACTCATGAGATTTGATAAGGATTGAGGGCGAAAACAATCAAAAAGGGCGTCAAGAATTTAGAAAAAAATGGAAATGAACGAGGGAACGCGATGAAGTGAAGCGGACGGAAAGGAGAAGGATTCGTAGTACAAAAGCGACGTTCTATAAAAAAATACAAAAGAGAGTGATAGTCTTTGTATGGTTTTCAAAGACATTTTTAGCCTCCGACGAAATCTTCATTTCTTGAATGGAATGGTAAACCTTGTATATATATAATAGATTTCCTATTCAAGAATAATGATAGCCGTTCTTTATTCTCCGTGGAGAGTACAAATCACCAAAGCGGAAATATGGTTCATTGCATTAGACATTTCAATTTGAAAAACGCCCGCTCAATTGCAGATTAAAAAGTTGAAAATATCCAAAATAAACTTTGACACAAAAGTCCGTAGACAAATTTGTTTTATTTATTAAAAATATTTAAGCTTAATTAAAGTTCTTAAACATTTTATATTATTCAAAGAATACTTTAAAATTTTAATTCAATTCAATATTTATTTAAAACAAAATTAATTTAAAAAGTTTATATAAACAAAAAAAAACAAAAAAGTGACACAAAAGTCCATGGACAAGTTTGTTTTATTTATTAAAAATATTTAAACTTAATTAAAATTCTTTAAAATATTTTATATTATTTAGAGAATACTTTAAAACTAAAAATTCAATATTTAGTTTCAAAAAATTTATATAAATTAAAATTAAAAAAAAAAAAACCTTTAAGAAGTGACACAAAAGTCCGTGGACAAAAAATTTAAAAATAGCTTAATAATTAGTATTTTCTGCCAATTTTTTTGGATTAACAAAAATAGGAAAAAAGGATACTTTGGAAAAGAGTTGCAGCTTTAAAAAGTGGAAAATATTAAAAAAAAAGCAACAATTTCCAGCAACAATTACTGAAAGAATTTGCGACATTTTGCTACATTCTGAACCTTTCTTGAATTAAATTAAAGAATTTTTGAATTTTATTTCCTGAATAATTAGAAGGAAAATCATTAGAATCATTATCCTAAACAGTTGAATTGACATAGATAACGAAAGAATCAATTTATGATCTATCGCATCTTTCGGGTCCTTGGTTTCTGCCAAAAACCTGCTGAATAAAGCAATTCACCTATTTTCTCCACATTGCCACTCACTGAATTTTAAAAGATAAAACTGGCCAAATGGCAAATGGCAAAATAGCAGACCGAATGGCTGCAAGTTGCCCAAAATTTTGTGCAATCACATCATTCTACTGTCCCAATATCCGCGCTGAAACCCCCAGAAAACCTCGTGGCTCATTCCTAAGAGGCATCGTCAATTTTGTGAATCCCGAGGGTTTTTGAGAATTGAGGAATTGATGTCGCGCACCCATCGTCTATATTATCCTTGCAATATGAACCGAAACGGGCCGACACGTGGCATTGCACAACTGTTTTCAAATTGACAATTTTTGCTCAGTAGACATCCAAAATTGTAGGTCTAAAACCGTTTCATCAACAGAGTGTAAATGTAAATCCACAAAGAAAGTTGTAGTGAAACCAGAAATCGTTAAGCAGGCTGACAGAATGCGGGTCAATTTTCAAAACCATGTCTATCCAAATCGCAAGTCTGATCTGCATTACTTTTATTGAAAAACCATCGAATTTTGAAAAAAAATGCATCTTTTGAAAACCTGAAATTGCTACCTTCATTCATATTCTATGAAAATTTTCAGACACTTTCAGACAAATTATAAAACCAAATATGTAAACATCAATCCTCAACTAAAATCTCAACGTGCGATTTTGAATTTCTTCAAAATTCTTCTTTAAATTAGTTCCCATTCCGTCTTCGCCGGAAATAACGTAACGAAAGACATCCATTATATGCCGGGTTTTCAATAAATATTTCTTATAAATTCGTATAATTTAATGGGAAACTGACAAACACTGATTTTCTGATTATTACGGGAAGCAAGAATTGGGTGACTAACTATTGCCGACATTCTCATTTCGGAAAAGAAGAAGAAGGATAAATGAAGAAATGCTAGACGGAGTTCACACTGAGGGTAGGTTCATCTCTCAACCTTTTGATTTTCTGATTTTCTCGCAGAAGACTATGAAAAGTTGCAGCTAAACACGTTAATTCTCAATACCCTTCCACGATTTCAGTACAGAATACGGTGATTTCAAAGGGACATCTTTTGTGAGCGCGGGTAATGGTAGACCAAAAAAGTTATTTAATTCAAAATAAAATGGTTGGAAGCATGGAATATTAGAAGCAGGTTACTAGGAGATGTTAAGATCCTGAAAGAAGAAGCAAGCAGACCCAATACCCAATAAACCGTTGAGAACGGAACAAACGAACAAGCGAATGAGTACTTCTGGGCGAAGATGAACACAAACTTATTTGCGCCTGAACCAGTTTACTTAGGAAGTAAAGACCGGGGCTGGATGCGGGATAGAAATAGGATGACACAGCAGAAGGCGTAACTTGATTAACTGATAAGAGAACGTCCTGTCACAACTTTCGAAAATGGTTTTGAAATCATTTTGGAATTGAACACTGCAGTTTCTAGATGTAAGTGGGTGTAGTCTGATTCCTGAGAGAATTGAAAGTCGACTATCGGAAAGAATCCGGAAATTGGCCAAGTTTCCATAAAATATATCGATTTTCAAATTTGTTCGCAACTTGATCTGCAACAAGCATCCAATGATGATCAGAAATAACTAAAATCGAAGAGGTGGAGTATGTCTTAGCTTGGATGGCTACTCAACTCACGATATGAGCTAGAACAGGAACTCCACAGAAGAAGACGTGCAGCATGAGCAGGTGCCCCCCCCCCCGAATTCGAGCTCAACTCTTCAACTCCATAGTTTTTCCTGCGCTCACATACTCACAGCCACGCTGAAAGGTAACGCATGCATCATTAGAAAGAAGACTAATAAGAATGTTCCTTGCGGAAAAACACCAACAAGACATACACTCTCTCCTAAATCACGGACCCATTAAAATACCTCAAAAAGCCAAAATGAGGATATGATCTCAAAGTAGAGATAAGCCGAAGAAGAAGCTGTTGCCATTTGCACTATTAAAGGAGCTAGTCAACCCATATCCAGCAAGAAGATACGGGCCAAAATGTTAGATTCTACGATTCTCCCTGCGTTTTGCTATGGATCTGAGACCTGGGCCGATAACAAGACTACATCTATGATTCTAACAAGAACTCAACGATCCTTAGAAATATCATTATTGGGAACTAATCGAAGGGAACAACGAGAGCAGAATCTAAGAAGCACCGATCTACGGCAAAAATTCGGGACGGCTACTAGTCCCAAGTCACACAGGATCGAAACGAATGGAAAGATACGTGTACCCGGCGCTGAGAACATCCAAAGCCGACTGCCGGGTTTCTATGTATCTAATTAAGTAAGTAAGTATCCAAAGACCAATCACCAAATGTAGCGCTTCGGTACATCTGGAGGCATTGTGGATGATAAGATGCCAGAACTGCCAGAACTGCTGAAGGAGTGGGCGTTTCAATGGGTATTGAGTTTCACAAAATTAAATATATTTCTATCGGATCGGGGAGAGCAGAGTTGAGGAATAAACAGGCGGCGAAGCATTCTGGCCAGTTTTCCGAATGACTAGAAATTTATGTAACAGTTTCTTGCTAGCGTCAAAAGAAAATGGCAATCACCCGATTAAATTGCGCCATTATTTGTATATTGACTAGACAATTGCCTTTTAGAGAATGAATAAGCCAATTCTTGTTTTATATAAAAGAAAAAGATGACACAAGCTGGAATGTTTCAGAAGGCTCAAAATTGTAGTCTTCTCGGATTCACCTCGTTTCTTCCTTCAATTCACCGACGATGCAAAGCATGTGAAATTTAGCTTTGTGCTTGCTATTGCCAGTTTAGCTTTTCTTGAATCAAATTACATGGACCTTTGAAAAATGTACATTTATTATCGAATCGGGAAAGGTCAGCCAACGGTGAAAAACGTTTTCACCGGATAAAATCATTAGAAATTAAGAATGATCGTTCATTCATCGTCGATGCTTTCCATTGTGTATGGGGCAATCCACGGATGTGACATAACTTGAGAAGCAAGGGGACGTCGTTCTTCGTTTTTGTCCATCAATCTGGATACCAAGTCTTTGGCCTCTGAAATAATCGTTGAGATTTATAATAGAATTACGGCTTAAAATACATACTAATTGAAATTCCCTTCCATTCCGGCATATCCATGTTTGGATTGGTCTGCATGATCAACTTAAACAGTTTCGTCTGATCTGGAGCCCGGAATGGTGCATAACCAACGAGCATTACATACAGAACCACGCCAAGGGACCAAATGTCGCATCTAGTGGTATAGCCCGTTTCACGAAGAACTTCTGGGGCGCAATATGTCGGCGTGCCACAGATTCGGTAGAGTGTCCCGAGAACATGGCAGGCCAATCCGAAATCGCATAGCTTCACGCTGAATTTATCGACTAGAAGAAGGTTTTCCGGCTTCACATCGCGATGAACCACGTTCCTTTCATGCAAGTAGGAGAGCGCCGAAGCTACTTGCAGAGTTATCATTGCAGCATCCGGCTCTTCAATTCTTCCGTTTTTCCGTATTGTTTCATATAAATCTCCATACTGAAACTGTTAAAACTTGGAATTGGAGCAGCTTCCTCCACAATTAAAGTCGTATTTATAAGTTTCAGAGAATCAACCTAATCAATGCTCGTCTCTAATCACCTGTGCATGCTCAAAAAAGATAAAGTACTGAGTATCAGTACTGAAAGCGTCTATAATCGAAATGATGTGCTCGTGCTGAATGAGAGAAAGCATCTCCACTTCATTGTCCACAAAAAAACATTTTCCACGCATTGCTCTCTTTTCCACTTGCTGCAAAAAATTCGTTTTGAGAGGAAATTAAACTCCCAGTCCCGGTGTGTGTGGTGGCGAACCTTAAGCGCACACTTCGTTCCATCTCCTTTTCGTCTGGCCAAATGCACACTTGAAAAGTTGCCTTTGCCGATTATAGCACCAATATCATAATGCTGTTCAATGTCCTGACGACCGCCAACCCGTTGAATCCATTTGGAGACCTACAGGATGGGGAATAAATATAGCGCCGTATTCAAGATGGTGTAATAACTTCAAATCGAAAGATTTCATTCTGAAAATCAACAAAAATGATTATTAAACAACAACAACAACAAGTATTAACAGTTTTCGAATCTTTCTTCTTTCGCTTTGACGACTTCTTGAAGTCTCTTCTGGTAAGCGTCGACGACGCATCGGAGGTAGTGCGATGCCAATTTCTCCGATTGTATCACTAAGGATTGAAGGAATATTTGATCCAACAAGTATCCACTAACAATTATCCGAATTTGGGAATCTCTGACAGCTGCATGGGATAATTTAGACGTTGACTATCTCCGTGACGTCTTCTACTCTTACCAGAAGAGACTTCAAAGTGAAAGGAGGAACATTCAAAAACTGTTAATGCTTTAATTTTTGTTGTTGTTTAATAATAATCATTTTTGTTGATTTTCAGAAAAAAAATCTTTCGGTTTGAAGTTTTGAATGCGGCGCTATATTTATTCCCCACCCTGTACAAAAGTGAAAGAAGTTAAAAGAAGACAGTGAGACGCTGCAACAATTCCATTAGCGACTTCTCGTGTTGCGTAACTATCCGGAATGTATGTACACCACTGAATGTCATTCTTTGCAAAATCTAAAAGCGAGCGGCCAGAGAAGATAAATACCTATTATTGTTATGGCGGGCATGCCTAGACGGGAAATGGGAGGGAACAAGTATTTCGCGTTCAAGAGCGTCTTTCAGACGTGTTCCATTTGAGGAGAATGCTGAATGCTGCGCGGGTGAACGAAGTCAGATGCGGCGATGCGGATGATCAGTTTCCGAAAAATTCGAGAATTAGCTAATTCTAGAAAATTGCTTCGCAAAGTACTAAAAAATGGAAAAACGGGAGATCACGAGATCGAAAATTTGCTGTTACCACCAATGTCATTGTACAGCAAAATTTCATTGAAATTACTCAAATGGAATCTTTCGAAAAATTCGCGATCTTTGATTCATAATATCCAGAATTCAAGTTGCGCTAAAACCAGGCCATTACAATGTCAGATGAGGGTAAGTCCGGCAATTTAAGATTAATGAGCCCGGTGTCGCCGCACAAGCTTTTTAAGCTTCAAAATGGTAGATAACTGCTCAAGAAGAATCACAAATTGTAGAGCACCGTATGCTTCATAACGTCGCTGAAAAATTGCATTCGTGGAATGAATTGATTCCAGCCAAAAATGAGGTTTGGAGCACATTCCCCTGCGAATTCGTTAATTATGCCTTTGCCAAATTGGACAATTAAAATCAGTTTCTAAGACGCATCTTTGAGAAATTTTCAGCTCTAAATCGTTGCCCCCCCCCACCTTCGGTAGTTTCAAGAAGTTTGTGTAAGACAGCCTTGCTCGATGAGTCAGCCTGCACAAAATACCTATTGGGACCATTTCCGGTGACTCCTCCGCCCACTTTTTGTCGTTTTCGTACTAGTCTCCGCTCCAAACATATGATGCAATAACAAAAATGTCTGGAGGCACGCCACTTGCACAAGCAGAAAGTAAAAGTAAAACGAGTGGACGGAAGCCGAATGGACATTCAGAAAGTGCACATATATACGAATAGTGTATAGTTGCTGTACCTCTGCATCTATTACGAATGTATATTTTTAAAAAAGAAACTACATAAGAGCAGAGGATTGCTGTGAGTTCAGCAATCTTTTTGCACCTAAACACTCGTGGCTCACTCCAAAAAATCCTTCGTTGACGTGCCGCGAGGAAGTGTGGACCATTCGAGGTTGCTTCTCTACTTCACGAGACGCATCGTTGTTGTTTCGGTCGAGTGAAACTCCTAAAAAATGCAATATTTCATCAGAAATTTTGAATAAATGAGCACTTTTTAAAGGGCTCTGGTGATCTTTCTCAAGAAAAAAAAACGTTAAATGAATCTGCTGAAATCATAGTCGAAGTGTGTTTGATGACGTGTTATCTAATGCTTACCTTTCCGGCTTCGCTTGTCGTAGAGTGCGGTAACTGAGCTAGAGCGAGCTCTCATTTTCTTCACACGGAAGCCAGAAGATGAGCTGAAAATGAGATTACTGATTACAGTACAGCGAATAGGTGCAACTAAAGAATGTTAAATGCGTCTTCTCAAAAGAATGTATTGTGGCTGAGAACAACAAAAATAGTTATAGTCTGAGAGCACTTGCTCCGACTTGCTCCGGTCAAAGACTGGAGGAGAAGGTTGAGAACACAAAAAAAAACGAAACGAATTTCTAAAACTTTCATAAAAGGAAATGAGTAGAATGCAAGAATAAATGTTGAAGAGTGCGGAAGGTGCGGAGACACCGCATTGAGTTACCCGGGGAAACGGCCGCCGGACACTGGCCACTATTTAGGGAGTGAAGACGGCAAAATGGGGCGGAGCCCGAGTGACCAGCTCAAAAAAGAAAAGAGTGAGGAACAAAAGGAGACCACGGCACCCACCGACAGCGGCTGCCACCAAATGTGAGGAATTACTATAGTAAAATGGATGGAAGAAATGGGCGGGGCTAGTACGATTGTTTTCCAGAAGGCAACGAAGATTGTTAGCTTGAATTCTGAATACTTCGTCAAATGGGTAACATAACAGAAAGTCAACTCTAATAGAAGGCCACTCTTATGTATTCAAAAAATTGATGAAAACCGTAGGGGTTTTGAGTACGATAATTCACTATAAATTGAGCTTTTTATAGACAGATTAGTGGATCTTTTTAAGGCGATTTAATAACGGGAAGTCACTTTTTAAAATACTTCTGAAATTGTGCTGATTGAAGAACGTGGGCACTGCATGCTTCCAATCCGGTCCGAAATGAGTCCCATTTGGGTCTGTTCATAACTTTTTTTTACATCGAAATATACTTTTTAAAAAGATTGTGAATCGGTGATCATATTCTGTTTTACACGAGTAAACTAATTAATATCAGACTTGAAGCAGTTGAAGCAGACACCATCGTTCATCCCGTGGTCACATACGGATCTGAAACCTGGACCCTTACACAGATAATCGCTGAAAGAATCCGTGTGACGCATTTATCGCTAGAAAGAAGTTTAATAGGAATGATCCTCGCGGAACAACGCCAACGAGCCTTACACCTTACCAGACCCCCGAAGGATCACCAACTCAACTATATCAAAAAGAAAAAAGGATGGGCTGGGCACATTATGCGAAGAACCATGGATTAGTTCAACTTCCAAATTTCGGTTATTTTCCAAAATAATTCCTTGAGCTCTTCACGGGATCTTCACCAGAATCAATCGAGTTCCTGCAAAATATCCGATCTACAACGATTCCTTGGCAATATGCTCGATGGTTGCAAAATTTGATATTCCGAAAGGTGCAGGTCCATACGCATTCCGACTACATAGACAAGTATATCATGTGATTGGCGCACTTCTCCCAGATGAAGGACAAGATCATAAATTCGCGCAATTCTTCATCCTGGACACAGAAGAAGCAGCCGAACAACTTGAATCTCGCGATTCAGAAGATCAATAGGATGTGATCTAAAGATCTATATATGCAGTTGATCTGATTGCTCCACAAATACAATTGGTTTGTAAATTCGTTCAAAATGATGCGCGAAAAAGAAGATGAAGAGGATGAGTTAGCCAGAGTCGAAAACTGAGACTTATAGGATGTGAAGATAGCATTTCGGAAAGGGAAAATCTTGAATCCGAACAGGTTAGGGATGAAGTCTGAAACTTTAGAAATTCACAATAGAGAAAACTTTTTTTGGCTCAGACATCGAATGTCTGAATTTTTCAAAACTTTAAATTTCTCAGGTACTAACTCCACACAGCGGATGAAATTTCTTTATTTTTTGCTTTTTTTCAGCAAGATCGATATCGTTTAAACCTGTTTCATGAACTTGTTTGTAACCGAACTATTATACAACGAAAGTCATATAAATACTTCACGTAATGTATTCTGTCAATTTAATTGTACAGGTGAGGAATAAATATAGCGCCGCATTCAAGATGGTGTAATAACTTCAAATCGAAAGATTTTTCTTCTGAAAATCAACTCTTCCTTCCTCCGTTCGCTTTGATGAATGCCTGAAGTCTCTTCGGATAAGAGCCGACGATGGCACGGAGGTAGTCTAGGGTGACTTTGGCTCCAACAGGGAATACCATATCGAGAAGATTCTTCAGACGGAGGTGTTGCCGTGGTTCAAATCCCACGTTGTGGATGGCAATCGGATATACCAGCAGAACAGAGCGCCAACTGACTCCGCAGGGGTGCGAAGCCAATTTCCCCGATTTTATCATTAAGGATCAATGGACAGCTTCGACTCCAGACTTCAATTCAATGGATTTTGCTGTGTGCGGGATATTGGACCCAACAAGTATCCACGAACAATTATCCAAATTTGGGAGCCCTAAAGATCGCTCTGACAGCTGAATGGGACAATTTGGACGTTGAGTACCTCCGTCTTGAATGCGGCGCTATATTTATTCCCCATCCCGTACAGGAACGAAACATGAAACGAATATTCTGTTTTTAAGACCGTAATTTGACTGTCATCCAATAAATAAAATATGAAATGAATTCCAGACGTTTATAAATATCTAAGTTATTACGCTGCAAAATAAACTGAAAGGTTGTCAGTGTTTTCATATTAAATGGTGAAATCATTTGGGTATACTTCCTTGCGAATGCGTTCCATGTATTCAATAAGCTGTGGGAAATCCTTTTCGAGCACATCTGAGACATGAGTGCGGTATGAATAGTAGATCGATCCAAGTTGGCCGAAGACAGTAGCGTCAGTCTGAAATTTCCGTTGTTTTCCGTTAGATGCTGATGTAGCTAACCGGCGTAATTTTGTCACCGAACAGGAATTTGCCTTTGATCGAATTTTGAATAGCTTTCAGATCTCTGCGCAAAAGTTCATCAAGCTCTAGTGGCTCGAAGTCTCCAATAGATGAAACAGATCGAGCGTATAGTTTTTTACCCAAATCAGCTCTCAATAGTGGAACAAGTATTGGTGAAAGAAATGTTGGTAAATTGAGAAAATCAATAAAGATTTTATAGAACAGATCAGAGGCGCTTTTATGACGAATGAGTATGCTGAAAAGAAATTAGGTTTTGCACTCTGCCTTTCAAATATTATTGTACTTACTAAAAGAGATGGTTGTCTGTCATTCTGCTTATAGCAACCGACTGAGCTTCCTGTTCGTCTGGTAGACTCTAAAACAAGTGATGTTGGTTTGTGATCTTTCTTTTCACAAATATCTCACTGGAATCTTGAAGTGCTGTCTCAAGCGTAACTCAATCAAATCAGAATCAGCGATATGCTCTCCATTCAGCTCAATGAACGGCAATGTTCCATTTCTTGAGCGAAGTGTGGTCTCCACAACCTGAGAAAGGCAATGAAAAAATCAAGGAATTGAATGAAGCACACCTCATGTGGAATGTTGTAGACCCTGCAGAGAATCTCAATTTTCATGCAGAACGGAGAGAGATTCGGGCAACTCTTCAGCCTCTTGAATTGATAAAGATACACCGTATCTTTTTTGTAGTCGACTTTGTGAATCTGGTAGTGAAATTATCCATTGCGATTGTCTTTTGGTGAACTCACTGCTGGCTTTGGATTAATAGTTGGCGGAGTGAACAACTTTTTGTAGATGTAGACAACGATTGCTCCAACGACGAAAGCAGCGGTCACAGGATTGCAGTACTCCATTCTGCAACAAGATCAGTGGGGAGAAGAAAACAAAACATTTTTGGTAATTTTCCAGAATCGCCTCCCCCCCCTCCACACCTCTATCGGTCCCCCCATAACCGGAATCACCCCCCCCCCCCCTACCACAGTTATGTTTTCGATTACTTTAGGATGTGGGGGACTATTCTGTGAGGTATAAATATCTGAACTGCCCCCCAACCTATTGATGTGGGGGGCGACTCCGGAAGAAAGGTAATCATTCCCAATGACCCCCCACATTATATCTTTATTATCCCTCCCCCCCCCCCCCCATTCTTCTAGGACCCCTCGTGACCCCAAATTTCAGGAAATTATTAAATCCCCTGGGTTTTAATCGGGAATCATGTATCTGCAACGTGGATAACCCCCATCGAAACTGGTTTCATATGAGGTCGTTTCGACATAATTTTTGGATGAATAAAATACAAATGGGGGGGGGGGGCGATTCCGGTTCATTCCAGTGGGGGGTAATACCGAGGTTTGTTGGGGGGGGGGGGGAGAATACAGTTAAAATACAACATTTTTTTACCAAAGATAAGTGTTTTGTTTGATATAATTTTAAAAAGTCTTGAATACTTTAAATGGAATCGTAGCTGATGCAAATGCAAGAATAAGAATTATTCTGAACAGTTGCCAAATGTAAGGCGAAAGACGAAATAAGAGAGACCGTGTCGTCTCGTCTTTGTCTTCGTCTTTGTCTAACGCAGAGATAGACATTGTGTTGGCACATATTCATCTTAATTGACGACGTAAGACGAACGAAGACGAATTTTTGTTTTCGTCTTTCGGGAAAGTATATACAAGGGAACCATGTTTAGCCTTCATCTCTGAATTGTTTCTAAATTTGCTCATTTATAGTTTCGAATACGGGCTTTCTCGTGGTGTATTTGGTTTTCTGCACAAATTTCTAGAAGTCGAGAAAATTCCATCTGAAAATATTCTGTTTTTTGCTCTCCTCCTTCTTTTCCACTTTCCCCCTTTCCTCTATACATTCTCAACAATGGAAAAAGCGAGCGAATTGAGAGAAATAGGGTTTAAAATTCTTCCAACATCAAAGAAAAAAAAAGTAAACTGACAATGACGGAATCGAACCCCAAACTTGTGATTCCTATTCATCCCCACTATCCACTCGGCCACTTTTGCTCGCTTTTTCCACAGTGAAGAATGTATAGAGGAAAGGGGGGAAAGTGGAAAGGAAGGAGGAGAGCAAAAAACAGTATATTTTCAGATGGAATTTTCTCGACTTCTAGAAATTTGTGCAGAAAACCAAATACACCACGAGAAAGCCCGTATTCGAAACTATAAATGAGCAAATTTAGAAAAAATTCTGAGATGATGGCAAAACATGGTTCCCTTGTTAGTCAAATGTGACGTGAAAAGTGTTCGCACTTTTTTTTCCCTCGGATTGCGTGTATGCTAGAACTATTTTTTTGAGAGCAATGGAATATTTAATGAAATTTTTTGAATGGAACATTATTAATATAAGAAAATGTCAAATTAATAGTCTCTAAACTGAATGAAAACTTGTAGAAAAATGAAGCGCTCACTTGTATTTATACTGATGGTGTGTGACTGCGAGAAGGATGCAGTCAAGGATCTCGTGTCTTCAGAAGACTCCTCTCCTATTGAGCGCACGTATAAATCTGTTTGTCTGCGACTCCGATAGCTGACATAAACAACGAAACACCACTGTTGAGAAATGCTTGAACAAAAGTCAACAAAAATGATGACAAAAGTGAATTGTTTTTCGATCTAATAGCATTTATCAAAGCATTCTCTCGCATGCTTCTCTCCGGATTCCTCCGGATTCGCTCTCTGATGGCTTTGACGGTATCAGGAGTCACCGGATACCGGATGACCGCTTCTCCTCTTCTCCTTCAGAGTTCTTAGCTCTGTGATCCGAAATAGAGTTTGATTCACTACTGATTTTCCGACACCTAGCTTCTCAACGATCTCCAAAGAAGTCATCTCCTCTTTGCACATTTCACAATGGCAGATCGCCTTCAAAGTGAATATAATTCGCTAAAATTTTCGGAAATAGCTAAAAGCAAAATACCAAATTAAAAAAATGATACTGTGTGCCACACAAACCGTTCTACAGACGTCAGAGTTTAAGCAAATTTTCGGCGCTATATTTATTTCGCACTCTGCAGAGTGTACTCAATGAACACGTGTCTTCAGAAGACTCCTCTCCTGTCAAACGCACGTATAAATCTGTTTGTCTGCGACTCTGATAGCTGACATAAATAACGAAACACCACTGTTGCTTGAAAATGCTTGAACAAAAGTCACCAAAATGATGACAAAATTGAATTGTTTTTCGGTCAAATAGCAATTATCAAAACCATTAGGACCAAGGGCCCCGCTATCGAGCGAAGAAGTGTAAGACGTAAGACGAAAAATGATGACAACTTCTCTGCTATTCTTTACACGTTCTCCGCTACTCCACCACCTTCACAAAATGTTACACAACTTACATAAGATCTTTGGATGAATGCGCTTTTATTGTTACTTTTTCTGTTCTCAGAAACCATGTAAACCGTTTCGAATTCATTCAAAAATCTTTCATTTGTCGTGTTTCTAAAAACTATAGCTTTCTTTATTTCCCTTATTTTGGATTCCCTTCAAAAGTATTTATTATACGTTACGCAAATTCCATAAAGGTATCATATTATGGTTTTTCGACATATCTCATTCGATATAGAACGAATCAATCTTTTTTCACAGTTTGTTCATGAAGCAACAATGTATCAGTAAAAATTGGATTTGTGAGACTAATTCGAAATTGAGTAATTTGAAAAAGAACGAAAACAGCAAAAACCCATATTTCTTCAATGAAACTTCGTGCTCTTAGAAATTGTTCTATCTGCGAGATTACATATTTTGTGGGAAACATTTGCATCGTTACTGTTTGGCATCTGCGGCGCATGGATCGATGATTGTGTAAATGTTGATTGGGAATCTTCTTCCACTCCTCCTCGAGAAGTTTGTACTTCTCGTCGATGTTTGAAGCAGTTTTACCGGTCAATCTCTTTTCAAATTCCTCCCATAGATGCTCAATAATGTTCTGGCCCGAGCATTGATTCAGCCAATCCTAAAGAGTGACACGGCGGCGGTTGAACCAGCTGCGCACGTGTTGAGAACGATGCTTGGGATCATTATCTTGCTGGTACAGAAAGGTACGGCCTACGCTAGAAAGTGCCCAGAGTCTCATGGTGTTCTCCAAACATCCTCATATCCATAGCGATCGAGATTACCGACGATGCAATCGAGAGGACCCATTCCCGTGGCGGAGAAGCAGCCCCAAACCATCTGGTTCAGAAGTCATCTTCATTGGACCCGCCAGGACTGGTCCACTATTGTGTGGTCGGACGAAAGCAAGTGCAACTTGTTTGGAAGTGACGGTGTGAAGTGGATTCGTCGTCCTACCGGCATTCGCTACGTCCCCAAGTATCAACTGCCAACCATAAAGCACGGTGACGGTTCCTGCGTTGTTTGGGGCTGCTTCTCCGCCACGGGAATGGGTCCTCTCGAGTGCATCGTCGGTAATCTCGATCGCTATGGATATGAGGATGTTTTGGAGAACACTATGAGACTCTGGGCACTTTCTAGCGTAGGTCGTACCTTTCTGTACCAGCAAGATAATGATCCCAAGCATCGTTCTCAACACGTGCGCAGCTGGTTCAACCGCCGCCGTGTCACTCTTTTGGATTGGCTGAATCAATGCTCGGGCCAGAACATTATTGAGCATCTATGGGAGGAATTTGAAAAGAGATTGACCGGTAAAACTGCTTCAAACATCGACAAGAAGTTCAAATTTCTCCAGGAGGAGTGGAAGAAGATTCTCCAATCAACCATCGACACAATGATCGATTATATGCTCAGTAGATGCCAGGCAGTAATTGGTACAAATAATTTTCCCCCAAAATATTGAAATCTCGCAGATAGAACAATTTCTAAGAGCACGAAGTTTTATTGAAGAAATATCGGTTTTTGTTGTTTTCGTTCTTTTTCAAATTACTCAATTATGAATTAGTCTCACAAATCCAATGTTCTTAACTGAAACATTGTTGCTTCATGAACAAACTGTGAAAAAATCAGATTGATTCGTTCTATATCGAATGAGATATGTCGAAAACCATAATATGATACCTTTATGGCCGGTACTGTATATGAAATTTATGTGAAACTGGCGCGTGTCAACATTATTTTTGATTCCGTTTTGCAAAAAAAAAGAAAATAATATTTCTCAATTTTCTTTAAATCTACTCAAATGGAATCTTTCAAAAAATTCTCGATCTTTGATTCATAATATCCAGAATTCAAGCTGCGCTAAAAACAGGCCATTACAATGTCAGATGAGGGTAAGTCCGGCAATTTGAGATTAATGAGCCGGGTGTCGCTGCACAAGCTTTTTAAGCTTCAAAATGGTAGATAACTGCTCAAGAAGAGCCATAAATTGTAAACCACCGTATGCTTTATAACGTCGCTGAAAAGTTGCATTCGTGGAATGAATTGATTCCAGCGAAACATGAGGTTTGGAGCACATTCCCCGGGGAATTCGTTAATAATGCCTTTGCCAAATTGGACAATTAAAATCAGTGTTTAAGACGTATCTTTGAGTAATTTTCAGCTTTGAATCGTTGCCCCCCCCCCCACCTTCGGTAGTTTTAAGAAGTTTGTGTTAGACAGCCTTGCTCGATGAGTCAACCTGCACAAAATACCTATTGGGACCATTTCCGGTGACTCCTCTGCCCACTTTTTGCCGTTTTCGTACTAGTCTCCGCGCCAAACATATGATGCAATAACAGAAATATCTGGAGGCACGCCACTTGCACAAGCAGAAAGTAAAAGTAAAACGAGTGGACGGAAACCGAATGGACATTCAGAACGTGCACACATATACGAATAGTGTATACAGGGTGGCCGCTAATTACCCGCACACGATAAAACGGCTACGGCTATAAAACTGGAACCAAAAATCAAAGAGATTTGGGAATTAACAAAAAGTTTATTGAAATGACAACAAAAAACGTAAATTAATCTTGTTCCAATGCGGTCACCTCGCTTGCGGATGACAGCCCGAAGACGTCGCGGGTAAGCATCAACTGTGGCACGCAGGTAATTGGCTGACAATTTGTCGCATTCCCTGAGCAAAGTCTTCTTCAGAGCAGCCACACTTGAATGGGGTTGAGCATTGACCTTGCTCTGCAAGACCCCCCACACGGAGTAATTCAAGGGATTCAGGTCTGGCGAGGATTCCGAGCTATCTAGCAATCGTTGCTCCACTGATTCCGGACTTGAACATAGGGATAATGGTAGCACGGTGGGGAGAAGCACGTGCCATTTGGCTAAAACATAACTTATGAAGCTGAAACTTGGGAAAATAGTGAAAAATACATAAATAAATAAAACAATTGAATTTATCCGCCCCACTGATGCGTCAATTTTTGCCAGCTTGGCGCGGAACTCGTGCACGGGTAATTAGCGGCCACCCTGTAGTTGTTGTACCTCTGCATCCATTACGAATCTATAATATATTTTTTAAAAATAAACTACATAAGAGCCGCGGATTGCTGTGAGTTCAGCAATCTTTTTGCACCTAAAAACTTGTGGCTCACTCCAAAAAATCCTTCGTTGACGTGCCGCGAGGAAGTTGCATTTATACGAAATTTATGAGAAACTGGCACTCAATTCACGCGAAACATGTGGTAAACGTGTGTCAACGATCCGTTAAAACATTATTTTTGATTTCGTTTTGCAAGAAAAAAGGAATATTTCTCTCAAGTTTGGGTTATGGTTTGCACCGATTTCTGAACTTTTCAATACTTGTTTCACACAATGATTGCACACATTTATTTCAAATAAACCTTTGATTAATTGCTTCACAGTGCATTTTAATCGAGAAGATGTAAAAGGGAAAAACCAAACGACGAAGGAACCTGCAATATTCCAATGGTCCAGTAGTGGAACGGGAAGTGGAGCGGCAGCGATGTAACGCGCGCGAAGAAAGTCATTCTTCCGGTATTAGTTCAGCACAGTTATTCCACGAGGACAGATTGCAAATAAGAACTCCGTTTGTCTACAGGTGCGGAAATTTGGACGAACTGGAAAGATGGCGGTAGTGAACATAAGCCCCCCACACACATTTAACCCCCCACAAGTGTAATTGATCCCCCCCCCCCCAAGGTAGAGTTGAGCTCCCCAAAGATAATGTTTGGTCCCCCACCGTAGTAGATTTTTCTGTGGGGGATTTGAATTCACGGTTTGTGCGTGGGGACGCAATTTCCCTATATGGAGGGGGCCTGTAGTCAGTGAACATAAACTCCCCTCCGTTGATTTTGGGGGGTGTAAGTTCACAGGAGGGGTTTGTGAACAAAAGAACCCCACCAGAAGCAGATAAACCCCCCGCTCAGGAACTTTAGCCCCCCCCCCCCACCAAACTACTTCCTAGGATACCACGTTCAAAATTATTCCGACCGATACTGTGCCATACAATTTCAATAATACTAAACACATTTATTTAATATAGCAGTTCGTGAAGGTCTTATTGTAAGCGGGAGTTCGTATTCCATGAAAAAGCGGGGGATTATCTTTTTCGATTGGGTGGGGGGCTACTTTTCTATATGGGGTTATTTTTCCAATTGAGGGGGGCTAATGTTCACTCTGCCCACATTACTTCGTGAGATCTGCAACGAATCTAAAATGTAATAGGAAAAGAGTCCTGAATCCACTTTTTATATACTAAGCGAATAGTTCTGTCTGTCCAGGATCTTCAACGAGGACCTTCCATGACCTATTTTCATATACTTTGATATTTTTTGAATAACTCAAAAGAACATTGGGCCGTCCCGCAACACGATGGTTCGATGCACTGAAGAAATTCAATACTCCCGATGGCAACTGATCCCAAGCCGCATAGGACCGAAATAAATGGAAAGAGACGTGTGCGCGTCTGACCATGTCTGTAAACAGTTTTAAATGTATTGGACCCAAAACCAACATTCTTAGAAACTATTTATAGTATCCAAAAATATAAAAATATGAAAAAAAAAAAACGAAAAAATTGAAAAAAAAACATTTTTTTTGGAAATGATGCAATTTTCTTGTACGCAATTTGTCGTCATCGTGTACGACATGACATGTACAGTAACATTTTCAGATCGATGCCTCAAATTTCAGCAAAGTTACTATCAAAAAACCGTTTGCGAATACCTTTTTGGGCAGTACTGTACATACATACATTCATTAGAAATCATTTCCTCGACTAGAAGTTTCCAATGACTTCAGGGAGTTTTCGGCAAGGTGCCGCTGGTAAAGAATCGCTCTCCGACGGTAAGCAAACTTTTCTGCACGGAATCTTGCTTTTTTGTGCATTAATTCGACTCCAAAGCATCATTTAGTTGAGGAGCAACTTTTAAAGAATTTCGGTTTTTCCAGACCCTTTGTTACAAAAAAGAACGAAACATTGAACTGAGAGAGCATACAGTACCGGACCGGCCATAAAGGTATTATATTATGGTTTTTCGACCATATCTCATTCGATATTGAACGAATCAATCTGATTTTTTTAGAGTTTCTTCATCAAGAAACAATGTATCAGCTAAGAAGATTTGGATTAATGCATATTGGAGTAATTTGAAAAAGAACGGAAACAACAAAAACCAATATTTCTTCAATGAAACTTCGTGATCATAGAAATTGTTCTATCTGCGAGATTTTCATATTTTGTGGGAAAACCATTTGCATCAATTAGTGTCAAAATCGATTTTGTTCTATACGAATGAATATTCGAAAAATAAATAAATATAAACTGATGTAAATGACATCAAGAAGAGCATTGCAATTGATTTTTAACAATGTAATCAGAAACAAGTAACTTATATGTCTGAAAGAGAGCTGAAAATGCACCTGGAGCCAGAGAAACTGCGGGCAGCGACGGTGACGCTGTTTCGAATGGTGACCATAATATAATACCTTTATGACCGGCACTGTAGAATGCAGGAAAAACGGTGAAGCTTAAGCCGAAATGGTCAAAGGTAGGATCAGAGCAAGTCTAACCGAAAAGTTGCTCAAAGTGTTGGTAGATGATTGAGAGCGAAAAAAGCCAATTGAACCATCACGAGCAGGCAAGATGCGCGCTCACGAAACATGGAGCAAGTAGGAAATCGCGACGGTCACATGCCTATTTTCGTTTACTCATATGTAACTTATGAATCAATACGTTAAACGCTGAAAATATTTGGCAATTAAGGCTTCCACGAAAGACGAAGATATTGTCGAAAAACCATAATATAATACCTTTATGGCCAACACTGCATGTAGAATGAGAACCGGCAAGAAGAGCATTGCGGGATGGTGATTTTTAGGCAATGTACATATATTTGATAATATTATTAAAGATAAAGAAATTAACGGGAAATCTTGTAAATTTCTCTCATTTAATCAACATTTTTTGATAAATTTTCGCATAAAAAAGCATAAGAAGCAATGAGAAAAGACAGGACGTTTTGATATATTCGGCGAGCAGCCACCAAGCGCTCTCGTAAATCTACACTATCTTCGTGGTGAGACCATTTGAACCTTTGAGTTCCACCTACCTAATCATAGAATATATTGGAAAATTTGAGTCGCAAAGGGTTTTAGCCGTTCTCAATTTCCATGAAGGCTCAAAAACTCTTCGATGCTTGCCTCCATACATCAGTTCCATTCCGAAACCCAATTTGAAAAGCCGGAGAAATCGAATAGTGTGGAATAAAATCACAATTTTGTGGCCTAAAATTCAAGTAAACTAATTTTCGGCCACCGTACATTACTTTTAATAGAACCGATTCTTAAAAAATTTTCTTTGGAAAATTTCGAAACCCTTAAAAGTAGATACATATGGGCCACGCGAACTGTAGAGGGTCCGGGAGAGGGGGGGGGGGATTATTTTTTATTTTATTTTTAGCATATACCCAAATCTTCTTTAATTCAAGATCACCTGTTAGATTAAGCTCCGTTTACTCCATGGTTACCCGCTATTTCATTCAATCTGGGCTGGTGCGCTGCGGCGCCTCTCGAAAACTAAGGCTTCCACGAAAGGCGAAATAATACTTTCTCGTCTCGTCTTCGTCTTCGTCTTGGATTCGTCTGACTCAGAGATAGACATTGTGTTGGCACAGATACACAACTTTTTTATTGGGTAAGACGAAAACAAGACGACTTTTTGTTTTCGTCTTTCGTGGAAGCCTTATTTGAAACTTTTTCAGAAAATATGAGCATTTTTGTTATCTTGTGCAACTGTCTCTGTTATAAATGTATTCCAAGTTAAAGCAGTATGCACCGAATTGCACTCCAACTCCGTGCAAATAGCAGGTGGGAACACATTGCGTTATCCCCCACCGTATCGTGTCCTTTTCTGCGAAACGCCGCCAGTCTGTGTGATTTTTTATTCAACTTTTTTCAATAAATGTTTTAATGATCATATTGCTATAATCTCTGTAAAACTCCAAGCCAACATTTACTCCAGATTTGTGCTAGAATTGCAGAGTTTTGTAGTGATGATTAGCTTCGTCATTTCTCTTTATTTTGGGGGAGAACATCTCATTCATCTTGCTTTTTATTGCTACACAATGACGTGTGAAACTCAACATTTTGAGCATCCGAAGATTGAACCAATCCATTCAGTTTTAAATAGTTTCAGAATACAGAATAATGCCGATATACCGTAAAACCTCTAATAGATTTGCACCCCTATTTGATTTGCGCCCCTAATAGTATTGCTCCGCAGAGACAAGCTTGAACAATAGTATTGCACCCCCTATTTGATTTGCGCCCTTAATAGTATTGCCTCCCTAATTGTTTTGCCCCTTTTTTTTCACCGAATGACACAATCGGCGCCACGACAGATTTTTCAAATCCAAGTTTGAGGTTTGAGAACTGTAAACCACCCATTCGCCTTTCAATAGTGAAAAGAGAGCAAACCAATTTAGATTTGTTATTTTTTCCTTATTTCTTCTTCTTTTTTAATTGTTTTTTCTTCTTTTTATTTGATTATTTTTTATTTTTTAATGTTTTTCTCGATCACGTATTTGACCTCCAATTGAATACGTTGAAAAAGTTGTTGATTTTTGTCTTTAAGTTGAAAAAAACTGATGCTCCAAAATAACTATAACTACGTTTTTTCCTGTAATGAAACGGCGGATTATTTGGATTTCTAAAATACAGTTTGAAGTTTGACTATCGATGAATTGGGAACAAATTAGGTACGTCATTCAACAAAAAAAATGAATTAAGAAGGAGTTCAGGTCTCCGTAACTACATACAACTGGACATGACAAGCTTCATATCTCTGCCATGCTTACTGCTCGCTCGGACGGATTCAATTGTCGCCCGTTTGTTTTGCTTCCGAAAAAATGTCCTATTGCATCGATTATTAAAAAGTTTGGTTCCTCGATGGAGTTGTCATGGTCAGAGAGAACCTTTTTTCAATGATAAGACGATAGAGCATTTCCTTAAATCTAACATCGGAACCACTTTGTTAGGAAAGAGACTGTTAGTCTGGGATACATATCGTTCATATCGTATACCAAGAAAGTGATGAAAATCCTACGTGTCGATATGGCTGTGATTCATTCATTCATGTAGAAGACGTTGAATTTCTAGTATTCCAACAGGATTTCAATCATAGGCACCAGATGTGTACAGTCCGTTTAAAAGTATAAGAGTCGGATGATTCACGGAGTCAAGTCGTACACAGACTCAGGAAACATCCGTCCTCCTCCACAATGGAAATTTATTTACAATGGATTTTGACGCTTGGAAACAGCTATCAAAATCTTTGATCAAAAAATCTTTGACCGGATGTTGGTTGAAAAATGCTACGGACGGATCCGAAGATTTCAAAATTCATTGTTTCAAAGATGAAAGCATAATACAGGAAATATTGGGACTGATGAAACGAAAAAGAGAAGAAGCTGCCCAGTCATTGTCGTTAGGTTCAGTTGCCGACCTCATTGGTCACATTGACTTACAAGGCGAAGAAAACGAAGAAAGTGAAGATTATAATGAATTGGACACTTCCATTTGTATTATTTCATAATTTTTGTTGGCTTTTTGCTTCGATTTTTTGTTCAAAATGTTGTTTGTTTTTTGACTGAAACTTTTGTCGCTTTCTTACTGAAAGTCTTGCCATTTCTGACTAAAATTTTTTTGAAAATCGTAATAAATTCTTATTGTTTTGAGAAGTCGACAGAAAAAAACAACGAGAAAAATAGTTCTTGAACAATAGTGTTGCACCCCTTATTGATTTGCGCCCCTAATAGTATTGCACCGCAGAGACAAGCTTGAACAATAGTATTGCATGCAACACTATTTGAGTTTTTACGGTAACTAGTAATATTTCAGGAAAAAAAATGAAGTTTAAGAAAAAATGATTTGAAAGAAAAGCCAATAATTTGAAAAGGACAAGATTTTCAGAAACAATTGGCCTAAAAATGACACTTGGACACATGACTTCCTTTGTGAGCTCGTTGATATGTACCTTTGAACATTCTCAAGTATGGATGAGCTGGCCAGGTGAAGGTGAAAATCTGGGATCCTCTTTGCACTACTAGAAGGTCTGTAGCATGATGCTTCAACGTTTCCGGATCTTGAAGTTCTTCTAACACTTTCAACGATAAAATAGAAAAAAAATGGTTAGAGAACGAAGCAGTTCTTTGTTTTTAAGATAGCCACACCTCTATCCAACTCCCGTTTCAGCGAAAAAAGATGCCATTCCATACCATAGATTAAACAGTTACAGTAGGTCTTATCATGCTTTATTCTGCGACGCCCGTCACAATGACCTGCTGTGAAAAGCGATGCTTCCTTCAATTTCCGATGATTGATAAGGCAGATCTTGCTGGCATTTAATTCGGGGGGTACAGGATTCGGGGGTACAACGGGTACAAACGATTCGGGGTACCAAGTTCATGACAGTCAAATTGTTTTTGAGTCATTGTTCAGATCTCAAAGCAAAAATCGTTTTCCGGAGTTCAATATGAGTACTGACTCATCCAATTCGTTGTCTCCCAAGTACACGAACTGCAAAATGACAGAAGAAGCGTCCGAATCATGAACTTGGTACCCCGAATCGTTTGTACCCCGTTGTACCCCCTAATCCTTGTACCCCCCGAATTAAATGCCGATCTTGCTAGAACAGTTTCTTTGGAGTCAAGAAGACCCAACTGTCATTGATCCGTAAATTCATATGAAATATGATCTATACATGGCCCATATATCAGCAACATTGATTTCACAAACGGGGTATATCATTCGAGTGGAGATATGTACGGTTAAAGTTGCGTGTGGGCTCACTCTATGCTAATGCTAAACGTGTCCATTGCCAATAAGGCTTCCATTTGGGCGAAATTTCGGTCGCTTCGTAAATTCAAGACTTCATGAATTCGTCTGACGCCTTGTGTTAATAACTTTCTTATTGCGTAAGACGAATGCAAGACCAACTGAAAGACAAACGAAACAGCCCACAGAAGCTGATATTATGATTATTTTATCCATACAATTTTCGCTAAGACTTCCGTTTGGGCGAAATTTCGGCCGTCTCATCTCGTCTTCACCTTCGTCTACAATTCGTCTGACGCAGAGATAAACATTGTGTTAACAACTTTTGCATTGCGTAAGACGAGTCCAAGACGAACTGAGAGGCGAACGATGACGAGTAAAACCAGAAAACTGGCATGTGACCGTCACGGGGGGTGCCTACTTGCTCCGTGTTCAGTGAGCGCGCATCCTGTCTGATGGTTCAATTGCCTTTTTTCGTTCTCAATCATGTACCCACACCTTGAGCAACTTTTCGGTTGGACTTGTTCTGCTCCTACGTTTCACCGTTTTCCCTGCATTCAAAAAGAGAATGAATGATGAGTAATACCACTGAAAGGAGCCGAAAAATGTGGAAATGCTAAAAATTCCAAACATTTATTTTGCTCGCCGTAATCTTGAATAATCGTTATTGCACAAAAGTTTTTCTTACTGTACTCCTTGATTTTCCACAGCGATTGAAAAAAAAAACATTATTTCTCAGATCAATCAATAAAGTTTTGATCGCATGATTCTCGAATTATGATTATAAATGACTAAATTTGCAGAATAAAACTGTTTTAATCGCTTTTGCACCTCCCCCACCCCATTGAATGTTGCAATTCAAAATGTAAAGAACAAGTATAATTTTTTGGTTTTGTTTTCAAATTACATTCGGAACTTCTGACACTTTTGTGCGGCGCCAGTTTAAGATACTTTCGACGTCATTGTTATATTACACGAATTGCCAATGTCAGGTGATAAGAGGAACTCATTTGGTATGTTTCTTTCAGTGCTGCATGGGTATGGGGAATGCATATTTGCCCTTCCGGAAGAAAAATAAACGAGAGAATTGGATGGCTCTGCAGTCTACAGCAACAGCAACAGCAATATGCTCTTCCAACTCTTGATTAGCTTGCTCTTTGCTCTTTCTCTCTTCCTATTGCCGTTCCTCATCTCTTCTGCCTCGTTATCATCATTTATTAAAAAAAAGAAATATATATATATATATAGGTTTACACATTTCTTGTTTCTGCTGCAGTCAATGACTCTCGGTCCACAATTCGCGATCGATACGTTTATTTATCGCACCAGTTTTCTTTTTTTTTCCCATCTTCCCCTATCTTCTTCGTCTGATTGCGAGAATGAATGCCTGTTTCGACATTCATTTGAACTTTACTTTTTTCACATTTCCAAATCGTTGAGAAGATCATTCAATCATTCATGCGACTCTTGTGCTGTAGCAGATTGGTTAAAAGTGCATGGTGTCCTTGAAATAGAGGTTTTCAACGCATTTGCAGCGACGCGTGGGAATAGTGGAAATGAGAAATTAGCATGACACATCTAGACGTCAGTTTCTTCGAGTTTTAGGTCAGTGGCCCTTGGCAACCTTGAAGGCGCGGCATTTGAAATTCAGATGAATTTGTGTTAGACGCGTGTTAGATATTGAATTGCTCTACTACTTTGGAGTTTATTTTTCAGTTTCTATTATAGATTAGCTTAAAATACAAAAAGAGCATCGTGGCATTCCGAGAAGACTAGGCAAGCGAACCCGTGCCTTTTTGCCCGGCAACTTGCCGCTCAATTATTGCTGATTCTCGCTGCAATAATTTGCCAATGATAAGGCTTCCACGAAGGACGAAGACAAAAATTGGTCTTCGTTAGTCTTTCAATTCGTCTTGTATTCGTCTAACGCAATAAAAAAGCTGTCAACACACTGCGTCAGACGAATTCAAGGCGAAGAAAAAGACGAGACGAGACGGCCGGTATTTCGCCCAAATGGAAGCCTTACTCAGCTCAAAGGCAACTTTAAGTTGAAAAAAGAAAAAAATAAATAATCTGAACTCGTCTTCGTTTGTCTTTCAGTTATTCTTTCATTCGTCTTACGCAATAAACGCAAGACTCACGCATTTCAAGACAAATTCAAGATAAAGATGAAGACGAGAGGAGACGACTGAAATTTCACCCAAATGGAAGCCTTTCTCAGCTCCAGGGAAACTTTAAGTTGGAAAAAGAAATAATAAATAATCTGAAGCCGACGAACTCTGACTCGGAACTCGTCTTCGTTTGTCTTGCAATCGTCTTACGCAATAAACGCAAGACATACGCATTTCAAGACGAATTCTAGACGAAGACGAATACGAGACAAGACGGCTGAAATTTTGCCCACATGGAAATCTTAGCCAATAACTCTTTCCAGAGCTGCAAAAAAGATGTGTCTTAAATTTGATAGCTTCTAGAAATACAATGTCTCTCCAGTGCTTTCCTTCAAAATCGCCATGGCCCACAGTGAAATCCACATAAATTCATTTGTTTTAAAAAGAGAATGACCCAAAGAAGAACAAAGAAAAGAATACGATAAATGATTTGGAACCACCCAAAACTCGTTGCGACTTGCAAGCAAGAGATAGGCGTTCGTCTTCTGTTTGGCTATTCCCCCCCCCCCCCCCACCCATTCTTTCACTTTTAAAATATCATCTCGGGGACACGACTTTACTTCAAAAAAGGCACGTACAAACGTCTTAACTATCCAATTTAATTTATTGCAATTTTTCGGCGGATGCTTCCTCCAGAATACAGCGATGACACCTTCGTCGTCGGCTCATTTAAGCCTGTGAAAATCAACGTAGACAGTTGAAATTTTGAAAATAACCTTATTAAAACTTGCTGAAAATAATAGAAATAAAATTATTGCACGAAAAATGCGTCAGCGCCCACTAGCTTGCGCGAAACTCGGATTACCATACTTTTGGCGCTCTGCTTCCCGAATAGAGTCCATCGGTCTTTTCTAGCGGATCTTTTCACTTTTTATACGTATTTCTTCACAAAAGCTGCTAATAAATAGCCAAACATTTGAATTACTTTGGTTGCAAAACACTTTGAGTACTCTCCAAAAACCCAAAAATTGTCTTGCACCCTTTGAGATCTTCAAAGCACAATTTTTCGCGAGACTTCTCTTTCAGGCTCCTTAAGACATATAAAGACAAAAACAAAATGTCGTCTTTCGTCTCGCCATTCGTCTCCCCGCTCTTTCTTCTCGTCTTCGTTCGTCTTTCAGTTCGTCTTGCATTCGTCTTACGCAATAAAAAGGTTGTGCACTGTGTTTACTGTGTACTCTCTAAAAATCCAAAAATTGTTTTGCACTCTTTGAGATCTTCAAAGCACAATTTTTCGCGAGAATTATTTTTAAGTCTTCCGCTTTAAGGCTTATAAAGAGGCTCTTAAGGCTCCTTAAGACATATAAAGACGAAAACAAAATGTCGTCTTTCGTCTCGCCATTCGTCTCCCCATCTTTCGTCTCGTCTTCGTTCGTCTTTCAGTTCGTCTTGCATTCGTCTCACGCAATTAGCAGCACCATGTCTATCTTTGCGCCAGACGAATCCAAGACGAAGACGAAGACAAGCCTTACTTCTCCTAAAGGTTATATGGTTATTCATCAGAGATCTTCACCAAAGATCTCCTTTTTTTTTCACTGAAATTATCATGAGAGATGAGATGAATTCTTCATCGTTCACCATTGTTCTCTTCTATGTATCTCGAATTCATTCACAATTACTTCCAAGTCGCCCCCCCCCCTCTCTTCCGTTTTTTTTCTGCCGTCACTCCTCTATTTGCATTATCATTTTTCGTTTTTAATTTGATATATTTTTTGGGGGATTTCTCTCAACATTTTTCAAAAAATAAAAAAAAAGATTGTTCTTTTTTAAATTGAAAAATACCTGCATTTTGATATTGCTTTGGTTTCATTGCCTATTACTTGCCGATTGCCGATGGCCAGCTGTCAGGCAAGCCAACGTTTTTGCCCGGCAACTTGCCGTTGTTTTTCAGTGATTTGCCGCTTAACTATGCAGCCCTATCTTTTGTATTTCTTTGAGGATTTGCCTCGTATTTTCAGATGTGTTTCACTATTTCAGCATTTCAGTAATATGGAGAACTAAACGAAAGAGAGAGAGCGAGAGAGAGAGAGAAAGAGAGAGAGAGAGAGACCTGGAGGGGGGGGGGAGGGGACGAATTGTATCCACGTATTCTTGTATTTGAGCACCTGCTCTCTAACTCTCAGACAAAATCATTAGAGTACGGTATTTGTTCGCGTATGTATACGCATGTGGCAACTCGTTTCCGGTCTGTTCGTTGTTCTCATTGATCCTTTGATCTTTGGCAGCGCGCTTTGCAGAATACAGTAATATCCGCGATGGGTTTCGGCTGTTCCTATTTTGCCTGCACGAATGCCAAATTGATGAAGTTGAAGCTCGGTACCAGACCAATAATTGCAATACGGTAGTTGGTTTGAAAATTTTTATCTTTTCTAATGATGCGTCGTTTGACATTGACTCTGAAATGCAATCTTAATTATGACTTTTGAAAGTTAAAAATGCTAAAAAGCTATACAGTATAACTTTGATTTTTTTTGTCGTCTTTCCTAAGGCTTCCACGAAAGACGAAATAAGACCGTCTCATCTCGTCTTCGTCATCGTCTTGAGTTTGTCTGACGCAGAGATAGATATTGTGTTGGTACACATTGAAGACGTAAGACGAACGCAAGACAAACTGAAGGACGAACGAAGACGGGACGAAATGATTCCACAAAAGACGACCGATTTGTTTCTTCTTTTGTCTCTTTTGGGAGTATTTTTAGAGAAATTCGTTTTCGTTTTCCATATTCATCAAATATAATAGTTAATTTCTATGAAAATCGACACAATATTTCTATGAAAATGTTCCCTAAAGCTTCTGGAAAAATACCATTTTAATGGAGAAAGTCGGTTTCTCAAAGAGTGTTCTTTGAATTTCTATAATGCGTGGCCGGAAATGCGATGTTGGCCGTTTTGTTCACAGCAATTTATTATCACTTTCTGCAGTTTTTTTCTCTATAAATTATCAGATGAAATAGGAGAAATGGCTTAAACAACTTTTGATAAAACCATAATACCAAGGGGACTCAGTTCAGGTAAAAGAATTTAATTTCAGCGAAAATTTCGATATTTCAGTTTTTCTTTAAAAAAAATGGCTGCGATGGCCAAGTCGCATTTCTCTTAAAAAATGATAGACATTTCCAGCGTGTTTAAGCAATTTTTTTCGAGGGTCACTGTGCCACCGTGCCGCTTCTTCGCTACCAGCTCAGGCGCAGTCGTCATGTTCCATTTGGGCTGGCCAAATTGAATGATCGTTTCTCACTTGTTTTTTAAGGGGGGGGGGGGCGAACTCCAACAATCACCATTGATGAGATTCAAGAGCCATCCCCCCCCGCACATATGTAAATCTATAACTCTATCCAAAAATGGACCCACTCCATCTTTTTATTCCGTATTTTTTGCTCCCGGCTCTTTTGGGTTTTAGGTTTCCTCTTGTCTTAAGCTTAGACCAATATGATGACACCCCCCTACCCGGCAAATTTTTGAATTAAAATTGTGTGACTATCATCATTCGCTGACTGAAAATCTTGTTTGAAATAGTATTTTAATTGGTAATTTCCAAGAATCGCCCCACCTACAATCGCCCACCATCGATACTAGCCCAACCAGCGTTATTCATTATCAAATTGATGTGGGAATAATTACTGTAGGGGGCTTCTATACGAAGTCGTTATCCAATATAATCGCCAGTTGAAATGGGGCGGCGAATATTGGATAATAGTAATCTACAATAATGAACCCCAACAAACAGTACTAATCCAGAAATCAGGAATGATCCCCCTTCTAATATTCCATGAGATTCAGACGAAATGAAATGAAAAATGAAAGTAGTTCATGATGCACGTAAAAATCGAAAATAATTATGAAAATTGTAAAAATTGAAAAACTGACGTTAGGAAGGGTGGTCACTCTTATATTAAGGGAGTTATTGTATTATACATTTAATAATGCACGGTTAACCTGGTGCCGGGTTTTTGAGCATTTATAATCAAGGGATTCCAGGATTCTTGTTGTGACTGGGGAGGGGGGGGGGGGGGCAATACCATAGTCTTCCCGTGGGGGGTTTTACTTGAATTCTATAAGAGGGGGGGGGGGATTTGAAAATCTCAAAAAATGCCAATGTTCGCACAATTCAAGGACAACAAGAGTTAAAAACGGCTTTATGGAATATTACTATTAGAACAGTAATACACCGTTGAGTCAACTCATTATTTTCCCTATTTTTCATTCAATAACGCAACATTTTGTTAAAAAAAAACCCATTTTTATCATTGCATGTGGATTACGTCACTTCTGACACTTTCTGCATGTAATATCCAAAGATCAATGTACAATAATCATACAATCATGGAAAACTTTGGAAAATCATGTTCTCCGACAACCATTTCCGATCTAGATGGGATACTGTAGGATCTGAACTAGAACGGAACTCGAGGCACCTTCCGAAAAATAGAGAATCCCGGTGGAATGGAAAGACATCCATGGCATTGCTCTTGCTCTTCTCGAAGATCTCCCTTTTCTTATCGTTGGATTTCTTAATATCCAGCTCCTATACTCCAGCTTCTGATGGAGGTTTACTGGAGGTGGAGACCAGAGTAGGGCGGAATTGGATTTTGGGAACTCGGAATCCGGAAAACGGAAAACGGAAAAACAATTTTTCACGGAATCTGGAATCCGGAAAACGGAATTTTAACCATTAATGAGGGAATCAAATGATGTAAATGCGCTCTGTTCGCTAAAAAAACGAAATTTTTTTCACGGAATCTGGAATCCGGAAGACGAAATGAAAAAAAAACGGTGGAATCCGGAATTCCGCCCTTCTCTGGTGGAGACCACCTTCACTTGGAAGAATTGATCATTTGGATGAAGCGTATCCATTCATCGTGGATATCGATCTTTTGCACTTCTCCGCATACTGCTTTTATTGCAAAATTCACGGGGGTTCCCCAATTGAGAATCTATCTCATCCCTGTCGCCAAATATTCTGTGTAGTCGAGAAGAAGACGATGATTTATTGACATATAAGAATCTTTGAGTTCCAGTTTGAATCATAATATAAAATATATCATAATATCACGTGTGAAGTGGCATTGCCAACGAGGAAGGTCACGGGATTAATGGCGCGCAAATTGCCAGTTTTTTCTATATTTTATTAGTTTCTTTCGAATTTCAGACTTCCTAAATGTCTTCTGTTTATTCCCGTGACAATTTGCAAATTTCTGTGTCCGACATCCTTGATGGTAACAAAAAATATTTCGTTAACGTCGGCGAAGCCGTGAAAGCCAAATGAAAAAAGAAAGACCAGCGGAGGAACAAAATAAAATGCTAAAAATGCTAATATTTCTTGTGCTTTGAAGACTTGAATTCCCGCGAAACTGCATTCCAAGTTGATTTTAAGTATTTTAAGCACTGAACGCATTCGGAAATACACTATTAGAAAACCCACGCGAGCTCCGTAAGTAGAAGCCTATCTGGAATGGATCTCTCGCGCTTTGGATCAGCGTCGCATCAGGAGTGAGTGGCGAAGACGTCGAATGCATTGAATGCTCTTAGAAAGAAGAAAAAAAGAAAGAAGGTGAACTCCTAGAAGGCTTTCCCAGTGTATATAAGGCAAAAAGAATGTCAGCCCACATTTTTTTTAATAATTTGATTGAAGAGGTTGACCTTGGAGAAGACTCCGATCAACAAGACTGCGATTCTTCTATTGCGTTCCGATAGTTTTGCAATACTTTGAAAAAGATAGCATATTGTTTTTGAAATGTTTTCAGCCATCTAATTTCTAGTTGTTCATTTTGAAAATTACATCAATTTGCCAAGGAAGGTAAAAGGAAAAGAAGCGTAGTACAAACAGTTTCCGATTTTTTTGATGCATATGTAAGTCTTTCACGAAAGACGAAGACAAAAAGTTCGTCTTTCCTCTTGAAATTTGTCACCTCGTCTTCGTTTGTCTTTCAGTTCGTCTTGCATTCGTCTTTCGCATTAAACGCAAGACTTACGCATTTCAAGACGAATTCAAGACGAAAACGAGACGAGACGGCCAATATTTTGTCATAATGGAAGCCTTATGCATATGTACACTGCATGAAGGAATATTGATAGCGAGTGGTATCAATTTAGGCTGCCCCTTATATTCAGCTTATGTATATGATTGATGTGATCGAACTATTTGATCACATTTGGGGTTTGCGAAGCATTTTCAGTGAAATGCATCACCTTTATTTCAAAGATCAGATTCAGGGAATGAGTTTTTCACAGTAATCGATCTTAAAATAACTCCATAGGCATTCCCAACTTTAAGAATTGGAGTCTCTTTGGAGACACTACTCACTTTTTCAATTTGGATGCTTAGTCGATCGGTGATTCAGCTGTATGTGCGCATGGATCACAGTTTGCACCATCCCTCGCGATTATTGGCGACGATGGTCCATGAAATATTCTGTTGTTTTCCTCGATATATTGAAGCTTCCTTTCAGCAGTGATTTGGACCATGGGGCGCGTCTGACAACTCGTTTTTAGTCTCGAGGATTCCATTTTTGTATCAGTTTCGTCCATCTTCCAACGGTTCTTCGCACGATCTGTCCGGCCCAACCTGATTTTTTCTTTCTCATGTACATAGTTAAGTGGAACATTTTATGCGGGATCGTCCAACAGAATTCGTGTAATCCATTCTTGTATCAGTTTCGTCCATCCTCCGTCCATTCTTCTTATGGTGTGCCTTCTTTCCAGTGATCCAGACCCCAGGATTCATTTAGAAAAGTCCTATGTAAGCATCTAGACCAGGCTTCAGATCTGTATGTGAGCGCGGGAAGAGCGATTCTGTCGAAGAGATGGTCTGGAATCCGTGGGCAGGTGAGAGCGTCGGTGGTGTTTTTGATGTAATTGAATGCTTCGCAGGCTGTCCATCTTCTTCTGTGAAGTTTGCAAAACACTAAAGCTCATTATTCTTAAAACGGCTGCTGTGATGGTCATAAAAAAAAATTTTATAAAATCAAGTCGTTAATTGCACATTTGACGCATTAGTCATAAATTCAATATTTTTATTATTCATGTATTTTTTATATTTCCAATTTCAGTCAACGTTTTTAGCGAAATGGCACGTGCTTCTCCCCACCGTGCTACCATTATCCATATGTTCAAGTCCGGAATCAGTGGAGCAACGATTGCTAATCTTCGCCAGATCTGAATCCCTTGGACTACTCCGTGTGGGGGGTCTTGCAGAGCAAGGTCAATGCTCAACCCCATTCAAGTGTGGCTGCTATGAAGAAGACTTTGCTCAGGGAATGCGACAAATTGTCAGCCAATTACCTGCGTGCCACAGTTGATGCTTACCCGCGACGTCTTCGGGCTGTCATCCGCAAGCGAGGTGACCGCATGGAACAAGATTAATTTATGTTTTTTGTTATCATTTCAATAAACTTTTTGTTAATTCCCAAATCTCTTTGATTTTTGGTTCCGGTTTTATAGCCGTAGCCGTTCTATCGTGTGCGGGTAATTAGCGGCCAGCCTGTATAGGTAGCTCACTTGCGAAGCAATTTCTGTAATTAAGATTGCTCAAAGTAGTCATTGAAATTGTTGTTCGTGTACTACTACACGTGATGAACTTTTTATAGAGTTTGTGTCATTTTCAGAATAAATTGTTTAGAGGTAAATGCCATGTTTGAAATTTTAATTCTAAGTTTATCTGGATACATATGTACTTGAATCCCACATTTCCTCAATGAGAGCTTTGCTTTTGCATACATTGGTTTATATAGCATATATGTATAGAGCTATAATTTCAGTGATTCTCAAGTTTCTCTCCATGTTTTAGCAATCTCAAATTATTATTTCAGCATCTGGAGTTGTATATTTTTCCCGAAAATACTAATTTGTGCAGAGTGGGGAATAAATATAGCGCCGCATTCAAGATGGCTTCATGAAGACGGGGAAAACTTCAAATCGAAAGATTTTTTTCTGAAAATCAGCTAGAATTATTATTAAACAACAACAAAAATGATAGAATTAATAGTTTTCGAATCTTCCTCTTTTAGCTTTGATGACTGCCTGAAGTCTCTAGTCGACGACGGCATCAGAGCGATCCGACGTTTAGTCAAATATCCCCACACTGCAAAATCCATTGGATATGGGCTCGGGTCTGACTATGAGCTCAAAGCTGGCCATTGATCCTTAGTGATAAAATCGGGGAAATTGGCTTCGCACCCCTGCTTAGTGAGTTTTGCAGTCTGATCCGGCGCCGGCGTCCGGCTGGTATGTCTAATCGTCCACCCACGAAGTGGGATTTGGACCACGGCAACACCTTCGCCTCCAGAATCTTCTCGATATAGTATATTCCTTGTTGGAGCCAAAGTCAATGTTGACTATCTCTGTGCCGTCGTCGACTCTTACCAGAAGAGACTTCAGAGGAGACTTCATCAAAGCGAAAAGAAGAAGATTCGAAAACTATTAATTCAATTATTTTTTTTGTTGTTTAATAAACATTTTAGTTAATTTTCAGAAAAAAATCTTTCGATTTGAAGTTATCCCACCGTCTGGAATGCGGCGCTATATTTATTCCCCACCCTGTAATATTGATAACCCTTCTTTAGAAAGTTCTAAAAAACCGTTTTTTTTTCATTTTCAAATCAAGGCATTGTGATAATTTGCAGATTGCAGCCTGTTTTTCTTTTCTGTCTGAAATTCATTAAAGTTTTCAAAAAGCACTCACTATCTAATCTTCATAGCTTCACCTATTCGACATCGTTAAATCCCCAGAAAATTTGTAATTCAATGGCCAATGAGATAAAAATTGTAAACGAAATCGAATGAGAGCGCTCGAAACAAGATCAATTTTACTAGCTTAGTCGATCCGTTCTTAGTTCACCTTGCGTGAATGCGGATCACCAGCGCTTCCTGTCTGTTGCGACGTGAAATGAGTTGGTTTCCGTGCCCGATTGATACTTCTTTTCTCAAAGAATTCAACCATATCACTGGTGGTCTCCCCAACCGGCTGTTTTTCATCTCTTGGTATCTATCAATTCTTGCTTCAACGTGGTTGATCTATTGTCGCTTCTGCGCGTCACATGTCAAGCCCATCTTCGTTTCGTTTGCTTTATGAATCGTAGTGGATCTCCCCGCACTCCTGAGAGACGTCTGATGTCTTCTCGATGAAGACCCTCTTTTAACGCTGCTCACCGAGCGTTTTCTAGCGATGCGCCGGTCACCCTCACTCATTCTGCGTGCGCTTTCTTGAAAGTCTAAACCTCCTGAGCCATTGGTGAGAGCACGAAGTACGATGGAGTCGAAGAGGAAAGCGAACAAATAATTTTTGTCAAGGTTACCAGAGTGCTTGTCCACGAAGAAGCAGTTAGCATTTGCCAATTCCTGGGAAGTAAGGGAAGAGTAATTTTGCTTCATTTTCATGGGCTCTTGTCCATTTCTTGTTATTTTTAGTCATAGAGCCATCTTCTTTAGACATGCACACCGAATGTATAGCTCTAGCCTTTTACGCATCTTTTCTTTATTTTTAATTATATTTTTCCTCTGCTTTTTCATCTCACACAACGTCTTCTATAAACTCATCAAATGAGTGTAAAGCACAAGCCAAAGAATACGAAATCCGCCGCACTTTCGAGGCTTTTTCGTTTCCTCTGAAGCTTTCGGGGCCGCAATCTGATTACCTTCTTCTCCTTTTAGTCGTTTCCTTTTTCAAATTCAATTGAAAGAGGAACATCTTTTTCTCTCGCTTTGATATCTGGCTCGTTTTGCTCTTTTCGCGTAGTGTAGTCCTCTACGTGCTCCTTTCGCAATTCTATCTATGGAAAATTCTCATTTCCTGTCACTCATCTACCATCTTTGTAGTCATTCTCTGCTTCTGATGTCATGGTAATGACACATCAATGTGCTCATATCGAATCATGATGATGTCCACACGAAGCTGCTCGGCTCACATTGAAATTTCTTTTTTCAAGCTTTTTTAAAGGATGCTCATGGAGATCTTCGATCTTCCTACCTATTGATATTATAGTTCAAGATGTTGTGAGGGTCCTGCTCATCCACATGTGGATTGTGCATAAGGCCGATGCTTCTTTCCCTTAATTCTCTGATTATCACGTAGGCTCCTGTTCCGTGATCCTATTAAAAATTATCAGACACAATTCCCAATGAATTGTTTCTTATTAATGGAAACTTCCGTGTTTCACTTCATTGTACACACTTCAAATTCGATTGACATCAATCAGAAATTGTTTCCTCGACTAGAAGTTTCCAATGACCTCGGGGAGTTTTCGGCAAGGTGCCGTGGGAAGAGAATCGCTTGCCGATTGCCGACTATTCTGCTCTTTTGTGCATACCTAATTCGGCTCCAAATCATCATGTATTTGTGCAACATTTAAAGAATTTCTGTTTTTCCAGACCCTTTGATACAAAAAAGAACGAAGTATGAACTAAACTGACTATGAGAGAACATATGTCCGGTTTAAACCTTCAAGTGCAGAGCAGGAAGGCTGAAATATACATGGAAGCTGAAGGAGGCCTACTCGTAAATAATTAAGTTTGCAACTACTTGTTCCGAGAATGCTGTCAATCGGCAAGAAGAGTTTTTCCTTTCGAAATTTCTCAATGTTGCTAATTTGGAAAAATGACACTGGTATGACTCGCCATTGAAACTTCTGTGCGAAGGTTCGGCGGCTTCGATAGGGTTACGTGGAACTCCCGAAGTACCTTCACCTTAATGTTCCGGATGATTAGAGTTAATGTATTATCCATCCGCGAGGACATGAGCCTTCGTTTAAAGGCGCAACGAATTAACCGTTTGGGTCTCGTTAGGGGATAGCGCGTTAAATTGTAATGGGGTTATTCATGAAAAGCACGAAAAGCATTTTAAAGCAAAAAAATGCATTTTTTTGCATTAAAATGCAATCGTGAATAACATTAAAGTGGCATTTTTTGCATTAAAATGAAATTGTGCTTTTCATGAATAACCCCATAAGAAAGCGCACACACTATCCGCTATTTAACGCTATTTAACGCGCTATCCCCTAACGAGACCCAAACAGTTAATTCGTTGCGCCTTTAAACGAAGGCTCACGTCTTTGCGGATGGATAATAGAAATCCTAGTAGCTTAAGAATAAGCGTTGCTCGTAACCCTATGAGCGTCTAGCTGAGCTCAGGACTTGATGAAAATGCTCTAAACATCTCCCAAAACATGAACTTTGATTTTCTCAGAGGTTGCATCAAGTCTAACCTTTGCCCTTTTCTGTCAGCGAATTCCAAAACATAAGCCGAAGTTTGGTGGGAGTTTGGCCAAAGTTTGGTGGAAGTTTGGCGCCTTCAGAGCGTATTTTAAGCGATAACAAACTCTGCATTCCTAACAAAATTTCTAGACCTGCTGGAATCGAATGTCATTTGCTGAGGATCTCTTATGGCAAATCATTAGTGCTTCTTTTCGACGTACAAACCAGAAAAAACGCCCAAAATATGGAAAAGCTGTCCATTTATTTATCTCCATTTTTACCGATTCTTCTCTGCCAGAACACGCGTTCTCAAAAAAAAAGTGGAAAAAGACAGATTGTTTCAATCTCCGTTTCGTTTTTTTTGAGTCTCAAGGGGCTTTGAAAAGGGCAGAAAGTGAGGAGGAGAAGTAGTACTAGTTCTTCCAGATGCTCCCATCTTCTTCATTTTGCTTTGAGGAGTTTTGCCATTTTCACATGTTTTTTAACTACCATTTGTTTGTTTTAAAAAAGTGCATTGGGGTGCTCTTTTAGCTAGCATTATGAGGCCAGATCTTTCTTGCTCAACTTGCCGTTGGCTTTATATATGTATGTAATTTGTGTTCTTTTTTCAACTGAAAGTTGCACTTGAGCTGAGTAAGTCTTCCATTTGGACGAAATTTCGGTCGTCTCGACTCGTCTTCTTCATCGTCTTGAATTCGTCTGACGCAGTCTGCCGACTATTTTTTTATTGCGTAGGACGAACGAAGACAACTCGACTTTTGCAGACGACTTTCGTCTTTCTTGGAAGCTTTAGAGCTGAGTCGTTTTAAGCAACAAAAACCACGCGAATCGGTGGTCAAGCAGTTTTGCAATTGGAGTTTTTGATTCGTTTACTTTTTCTTTTTGAATTCTCACACATTCCACATATGCTTGTGATCCATGTCGAAAATTGTTTGACCAAAGCTACAAATCGTGGATCGCCGTGGATTCAATTCATTTAAATAAACTGTAAATTATTCATACAGAACAGTTTTGAAAGCGCAGCAATTAAATAGCCGAACCACCAGCATTTAGGCCTAGGCTTACGCTTAGGCTTAGGCTTATACTTAGGCTAAGGCTTAGGCTTAGGGTTAGGCTTAGGCTTAAGCTTAGTGGTGTTAATTCGGTTTCTGGTTTTTCTTATAAAACCGTTATTTGAGACATAATTTATTTTTTGGAAGAATGCAGTAATCGGGAATCGTGATCAGCACGATTCGGTCTGGAAGAAATGTTTGATTCCATCAAAGTGAAACTCTCAAAAAAGCCGGAGCTGAGCTGCAAACACTGAGCTCCGGACCTCCAAACGGCGCCCGAAACGCTTGGAGCCAGCATGCTCAATACTATCAAAAATTTGAGAAATCCTAAAATGTATTGTACTTTTTTTGAGGGTTTAATTAGAGTTCGATTGAATAATAAAACCCGAATTCAAAAGCCCTGCTACCCCCATTATATTAAGCTCTGTTAGCTCGACGCGGCGAGACCCGAAACATCATTAAAGTGCGGCCAGTGTGTGCCCAAATTTCCCTTCTAAACACGTAATTAAATATATTTGAGACAATAATGAAATAGTTCAAAAAACCAAATTCTTTGCCTTTAATCCCGAATAAAATTAAAATAGAATCAGTGTCTAGTCACAATTTGTATTAAAGAGTACAGAAGGTATTGAAAGTGCGTGCGCTATTATAATATTAAAAAGAAAAGAAATTTTTGGAAAATTATTTTTTTCAACAATTTTCTTCTGTTGTTCATAATACAAAAAGCATATACTGTAAAAACTCAAATAGACTTGCATGCAACACTATTGTTCGTAGAGCCTTTTTGAGAGCAATACAATAGTACTGGCCATAAAGAATGCGCGCTGGTGTTTTTTGGGATAACTACGCTGAAAACAGATGTTTTGTTGTGAAAATTCTACTGTAGTTGCGGAGCAGCCTCACGGAAACTGGCAGAGAATGAAATTGTATCATTGCAAAATGTTTTAATTTTTTTCAATTTTTTTCGTTTTTTCCATTTTTGAGTGTTTTTATTTATTTTCAGTTTTTGATTCAGAAGTCTTATAAAAAAACTTTTTAAAAAATATTTACAAGCTGCAACTTACTGAATACGTTACTCAGACCAGTTTTCACACTGCCAATAAAATTTAGACTGATCGGAGCAATGCCAGCGAAGTTATCCCAAAAAAAAAACACCCACGCGCATTCTTTATGGCCAGTACTGTATTTTGGGGTGCAAAACTATTGTACAACCTTGTCTCTGCGGGGCAATACTATTAGGGGGGGGAGGGGGCAAGTTAATTTGGGGTGCAAATCTATTAGAATTCAGTGCAAAATAAGGATAAATGTCAAAGTCGAAATGCACATGGCTCTGGTAATTGCCGGGGTTCTTTGTTTTCGAACGTTTTTTTTAAATTTTTTTATATTAAACTAATTGGTACTTTTCATTTCCTTCTATATATTTATGAATTTCAGCCAAATGTTAGTCATGTTTCAAAGTTTTGAGTGAAGTTGTATGGAAATCAATTTTGGAATTCAAGATTTCATACATATGCTGGGACCTTGCGCGATAACTTTCTTTAATGAATTTCAGGAATCTAGCTCTCTGTAGTGCTCTGTGCTCTTTATTACATTGACTTTGAAAAAGCTGCATCAAGCTCATCAGATTCTCGATAGGTGCCATGAAGTATGCTGGCTTTCGGCAATGCGTTGCGACAGCACAACGTCCAACTGAAAACTTGATGGATTTTTTTTTTTTGAAATTTTTTGAAATTTTTTTTTTAACATTTTTGAAATTTAAGACAGTTAGATAAGCATGGGAAAAAGTAAGGCCCGCTCCGCCGGACAGCTATGCATCCTGTTTAATAGAAGTTGAGTCATCAGTCCTATATAGCAGTGAGGTATCTTCAGTAAGGCTTCCATTCATCTTCGTCTTCGTCTTGAATTCGTCTGACGCAGTGTGTTGATAACTTTTTTATTGCCTAAGACGAATGCAAGACGACTTTTTGTCTTCGTCTTTCGTGGAAGCCTTAATCTTCAGCATCTCTGCAGTAACATTCGAATGAAGCATTCCAGAATACTGAAGCGCTTGTCACGTCTTCAAATAGTGATCTTGTTGAAAGACTCACCGCTTAAAATCAGCGTTTTTCTCTTCTCTTCTCCCGAACAAGTGTCACGTCAACGATGCTGTTTACCAGGTACAACACTGCCCATTTCACTGACGTGCAACTGACTGGTTCGTTTCAACCAAGTGGCAGCACCGAATGAGAAGATTACTTAGTCCATGTGTTTGTACATACATACATACCTGCGCTTACTCTGCTATTGCTGACTGAATAATAATGGCTGTAAACATTGAAAATGGGAAACTTGTGATTTTTTTTTCAGTCTTTGCAAGAGAAAAACACTGGTGTATTTATCAAGGAAATGCGTGGGCATGCGAATCGCATGTGAAATGTATTTTTAGGCGAATGGGATGACTGAAAGGCAGATTTTTGTTTGCCGCATCTTAAATTGTTGTCCTATGCATTTCCATGGTGTTGATCACTTTATTTTTGTATTCTTTCTTTCCGGAAAATGTGAGCTCTAACATATAGATAACGTGTTCAATGCCTAGAGTTATGGATACGTACAGTTACTTAGATGTAGGTTACTTAGTCGATCCGTTATTAGCTTGAGAGGGCGCGGCCCATGCCTTGCGATCTTGGCAATGGTGGTCCTAGAAGTACTCAGTTGTTTTTCTCGACATATTCAGACTTCTTTTCGCAAAGAGCCGGACCATTGGGGTCGTCCAGCAGCTCATTTTTTGTTTCGAAGATTCCATTCTTCTATCAGTTTCGTCCATCTTCCGATCTGTCCATCCCCTTCTAATTTTTCCTTTCTGATGTAGTTAAGTGGGTCCGTGACTTCGTAGATCTTTCGGATATCTGAAGTCTGGTGAACGCTGTATTTTTTCTAGTGAAGCGTGTGTCACACGGATTCTTTCAGCGAGCCTCTATGTAAGGGTCCACGTTTCAGATCGGTAGGTGAGTGCGGGAAGAACGATGAAGTCGAAGAGTACAGCTCGAAGTCGGAGGCTGGCCAGGTTGCCAGACTTCTTCTGAGGAGCTCTGGTTCCAGCTCACTTCGTTAGTTGAGTAGCCGGTTTTACATTTTTGTCAAAATCAAAGTTTCAGTTAACGTGATTTACCTTCAAAAACATGCAAAAAAATTTTCGTGACCGCACTTCACCTGTGAGCCAGGTAATCTCGAAAAAACCGATTATTTATACCTTTATGGCCAGCACTGTAGTTTCAATTATTGTGATGATGGAGCTTTTTCTGAACATCATTGGGGGTTTGACTGCGTAATGGTTTCTAAGCATTATGACGATTTCTCAAATTCATATTTTATAACTGGAGAAGCTGTAAAAAACAGGACAAGAGTTCTTGTAGAGCTCTGTACACGGCGATCGTATAAAAAAGTTGTGAACTACAAACATTAAATTCTATTTTTGTAATTTTTCACTCAAAAAATTGCGAAAATAACCTAACAGTTTATGGCATTTATGTAATAGCAAGTACTCTGAATACCCAAAGTAGGAGTTTCCCAACGGCAATAATCCAAATGCTAGACTATGCCAAACTCTGAAGGTTCTGTAGTAGGGCCCACGGACAGGATAAGACGGGCGAAATTTTGCCCTAATGGAAGCCTTATTCTCAAGTATAGGCAAAGGCTTACTCAAGATTTGTGCTAGATTTGCACAGTTTTGCAGAGATGATTAGATTCACCATTTCTCATTATTTTGGAAGGGAACGGCTCTTCAGCTCTTTCATCTTGCTTTGTATTGTCACACAATGATGCACTATTCCATATGAAACTCCCAATTTTCAGCAACCAGATAGTTTCAGCATGGGCAGTTTTGCTGAGTGGGTTCCAGTCCAAGCAGTAAAATTCAGATTATGGCGAGAATGTCTTCTCAAGTAAAGCTTCCACGAAAGACGAAAACAAGAAGTCTTTCGTCTTTCGTCTCCCCCGTTTTTCGTCTCGTCTTCGTTCGTCTTTCAGTTCGTCTTGCATTCGTTTTACGCATAAAAAAGTTGTGTACTGTGTATACAACTTTCTATCTCTGCGTCAGACGAATTCAAGACGAAGACAAAGACGAACGCGAGACGAGACGATCTCATTTCGTTTTTCGTGGAGGCCTTTTTCTCAAGATACTTCCTCCCCCCCCCCCCCATCACTAATTCCTAAAGTGCGTTGACCGTTAAGGTATCCACAAATATGACAAATCACTGCTATTTTTAGTTTTCAGATATAAGAAAAATGAAATTTTTGAAAAAAGAAAGCGTATTCATTCGATTGGAGCTGCTCATGCTTTCATGCTATTCCATGTGCAATTCATCTAAGCCAGTCTCGTCTGTTATTTATTTTCAGACCGGAGTTTCCGTTTCCCTTTGGAAGCGCATGCTTTCTGATTCTCGAATGCTAAAGCGCACTAGAAACCTCAACTTTTCAGCTAAATCAGGGTATACGGTGTTATTCTTTATTATCCCTCTCTTTCTACTCTAAAACCTGCGAAAAAGGCCATAATGATTTGGGGTGGGGGGGGGGGGAGTGAGCACTAATCCTATTCTTAAGAATTTGTGATTGTTTCTATTTCAGTTCCAAGCCTCCCCCAAAACCCAAAAGTTCATTCTTCTAGAATTTACATATAGAATATCCTGAACTAATGTGCGAATTCTATAATATTGGAATTCACAGAATATGAATGGTTGAAAAACGTTGAAAAAAGGAAGTGCAGTATTCCATCAGTTGCACGCTGATTTCAGCATCATTTCAGCAAAACTACTCTGAAACTCTGAACTTCTGAATTTTATCTCTTTCGAAATGAGTCTTTACAAAAATTAAATTCGTTTAAGTGTTTGATTTTGAAAATTTGACATTAAAAGTCTTAAATGCGCTCTCCAAATCTCCAAAAACTGAAAATTCTTGTTCCGGAACAAATTGGAGCACATAGCGATTGTACGTGATCCGCATTTCTCCCGCGCGATGCCTATTTCCGTGCGGTTTTGGTTTCAACCTCAAACCTCTCGAGGATCCTTGCTAAGTTCTGCTAAATTCTGAAATTGTTAAGAATTGAGCACACATGTAGAACCCGCTGCACGTCCATGCGTTAAGCCAAGCGCACGTGGATTCGTATCCGTCAACATATTGTTCCATGTGTAACCCCCCCCCCATTATCATCTGTAATTATTGGATAGTATTTTGTCCGGTATACATGATTTACAGGGTGCGGCATAAATAATAGGATTTAAAAAAGTTTTTATTGTATATTACTTGAATAAACTTTTCTCCAAGTTTCACATTGATTCCACTTTTTTTTCAAAAGTTACGGCGTCTGAAACCCATCCTATTATTTATGCCGCACCCTGTAAGCACTGAACACGGAGCTCATACGAGTCGAGTGCGCCTTCTGTCAGCTCAGCGCGATCGGTATAAACAATAGAATTAAACAATTTTTTTTGATTTTTATATTGTTTCAATAGATTTTTGTCCACGTTTCACATCAATTCCACTTCTTTTTCAAAAGTGACGGCGTCTGAAACCCATCCTATTATTTATGCCGCACCCTGTAAGCATGTAAGCATGGAGCTTATAAGAGTCGAGTGAGCATTTTTTCAACTCAGCGCGATCGGCATAAATAATAGAATTAAACAATTTTTTTGATTTTTATATTTTTTCAATAAATTTTTGTCCAAATTTCACGTCGATTCCACTTTTTGTTTAAAAGTTACGGCGTCTGAAATCCATCCTATTATTTATACCGTATCCTGTAAGCATGTAAGCATGGAGCTTATAAGAGTCGAGAGCGCCCTTTGTCAGCTCAGCGCGATCGGCAAAAATAATAGAATTTAGCAAGTTTTTGGCTTTTATACTGTTTCAATAAATTTTTGTCCAAATTTCACGTCGATTTCACTTTTTGTTTAGAAGTTACGGCGTCTGAAACCCATCCTATTGTTTATGCCGCACCCTGTAAGCACGGAATACGGAGCTTATAAGAGCCGAGTGCGCCTTCTGTCAGCTCAGCGCGATAGGCATAAATAATAGAATTAAACAATTTTTTTTTGGTTTTTACACTGTTCCAATAAATTTTTGTCCAAATTTCACGTCGATTCCACTTTTTGTTTAGAAGTTACGGCGTCTGAAACCCATCCTATTATTTATGCCGCACCCTGTAAGCACGGAATACGGAGCTCATACGAGTCGAGTGCGCCTTCTGTCAGCTCAGCGCGATCGGCAAAAATAATAGAATTAAACAATTTTTTTTGGTTTTTACACTGTTTCAATAAACTTTTGTCCAAATTTCACGTCGATTTCACTTTTTGTTTAGAAGTTATGGCGCCTGAAACACATCCTATTATTTATGCCGCACCCTGTAAGCACGGAATACGGAGCTTATAAGAGCCGAGTCCTCATTTCTTCATTTCCATAACCGCCAAATGAATGAACTCGTCAATGCTACATTTCAGCTCATGAATGTCGTACTTCTTCCCACTCGAGCTTTCACACATTTTTTTCTTATTTTCTTTTCTTGTTCAACATCATCTCCTTTTTCAACACCGCGCCTCTTCATCATCATCATTTTCTTATATATGTTGCATTTTTCTTTCTCTCGCTTCCTCCTCCTCCTCCTCCTCCCGATATCCCGGGCACATAGCAGAGGGGGGGGGGCTCGTTTTTTCTCGCCACACTCCTCTCCACGTTCTCCCCTTTATTTACTTGGAGTCTCTCCGACGAATGCCTGGCGGCCAGCATCGTCAACTTGTCGTCTCGGTCTCCAGCGCGCGTTTCAACCCCATATTTCAGTCTCGTTCCGTCGCTCTGACCCTCTCCTTCTCGTTTCTCTCAACTCGGTTGAAACAGTGTCGTGTCCTCCTCGTACTCTTTTCTCACAGCCGTTTTTCTATTTCGTAGAGAGAGAGAGAAAGAGATGAGCCGTGTGGTTTGGTGCACTTTAGAGAGGTGGGGGGGGGGAGTCGGTGTACTCCCATATTCTTTATTTCACTTACACTGCCTACGGCGACGTGTCTCATCTACAGTAACCGGTCAGATCTAAGAACTATAGAAGTTTTGACGCCAGTGGATGGGATCGTCAGAGTTTTCATCATTTTTCCATAGTTTCCCGAATCCGTGTTTCTAGAATGTCTCCAATCAGCTTTTTGTGAATTCCAGATCACTTTTTCACTTCCACGAATTCCACTTACTTCAATAACAATTACTGAAAGAACCCCTTAAACGTATGTTGAATTTAAGGCTTCCACGAAAGACGAAAACAAAAAGTCTTGTCTTTCGTCTCGTCTTTCGTCTCGTCTTTCAGTTCGTCTTGCACTCGTCTTACGCAACAAAAAAGCAGTTTTCGTCTTATTTCGTCTTTCGTGGAAGCCTTAGTTAGGATTTTAGTTTTCAGTCGGGAAGTGGCATTTCTTAATACGTACGCTTTGACAGAAAAGCAGAATTCAAAAGGGATTCTGGAAGAACGAAGATGGAAATCCAACGTGCCAAGGTTCAACCGACGAAATGATTCATTATTCTTAGATGGAACAGCTGAATTTATTAACAGTTTCTGAATCTTTTCCGAAGAACTCTGATATTTCAGCTTATATTTTAAATTTAAGATTGGCCGTTTGTTTCTTCGATCTAGAATCTCGCAAGAGAATACATAAAGAATCTGAAGAAATCTAGAAGTACAACATCATTATAGTTGGGGAACACATACATTTTTTGTATTTTACAACGTTTTTTTTCGGTTACTCGTTAATGAGAGCTGCTCAAAAAATGGATGGCATGGACTTGATGAAGCGGGCATTCATCAGTTAGCTATCCCTTCAGTCAATTCAAGAATGGAGCCTCCCCTTGTTTAAGTTTATGAAACACCTGTCCGCCTCCTCCATGCTCTCTCTCGCTTTCTATCTCTTTTTTTTCGAAGGTTTCTATCTCACATTGCCCCACATTTTTAATTTTTGAAGTTACTCACACTTCTTTGCTGTTGCTTGATGCTCCCGCTTCTCCATTCGATTGTTGTGCCTTCTTATCATTATATCATTATATTGATGTTTGACCGAGGGAGATGCCTCGGTCTAAGCCGAGTAGCAATTGACGGTCGTCTCGATTCTTCTCTCTTCTTTTCTCGCATTTTTCTTATTTCTCAAAATCGATCTCACGCGGGGAAAAAAAGAAGAAAGTGGTACCAATTAGTGACCTCTCTCTCTCTCTCCCCCCCCCCCTTTGCCCCTCTCTCTCTCTCTCTCTCATTCTTTCTGTGGCCCATGTCGTTGACGCTTTCGTCAAGGCTGCCTCAAGAATCGCCCCGCTTTCCGACCCCTTCTAGCACTCCCATTTTTGCCATTTTCTCCTTAATAATTTTCGCCGACTTTCATCTTTCGTTGTTCTGTTTTCTCTCCTGTGTCTCTCCTTGCTCTCTTCCCCCTCCTCCAACTTTTTTTTTCTTGTGTATTTGTTGTTGGCACCTGAGAGGTTGGATGCCCTTTGAAAGTAACTGCCCTTCCGTCTGGGCGAGAGGTCGAGCCGAAGTTTTATTTTTGGTCAGCGACCACATTTTTGTGTTTCATTTAGCTTCTTTTTTTATATGTATGCTCAAGAATCCAAAACGGACCAAAGAAGAAAGTACAAAAAGTTTTAGCAAATAGACTAACCGAAAACCAACAATAAACGAGGGTTCTAGAGGCGTCGCAACTGTTTCCTCTCCTCCACTTCTCTGAATTGAACAAAAAAATGTTTCTCACGTCGTTCCTTTTGAAAGACATATTAAAAAGCGAGAGAATCTCATCTCAGCGGAAATCCACATCCACCATGAACCTTGATCAAACATCGGATATGCCACAAGTCTCGGCCCCAATGTTTCACAAGTCAAGCGAAACTTTCTGTGGCCTGAGTGGGTCAAGTCTCATGCAAGTTGACCGCAAGTTTAGAACAGGTTGCAACCAAAACGAGTGTTAGACTTGTACAGTGTTGCCGAGATGCTTATTTCCATGCGTGGCAGGAAGTCATATCGTTATCAACGAAAGGGTGGGGGGGGGGAATTTCCCGGTCTCTGCTAGAGAAATTTTCCAAGAAGACGGCTCTGAAAATGCTCCCATTTCGATTTCTTGAATCTTCTAGAGCATTCTTGAAGAGCATGAAGAATGCTTCATTTAAAAAAAACCAGCGACGTTCTTTCAAAATTCACATTTCTCTTGAATTTTTGAATATGCTGCGTTGAAGTTTGATCATTGAAAGCATATCATGCCGCTTGTCAGCGACAATCAAACTTTTTGGCACGGCACCTTGCAGATTCGCACAGTAATTAGTCAGTGTATTACGCCCACCCAACTTGCCTAATTCTACAGAATTTCGTGGTTTCTCGCGGCATTTCGCCAATAGTGGAGTTGCCGTTTGCTTCCCTGGATATGCTGACTATGTTCCACAGTTCCGATCTGAGAATCTTCCTTTTCTAATTCCCCCGTTTTCTTTTTTCTTTTTCGAATTCAGTTCATGAGGAATGCCACTGCCTAGGATTTTCAGATTGAACAAAGAAAAGGACGTGATGACGTCATCATGCAAAGCTTTATATAGTTCAATTCGGCGCGCCTGAATGTAAGAATTTCCGCTCTAATCTCGAGTGATTGTTTTTTTTTCCTTCTTCTTCTTCGCTGAGCATCATTATTTTAGAGTGAGAGCTCTTTGTATGTCCCCCAAAAGAGATTCTGATGTGGTGTCAATTTTAAAGATCTTTAAAACTGTTTCATTGTTTTTCCACATTGTCCAAAAAGCCGCAACGTTTTTCAACAGCATTGTGGGGGGGGGGGGAATCTATAAGTGAAAGCGGCGGCCGTCTGAAATTCCTCAATTCCAGCAGAGATGTGCGTTCGCGCAATAGAAGCTATAATGGACAATGCTGTAAACTGTCCCTCTCTCTCAAAATTGTTGGTGCTGTTCATCATGAAATTCGCCACCACGAAAACTGAATTGTTTGATACGATTAAGCACCGTTTTCTCACGTACATAGATTCCTTCTCTAGAACCGGTTCCGTGCTGTTCTTTTTTGCTTTGTTTGTATCTACTTTTGCGTCTGTAGGTTTAATTCGAAAAAAAAATTGAAAATAAACCCATCGGCCTGGGCCGGATGTTCACATTTTACCATTTCCTACCTCTTCTGAATTCTGAAGAATTTTAGACTGGAACTGAAAAGGAGCGGGGCTCACAAAATGAAAATCATTCGAGCCGTTTTCCGAACTGTGCGTGTGTATGTGCGTCTGAATATACGGCGCTCGTAAAATTGTGAAATATAAAATCATGGTGTTTGATTCTTTTTTGAGGCGCTTGGAAGTACGAATTTGTTCTCGCCTCAGCTCAGCTCAGCTTGTTTTCGTTATCGTTTCGTCGGAGGCCTAATCCATATCAGTGTCCGCAATAATCCTCCAAAGTTCGCGTCGCTGTTTCAGTCGGGTGCTCGACACTGTCTTGAATTATTAATCGAAACTGATTCCAATGAAGAATGCGGCGGAGGCCTAGTAAAACGAATAATGCACTCATTCACTCTTATTCCTTTTGTTTTTCATTCATGGTTATGCATTTCTAAGCACTTGCTTGCCAATTCAAGCATGACTCTGTCAAAATAAGAGAAAGAGAGACACACACAAACACACACACACACACACACGTTTCATTAGCTTTTCAGAGTTCAGATAATCGAGGCTGAAAATGTCCAATGATATCAATGAAATGACAAGAATATCCGGCTGATGTTATGGGGTCAAGATCAAAATTTCATGGCATTCGGCTGAACTTTGGTTTATATGTTTTTCTCGGCGAAAAAGAGAAAGACACATAGGAAAAAGAAAAATTAAATCTTGATTCAAGGGCGTGTCATGAACCTGGTTATATCTATCTTGATTTTATTGCGGTTTATTCCGTTTTTTCTGTTGGCCATTTCCCGAGATGAAAGCAAGTTAAGAGACATTTTGCGCCACAATTCATTTACACCTATCATGTCTGTCGGTTTCAGAGCTGCAGAAGCCACTAGAAATCGCTGAAACTCGAAGAAAAATGGGGGGGGGGTGGGAGGTGGGCCAGAGAATAGGATGCACTGCTCTAAAGGATTTCGCAGTACTCGGAATGGCTTCGTCATTATTATTATTATTTGTGCTCAACGAAGTGCTGATTGCAGTCCTTTCCAACTTTTTTCATTTTCCGGTTAAGCACGTGATTGCCACGTCATTATATTTCTATTTCTCTTCATCAATTCAACGAAAAGAAAAAGATGATGATGATGATGATGATGGGTCGTTGCCTTTACTCTTTTCTTCTCATTCTCTTTCTTCGCGTTTTTTTTTCATTATTTTCTCATTAAGGACTACTGCTACTACTACTCTGTGTTTCATCTCATTCATCTGCCCCATATTGGTCAAAATGGATATGACAGTCTCATTCCGGCCAAGAAAATAATTCAGTCATTTCCAAAGGTGTCCAGAGCTCACATGTATGTATTTCTTGTCGCTCCAATATCCAATATTAGAGGCAAAGGCGTCCTGCTCATTAAGTAATGAATCAATTCGATTGGGATCTTTTTTCTTCCATATTCTGGAATTTTTTCAGACTCAAAATGCTCAGATTCCGATTTTTTCCTCATATTAATTAATCTCGAATTCTTTGGATTTACCGCTGATAGTCAGTATATATCAACCGGGAATGCAGTGATTGATTACTCTGGTGATATAAAATATAAAACTTGAGCAACTGCAGTTCACCTCCTGCTTCAACTTTTCGGAAGCACAGAATACATATTATGTTTTCGTTTCCCCTCCCCCTCCCCCCCCCCTTATTCTAATCTTCTTATTTTTCAGATTTTTTCAGCTTTTTTCGAAGTACTTCGACTCATTCTCATTTGGGTTTCTCTTCAAAAGTGATTTCCCACCAATTATTACTCTTTACGATACCGACTAATTCGAATGGAATATTTAGTTAGTGGCACAGCACACCAGAGCAGCTTTTATTAAATTTCGTCCAGCTCACTCCCCCCCCCCTTCAACTCCTGCTTTATCACCTCTCAAAAGCCATCAGCGTTCAAAAAATCAAACAGTTTAATACAAAAAACCAACCCGGTTAATGTGCATAATATTGCGCTCTACCGCTTTTTTTATTGACCATCATTTCCTTTCTGATTCGTGCTCTGTATTCCCTCATCCGCCGTTTTTTTATTGCCTTGTGCTACACATTCATACTGTATGCCGCTCCCTGAATGACAAACTGGAATAGGCTACTTTTTAGGGCTACTCCATAGTCTTTCTCATTATTCTCTGCACTCTCTCTCTCTCTCTCTCTCTCTCTCTCTCTCTCTCTCTCTCTCTCCATTTAAGCCTTCACGAACCGCTTTAAGTCTTCAGAAAAGTTAATTTCAGATCATCGTGGATCAGTTGCACAATCCCTATGAATGGGGTGCTCCTCCTGATGTGCCCCATCTTCAAGCAGCTGCAAATCCCATGCCACCGCCCCAAAATCCGCCAAACTACTATGCGCCTAGACGGTCCATCTCAACGATAACTGGGCCAAGTCGGCGGGACGTGGATGCCTTCTATCAGAACAACTTTCCGCATAAGGTACACTGATTTTGCAGACGTCGTTGAATAAGGAAAAACTGGAAACTATGGAGAGCCGAATTGTCATTATAGTCGGCTCTTGTTCTAGCATATGCCAAAAAAATATCTGGTATCTGAAGCAGCTTCCCTTTCAGAATTGTGGCAGGCATACTTTCAAACAGTTGTCGCTTTATCGATCTCTTAAAAAGCTTCCAGCCAAATCCTTTGCTCTTTATCATTTGCTTCCTGAATAAGGCTTCCACGAAAGACAAAGACAAAAATTCGTCTTTCGTCTCGTTTTCGTTCGTCTTTCAGTTCGTCTTTCATTCGTCTTACACAACACAGAGCTTATTTCTGCGTCAGACGAATTCAAGACGAAGACTAAGACAAGACGAGACGGCCGAATATTCGCCCAAATTGAAACCTTATTCCTGAACTCACAGCTACTGAAATTTCCTTTATCTTCAATTTGTCCTAATGATATATTGTTACACGAGGTTGAATAAATATGATTATTCATATTATATATATATATTTATATTTATATAACCTCGTATTATCACCACTGACAATTACAGAAGCGACATTTCTCTTTTTTCAGTTTTCAGAAAAATTCATCATTTTTGGGTGACTCCCATAATGTTGAAAATTGTTGAATTATTCTCAAAATCGGTGAGTGAATTCGCCAAAAATAGAAGATCATTTTTATAGTTAAACAATTTTTTATTCGATAAGTACCTACAGAGTTATAGCTATAGAAAGAGAACTCATTTTGTACCTATGAGAGCTCTCTTTTGAGAGCTATAAATCTGGAAGTTCTGCTCGTAAAAAGAGTTATTTAATACAAAAATGAGGTTCTATTTTTAGTGATTTCACTCACCAATTTTGAAAAGAAACGATTAACTTTCGACATTATGGGAAATACCGAAAAGAAAAAAATAAATTTAATGTCGATATTTCATTGTCCGCTGCGATACGGAGAATGGATGGAGATGAAACAACCGGCAAAATGACCTCGATCAACATAAATCATAAGGGAATCTCAAAATATCTAATCAGATTACGAAACATGTATTCACTTTCATTTCCGGTGGCATTTCAGACGAATGGAACTGCAAATGGTGATCATGCAGCTGACTATGAAGCATCTTCGCAAGAGCACAGACCATCGATAATGTCAGGACAGTCTCATCAATCACATCATTTACCCGTGAGTTTCAGTTAATGTTCTTCTGGGCTCTTCTGTGCTCTTCTGTGCTGATGGGGCTACTGAAAACATGAAAACATGATCATTCGCTTTCTTGAAATACATGAAGCTTCAGAATTTTTCTAAAAATGTTCTTTTTAAAAATTAGCTCCAATTACTTTTAATCTTCCTGACGTTTTTGTCCTCAAAATTTGCTTATTTTTTAGCTTAAAAACTGCAGAAATCGAATGTCCTTCACTGTCTTTTTTTACCAACAGCTCTTACAGCCCTTGCTGTATCATATATAAACGCTGTCTAGCTGGAATTCACATTAAAAATGGAGCTCGTTGTCGAAATTCAACTTGTTTAGGAATGCTCAAATGAGGAAAGGATGAATAGAATCTATAATTGAGTAGACATTGTGGATGTCGAATCAGAAAACATTGAATTCATTCGATACAACTTGGGAAGCTTTGCGTGTCGAATCGGGACGATTAAGCAATTTCCAGCCTCTGATGTTCATTGTTTTCAGACCAAGAACTTCTCCTACGAGCCGCTTCGATTCTCACCTCCAAACGTCACTCCTCCCCCACCGCAGTTTTCTTCGGCCAATAATGTAGCGAGCTCGTTTTTCAGCCTTGAAATATATTCTCGAGATTTAGGATGGCAACCGAAGAAATCAGCGCGTACGATTCGACGAGCTTCCCAACTATCCAACTCCGAATAGCTTTTCAGTGCCTCCTAGAAAATGCTCGTTGGCTCCAAATTTCTTTTCATCTCAAAACTCGCATCATATGTACCCAGATCAATATGTAAGATGGGGATCTGTCTGAGGAGCATTTCAGCCAAACGGAGTATCCTTTCAGACTCCCCGTACGTGGCAACACGGCGAACTGATGGCAAACAATCATTTGCATCCTTATCATGCTAATCATCAACAACCACCTCAGCCGGACTGGACCAATAGTGTAAGGATTAGTTATACTTTTGATATTGCTCAAACTTTCCGTTTTGGAAGCTGCTTGATCTTCTTAAAAGGTGAAAATGTAGTCTCTAATCTTTAGCCAGTGCAAAGCAATCATCACGAGCAACAACTGCACATGGGAAAACATTCAGCAGGACATCGAGTAGAAATGAAATTAGATCTTGTTGATAACCCGTGAGTTACATATAATGAAAACAATTTATGGAGGCTTTCGTAAGAAGACGTTGTTTATAAAATGTCGGATCGCGGAATCCAGCGAGGGAACATGATCAATTTAAAATGAGCATGAGAATTCTCTGAAACAACTCGCCTACACGCGACAGCCTTCAGACAACTTCAATTCTATTTTCACAAAGCAATGATTACGCTGCTTAACCCATTTTATTTGACATTCAAAAAGGCAGCAGAAACATTTGTTTTTTGATATTCAATGTGACTAAAACTATAATATTTTCAGTCATTTTCAGTCAGTCACTTCATTTTCAGTGAATTCAAGATTTTGAGAAACTGAAGAACTATTTTTTAAAATGTGATAGATGTTAGACGACATTTGTGCTTGCGCCAGCTGAACGCTGATGCGGGCTCCAACAAAATGAAATGATTTGTATCCAGCGTTTTATGACGAATATGCTTTATTCGGTTAACAAGCTCCCAAGTTAGGAGTTCCCTGCCTTCGGCTGGCGTTTCTGCTGAAAATATCACAAACTAGTTAACAGCCAAGACAAGGCACACGAATATTCATGAAATAGAAGAGAGTGACGTTCAGAACACAACGCGCTTTATGATTGAATGAGCTTCTGCTTTCACGCGGATGCAAACGTGCCGGGTGTGACATGCAATTTTTGAACGAAAATTCCCTTTTTTTCTGTTGTCTCTAGTTGGATTTTGTAGTGAATTGGGCGGATCGGAGTGTCGAGCGACTCTAGATTTCGATCAGAAATACATACATACATAGGCATGGAACCGCCAGTAGTTGGCCGACGTTTGATCCTAATGTGGTCTGCTTTTGCATGTGTGTTGCTTCAACTTTGAGCAAATTCCGATTAAAACTAAGTGGTTACTCACTTCCTTAGTCACCTAGTAGTTGTCCGTTCTTAGATCACCCTGAGTGAAATCATAGTATCATAGTGCACCAGTCGGTTTTTTACGACGTGTATTGAGTTGGTTTACGTGTCCTATTGATACTTATTTTCGTAGAGAATCCGACCATCTCATCGACGTTCTTATAACTGATCATTTATAATCCCTCGGTATTCATTCTTGCATCAACGTGCATTCATCTATAGTCCATTCTGCGCATCACCTATCCGGCACGTCTTCGGCTCCTTTGTGGATCTCCAACTCCTGATAGACGTCTGATGTCTTCTCAATGAAAATATTTTTGTCAGTCAGTCATCTTTCTGGAGTTTTTCTGCTAGTGGATTCTGTCAAATTCAAAACTTCTGAGCCATAATGAGCCATGCTCGATTCTAGCTTGTTTTGATTTTTTTTCGACCAAATTTAAGCTGAAATGATAGATTTATGAGCATTTCTCAATTAGAGGATTCATCATTTTCTTCTATTTCTGCTTCAACATTTGTCATCGATTGTGGTTTTGTTGAAGGCTAGATATTGCGGACGAATGAGCTCAATCTCTCTTTTTGTTGTATTGATAAAGGGAAATTTTTTATTAACTTGATTCATGACTGGAGTGGAAGCTTATTTCATGGAAATTTATTAAAAGCATCTGCCTCGGCGCCATAAAGAATAATTTATTAATAGAGAAAAAAAAAGCAATTCAGCAGTAGTTTCGCTTCATGTGCAAATGCATCAAGAAGGTATTTGGATCGAAGTTGCTGAAATCTGAAACAAGAGGCCATTCTCGTGCTCTCTTCTAGCTAACCAATTGTGAAAATACGTTTCGGAATACTTTTGGAGCACAGTTGACGCGTGCCTCAGAAATATTGTTGCTACTAAACATAATTCGGCACATGACACAGCGTAACCAGCTTCTCTAATTGCGTGCACTAAAATCTTGCAACGTTATTCCCAATGCTCATATTCCATACCTCAGCAGCTCTCGTTGACTGCATAGACTACGAGATTGTGCGCATGTGATAGCCCGTAGTCAACGAAAGTACGAAGAGCAAGGCAGATTAATCAGTAGACCGAAAAATGCAAATATATTTTTTTAATTTATATATTTTATTTTAAGCTCAGGACGACCTGTTGCTTCCGTGCGTTTCGTATCGCTTTGCTGAAAAATAAAATTCTTAAAATTCCTATTGAAAAATGCTGCAGGCCAGAATCTCGGCTGCTAAGGGAGAATTGGCCTTTCCACGTCACTTCTCCCCATTTTGTTGGTTTCATTCGGGTTTTTCCATGTCTTCAATTGCAGCAATTTTGCAGCGCCGTCGCCGTTGTTTTCAACTGAAAAATTGAGAAAAGTGATAGAGAAAAAAAGAAAAAAAAACAAGAAAGAGAGCGTGAGTGTGTCCACACGTCTGCCCCAAACCTCAGGCGTGTCTCTCATTTTTTTTTCTTTTTCCTTCTTCCTTCTTCGTTTTTTTCTTCTCTATATTTTCTGCCGCCGCCTGGCAATAATAGGTGAAATACTCCTGAATATCGCAGATATCAAGAGCTAAAGCTCGAGTCTCTGCTGTCCATTTTGTCGCCGACAATGGGTGGCCGTTGTTTTTCTCATCCTTCCGCGATTCCGCTTTGTGGCGGCCAATTGTGTTTTTTGGTCGATGAGGGGTGAAATACGGGTCTCGTCACGAGTAAACGAGTGGAGATTTGTCTACTGATGTTGGCAATGTGTTTAACTTCTTTCAAATTACCTCCATTTATTGTTGGCCACCCATAGAAGTTTTTTTAATGATTATTTCGTTCATATAATTTTCACTAAGGCTTCCATTTGGGCGAAATTTCGGTCGTCTCGCCTCGTCTTCCTCTTCGTCTTAAATTCGTCTGACGCAAAGATATACATTGTGTTGGTATTGTGTAAGACCAATGAAAGACGAACGACGAGAGGAAAGACGACTTTATGTCTTCGTCTTTCGTGGTAGGCTTAATTTTCACATTAATCGAATAATTGATCAAACTGGAAACTCCATTCAACCGTCTTCTGCTGCGTTCTTTGAAATCGGAGCAGAAGACTGAAACTGTTTTGAGCAGTCACCCATCAACCATTCTAACAGAGCATGCACCATTCAGCCATGCCTGTATTCCTTTTGCCGTGCTTGACTGGCAGCAGCTGGTCCAACACTGCGCAGTGCGAGTTTTGATTCATCGCTTCTCATCAAAACACAGGCGCTTTGCCCACGTTTCACATGAAACGCTGCGGCGCCGCGTTTCATTGATTGAACAACGATCAAGTTGTGTGTTCGAAGAACTGATGATGAAGAAAAACACGCAATCCCTCAGTTGTTTCTAGAAAAGAAAGTCAGGCATCACGTCTTCTTCTCATCTGATAAATAGCGCATCAAGCTCATTGAAAGTTCCGAAGAAAGAGCCAATTTCAAAAAATTACAGATTCGCAAATCCATCTCGCGATATGTTGGAGGTGACCAGTGCAACACCAGCTCAATCCGAGATGCTATCTCCAATTAAGGTACGTACGTCTTCATTCAACTTTTGTCTTTATTCCATCATTTTTCTTGCCGTTTTCCAGTCTTTCAACCACTTTTCAGTGTTGCTCTCCTGTAGAAATGCTCCACTTTTCAGCCAGTCTTCTGATCTGGCATTGTTTTACGTTTTCCTTTAATCTTTGGTTCCGCATTCATGCAATGCTTTCGTTATTGTTCGCACCCATCATCTCCAGCGTGCCCGCCTCACTTGCAACGTAGTCAGCAAGGGATTCAGATTCGTTTTGATAGAAGAAACGATGTTAGATTTCGGTGTTTCTGATTTAACAGCTCTAGGATCTGTAAATCAGATCTGTGAAAGTTTCCTTCATATACAACAAGAAGTCTCTCTGTCTCAAAACCCGATGACTTCCGAGCCTCTCTGGCGCCGAAATATTAATCGATAAGACTTGCTCCGTTCTATCATTTAACGATTTTGGCTCATGACTACCGGCCTAAATGAGATCAGAATCAAAATAATTATCCAACAAAAAAAAATCAAATCACTGTGGACACTAGCTTAAGAGAGTTCTCAACGATAATATTAATGTAGTACTACATATTTGTCAAATAGACATTGACTAGACATTGATCGGGTTCGATTAAGCGTCAAAATCAGCTCTGCTGATAATGAAAGTGACAGGAACTTATGCCGCAACCTCATAATGTTAAAAATGTTCATTGAACAAGGAAGTAGAATTCTGTCTGTCACAAGAGTGCAATCCGTTTAGAGTTTTAACTGATACTTTAGAAAGTGCATTGAAAACTCTTGACATTATGAAATAAAAGATTTTAAAAGCTGAAAAAGTAATCAAAATTCGACAAAATGTTTCGTTTATTTTGAAAGAAACACAGCTGTATGCAATCAAACATTCATGTTAGACTTCCTATGCATATCATTAATATATAATATTAACTGTTGAACTATGTATTATACTAACAGTTCTCGTTGATCAGTACTTTTGATTTCAGAATTTAATTCTAATTGAACGTTAAAAGCAGAAGAGAAACCCTCTTTATTGCCTCAAATCTTATATTAAGCAATCACCGCTGGCTGCTCTTCACTTTTTGGCGATAGTTGGTCCAATTATGGTCTGCGAACGCGCTTCTCTTTGCATCAGACTCCGTGCTGTCCTTTCGCAGATGCATTGCCGACGTTAATCCCAGAGGCCTTTGATGACGCCTATGCTTTTTCCTTCCCGGCACGCCACTTGCTTAGTACGCGTTTTCAGTGTTCCTCTAGATTCTGCTTATTGAAATTGGAAGACCTCCCATACATACACACAAAATAAACATGATAGACACTGCCGCTTCGCACTTTCGTCGTACAGTTTTTCTGAGACGTCTATCCCCGCACGTAGGGATCGGTTCGAAAGTTCAATGATTTGCGAGAATCAAAGAACATTGATTCTCGAGAACTCTATCAACTCTTTCGTCGGTTTTCGTCTATCGAATGTTACGGCTTGGTATTCGTCGCCGTCTTCTATTCCCTTATTGTAGATTGATGTCGCCAACAAGCGATAGTGTGTCTTCTTCCCTCTTTTTTACTGCCTTTTTCCTCCTCGATTCCCACAGTTTTGTTCCACTTGAGAGCTGTCCTTATCACATTTCAAAACATCGGGTTTCCCGAACTTTTCCATTAAAAACCCTCGCAGATGTTTGATTTAATCTGCCCTCGTGGTCGCACGTTTTGTCTATTGCAAACCATTTTCTTACAGATGGATACATCAGATCAGACGTCGAAGCGACAAACTTCTCCATTATTCTTAATATCGTCAGCATCACTTCTGAAGGCGCATCATATTCAGCAAAAGAAGTCGCATCATAATGTTCCAACGAGAAAAGCATCAATCATGGCACTGAAAAGGTAAGTGTTCCTGAAAACTCGAACAGTCTACTTGACGGCTCAGCCGAAAAATTGGGTTTTGCACGGTGCATATTTCTTCTCTCGATCAGCCTCCTCTTCCGAACTGTTTGAGTGTCTGGTGTTTGCACGTGATCACATCACTCACCTCCTTGTCCTTCGCTTCCATTTTCTCTTGCAAAGAAATGCATTCGCAAGTTTTTCCAACCCTCTCTTCTAACATTCAATCACCGACATCAAACTGGTTATGATTTTTGTGCCTTTTCAGAAATAGATAACAGTAGGAAACGAGAAATCGAGAAAACGCGATAGTTTTGAGAGTGTCTGCCGTTCATCAAGCACCTGCTAGATAAAAACATGAAGCGTGACTTTGCTGACAAACTGTGGAATACTGGCAGCTACAAATCACTTGTCGCCTTTTGATATCGAACTATAAAATACTTCGTTCTTTCGAATTGAGGTTATTAGAGTTTTCATCAGGGTGTGGTAACGGTTTAACAGACGCTGACACTTTCTTGGCTGTAACTACTTTTGCTTTTCTGAAAGTTGAGATTCTAGACAATTGTTTTGTGCGGCGTTAGTTATCAAAAACAAGATTCTAGCGGGTGTACCCTCCAATGCCCTCCTACCAACTTATCTATGTAATTTTGGCGTATAGATCTGGCGCAGGTATTTTGTTGTTTTCATCAGCTTCATATTGTGGGGGGAGAAGGGAAAAGGGGGACAGATACCCTATTGATATAGGGTATCTGCCCCCACCCCCCCCCAGCGCCCCCCCCCCCCCCCCCCGTTTTTCCCTTCACCACCTCGTCCCCCTCCTCGCACAATGTGAGTGTGTGCCGTTTGTCTCGATCGGCGGTCGCCTGATGCATCTTTCCTCATTCCTTCCTCTTCTCCATCTACTCCATGAAAATACTGGAGTGTTTTCGGAGAGTATCAAGGCGGGGAAGAATATTGGAAGGGACGTGCATTTGCAGCCCCAGCAGCAGAAGAGTGACTGCTGCTTGCTGCAGCGGCGCAAAAAGCAGGGCAGGGGTGTCTCGTGACCCATCCCCCCCCCCGTCCCTCGTCTGTTCTCTCCACTAAACCATGCAACAAATGTTTGTCTATCGCGAAGCGAGCTTTTTGGTGTCTGGGAAGAAATGAAGAGACACGTGGATGACAAAGCAGAGAAGCCGAAGGGAGTAAACGAACGGATTCGTCATTCCCTGCATTCATCTAATCAGATGTCTTCTCAGATGTTCCAGAGGCCCGATGCTATTGGAAAGGCGGCGAGGGGTGGGGGGGGGAGAGGAAGAGAATGAGAAGACACACAGATGATCACTAGACAAACCATGAAGCAGTCCTTCATTTCGAAAAGCGGGGTTCTTTCTCATTTGTATCGTCACATGGAATCTTTCTTCTAGACAGCAAATAAGTGATCACTGATTCTCTACGGAGCGCATTTCTCACCACCCTCCTTGCGGAAATGATGCAAGCGCCAAATGTATTTCCGCTATATTCAAATTGTTGTTCGTCTGTATTTTGTGTCGCTACAGTATCGCCCTTCTCACCTTCATCTTTATGAGGACGGCCTTCAGTGGCAGGCCAAGTTTCTCTTTAATCTTGTAAACTGAAAGCCAAAAGGAGACCAAGTTTTTGCTGTCTAATATTCTTAATTCTGAATTCAAAAACTTTAAAGTTTTCATTCTTGCGTTCTTTAAATATACGGTATGCAGCTCATTCACATGGTGTTGTGCACAATTTCATGTGAACCTCACTAATTCCAACGAAATAAATTGGAATTCTGCTAAAGCTCAAGCGCGCCAACCAAACCAATCCGGATTAAATCTCGAGAGTACGTCCGAAAATATCAAAGTATATTAATCGTTGTGTACAAATTCAGTGGTAGTCCGTCTTCTTCACCTTCTTCGTCTGCCTTCTTCCTCCAAACCCCCCCCCCCCCAAACCACCCTATTGTTGATTTCCTACTTTCACTCCAGCTTCCTTCTCATTTCGTTCTCATTCCTCTTTCTTTTTCCATCCAAATGCAGGATTCATGCAATTTTGCAAGCGCAATAAGACGAGAAGAGCAGCTAACATCGCTCAAAATATCTTCTCTGTTTTCCCTTATTTTTTCATCCATGCTCTCTGTCCGTTTCCGTCCAATGGCTCTCCTCTGCGAAGGAAGGATAGCGCAACAAAAAACGTGTTGTGCTCTTTTTTTTCCCACTGCAATATTCGCTTCGCAGGAGACGATGGTCTAGTAGATCTCCGAAGTTCAACTGGTGCCGGTTTCCAGCCATCTGGTTTAAAGATTCCACGATTAAAATGCTCGGCGCATAAGATCACATCATGTGTCAGATCATTATTATGTATCGAAGAGTTGCTCTTTCCACCGCGCCTCTCACGCGTTCAAGTTCGCGGAGAAACAGCAAACAGACACTGTGTTCCCCTCCCCGTCCGTCCGTCTCTTACTGTCTTATTAATCTTTGTACTACCTGCTTTCTGTGCCTCATAGTTCACCGTTCTATTATCATGTTCTCAGTCAGCATCGAAAAAAAAACGAATGCGAAAAGTGGCTGCGTGCACTTTTGATTTGGCGGCGACGGCGGCGGTGAGCGACGGCGTACACCGTTGCTGAACAATTGCAAACTGACAAAACAAAATCGCCTCCTCCCCCAGCCCTATTCAGCTGTTTTATGATCTCATGTTTACCGTGCAGATCTCTCATTTGTATTTTGTTTGAAATCACCAGATTTCATTAATTTCAGTTCTGTCGGAATTTTCAGAGAGCTCTCCCCGTATGTTATTAGATTTTAATTGCACTTCCCACTAGCCGGAGTTGCGAAATGGAGAAATGGAGACGTGTAATTTTTAAAGATTGCTCTGTGTCGAGTCTCTGAAACTTTTAAGATAACCTGTTTATTGATTGTTTCTTTGTTGTTAGCCAAAGAAAAGAATGTGTTGAAACTCCTCGTATCAAAGAACATTCCCCAGTCTCTCTTGTTTTCCGCTAATTTTTTTTTGTTGCGCTTTGAACAATTCCCAATCGTGTCGCTATTGATATCGAAGATTTCCTTCAAGACATTCAATTTTAAGGAAATTTTAAGCTTCCAATGAGCTTCTTCTTGTCTTCTTATCGTCACCTCCATTCTCTCTGCGTCCCTTCAAAGATTTCGAGTCTGATTTCTGATTTGGTCTTGTCTGACGATCTGACTAACAATGCTTCCCCCCCCCTTGTTTCAGTTGTTGTTGTCTTCGGCAATGTCATTCTTTTCTCATGAGTGTTTCGTTTGTATCCCAGAATGAACTGAAAATAGACGCCCCGGAGTTGAACTTTATGTTTTTGCTTTCGCTCCTCTCCGCAGAAAAGAAATAAGTTCTCTTCCTCCTCCTTCTCCTCCTCCTCCTCCTCCTACTTCTCATCCATCCATTCGTTTTTACTCTCGTTACGATTACATTCCATATGTTGTCGTTTGTTGTTTAGTGCGCTCATTATCACGTGGATTTGCGAAATTTGCTCGCACGTCGTCGTGAGAGAGCAAACTATGTACATATGAATGAATGGAGCATGGTGTCACCACACCACGAATTTGTGATCTGAGAGGCTGACGAGCAATATTTTTATTTTTACTACTTTTCCCTCTTGCGACACACGACACGTGAAACCACGAAAAAATAAAGAAGTCGACTCGTTTCCCCGGAAATTCCCAATCTTCTGTATGCCCATACGTGCTCTTTTTCCACGACTTTTTGCATCTTTTTGGTCAAAGTCTTTCCATTGCCGAAATGATCAAAGTTCGGGTTCTCGCTCCCATTTTCTTTTCCTCCAAACACTTCCATCCCGTTTTTGCAAGTGCAGCCCAATACCACTGGTATCTGCAAAAACACGTAATCTTTCTAGTTATGTAGTGCGTCGTCGTTGCCTATAACTTCCGTGTTCCTCGACTGTAAACTCATCATTGAGCGCTTTTTTACATATTGTTGCACTCATCCTGATCAGTGTAATGGCAATTCTCTGCTGTTTTTGTCTGTTTCATCACTCACATACGCATGCAGATGGAGCAGCTCTAGTGCGTAATAATGTTACAAATTTTGGTTAGCATTTTCCAATTCCTGATAACGTGGTCTCTTTTATCGGCACATCTGCACCTCCCGCCTCCGATTCTTCATTCCTGCTGTCACTCAACATGCTTAACCGATCGAATTTCAGCCAACTACGTACCCCCCGTGGGACAGCGCTCAACATCCCCTCAGTACCAGGAGCCGAGTTGCCCTACACACCTCCCCCGATTCTCGCTCCGATGCGCAACGGATCTGGTCTGTTCTGTCAAATTGCCAAATCGGTCAACTCTTCGCTGCCGGTCGCCGAAGTATGTCAAGAGAGCTAATTGAAAGACACATGTCTCCTATTTTCCAGCAGGCAGCAGATGCTCCAGGTTGCAGCACAGACGAGGAGCTGAAAAATGGTAAAAAGAGGAGTGAGGATGGTGATGGGCCATCCAGGAAGAATGGCTTCTTCTACATGGCTCAACAGATGAATCAGACCAATTTCGCAAACGAGCTTGAAGCGTTGCGGAAAGAATCATGGGCATCAACGTCTTCTGCAGATGAAAAGATGCAAACAGAGAGGAAGGAATCGTTGGAGGCAATCAGAAAGGCGTCATGCATGTCTGATGGCTACTATGAAATTGAAGAAGGCCCAAAGATCAGCGATCCGAATCCGTAAGTTGTGCTGTTTTTTTTTATTTTTGACGATGAATTTCAAATAGAATCATATCGTTATATCGTTCTATACTTGAATCTAAGGCTTCCACGAAAGACGAAACAAGTCGGTCGTCTCGTCTTCGTTCGTCTTTCAGTTCGTCTTGCATTCGTTTTACGCAATAGAAAAACACGTTTACCTAAGGCTTCCACAAACGAAGAAACAAATCGGCTGTCTTTCATGGAATCCATCCGGCTCGTTTTTATTCGTCTTTCCGTTCGTCTTACGTCGCCAATTAATATCTGCGTCAGACGAATTCCAGACGATGACGAAGACGAGAAAAGACGAGACGGTCTTATTTCGTCTTTCATGGAAGCCTTGGCTCAAATCTTCTCCTAGTCCACGTTTTTTCATCTGAAAGTGACTTCTTATTTCTGAATTCTGGACAAGTATTCGAGCGAATCTTGTGAACTATGGCTACGGGTAGTTTCGTTTGCTAAGAGTGCTAAAGGTCTCTTATACGAAGCAACGTAAACGATATTTAACAGAGAAACGCAAATGTTGTATTCTTTAAAATTCAATATTTGCAATGTTAGAGAGAATTTTCATAATTTCAGGCACATAAACCTCGGCAAATATTACCAGGCTCGTGTGAAGAAGTGGTGTGATAGAGAAGTGACATCTAGTGAGTTGGATACCATTGAGGATCGCGATGAAATTGTGTTTTCTTCCGAAGTCTTGCAAGACATCGATCCCGAACAAAGTAATTGTTTTTCCTTGCAAACCTCTCTCTCCCCCCCCCCTTCCCGCCGCCGCTCTCTAATCGAATTTCGTCGTTTCAGTTACCGCATTCGAGCTGCTCGCCTGCAGCCAAGCTTGCCCAAGGGCGGGCAGAAACAAAGAATTGGCTCTTCACTTGCTCATGGAAAACAAGGGAAACATTGAATCGGCCGTCGAAGACTTACTGAGAAGTGACACGCTGGACTGGGAACACTATTCAAGCGTGTTTGGATACATGTACAACGACTCGGTTCTGTGGACGCCGGAGGAGGTGTACCAGTTCCAAGATGCCATCTACAAGTCGGAGAAGGATTTTGACAAGGTTGCGTTTGAGGTTTGTTGCTGCTTCTAGTAGACAGTATCCTGTTTAAGCGAATCTTTAATTTCAGCTCACAAGCAAAACAGTAAAAGAATGTGTTCAGTTCTATTACACCTGGAAAAAAGACTGTCCTGATGATTACCGAAAATTGCGGAATCTAAGAAGAAAACGGCAGCTTCTCGATATAAACCTACAGAAGAATCAAGAAGAAGAGCCAGCAGCTCCAGCGAAAAAGATTTCGATAGTAGAATCCGGTGACTCTGACAATGAATCAAATGCAACGGATTCTTCATTCACTGGAAATGGGCACATTGAGTTCCGTGAACGAGCTTTGTATGCTTTTACTTCATTTATACTTTGATATATTGATATAAACTAATGCATTTTCAGCACATCTCCCATGATGTCTTCTCCGAAAGATGAGCCGCAGATTGGTCTGTCTCCATCATCTAAAGACTTGTTTGGAATTCAGAAGAACTATCAACCAACTGCCCCTCGTGCTCATCATATTCCTTCGGCTTCTGCAAGCAAAAAGGGAGCTCAGCCAAGTGCGGACGGGTTCTTCCACTGTCGCCTATGCGACAAATGTTTCGAAAAAGTGAAATCACTTAACGCCCATATGAAATCTCATGCGATGAAAGCTCGTGCCGAGCAGGAAGCAAAAGCTCACGATGCTCAAATTGCGGCAGCAGCGGCTGCACAGCTCTCAAATGCGGTGGGCAACGCGGTTGGAAACTCGGTTACCACATCGCCATTGAATCCGTTTGCCAACGGTCATCTGGGCATCACGATTCCGTCTACAATCGGAAGCTTAACCCCACAACAATTGACACCTCAGCAATTGAATCTCAACCAACAGTTGCAAACTCAGCTGAACTCGCTGAGCACACAGATCAGCTCGCAATTGAACTCTCCATTGACTCCACAACAGCAACTGCAACAGTTCAGCCAGCAGCAGCAGCAACTGGTGGCAAGAGCAATGCAACAGGTAACAATAGTTTCGAATAGTGGCAAAGTTGACATCTATGATCTATGGAGTGAGCTAATTTGGAATCGTTTCAAAAAATTATAATAGCAAATGCACAGCAGAGCAAAAAGCTTTTGTTGGCACGTTTTTTGGCACAAAGCATCTATGTAGTTCAAAAGTCTATTCCTAGATCATTCCATTGTTACCCAGAGTTCAATAGGCCATCACTGAAAAACGATGTTAACGGGGGACTTTCTTCCAGAACCTCTTCCAGCCAGTAACATCAGCGTCGCTTGTTACATCGACACATCCATTGATACAAGCGAGCCTTCATTCCATTAACTGAATTCACTGTTTCCTTAATCATTGCCTCTATCACAAATGCGTTTTTTGTCCATGTATTTTGAAGTTCAATCTCTACCGTTCTTCGGGTCTTTCTCCTCTAGTTTTCATGTTTTCCATTCGGTTGCATAAAATGTTTAGTCCTTTTTTGTGTGTCCCTTCCCATCCCGTTTTAGATCCACCCAGTAGACCCCTCTGTTCCAGTGCTCCATCCATGCCTCCTTTCTCTCAGTACGACAATCCATTCAGTTCGCCGTGTTTCTAAATACAACGAACTGCACTGCACCCGTCGCTAGAATAATAATTGAATTATTCTGGTTGTGGATATTTTTTTTATATATATATTCTCCTTTTTGTTACTGTAAATATTTATTGATTCAGAATGAGAGAGAATTATTGATTATTGATTATTAAGTGAATTCATGACATCGGAGAAATTTCTTAAATTCCAGTTAAATTCCAACGCTACAGGCGGCACTGTGTTCCAATCATTTTCTCGCGGAGCTCTCTGCCGTTGGGAGATATGAGAACGTTCTGAAGCTTAGATTTAGTGAAACGAATGTATAAGTAATTTTAACGTTGTCGAAATCTCACGAGATTCAGATATTTTTAGAGAAGGACTTGTAGGCTCCTTTTTGCCTTGGACAAACCTTTGACTGCCCTCCAATATCTGCTAATTGCGCCTCATTTGGAGGTGCAAGTCTGTCTTTCACCGCCACTGCAAACAACTGTATTCCTCTTGCTCTAGCCGCTCTTGCCGCGCCCCGTGGATCATCCTGCGAATATCCGTCGGTGAACACCACCAAAATCTTCTTCACATTTTTTCGGGCGGGGTGTGCTGTGCTCTCAAACATTTTTGTAGCGAATCGAATGGCGTCAGCTGTTCGAGTCGTCCCTCCGTGACGCTCCATGAGAAACATCTCTCTACAACAACGAAATGTTGGATAAAAATGCAGCGAATAAAAACAAACTCGATTAGTTCCTCCTTGTCGTTATGCTTGTCAAGGTGAACTCGAACACGAGTCCTTCCGGGACCAGAGTAGCTTATCAGGCCGACACGAACGGCTTCTTGAGAAATCGGTAGAAGACTGACGACAGACGCAACTATGTCAAGATACCTGAAATGTCATTTGAAAGCATTGCGAAAAATGATCTTAAAGCTATACATTTGGCTTTTATCTCCAGTCCCTTGTGAGAAATCGACTAAAAAGAAAACGTCAGCAGTGCAACTGTACGGAATCAGTGATTTGCGTTTGGTGGCTGGAGGCTTTGTTGTCGTGAAAAACTTCATCGGATTCATTTTCAGCGGTGGCTTCTCGGTCATTGCAAACTGGACGCTTCTAGACCGAACTTTGAAGTTCTTGCCATTGAATTGTCCGACGACGTCTTCTCCTAATTGCTTTTTCAGTGAGACGTCGGCGGCGGTACGTGGTGGTGGAGAAGAGGTCGTACTGAATGGGTGAGTTAGATTCAACTGTGAGGAATCAAGCCAACGTTTTGGAATGTAAGAAAACCTTTAGATGTGTTGGCAAATGGTGGGGCTGTTGTTCGCGAGTTCTACAGCCCGCAACTTTTTCGATTATTTCCCATTTCTTCTTAATCCAACCTCTGCCTTTAATGCTTTCAGTTACAGATGAAGCAGCACCTTTCATCCCCCCCCCCCTCCACTGGTTGTGATGCCTCAAGGATGTCTAGTCAGCTGGCATTCTTGTTAGAAACAAGATATAATAAGTTCTACTCACAATCTTCCAAATCAAGAAACTCTAAAAACCGTATTAGACTTGCCCCTTTATTAGTATTGCACTTCTAAAGATAATCCAGAGATCCCACTTTAATTGTATTGCCCTAATCAAATTATTCATTGATACAGGAAATATGCACCCACTGCCTACGAATATATTATATATCAGAAATTGATCGTTAATGTCTGGAAAGATCTCTCGGAGCAACTTATCAGACATTCATTTATCGGCTGTGATCTAAAAGAACGAGAACGAAGAACGACGCTTCAAAGAAAGTGGCGAGATGCCAGGTGGGGGGGGGGGCTTGGAGCTTCTGACAATGAGAAGAGAAGACTCCACACAGTTTAAAAATAAAGTGACAATCCTCTTTAATTGTATTGCCCCTCTATTAGTCTTTCTTCAAAAAATTATAGCGCTTCTCTTCAAAAGAACACTGTATTGCATGCAACTCTAATTCACGGTGGACTTCGAAAGTATAGAGTGCATGCTCCGACTCCCGTATCACTTTTTCTTGGAAAAATGAAAAAGATCGGCTAATACAGTTCGATCAGGCATGCAAGAAAACCTGCAGGTGAACAGTTTCAACCGGATCCGATGTTCGGCACTTGATCTATCTAGAGCAGATGCTTCAGAAATTGACCGCGTCAAAAGTATAGCGCATTCTCAGTTTTATTGGCCGATGTGACCAAAAATAGGGATAATAGCTCTTTTTTCCCTCCCTATTTAACAATATTTTTGCAACTTATTCGCCGCCAAACGCGCTCAATTCGATGTTCTAATCGCTCGAGGAATCTCAAGATCTTTGATCGCCCGCCAGCTAGGAAGGAATGTTCGAAATCCAGCTTCTGGTCCTGCTCAACGTTTAGCGAAAGACCAAAGAAACTGTCCAGTCCTGAACGGGAACGCCCGAAAAATCAAGAACCACCAGAATCAATGGGGGGGGGCGGTATGCTTCTGACGCGCAATGTATGTATATTGATCTATTTTACTGTTTGGCAATTTGGCTATAAATCTGTAATTAGCTGTAAGGCAGTAATAGTTAATAACGGGCAGGCTTCGAAGGGTCTCTTGTCATCCTCCACAGATCAATGGAAGATGTCTGGATCAGAATAAAATCTCTACAACTTAAAAGATCAAGACTTCGAGGGCCTCGACTATTGTAACTGCTGCTGCTTACTCTATGAAAGTCTGATATTATAACGCTTCTTGCTGAAAATACACTAAGACTATGACTTTACATAAATAAGCTGAAATTCCAAGCCTCACCTCGACGTAGTTGGAAAGTAAACGAGACTCTTTTCAACTTTAAGCTCGTTACTTGAATTGTTGTTATAGGAAGGCGTTGCTGTTACTGTAGTTCTCGGCTGAGAAGACGTTGAACTCAATTTCAGGTTTCTCATTGGTGTTGTGGATACTTTCGTGATAGCTCTTGTTATGGTGCTCGTGGTGTTGACTTGGGGAATCTGCATTTTCTTGTTCTCTTCGATGAGCGCTCTCGAAGCATCGTAGAATGTAAGACGACGAACGAATGGATTGCGAGTAGATGTCCATGGACGATGTGTGGAAGTTGGAGATCTACGAATCTCATTTTCACCACTGAATTTGCTGGATTCGGTGTTGAATACACTTGTTTTGTTTCGTCCACACTCGATGAGTTTTTCGAAGTCTGTTTCCTGATCTTCTGATAGAATTTTACTGTAAATCTTATTCAAATTACAGAAGAAGCAGAGCCACAACTGCACCTTCTCTGCGAACTTCCAATTCTATAAATATGGAGAGCCGGCGATAGCGAAATCCTTCTCCACATATTCGTCATTGTTTGGTTGACGGGTGTTTCAGAGAAAATAAGAATCACAAATGGCTGAAAAGCTGAAAACGATGAGACATTGAGCATTTCAAACATAAAAAGTATTTGGTTTCTCACTTGCAGTCCTTCGCCCAATTTCACCGGTGGCGACTTCTAGAAAACGATCGTAATCGCCGTGGATCGTACTCAACACAGATTGGAGCTCATCGTTATTCTATATGAAAATCGAAAGTTAGACTTTTTCAAAAAATGGTAAATCATGGATCCAGAAGTTTCCAAAAACGGCTTACCCGTAAAACTCGTGGTACATAACGGTCGTTTCTGGATAGAACAACCCATTTTCTGATCTTTGGATCTTCTGGAAGCTGTCTAGCGACTTGGATAGCTCTGTTTCGTGAAACCTGTTGGCAAGCACTTATATTTTCAGATTGATGACTGAGGGGGGGGGTTATTGTAAGACAAACCTCTAATGTTTTCTGGTCAATCACAAATAGCACATCAACGCATGAAAAGGCTCGCTGAATTAGAATCAGAAGCATAGATAGGAGAGCATGAGAATGAGAAGGCCATATACGGCACATCTTCAACGTCAAAATGTGTCTTCTTCTTCTTTCCTTCTATGGCGGAAGAACACAAGAGAAGATTTCGAAGACAAAGAATAAGGGCGACGGTTCTCTAGTATCGAACTGAACCATCTTTTGTTCATTATATTATTTATAATAATAATTATTATTATTCTTATGCTGAAGGCTTATCGTCGATCTTCGATTCATCGCTTCTCCACTTCGCCTCTCTTCATTGGCATTCTGATGAAGAAGCGGTGGTGAACCGTTGGTTGGTTGGTAGGTACTGGTATGTACAGGGTGGGGAATAAATATAGCGCCGCATTCAAAACGATGTAATAATTTCAAATCAAAAGATGTTTTTTTTTCTGAAAATCAACCATAACGTTAACAGAATCTTCCTCCTTTCGGTTTGTTGACTGCCTGAAGTCTCTTCGGATAAGAGTCGACGACGGCACGGAGGTAGTCAACGTTGACTTTGGCTCCAACAGGGAATACTATATATATATTAACATTTTGTATATTTATTCATTGAAAAAGGGCTAGATTTGCCTCTTATATTTTCAAGATTATAATACAATGAAATAATACATGAAAAGATTAGATAATAATAAATATTAAATTAGCGATATACATGAGATAATGTTAGAATTTCCCGGAATTTAATGTGAGATATGGTGAAAGGTTTAATTGAGTGATGTTAGTTCTGAATGCGGACGACGATATTTTTGTGGGAAAAATTGAGTGTGAAAGAGAGTTCCAAGCTTTGATGATACGAGAAGTGAAAAATTGTGAGTAAGGTTTAGAAAAGTTTACAAGTGATGGTCGAGAATCGAGAATATCGAGAAGATTCTTGAGGCGGAGGTGTTACCGTGGTCCAAATCCCACTTTATGGGTGGCGATTAGACATACAAGAGGGACGGAGCGCCGGCTTACACTGCAAAACTCTCTCAGTAGTGGTGCGAAACGAATTTCCCCGATTTTATCACTAACAAGGGAATCATGTTTAGCCTTCTCAGAATTCAGCATTTTTCAGAATGTATAGAGGAAAGAGGGGGGAAGTGGAAAGGAAGGAGGAGAGCAATAAACAGAATATTTTCAGATGGAATTTTCTCGACTTCTAGAAATTTGTGCAGAAAACCAAATACATCACGAGAAAGCCCGTATTCGAAACTATAAATGAGAAAATTTAGAAAGAATTCTGAGATGATGGCTAAACATGGTTCCCTGGTTCCCTGGATCAATGGCCAGCTTGGAGCTCACACCCCAATCTAATGGATTTTGGGGATATTTATCCCAACAAGTATCTACGAAAAATTATCCAAATTTGGGAGCCCTGAAGATCGATCTGACAGCTGCATGAGATAACTTAGATGTTGACTACCTCCGTGCCATCGTCGGCTCTTATCCGAAGAGGCGTCAGGCAGTTATTAAAGCGAAAGAAGAAAGATTCGAAAACTGTAAATGCTATAATTTTTTTTTGTTGTTAAATAATCATTTTTGTTAATTTTCAGAAAAAAAATCATTCGATTTGAAGTTATTACACCGTCTTGAATGCGGCGCTATATTTATTCCCCATCCTGTAGGTCTATCAAGATTTATTAGGAATCAAAAAAATAAATTAATAAAATGAACAACGTGTTGAAATAGAATAATTATTTATAAAAACGAGTGAAAAAGAAGAAAGACATAACCTGAAAGGTGGAGAGGTGAGGAAAGGAGTAATCCTCCCGGGAAGAAGTGTCCAAATAGAGATAGACATATGAGAAGGAATTTGAAATTAATAAAATGATATCTGACACATAGAAACCCATTTCTTGTTGTGGCAATTCGAAGAGAAAGTGAAGAGGTTGATTAACAAACTTAAATCCGTGGAATCATACGTACCACTCCTTGAAATCCTTTTTCTTCACTACCCCATTTCCATTTCCGTTCCGCATTATTGTCGCTGTCGCCGCCGCTGCGCCATTTCCGTTGGCGATTACCGCTCCTTTCAGCGGCTCGTAACCATTTCCGTTGATCTGCAAATGAGGGAACAATTAAAAACAAATGAAAGACACTCACGTGAGGTTTAGAAAGCAGCGGTTGGGTGCACGAGTCGTTTCCCCGGTCGTGATTCATTGGAGGTGAAAGTTCTGGAGCGATTGCTGTGTAGCCGGATTGAGATTTCATTGCCTGTAAAAAATATTTTTGCACGTCTTCTATTTTACTAGAATTTTTTTAGAAGCGACCCGAAGAAATCCGCTAAACTAGAAAGATGCTCTCTGAAATTTGGAAAATCAATGGCCAAAATGAATGAGCATTTCACTCTTCAGTGAATTATTCCAAAAGGCATTAATCACAATTATTTTTGCCTATTTCTCGCGACGCTTGAACTAGTCGGTTATCTTGATCTTGTTAGCGCTTGCAGATGAATGTTGGAATTCGATTACGTTCACATGCCCACTCACTAATAGTTGTTGTCCACTTCTTCGCCTAATTTTGCTTACTTTATAGTTTGGCGAAATTTCGGCCGTCTCGTCTTGAATTCGTCTGACGCAGTATGTTGACAACTTTTTTATTGCGTAAGACGAATTCAAGACAAACTGAAAGACTTCGTCTCTCGTGGAATCCAAGACGAAGACGAAGATGAGACAAGACGTTCTTATTTCGTCTTTCTCTCGTTGAAGCCGTACTGTAAACACCAAAAGTGTGCAAACGCGCCCCCTTGCACAAACTTTGCCAGTAGTTCGGAGTTAGAGTATCATCAATTCCATACTTCTGAATCTATTATAAAGCGCCATCTGAAAATAGACGGCCGCTAGCCCACCTCCGACTTTTAAGCAGAATTACCCCTAGACGTTATATTAGGTTGAACACAAGGTTATTACGTTTTTTAACCTTCAACTTTAAATGACCATAACTTTTTCCAATAGCGCTAAAATATTTGCGTACCATGGTATACTGTTCGGAATTCGGAGGATTCTGCCTGCACTTGAAGACAAAGAACACGACAGCGGCGATGGCAAGGATGACTGCCAAACTGGAGCACATAATGAGTGGAGTGCGTGGAAACTCGGTGACTGTAGCGGCCTGAAATAAGCTGGGTGAACTCGGAACCTTGAAGCCTAGCCGATTGTTTCACCTGCATTGTCGTTGTAATCGTATCGCCCATAGGCGTAGTAGGCCTGACAGGATAAACAGTGAAATGAGGCGTGGACTTGGAACGAGACTTCTGGGGCGGCACGCTGCTTTTGGTCAGAGCGGTAACTTCTTTATCGGCTCCTAAAGACACTCGAAATGTGACAAGTGAGTCAAACATAACAACCCGCCCTAATCAATACGCGGGGAAAGCAGTTAAAGACACACAGGAAGCCAAACTAATTCGCAAATAAAAATATACAAATAGATGTTTAGTAGGGTGGTAAAAAGAAACTGACAGCAGACGGGGGGGGGTGGGAGAGTGAAAGCTGAAAATCCACAAATTAAACGGACGACAAATGGTACTCACACATAGTTATTCACAAGCAAAGGACAGAACAAAGAGAAAGGGGAAGACAGATATTTAGAAGTTGGAGTGGAAGTGACTTCAAGTTGAAGGTGGAGCAGCATGTCAAAGCTCATTTCGATAATTGTGCCGGCTTGCAGCATGTTTTCTGCGGTACATGGAAGCACTGGGAAGTCGAAGTCGAAACACGGAAAATGGGGACTCTCAGCGCTTTCTGGATTTTATATTTAGTGTCGGGACTATTTTCTATGAGCGCCTAAGTAAAAGGTGAAGGTAGATATGCCATAAACTAAAACGAAACCGCCTATGGGAAAGAAATCTGGTTTTCACACAGCGGGCAAAGAGTGAAGCTTTAGCCTCTGATCAATAGAAAAGTGCAGAATGGCAGCTTTCTGCTTATATAATAGAAAAAGCCGAATAACTCTTTGCCGTTTTTTTGCTCCAAATAGGTAAACTTCCGTATTGCATAAATTAGCATAAAAATGGACCAAAATTCAACGTCGAACTGATGATCAATGGCGGTATTTGTCAAAGGGAAATACATATGTAGATTAAGAAGCATCGTTCATTCCGCAATAGAAGACGTTAAATAGAAGATTCTTATTGTTCTTCTTCTCTTCCGGCTTCTTTGTCAATGAATTATGCATAGTTTACTTTTGATACCTTCCTTCACAGAGCGTTGATAGATTCATAGAGTTTTCAGTATCTCCCTGCGCCTTATGCTAGCAGTAAATGAAGAGACGAAGACTTGTGAAAGCGTCAGAAGAAACGACGCTCCGAAAGCAAGAAAAAACGGAAATGTTTTCTGTGTATTTTCTTGTTTTTTTGAATACCCGTAACTACGACAATCGCTGATAGACAAAAGAAAAGCACACTGAGGCGGAGCAACGAATGGCACCAACCTTAGTCGACTTCACGCATCACCTGCTCTTAAGGGTTTTTGTTCTAGACGGCGAGCAACGAGCACCAACTCGTCGACGGCATCGTCAAAGAGATGAGAAATTTCGGTGAAGGGGTGGGGGGGGGGAAACGGAAGAGATATTGAAGGCACATCCGAGGAAATATGCGTGCGTGTGTGTGTAGAAGAGATGTGAGAGCTGTGAGGTGAGGAATTTTGATCCGTCAACCAAACAAGCGTCTATTTTAGAGTTACAGTATACTCTCTTTCGAAATAATTAATGTTCTTCGGATCATTCGCCGAAAAAAACATTTTAAGATTTCTTGAGAACGGATGCCTTTAGCGGAGCAATAGGAAACAGAGGGTTCTTAGCTTAAAATGGTTCATCTCTCTAAGCACCTTGTCAAACTCAGATAGAATCATTCAGATACTTTCTGCAATGTCTTCGTAATTTATAGTTAAAGAAAAATGGAACGACTTCAGAATTTTGCCTTGGAGAGTTTTATGGTAATTGCTTTTGTTTTACGCAATTCTTACTATGTATATTTCAGTTGCAATTCAATCTTTTACAGTCAATAATCATCTTTTGACTGTTTTTCCCTAGAATATCTAATCAGTCAGAATCCGCAAGTCGACGTCTACATAGATTGAGCACGTGCTCCATTTTGCTCAAATCCACCAAAATCATGTTTTCCAATGATTGTGCATGTTTTGGAAAGACAAAAAATCAGAAGAAAAAATGGATTTTCAGACAGAAAGACAAGAGTCGGGCGTCACGCATAGCTTGAAAAAAAAACCTAATGAAACACAGAGCATATCAAGTGAATCTGCCGAAAAAATAAACGGAATGAAGCAGTGAAAGCCGGAAATTTGAAGGGCATAACGATAACGACGAATAAAAGCGGTTGACGTGGAAAGAGTGGAAAGACGGAAACAGACAGATATTGGGTAAGAGTTCAGAGCAGACACGGCAAGTGAACAGTGGTTCGGTTCGTTGTTCTCACCGTAATTTGAAGGATGTTGAAAATGAGTGGTAGGCGCGGCAAGAGTCGTTGTCCTCGCCGTTGTCGTGGTTTTTCGGTACTTTTTTGCTGTAGTTGTTGACGGTTTTGTTGTTGTTGTTGTTGTTGTTGTTGATCTTGTTGTTGTTGTCAATGATTTATTGGTTCGCCACGCTGGTCCAGTGACCATAGGCTCAGGTAACGTGTCCACCTGATTCCAGATACTTGATCCCAAATAATCTGGATTCTGCTCAGCGGCTTCCTTGACACTCGCATAAGGTCTAGGCAGAACCGTTGAGCGATACGTGCTGCTCTGCGCCGAAGAAGCGGTGGTGGTGGCTACTAGTTTTGTAACGACAGGAATCGGCGTAGTGATCTTAACAGACGGTTGTGTGGCGGCGGTGATTCCGACGCCATCTCCGTCAAAGAGATCGTTGCCGGAGCCGTCGAACTCGTCTTCCGAATCATCTCCATCGGTGATTTGTGACAAAAAGAAAACAGGCAAAGTAGTGGTGGTGGTGGGAGAGGGTGTCATTTTAGATGACGGAGTTCGACGCGTTGTGACTGCTGGAAGAAACCAAAACCACTATGAATATGTGTGAGTTTTATGTGTATGAGAAAAGAAACAATCAAAGCAGAAATAAGAAGGCTGTTAGTAATGAATGAGAAAGTTAGCATGTCGAAATGATTTTTTTTCTGATTCCTGTTAAATATTGATTATATATCGGTCCATAGGTTCAGTAAAAGCATCAATCAGTAAGACAGCGGCATTAGGCGGCAGCAAAACTTTCAGTTTCGAGAGGTTTGTCGGGAATCTAGCATTGCTTTTCTTACTTGATTATGGAAACTTGGTTAGAAGCTTCTGAAGCTTATGAGATATTGAATTCTGCGGATTCCAGGGGATTCTGCCTGCTCAACAATAAGCTTTTTTCCCCCTGCTAGATTCCCAACACTGGCCTCGTATTTAACAGCCAAAGCACCCCATTCAACGAATTCTCAACTCACGTGCACTTTGTCTTGTACTGGCTGGAACTTCTGGAACTGTTGGAAGAACGGGTGAGAAGAAGCCTGAAAATCAAGTTTTGTGCGAAATATCCAGCTGAAAATCCTCATAAAATTTCCTTTACAACATCATCACCAAAGAAAGCGCCGCCTACCAGTTGTCTCTCCGGACTCATCACTCATACTGCGATCAGTGATTCCGTGATCGTGTTCGTTCACTTTCGGCTCCTGCTCATCTCCATCATAGTCAAGAATGGGCGATGAAGACGCTGGTCTAGCGAAACGAGGCGCATCGAAATTCGATGCAAATTTTGGAATATAGCTTTTGAATTGTCGACAGTATTCGTCGTTCCAATTCATTAAGCATAGAATCGGCGAGACCGTTGTTGTGCCGCGCGGGGGGGCACCACCACGCAAATGCTCTATGAATACCATCAGAAGAGGTGGAGCCGCCTACAGACGTTCTAGGGTTATGAGAGGTGAGAAAAGAGGAGGTGACAAGGAGACGAAGAGAGAAGGGTATCGAATAGCGGGGCTGAAATTGGAGACTCTTGAAAGATTTAATTGGAGAGCAAGAACTTTGCACATTTTTTTTTATCATTAACCCCTTTCTCTTAAAGCTAAAAAAAAACTATAAATGAAAAGAATCTGTTGTCGAAAAGCAGCAAGAAAAAAGGAAAACGTTGAAGGAGTCCCGCCAAGGTGCTCGCACCCATACAATTGGCTACAGGACCAACCAAAACATCTGTTTCCATTCGTTGTATTATTTATATATCTCAGTAGAAAAGTGATCACTGAAGCGTAAAAAAACTGGAGAGAAGGTAGGGGTAACAATGCTATTTTCAGAGGAGATTCACAAGAAATTCTGAAGACAAAAATGATGCTTAAAAACGTTTTACAGATGTCCGTTCATAAATAAAACCTTGAGCACATTACTCAAGACTTGTGCCAGAAAAAAAGCTGGAGCTGGAATTTTTAATTATTCATCTCAATTTCTTATTCTAAAAATAGCTGGATGATCTAGAAAGATCGTCAAAGATCGTAGATTCCGAACTGAAGCCAAGCATCTTAATATGGCTTCTAAATAAGAGAGCAAAAGAGTGGAATGGAAGCACATGCTCTTCTGCAAGGATTCTTGAATCCTTTTCTTACCAAATATTGAAAAGGAATGAGCTGAGAAGTGAGAGTGAAAAGGGACACATTTCTAGTGAACTTGTCAATGCAAATGAAGATCGGAAGACTCGAGGGGGAGCAAGGGACGAAGTAAGGGACGAAGCAAATTTTTGACGCTTCTTTCCCATTTTTCTGTTTCTGAACATTTAGCGACAAGACGTATCTTTGAAAGCCACGTTTCCTCGGCGGAGTCCTCACTCTGCTCTCCCCCCCCCCCCCTCCACAAATTCTGGCAACGACGATACATAATTAAAGAAAACAAGAAGGAGAGACGGCGTCGAACGAAACGACGACACTTATTTGATTTTTAAAAGGAAAAAGAAGCAACAACGCAGACTTCTCCTCCCACCCCCCCCCTCGTTTTTTCAAGCTTTCCGGAGACCTTAACGAAGACAGTAACGAGAAACCCTCAATTTTTCTGGAACTATGAAATGAAATCTGAAAAAATCTGAAAAATTGATGCTCCACCAAAAAGTCGAAAATTCAAGATATCTATTCTCTATTTAAGACACGTCTGAAATTAATGAAGAATTAATGAAGACTGTGGGAATCAGCTGTTTTCGTGGAAAATTGAGAAAATCATTAGGGCCGCAAAATTGTTAGCACCATTTTCAAGAGTTCCTCCAGAAAAAGAACGAGCGATTTGTCTCAGGAGTACTACGAAACTGAAATAATCTCGAGGAAATCTCTAAATTTCTGACATGTTACGTTTATTCGGAAACGACAGAAAAAAATGATGCAAAACCTGACGATGAAACTTCAAGATAACCAACCGGAAACATTGGTCGTGTCTCCTCATATCTGGGTCAGTTTGAGCCAAACTCCTCTCACTTTTTGCATCGTTCCCCGGGGAGTGCTCACATTTCGATGGCACCTCCTCCTCCTCCTCCTCTTCCTCCACCCTACACGATTTTATATTCCGGCCGGCTTTCGGTGGTGGCCTCCTCGCCATTTCAGTCGGATGAAATAACAACTAATAAGAGGCCGACCGAAAACTGGAAAAAAGAGCAAGGTGGGAGGAGGGGGGGGGGGGGTTTCACCCACCGAATAACTGAAGGAAAACGAATGAACTCGGCGAGTTGCACAAGAAAATGGAAGGGGGGGGGGGGGGGTGCAACGTTTTGAATAATTTACAAAACTCAATGAGACTCTGCACAAGTTGACTAGAGGTTTCGTTGTCAAACTCAAGAAGTTGAACAGCAAAACGAGAAGAAGCCGTTCTTTTTGAAGAGGTTCGCGAATAAACAGCTCAACACTCTAATCGAGATGATAGCATCTTTGCAATAAGCATGAACATGGGTAAATAAACGATGAAATTAGCATACAACGATATGATGAGCCGAGACGAGCGGCTCACGGCTTCTTTGTTCCTCCTGCTCTGTCGCCTAATCCATCATTCATTCCGAAAATTCATAGATTTCCGTAGAATTTGTAACATCCGAATAGGCATGTGCGGTGTGCACTTTGACCGGATTCCATATGAACGAAAAGAGGACATTCTCTGGATTATCCAATCCGTCTCTTCTTGCTTCTTCTTGCTTCTCGCTTCTGTTAATCTCACCCCGAAAACACTATTGAAAGAGGAGGAAGCGTCATAAACTAATTTAGACACCTACAGACGGCGACTATACTACAGCTGCTGTGAAACAGGGAGACGATGGAACTGACGGGGCGGACAGCGGACACTACACCAACCCTGGGCTAAGCACTTTATGGAATGAAGAGAGCGGGAAATAATAGGGTCACTGCCTCGGGCACCATCAGCTCATGTTTCAAAATCTATTCAAAATATTCATATTTCATTTGACAAAAAATAATATGAAAGTTGTAGGAAACGAGGATGTTTTTTTCCTGCTAAATTTGGGTTTTCAGAAGAGTAAAAGCGGAGCAAACTGAAGGCTGAAATTATTTAAGAAGCCGATTTGATTATCGATCTATTTCTAATACAGTATCTAGTTCAATTGCACCAAAGCATCCAAAACACAGTTCGATTTGTGCTGAATCAAACTTTAAATCAGAATCATGACAAGCCATGGAGCAATTGCCGTCAGTAACTTCAGACGCGAAATAGAAAAAAAACTGGACCAGATGACAGCATGACTAGGCCATTTTTCTTCATTTCTCGCACCTTCCATGATTTGTATCGAGCAGTCTGCGGTGGGCGGCGGCAGCACACTTCCGCTCTTTGAAATAATAAGGGGGCCGTGACGATTTTCGCGCACAATTTCACCGATTTTCAAGAAAAACGAGAACGGACCAGAGGAAGTAATTGAAGACTAAGAAGCGAGCGAGCGGCGAGCAGTCGGCGAATGGCACACTGTGGTGATGGTGATGCGCACCGACGATCCTTCGAAAGTGAGTCGAGATGGATGTGTGTGTCCTTGTTATTTGGAGTTCCTATTTTTCAGGAATCCAACTACCAAGTGAAGCTCTCGCGCCTTTTATAAAAGACTTTTAGAAAGAGGGACGGTAGCCAGACTCGGAATTCAAATCCTCGTAGCTCAATGGTCTGTGCTGTGTAGTCCGCCCACTTGTCTTCCTTTTTTGTAGCAAAACGAAAATTAAATGCGTTTCGAAGATTGATGAGGTTTCTCATTTTTTTCTATTCTTTTCCTCCAGTACGGCAGTGCACGAAAAACTATTTGGAGAAGGCGGACGGAGTGCTTCGCAAAAGTTATGGTTTTTGTGAATGCCGAGGAAAACAGCTCCCAACGGGATTGACCGCCATTTTCGGGAAGAAGCACGCAGCGGCAGCCACAACAGCAGCAGCAGCAGCAGCAGCAGTCAACTAACAAGAACGCATATGACAGCTTTCATCGGTGGTGTTGAAGGGAACGAATATGTAGAAGAAAGAAAACAAACCTGTGGAGTCGTCAGTGTCGATGAAGCACGATTGTTGCTCTTCGAGACTCAAGCAGCTGGGAGCCAGCGACTCGATCAGTGCCTCGTTGAAATTCTGAAAGAAATAACATAACGATTCTGCAGATTGTGCTAATAAAATTTGTTCTAATTTTTGGTGTCTCTCTCTCTCTCTCTCCCTCTCTCTGATATTAGCGCATAACTGAGCTGAATAAGCTTTTTAAAAGAAATCAATGAAGAAGAACTGAAAATAAATCGGGAAAATCCATCGTGAAACCTCTATTAGAAAATCATTAAAAAATGCAAGTTTGATATCGGAAAAATAGTTGTATTATTACTTTTTTTGATGCTTCCACGAAAGACGAAAGCAAAAAGTCGACTTCGTTCGTCTTTCATTTTGTCTTAAATTCGTCTTACGCAATAAAACAGTTGTCAACACCCTGCGTCAGACGAATTCAAGACGAATTTCGCCCAAATAGAAGCCCTACTTTTTTTCCGCTTTTTTCACTTCGAACAATATCAGTAATGGTTACTTGGAAAAGTCATTCATAAATAACAAGTGAGCTCGAAGCTCGCTGGAGAAAATGGTGATATATAATAGATTCGATTTGTGAAAACTCAAAGGATGACAAGAAAAAAGAGCTGAAAGACAGAAAATCGGGCTCCGTCAGCAATCTTCTTAGCTCTTAAGCTCTCTAAAAACCTGCTGATTCTCGTTCTTCAAACAAAGCGGATGAAGTGCAATAAGTAAGCTTAGGCGCGCACATTATATCGCATATGAAGCTGTCAAGTAAATGTGTTGCCAGTTTTCTAAATCCTGTCAGCACATCAATCGAAGACGGCTCTTCTCATCTTCTTCTTACAGCTACATACATACTTGAAACTGGATTTCCCCTTCTTACTTGATCAACAACGGAAAAACGAATTTCACTCGCTTGGCGCATTTTTCAGATATTTTTCCCCATATTTTGGTTTTTTAAAGCTGAATGTAAAAGAAGAAATTTGAAATTCATCTTGAGTTGAAAAGGAAACGAAAAAAGAATTGAAGCCGAGTGATGGGACAACAGTGATGAAGAGGCTGGAAAAGATGGATATATGGCAATTTCTGCAGATTACTAATTAGTTTGAGAGAGAGAGAGAATGAAAGGGACCATGAAGCTCTGTATTGGTAAAAGAAGATGAGTAAGACGCTGCCGTACTTGCTTTTTCACAACTATGTACAAAACGCGTTGTCGGGAATTTGTTTGTGGGAGGGATAGTGGTTGGAGGCTTTGCCAAAACATACGAATATGTTATTCCTATAAAAGTAGCTAAAACAGACGCCCCCAGCGTGAAGCGCGTTCCATTCAAATTTCGCTTTGCACGCTGTTCAAATGACAACTCTTGCTACAGACGTCGTCTGCTCTTAAGCCGCTATCCTAGGTGAAAGCAAAGGAAACAGTGGAGAATCGCGCCTAAACCTTCGGCACTTTTCTTTTTTCTTGCAGTTTTCGAAAGGATGGAAAAAGAAGAGACGGGCACAATCACATTAGTGCAAGTGATTCATCAAGTGCCGCCTTCTTATTTTCCCCTTTTTTAAGCAAAAGTGGATTTCTTTTAGTTGTAGCTTATTGTAAAGCACTTCAGATTACGCTGTCTTGATGAATATATATATACATTAGTTGCAAAGTGAGGAGATCGTAATAATAAGAGCATTTTAAGAATTTCATTCTACTGCGCATCATTATGAATTGCAATGTTCATGTAAGCCCTGCAAAAATCCACAAGTAAAGACCAAACTTTGGAGGAGTGACTTGTGTTGTTCAAGCTGCTAGCCAAGCTTGCTACAATTCTAGGCCACGTTTTCCAGAAATCTATGTAAAACTTTGGGAAAAGAAACTTGAGTTGAGTCAGCTCTGAGCAAGTCCAAGCCAAGTCTTCCACTAATCTAGGCCAAATCTTTTGCAATTTAAGAGCGATGATTTTTACAAGCCTATGCCAAACTTTGGGGAACTTGAAGTGGTCTGAGTTGATCCAGCTCTTAGAATGTCCAAGCAAAGTCTTTCACAAGTTCAAGGCAAGTTTTTCACATGTCTACGCCAAACTTTATGAGAAGAAACCTGAGTTGAATCAGCTCTGGGCAAGTCCAAGTCAAGTCTTTCTCAAATCTAAACCAAATCTTTTGCAATTTTAGGGCAAAGATCTTCACAAGCCTATGAAAAACTTTGGGTGAAGTGGTCTGAGTCGATCCAGCTCTTCGCGCATCCAAGCCAAGTCTTCCACAAGTTTTTCACAAGTCTGCGCCAAACTTTATGAAAAGAAACTTAAGTTGAATCTGCTGTGAGCAAGGCCAAGTCAAGTCTTCCACAAATCTAGGCCAAATCTTTTGCAATTCTAGGGCTAAGTTTTTCACGAGCCTATGCCAAACTTTGGGGAACTTGAAGTGATCTGAGTTGATCCAGCTCTTTGTATGTCCAAGCAAAGTCTTCCACAAGTTTAGCACAGGTTTTTCACAAGTCTACGCCAAACTTTATGAGAAGAAACTTGAGTTGAATCAGCCCTTCGCGAGTCCAAGCCAAGTCTTCCATAAGTCAAGCTGAACTTCAGTGGATTTGGTATGGCTATACAACTATCGCACCATTCTAACCTACGCTCCGAAGACATCACATTTTTTAAATCTTTACCACATTTTCGCTAAATCAGCTCGCAAATCTCCTCAAAAAAAAAGACGCCAAAAATCGCGATTTGGAGCAAAACTTTTTCATTTTTAATGAGACTTCGTCAGATAAAGATTATTTGGTCTTGAACGAGCATTAAGAAGATTATGGGGGAAAATTGGTTTTCATGGTGACATTTCAGAATGCTGCAACCTTTACCCCTGCCGAAATAGCTAAAGGTGCAAACAGATGTCGAGAAGGAGCATGCCCCCAAACTACTCTTTGGCCAATGTTTTATTCAGATTCTTTAGCTTTAATCTAGGCTAAGCAGCGTCCACTCAATTACGCATTCAACTTGTATTAGGCAATAAATACAAAATTCAGTGTTGCGGTTATTTATTATAATCACGAATACGGAAAACGGGCAACCCGCAGGTTTTCGAAAAATGATGGAATTCACAGAAATCTAATCGATATGCGCCTATAATACTTTTATTAGAATACGGAATGACGCATTTTTAAAAGTGCGAACCCACGATGGGAAATGCACAAAATCTTTAATAATTGCTCACTTCTTCAGAGGAATGTGCAATCATCATTTCTGCAATTTCGTCGTCTTCTCCCGAATCGCTATTCACTTGTTTCGATACGGCCGTTGTTTGGGGCGCGCCAATGGTGTGGATGCGGTTCGAACCTGGAACGAATGCACGATTTGGAGAGGAAAATAGAGTGGCAATATATATATATATATATATATACATATATATATATCTAGACATGTAAAGCTCACAAATTTAAGAATGAAAGCGCTGGAAATGACATTTTGCCCGTTTGGTCACTTGTTTTTTGGCTTCTTATAGAAAATTATTCAAAATTATAGTGTGAAAGTTGGCGGAAAACTCTAGAAAACTCCAGTGACAATCTATAAAGAAGCTTCCAGAATTTCAGAGCACTAAAATAAATTAACAAGCGAATTCAAGAAAAATAAAATTAATTTTTCAAGGAGTGAATGAATATTGAAGAGTAAATTCTAATAAAATCAATAATTGCTCCAAAAGGTTTCGAAAATTAAATTCAAAACTTGAAATCCAAATGCTCCATTGCTCAAAAAGTTAGAGAAAAATAAGAATTAAAAGTGAATGAAAGGGAATTGGAGTAAAAAGGATTGTATTAAACAAAAAAAGAAACTGAAACAGGAATCTGGAATCTGGAAGAATCACCGTCATTCCATTGCATTTTACATATTTTAGCACTCATTTATGAACATTTCTATGGCCGAACTTTCTCCGCTTCGCTTCTGAAGAGCAATCTCTTTCTTATGTGCATCGTGAGCTATTTTTCTACCACGTGCACAAAAAAAAAGGGTGAAGAAGGATACGGATGAAAAAGGGGAAGAAAACAGAAAGAAGGGGCGTATCGAGTTGTGCGTGTGCTTCGAAACAAATTGGGTTTCTTCCCCTCCTGCCGTGACTTGTCGGCCGGCCTACTATTCCGTCTTCTTTTTGTCGTCTTTTATTTTTTCGCGACGAAATGATACGGGCGCCGAGGTATACTAAGCCTCTAGATCTCTGAATGTTCATTTGGCTCGGCCAACCAGACTGCTCACTCATCGTTGAACTTAAATGAGTGTGCAGGAGTACAAAATAAGAAGTGACGTTGTAGTCTTAATGACAACAGGTGAAGCGGAATCAAGTTAGGGGGGGGGGAAACTTTTCTAACTACAAAGAAGATATATAGTTAGAAGACCGGCACAAAGCAACTAAGAAGTAGTGTCTTTTCTCAAACTCTCCTCCTGATTACGCGCTATTTCAAAAAAAAAAAGGGGACCGAGAGCACGATGTAGGCGAATGTGTTGAAAAAAGCTTTCTCAAAGCAGTAGTTAGTAAAAGTAGGTGAGTACGGAGACCGAGATGGAAAAAGAAAGCAGCTTCGAGGAGAAATTCTTAGATAACTCTCCGAAAATGACTATCGTCGGAATTTGGAATTAGTAGTGCTGAGCAGAAAGGATTCTAAGCTATTATGCAGTCGTTATTTAAGATTCAGAGATGAGCACATTCCGGGATGATGCTCCAAAATCGATGGCCACTTTACTTTCTTAGTTACTTAGTGGATCCGTTAGTCGCTTGTGAGAGCGCGGATCACAGCTAACCGTGCCTTGCCTGGGCTCAGTGATCACTTTGAAGGTGAACAGAGCTCCAACATCGAAGCCTGTGGTGTCACCACTTTAAAAATGGATTAATATCTGTTTTTTTCAAATATAATTAAGAAAATGCGATTCAGAAAGTATAGAAAGTTCAGCGCAGTTTCAAAAAAACTCAATGAGCCTTATTTCATGTAGAAAATAGAAAAAAGTATCTAAAAATCCCGAATTTAACCATTTCTCATTTTTTTTTTGGGATAATAGGTATTTTCAGTGCACAGAGCATCCTTCAAAATGAAGGAATCGCCGAAAATAGTGTGAAAAAATGTGCAATTTGTGCAATTCTGTCTTGACATTAGTAATAAGAAATACATGAAAGGAAGAGCTGATCTAGATTTGCTCTTATAAAGCTGTAAGGGAATGTTTTTGGGTATTTAACAGAATAGGGCGGAATTGGATTTTGGGAACTCGGAATCCGGAAAACGGAAAATGGAAAACGGAAAAAAAATTTTCACTGAATCTGGAATCCGGAAGACGGAATGAAAAAAACGGCGGAATCCGGAATTCCGCCCTTCTCTGGTACTTAGGCTTTATTTGATGGAAGAACTGAGCAGAAATGAACAGCTCCGCCAATGTATTTCGCGATTTTCACGCCAAAATTATCTGGAGACTCTGAAAGTGTAATGTTATAAAGAAATTATTTGAGTGGCAGACATCATCCTGCATCAGTAAACCTTCATTCTGAGAACATTCGAGACGGATAAACTCCAAAAGTGGGCGAGACGAAGAGCACAACAAAGTTTTTGGTAGAAGAAGAAGGAATGTAGAGGGGGGGGGTTGGTAAGGGAGGAAAGAGTTCTCACACCTCATGCATTTTTCACGTCATTTCATCTGGAAGCCGTAGTTGACGGCTAGAAGACGAGAAAAACTGCTGTAAGGGTCTGTGAGAACAGGGAGAATGAATAGAAATAAGGAGTATTCTTCTTCTTCTTCTTCTTCTTTTTTTTTGTTGTTGAGAAAACGGGGAATTGCGTCGTGTGCTACTGCTGCTAGAAACGAGGCGGCATTCAATGTGAAATGAAATACGATTCCTGTGTCTTCTGAGATTTATTTTGAGTGTCGTCGGAAGCTCTGGATGAGTTACATAGTCGACTAGATGCATTGTTGTCTGCCACGTCCCTCTGAATATCATGGCTACAAGTGAGAATCCGCGGAGGGGTTGCGGTTACTACTGGAGCACGGCGAATACGTGCGTAGCTTTTTCCTGACTGACCACTTTCCTCGTGAATAATTGAGAAGAAGTCGTTGAGAGCCAAAGAAGAGGAGGGAGAAAGAGTCGTCGTCGTCGTCGTCGTCGTCGTCGTCGTCATCGTCGTCTCTCTCGAACTCGCTCTTTCTTTTCTCACACAAACCTCAGCACTTTGGCACTTTCGCATTAATATTAATACGCGTATTTAGTTCTTCTTTTTATTTGTCTTTTCAAGTTTCAGTTTCGACAGAAAGAAGGGAAAAGTGAGAAGAAGAAGCAGAAGGAATAAGCAAACTAGAAGAAGATGAGTAGCAACGAATGCCTGAAGAGAAAAGAAATGGAATGACGGAAGTTTTGGAACGGCTCAAAACCGAGGAAGAAATGGAGAAATGGGAAGACGAGATTAGTTTTCAAAAAGAATGAAAGAAAAGGAAAACGAAAATGAGAGTATCTTCCTTTTTTTTCCCCACTCCCCCCCCCCCGCCTTCTTTCTTTAGTGTGAATACACATATTTATCTTCTTCAGATGTCTTTAACCATCAGTCATACTACTACGACTCTCCAGTCTTGTATTTAATTTATTACATTCTTAAAATGTTTGCAAAGAAAGAAAAAGCCGCTTGATATGTAACTTTAAAGAATTCCGAAGCAAAGCTGGAGCTGAAATAGCGTAGGCTAGAACTTCAAGCACGAATTTCAGGCACAAACTCAAATTATCTTGAGAAAACGAGCAGATTAAAGAGAAAATTTATGGAAGAAACAGTGTGAAAACCGGGGGAACAATATGAGTAAACGAGTAACTGCCTTCGCCATTAATTCAAGATTCGTTTCCATTGTTCGGTTCTTCAAATTCGCCTTTTTAATTCTGAGCACAGCACTCTGTTCTCATTCTTATTAAAAATATATAATTTTTTTTATTATTAAAATTAAATTAATCCTAAATTTGAATTTGAAGAGGGAGAATGAGCAAAGTAGGATTGCAGAATTCAATGAGATTAAAAAGCCTTAGTAATTCAAAAAAAAAATTGTTTTATTTTGTGAAAATATTTTTTGCGGTGATTTCAGAGAACATCGTTGGATCTGTGAAAACGGAAATAGTAAGAACGGGGGGGGGGAGCGGTGGAAAGAAGGAAGACATCAATTAAGAACGGAGCACATTTCCGCACATTTACATTAAAATAGATTTCCACCAAAAGATGGTGAGAGAGCGACATTTGGCGAATGGCGGATATATGTAGCATCCCATTCGCACTTGTGTGAGATGGATGCACGGGAAACTATTGTGCAGAAATATCAAAAAGAGGCTCACCGTTCTCGTAGAGGTCCAAAATCATCAGTCCATTCACGTTGACTCCCGACACTTCGCCTTGGTAGGAGTCGAAGATTTCGGTGTTCCGACGATGACGCAACATTCTAAAATTGAATAATGAATCGATTAAAATAATAATTATCTGCAACCCTTTATGTTTTTTTTTAATATTTTGTCATTGGACTTCAGAATTTATTCAAGCACGTCAGCTATCTTATGTACATATACGAATACATTTGGGTACGTAGGCTGGTCGCGGCGGCGAGTGTTAAGGTTCCAAGTGACCTGACTGGTACTATTTAGTTATTAATATATGTATGATCATAAATGATACGGCTCGTGTCAAAGAGGAAAGTCTGATAACGAGGGAGAATGTGAAATTCGATAGTTTTGGAGCCAGTCAATTTGCTTTAACAAGGGAACCTCGAATAGAAATCCTCCTAACTTTTTTTAAAAATTTGACCACAGGTACTTTCGACTACGGGAAATTCAGTACACATAGTGGCTATCTGCGCAAACTTCTGGAAATCGAGATATTTCGATCTGAAAATCCAGAGCTCTGCGTCCTTTCCTCGCCTCCTTCCTTCCCCTTCTTTCCTATATGTATTCCACGCTGTGGGAAAAACAAGCAGCAGTGGCCGAGGGGTAAAGAGGGGGATCCGAGTATATTAAGTGTGGGTTCGGTTTCGCTTCACGGCAAAATTTTTTTTCGCATTTCTGATTTTGCTTTTTTTTCAAGTTTTAAAATTTTTACAGGATCATGATAAAAAAGATGAAACAAAACCTTTAATTTCCAGATTCAGAAAAGTTTCTTGTTTTTCCTGTTTATTTTTATTTCTGTCATGATAGATGTTGAGAAAGTTTATGACTATGTCTATGCTTCCATGCGGACTTCCAAGTCATCGGCGGCTGGTTTGACACTGTCAATGGCACTTTGATCCTTCCAGCTACTCCACGAGTCCATCAAAAGTAGAGCATCTTTTGGCATCGATAAGTCAAAAACGACTTTTTCAAAGAATACCTTCATCAAATGTTTCGTCATGATGTGCGAACTGTGACAGGTTACCATCAAATTTGATGCTTTGTAGTGGCCTTTTTTGTGGAACTTTCCACCTTTCTGTTTCAATGTCAAGAACAACTTTGGATGAAGTGTCCCATCGGCAGAAATCAACGGAAACACTGTATAAGAATTGGTCGTGGACAAAAAGACACAAAATCCATCAGCAGCAGAGTTCAGAATTTCGAGAAGGAAATCGGCAAAAGTGGAATCCTCTCCGTTCAGGCAAGGCTTCTTTGGAAGACATTTCCAATGAGCATAGACATATCTTGGAAGAAGGAAAGGTTCTCCATGATGCCACACTTCGATTTCTGATTGTGAATATCATCAGTCGAAACAAGATAGATATCAAATTTGTTTCTCCGAATGATTGTTTTGGAAATGGCAACGAGGATTTGGACTATCATCCCGGAAAATCACGAAGTTCGTAGCGAGTGTCCAGCACAGAAATCGAGACAAAATCGAGAATACATCCAAGTATTTCGTCAAAGAGACCCATCAAGTCCTTTCCATGTATCCCAAATCCAACGTCTTCAACGCTGATCAAAGCGGATTTCAGCTGGAGATGAACAATGCAAGAACGTTGGCCTTCACAGGATCGAAATATATTAATTGTGTCGTCCAGAATGTGTCTTCCACGACCAATTCTTATACAGTGTTTCCGTTGATTTCTGCCGATGGGACACTTCATCCAAAGTTATTCGTGACGTTGAAACAGAAAGGTGGAAAGTTCCACAAAAAAGGCCACTACAAAGCATCAAATTTGATGGTAACCTGTCACAGTTCGCACATCATGACGAAACATTTGATGAAGGTATTCTTTGAAAAAGTCGTTTTTGACTTATCGATGCCAAAAGATGCTCTACTTTTGATGGACTCGTGGAGTAGCTGGAAGGATCAAAGTGCCATTGACAGTGTCAAACCAGCCGCCGATGACTTGGAAGTCCGCATGGAAGCATAGACATAGTCATAAACTTTCTCAACATCTATCATGACAGAAATAAAAATAAACAGGAAAAACAAGAAACTTTTCTGAATCTGGAAAGGCAGATCATAAAGGTTTTGTTTCATCTTTTTTATCATGATCCTGTAAAAATTTTAAAACTTGAAAAAAAAGCAAAATCAGAAATGCGAAAAAAAATTTTGCCGTGAAGCGAAACCGAACCCACACTTAATATACTCGGATCCCCCTCTTTACCCCTCGGCCACTGCTGCTTGTTTTTCCCACAGCGTGGAATACATATAGGAAAGAAGGGGAAGGAAGGAGGCGAGGAAAGGACGCAGAGCTCTGGATTTTCAGATCGAAATATCTCGATTTCCAGAAGTTTGCGCAGATAGCCACTATGTGTACTGAATTTCCCGTAGTCGAAAGTACCTGTGGTCAAATTTTTAAAAAAAGTTAGGAGGATTTCTATTCGAGGTTCCCTTGTAAGGGAAAACTAATTGACTCTTAAAACCTATCATTTCACGTGGGACTAGCTGATTATGAAGAGGAGAGGAGATCAGACGAATTGAGGTAACGATCTCAAGAGGTGTCTGACGAGGAGACCTCATTTCGGCCAACTCGTTCGCAGCATATTTGAGTGCGCTTTCAGACAAATATAATAGAATCTTCTAATCATAGCACACCCACAAAACTACGAAAAATAAAGATCAGGTAGAGTAGCGTTAAACAACATCAGGAGCACCACAGTCGTTGTCAGTTGTTCTAGAATCCACGGTTGTTCAACATAGAGGGAAGAGAGGGCAGACTGCTCGGAGTAACCCTCCCTCTGGACTATGGCAAAGAAATATTCACCGAGAAGACATCCGAAGTCTTCGTCGAAAAAGCGTCCAGGACCCTCTGAACTGAATGAAAAAAAAAGTAACCGACGTCACAAAATGGGAAGAACTAATGGAAGATGGACGATACTGAGTTATGAATAGAACCGTCGAGTCGAGGAACTGTCCCGTCTCTCTATGAAAAGAAGCTTCCATACAGAAAGGAAGCTCTCCTTTGAAACCGCATAATTCACCATTAGACCATCACCTGGGGTTAAGCCCGTAAAGTTAATTTGAGAGACATGAGTTCCCTACACCCCTCTGCACGGATGCATGGTTTAGACGGCACATATTCCCAAAATTTCCTGGGTTTTGACTGCGTTTTCAATACAATCTGGCTTAAATGTATTGTTTTCTCCACTCACCTTCGTCGGTCTAAGTGCCTAGTGTTGAATGCTGCACCGATAGAAATTCTGGATTGCATGTTCAACAATACCAAATCACTTGCCCTCCTCGGTCTGTAACGAAGTGCCGGTAGCTTATCAACTTGCAGTGTCACATTGGCTTCGTTTCTTGATATTTTTATGACATGTGAGTACCCATCATGCAGAGTTCTTGTATGATAAGTGACTGTGTGATCACGGCTTCCCAGATTATAGTGAGCATTCAGATAACCTTTGTTGAGAAAAATTGTGAAGTAATCCTGATCAGCTGAGCACTCGATGGCTACCAAAACGCCATTTGGTTGAGTGGTCCGGAATGAAAACACGAAATAGTCCTTGCTTGACGTTGGTCTGTCGTTTGCAGCGTACTCATAGAATATGGCTGAAGGACTTCCATCGAATCGGACAGTTGTTGAAGCTGAATTCAAATAAATATATTTTAAATCGTTTTTTATCTTTAAAGACAACTCACGGCTCTGACATCGATCCCCCGAATGAGCGGTCAAACTGCAATCACACCGAATCGAGCTCCACAGCTGAATGCACCTTCCGTGGTTTGCACATGCATCTTCCACACATCGCGCAATTGGGCCTGAATTTTGAGATCAGAACATTTCAAATGGGAATGAACTGAGAATTGGTGTTCAAACTGAGAAGGAAAGTGACAATTTTAGAAGAATTTTAAGCGATAGAGATGAATAAGCGGAGAATAGAGTGAGAGATAGAGAGGTATGAATACCGGAATGACGAATTCGATGAGGAGTCGCAATGACTTCTGTTTCTAAATCTTTGTTAAATAACTTTACGTAACCGTATAGACAAGATGGATGGCTCCACAACTCACCACTGCATCCCCGATTGACATACATACGGCTATCAGCATCCTCATAAAGATCCAACGCGTTTTCATTGATTCGAAGAGACGATATACAGCCTCGGTAGCCGTTTGATGGTCTTGGCACTCCAAGAGGGTTGCTTCCAAAGAACAATTTCCCCGTCATTTTGCATTCGGCTTTCTTGATTTTGTCAATGACCAGTGTCGTTGTTGAATTGTCGATCAGAAGAATGTGATCATTGGTTTTCTCGTCTTGGTAAATGAGAACATTATGCCACCTCATATCACTCAGATGTTGTCTGTAAGGAAGTTTTGGAGACGTTGTATGAAATTCTTGGCCGGACATTCGAAAAGTATATTTCAATCTGAAATTCACAATTTCTCATTGGAAGTGCTCAATTGCTCATTCGCATACCTTCCATTTATAATTTGCAACCTGTATGACTGATCGTAATCGTGTTTTGGCAAAGTGAAAAATAAAAGAGCAGACCGCATGAGCGTTTGAAACTTAAATTGAACCCGAAATGATCCCGCTAATGCTGATATCCTGTCACTAGAAAATGCTATATAACCCGTTGAATTCGTGAAAGAAATTGAGGCGATTCGTGTCTTTCTGCAACACTGTCATTTCACTTCCGCCCTAGTGATTGCTCACTTACACATTGCGTTGTCCTTTACTTTCCCGGTTGGACAACTTGCTCAGTTGTGCAGAGTTCGATTTAGTCTGCGCCAAATAATCGTTTCCGTTGAAGATCAGTTTGGAGAGAAATCCTTTAAAGTGCTCATCTCGCGGTGGTGGAGCCGATGGATGCACTGAGTAAGCGACACCGACTTCATCGATTTCTACCGAAATCGAGTGTTGAAGGTATACTGAATTAAAAGGCGCATTTTAAGTAGAGTACTCACTCAATTTCACTTACTACTATGACTCCAGAAGCCGTCCAGATAAAGTAGAAGCTTTTGTCCAAGACGTCGAACTTGAAGTTCATGCCAATGATTGTCAGAGAGCGATTTGCCCCAGGAAAACGTCTGTAAAACGTGTATAGTTCTATAACGGCAGGATTAAGAAGAGCTTTACGTTATTCGTTGATGAATCTTGCAAGAAAAGATTCAGTAGACTGTCATTCAGAAACACCGTGATTTTGTCATGTTTCCCATTTACTCCTGTGTCAAAAAGCACTCCTCTCGCCGACCCAGTCTGGAAAATTGATCGTTTATCATTATCACTCCTACTGCAAGAAGATGTCTCACTCGAAATCGGATTTGGATATGCTCAACCTGAGATACTTTCGTGTGAGCCAACACGTGCACTTTTGAGTCTTCTCCATTCACCTCTACAGCCATCTGTTCTTAAAAAAAAGAGCTTTTTCTGAAAGTTAGTTCATCAGATTGGCTTACCAATTTCACAACGATTTCCTTCAAAATTCGTATTCGAGCAATCGCAATCAAATGAATTCAGATTTTTGCTGCACTTCCCAAAGTTTTGGCACGGATTCGGCTCGCAAACGTCGAGCTCATTTGACAGAGCACATCCAAGTTCAACTCCAGTGATGTTGGAAGTCTCAAACTTTTGTGCAATCTTTGCAGAAACTCCGTTCAATCGGATGTTCTTAATACATCCAATATATCCTTTTTGAAGGGAAATTGACCAGACTGATGGCGGATAGACGATATTACTATTTGGAACATTTCCAATGTAGATCGGGTCGTCGATGATGAGGTTGGCAGACACTCCTGGAGTACTGAAGTCAATTTTCATCGCATCGACAATGACGCTTCCCGTTCGCGAAAGTCTGTCCAGTTGAACATGATGCCATTCTCCGTCATTCACCTTCATTGCTGTGGTTTGGAGCCGAACAACTCCGGATCCCAAGTTAATAATCATAAAAAGATGACCATCGATGAGCTCAAAAGCCACATAGTCCGTTGCATTGTGCTGCATTACTCCATGATAAAGAATCAGACCATCCGGCGACGTTGTTCGGAAGTGAAACGCTGGAACGAATCATACATAAGATATCAGATGAAATTCAGAAAATGAAGATTTCTAAAACTCACACAAACTTCCGCTTGATAAGCTGTTCCATCTTGGTAAAGTTAGGTATGAGGAAGCGTCGGTGAAAGACAACACATCAGATCTTTGTGATGGATTTTTGCAAGAATACGAGAGATCTCCTCCAGTCTTCACCACACTTCCTCCATAACTCTGATCAGCAAGGTTTACAAACAGGATCCTGGTTGCGTCGATATCGTATCTGACCTTCTTCATGCATCCTCGAAATGATACTCTATTCACTTCTTTCGACGGGTTATGCTTCGGTATTGAGCCCAGATAAGCAAATGAGTTGGCAATCCAGTCAAGTTCTGGAGCATACTGCCGAATTTCATCTCGCCGTCCGTCAACAACCAGAGTCATCTGAAATTATGCAACTTGTACTGAAAACGGAATATCTCACAACGGAGAAGGAAACATCTTTGTGGTGGGGTTTCAACAAAGGGAAAGGTTAGAGCTGCAAATTTTTGGCAGCCTTTGGTTATCAATCTTCCGTGAGAACCTCATTAGATCAATCACAAAATCACAGATGTTGTTCTTGATCTTCCGATGAGAAAATAAGATTTGTGAAAGAAGAAATACATAGAAACACATTTCCATAACGTTTGGTTATAAACGGACATATGTTGGATAGTAAGAAGAGTTTTGCCATGCGGGTGAACCAATTGGAAAACAGGAAAATCACTGAAAACCGGCGATTTCCAAAAAGGAACTTAAAAGAGAAAAGCGGTTGGAAGACACTGCGAACTGCAAATAGTCTGCCAGCAAAAGGGTGAATAGGTGGGATAAGCTCGTGCCAACTCTCGCTCCCGTCGAGATCTTCTCGCTGTGACACACAAACTTACATGGATCGCTACCATCTCCTCCGAATGCTAAAACTCAGGAATGTGAACATTGATCAGTATTTATAAGATGATGAAACACGGTTTTAAAATCTGGTTATTGAGAGTTAATGGTGCTGGGCGTACCTTTTGCACTTAAGAGGCATTCTGCGAAGGTTCTCTTTGAACGGATTGAGTTCGTGAGTTTGAATTATAATTGTGCCAAAGACAGCACAATTTCCTCACAAAACACCTCTTAACAGCGCAAACTACCAATGAATGGTCTTACCATCTGAAGGGATCTTTCCAGCACTATTGTATGCCAAGAATCATCATCGTATCGTTGCGATGGAAATGAGTTAAACATTCGGATGATTCGCGCATCACTCCCATCAAACTTTGAAGAGGCAATAATTGCGCCCTCTTGAAGCATCACATGAAGATAGCTCTGGAAATGGTCGTTTCTCAGGGGCACGGAACATTGGGCAAGCATGCGGCAACGCACGTTGCCGTAGATGCCGTAGAAAGTAAAAAATAAGTTTTGATAATAGGCAAGACGCTTTTTTTTTGGCGGCTAATTATTAGGTTGAGTAAAAATTACTGCACCACTTTTTCCTTTTTTCTCTAGAAACTTCGAGAAGCTTCTAGAAGAATCCATATTGGGGGTATATGAGGTGCCGCATTGTGGCTATTTTCCCATAAATTATCAGATCAATGGCTACTTCAAACAACTCTCCAGTTCAACTAACACAAGGTAAGCTTCCAAAAAAGATGAAGACCAGATGTCGTCTTTCGTCTCGTCTTCATTCGTCTTTCATTTCGTCTTGCATTCGTCTTACGCAATACAAGTATTGTCAGAATACTGTGTCAGACGAATTCAAGACGATGAAGATGACGTGACGGCCGAAATTTCCCCCAAATGGAAGCCTTGATCACGAGAGCATGTCCGCCTGCTATTTTTTGTATGAGCACCGTTCTGGCTCTTCGACGAGGCAATCTGCGGATCGGATCAACAATTTAATGGATACTGGCACTGTAACAGCAGTCCGTTGGCTCCAAAAATTCAGGAGTAGGGGGGGGGAGGTGAAATTCAAAGATTGTCCACATAACGGATGTTGATGAAGACGCACTAATTGCCGTTCCGTTGGCAATACATTGTCGATAATGACGGTGCACATTATATTGATCGATATTAGAAATAAATTATTTAATTAAATTTTAATAAATTTTTATTCGAATGTTTTTTTTTTGAAAGTGGCACAATTACTTTGGCTCAACCTGAAAGTATTCAAGAAGAAATAAGAAATCGACCAAATTGATTAAAATTTAAAAAAAAAAGTATTTTTCAACGTATGCCTAATCGATTATTTTTGTTAATCCAAAAAACGGCAAAAAAATTTATTAATAAGCTATTTTCAAATGTTTGTCCAAGGACTTTTGTGTCACTTTAAGTTTTAATTTATATAAATTTTTTAGATTAATTTTTTAAAATAAATATTGAATTTAATTAAAATTTTAAAGTATTCTCCAAATAATATTTTTAAAATGTGCAAATTTTAGTTAATTGTAATTAATTTTAAATATTTTTAATAAATAAAACAGACCTGTCCACGGATTTTTGTGTCACTTTAAATTTTAATTAATATAAAATTTTAAGATTAATTTCTTAAAATAAATATTGAATTGAATTAAAATTTTAAAGTAATATAAAAATTGTAGAAAATTTTAATTGACTTTAAATATTTTTTAAATTAATAAAACGGACTTGTCCACGGACTTTTGCGTCAGACTTTTTTTTTTGAAGAAGCGACTCCAACGTCATTCCTACCTTCTCGTCCCCGGCATAAAACAACATGGATGTTCCGTGCACTGTTTTGAAAGTCAACGTTAAGTTTTCTTTCTTTGCCCTCACAGCAGCGGATATATTCAGTGAAACATCGTATCCAACCCACTCATCACCTCCAAAAGTCAGTTCTCCGTCGCTTTTTTCTGAAATCAATGATCAGTTTCCCACACTTTTCAGTAGTTTCCGTTCTGCTTTCTGCTTCCAGCTCTTCATCGTTCGACTCTGAGAATCAATGAATCATACCGATTTCACAATTCTTTCCGTCGTGATCAGAAAACTGACAGTCACAATGTGGTCCGTCGTTGGCCGAAAAGCATTCACCATCGTTGGCGCATACAAATTGCTCGCGCGACGACACCTGAAAAATAGCATATCATGAGAAAGTTCTGAAAAACGAAACAGACCAATTTCGATCTGCAATGATCGTCCTCGCTGGTGCGTGTTCCCACTGATTCCAGAAGCTGGGGAGATGTGACGCCTGGAAAGCAAGTCTCCATGTCCGTTTTCCCGTTTGTGAATTACAACAGAGCTACACAAAACTGCACACTTCTAAACTTCAATGGTCAGTGATCGGTGTGAGATATGAAGAATCAATACACACGTACAAGTGAATAAAAAATATAAAGATATAACAATGAAGAAATATTCATATCCATAAATATAACTAATTTGGTGTCTTGTTAGGTGTATCTTACTCTTTAACGACTTCATTATCTCGTTCAACTTGTTCAAGTCTTAAGATAGGAAGTGCTGAAAGTCGAGGCCAAAGTACTCAAATGATTTACATACCTTGGGGATACTGGCGGTACATTAAGTTACGCACGTTGACTGCCAAATGACGAGAGTACCTCCGAAGAGGAGAGCTCATCACGGAAAGCATGTGCATGTTCTGGAAAGGAATCTAGATATGCGGGGGCCCACTGCAGACTGGCGTAACTCCCTACCGGCGGTAATCCTCCAATGAACACATCCGAGTTCTTGAGAATGTTTCCAAACACAAAGCTTCGCTGATTTAATATCTTGAACACCAACGTATAATCCAACTCCAGCTTTACATTCTCCCATGATTGAAAAATGGTCAATGTATGCCACTTATCGTCGTCTATGCTAACCTAAAACATTGAGATTCTGTATTCTTCGACGATTTATCCACAATGCAACATAACAATGCTTTCAGACACTTATTCAACTATGACTAAAACCCCATGGGAGGCGCTCTCGATGCTCGCTCAAAACATGAAATATATATGTTATGGCTTCAAGCGAGTAGTGGCGGCATTGCTCAGATAGTCAAAGAACGCTCCGCCATGTCGGAGATAACTTGATTCGCAGATTTATAGCCGTTTGGTAAAGAAAGAAAGTGGAAATGATGAACTGGTCAATTGAGGATCATAAGATGTTTTGCTCAAAAGATCCGAAAACGGGTCTTCCAAAATAAGAAAGAGCGCAATGACTAACTTCTTCAATCCGAATGGTGTTCACTGGACGTCGCTGGCCGAATTCATTCGAATTGTCGCCTAACCTGCAAAAAAAGCGAATAGCAGAAAGAGTTCCTTGGCAAATAGGGAATTACCTAAAGTCTAACTGTATATGGCCTTCGACAATCGTCAATGAATAAAAGTTTCCATGCGTCCCACCATCGTCCGTGTATAGAAGCATTCCATCTGACTGCCTTGTCTTCAATTCCATTGACAACGAGTTCTCGAATGAGTGTGCCCATTTCGGGTATCTAAACACCGTCGGTCTTCTGATCTCCCAGTGTCAGGGCTCGCTCACCTCGCATAGGAATCTGGAGCTCCGGTGAGAATAATCGAATCTACAATATTAACTGCCAAAACTATTGTTAGAAACCATATTGAATATTGTCCAGTATCAACAAACTTTCGTCTCATTTCTGTCGCATCTGAAAAGATATGAAGGGTGCAGAAGAGCATGAAAAAAAGGGAGCAGCCATTGGAAGCCATTGGAAGTTCCATTAAAAAGCGAAAATGGAAAACGAGGAGAGGGCAGAAATCGGAGGATAAAGCCAACATAGGAAGCAGCGACGACGTCATGAATAATTAATAATTACTATTGAAATATTTTAAAATCGACTTGAACTGAGAAGACAGACCTCCCGCCTTCTGCACACCGAACAAATTTCAGAGTTCAGCGAATATAATAGAAGAACATCTCGGAAAGGCAGGCTCCAACAAAGCAAAATTTAGAGAGAAAAAATAAAGAGAAGAAGTGAGGGACGCCAATTTGAATGGACGTTTTAGGAATGGGATTGAGAGAAATGGACAGGTACATTCTTTTTCAATTGCTCTTTTTTATTGGCTCGAAACGGAAAAATCACAAAACTTGGACTCCTGAAGAAATTGGAGAGACATCTGAAGCATTCCAGTGGAGCTTCAGAGCATTGCACACATTCTCTATCACTAATTTCTTATATTTCACCTTCTGTAACCAGCATCATCATTTATAGTTTTTCATTTACTTTCAGATTACAGTGCTCACGTAAATTCGACTACCACTATGCAAAGCTTATCTGTAAATCTGTAAAGCAACGTCAGAAACAAGACGATAGCTCTGGAAGCCGGCTTTATTCCTAGAAAAAATTTTGCATTCTGGTCGTTTTGCTCCAGTTTTTGCACCAACGGGTAAGTGAATATTTATTCGAGAGCATTCCAACTAAATGGCAATGGTTCTATTGAAAATATTTTAAGAAAATCTAGGAGAACTTGAATTTGAATTTCCTAAGACTTGAAATTAGGTATGTGCTATAATACCTATGTCTCTGCTACTTTTGTGCAATACTCTGTAAATTTTCCATTTTTAAAGCGGGTATCAAATTCCAAAATGGAGCTCACATCAATCGCGGAGTGGTTTTGCATAACAATTGCAATGGAGCTTGCTCCATTCTCCATGGCTCTATAAATAGTAAAGGAATATCGTGGTACTGATCTATCATTCATTCGCATTCCGATGCAGAGAACAATGAACTTCAAGCTAATGAATGATAGTGTGACACGGAGCTTTTCCTAGCAAAAGGCTGGAAACTAAATATAAAATGTTTCATTGTTGGAGGACGGATGGAATGAAAATAATGAGTCTCCTTCTCTCTCTCTTTGCACAAAAGTTGAAGTGAGAAAAGAAAGAAAAGACAATTATGGTCATTGTATTGGTACCTGGAAGGATAGAAACAAAGAAAAGAGCAAAGGCAGGGCAGTCTCCCAACAAATTGAAGACAGGCTTTTTCTGTGAACCACAGAAGAAGAGGAAGCCAGAGATAGGTAATAGACCGCCGGAATATTACCAAAGAAGTGCATATAATGTTGTACGAAAAGCTATACGCCCAGGAAGGGGAAGAGGCGGAGCTTGCTCTCATCATTTGCTCATCAAATGAATGAGCAATGAGAGTAGAGTCGCTGGATTGCATTATTTCTTAAAATAATTACAATGACTTTTGATGAGATATCTCTTGTTCTTGTTCTTCCCCATTTTTAACACCCTGGGGTTCTTATAGGAATCTGAATATAATTAGCTTCGTTTTTGTTTTGATACGATGAGGAGAAGCGGAGAGAAGAAGGCAACGGAAGTTTCTCAACACTACTTTTTTCTCATTTTTCTCATCACACCCCCCCCCCCCCCCCCCTCCACGTGTCGTTAGTTTTGTTTTCACTCTGAAACACCGGCACAACACACGAAAAGCATAGAGGCAGCGTATTAGAAGAGAGCACCACCTCTGATTAGTAAACCTTGAATCTCTTCGCAGTTCTACAACACCAGATTATCTGGAAATAACCTTTGTCAATATGTTTTCAGCATTTTTTCAGATTAAGAATCCCATATGAAACCCCCCCTCTCTACCTAGTTTTTTAAAGAAGAATTGTGTATGTGTGTGTTTGTGCACCTTTCATTTCTTTGGCGTACTTCTTACGGCTTGAGAATCTTGAATTTGACTATTAAGGGTTCCACGAAAGACGAAAACAAAAAGTCGTCTTTCGTCTCGTCTTCGCTCGTCTTTCAGCTCGTCTTGCATTCGTCTTACGCAATAAAAAAGTTGTGTATGTGTAACAACACAATGTGCGTCAGACGAATTCAAGATTCGTCTTTCGTGGAAGCCTTCAGTGGTCCCCCCCCCACCCTTCTCATTTTTCTGGAAAAATTTATTTGCGTGAATTCGCTTTTTTTATATTATTTGGAATGACTTTGGAAAATACATATTTTCACACAGGAAAGAGAGTGAGAAGTGAACATTTGTTGTCACGTATCCATTATTTTCAAAGTAAATTTTGAATTACAGACAAAAACACCGTGTTTTTCACATCTAGTCTATAATCCGTGGGCTTCAAGAAGCCTAGGATTTAGTCAAATCGCCAAACAGACAGACATCATTATGACAGAAAAAAAACGGAAGTTCCATATCGAAATTTCGAAGAAATTGTGATGTCGGATTAGTACGACTCCACGACAACCGGTAGAAGAAATAGGCAAATGGAATGCGGAATTCTCTGAGGACTATGGCTATTATCTGGACTTCTTTAACACAAAACCAAATCGTTCAAATCAAAGAAAAACTGATTAAGCCGAAAGTGAACGCAAGAAGACCTCTGCCTTTGTTTCGTTTTAATCTCATTTACCGGCAAGACTTTGTTTCAGACGACGGCAGAAGACGAAGAAGAAGAAGAAGAAAGCTGAATAAAAAAGGGCACACGCACAGGAACCGAAGATAAGACATGGGGGGGGGAGGAGGGGGAATCGAATTGAATTCAGCGATGATGTCCCGAGATTTGTCAACAATTCATGCGTGCTTTGTTATACTACTGCTACTGCAGCCGCTCCAGTAATCGATGGGAGAAACGATGGGCTTCTGTGTGGCTGACTCACACAGACATACGCACCACACAGGCCAACTTTTAATCGTTTTGCAGAATCTCTTTTTCGGAACGAGTTAGTTGTGAAGACGCGCTCTTTATCGCTTGAGACGACGGAGCCCCACTCATTTTCGTCACCGACTAATGTGGGTAATTTCGATTTTTAGAACTTCAGAGTGAGAAAAAAAATAGAAGGATCAGATACAATGATTTTCCTTCAAAAGCCATGATCATTCGTTTCCGAATGGAAGATGGCATTCCGATGATGTAGAATTCTGTCTTCGTAGCTAATGTTGCTTGGAGATTCTTTAAGGAATTAGAAATCTAGATTCACAAGAATCTCTAGAAGTGGAAAATTGTATATGTCTATTTATAAACTAAGGCAAAAATTATTCTGTCGTCTTTCAGTTCGTCTTGCATTCGTCTTGCATTCGTGTACCAACATAATGTCTATCCCTGCGTCAGACGAATTCAAGACGAAGACGAAAATAAAGACGGTCTTATTTCGTCTTTCGTGGAAGCCTTACTATAAACTATTAAGTAGGACGTTCAAAGCTTTTTGTGATGTTTCTAAAATAATAGACAAAAGAGCCAAAGCTGTTAGAGAACTGCGGCAATGGCGCTCCAAGCGCGTAACAAATTTTCAGACTCTGCTCAACATATTGATCACAAATAATGTTTGGTGGTGCCAAAAAAAGAATAAATCGAAAACTAGAAGCCGAATTTCATATAGTTGGCTAGCCACTAATATAATTTCAGAGGCGAGTAATCAGCTTGATCTCGTCTCCGCAATTCTTCTTCCGAATGGAGACACTTTTTTTCTGGAATAACAAAAAAGGAACGAGATAAAGACGGAAAATTAGCGTGGGGTGAGGGAGTGGGGAACAAGAATTTATGGAAGCCCCGCGATGTGCACGTGTATATATATATTTCGAGAGTTAGTGTTGCTGCTCACTACATATAGCACAGAAGCACAGGGAAGAGGCATAGCAGGAAGACGTAACAACGGCACAATGTAATGGGCGGGAAGAATGTAAAAAAAAGAGAACATTTATAATTGAAAGAAAGTCGATGGATAAAGATTAGAGAGCAAGTGAGTGAGAGCTGCCGAGGGTCTGAAAACTCATAAAAGAGATTAAAAACTATATCTGGAAGAAACCATTAGGTTTCATGGTTTCAGGATCTGAATAATAGAATGATGTCAGAATCTCAATAGAAAAGGAAATTTAAAGAAAAACGATTCAATTTGCGCTCAAATTTGATTTATTAAATCAAAAGAAACGGCGACACGTGGCTGATTCATAACTTTATAAGCAATTGTGGGTGCAAACAGAGGGCGGAGTTCTGCGAGAAGAGCAGTTCCACTTGCTCTTTTTGGAACGTTGAGAAAGAATTCTCCCACACACACACTCGAGGAGGCCCAATTCAGATTTCAGTGCTAGATTGACCAAAAATGATACTTGAGCTTGCTAAAACACCAATAGAATTACAGCGATCCTCGTTTTATGGGATTACGCAGAGGGAGTGTCGTGGCCTTTTGATGTTAACCTTTAGGTTGCTAAAATGATTTAATGGAAGATGAAGCAATTCCGTGTATTGCCCGTAAAACGCTACGGATGGAATTTGCATGCCAACCGCGCCTCTATATGGACCACGCGCATTTCACCTGTATGCTCACTTCAAACTAAGGATTCCACGAAAGACGAAGGCAAAAATCCGTTTTTCAATTCGTCTTGCATTCGTCTTACGCAATAAAATTGTTGTGCACAACTTTCTATCTCTGCGTAAGACGAAGACGAAGACGAGACGCGACGGTCCTATTTTGCCTTTCGTGGAAGCCTTACTTCAAACAGCCGCCGCTTTAATCGTTTTATACATTTACAGTAAAATCTGGAATTATCTGATAGAAAACGCGTTGTAACTTTAAAATGTTGATTACGCCTCTTCTCTGTTTCTTCACAAAAAAAATAGAATTTGATGAAACTCCATATGGTGGAACATATCTGCTATATAACATTTTTTTATAGACAGCAGTTAGAAAAACAAAACAAAGAGAGCTTTGGCCAGCAAGAAATTCTGAAATGGCGAGCCGATTCTCGACTAATATAAAATAAAAGAGGCTTGATGTATGCTCATAAAGTAGTGGATGTTCTAGGCGCATAGGTCGAGGATCAAGATATTATCGCAAAATGTTGAGTATTTCCTTTTTTAAGACTTTTCAGGAAAAAATATCATTTTAATTGAGGACGTATGTTTATGTGGAGCGATTAAAAAAAGTTTTTTTTTAAGAATTCGAACAGTATTTCCGGCTTTGATTGCTCGACTTTCTGAAAAAACACGACGATTTCTCAAATTGCTCGTTCTTTCATCTATCCCTTTCAATCTCTCTGTATATCTCTCTCCTTGAGCCTGGCGGGGTAAAAGCATACACCAGGGACTAAAAAAGGACGGCTTGGAATGCAACACCTGATAAGTGCAGTTGTTATGTTCTTCTGGGTGATGGGTGGTAGGGTGGTAACTAAACTAGCACAAAAGCGGGGGAGCAGTGAAAACGAAACGGGCGCAAAATGCAGGAAAAATAAGACACGTTATGGGAAGAAGGAGCCGCTAATAAATGGGCATTGAATAAGAGCGGTGGTCCCTGAGGGAAAGTCACTTTTCGTTTCTACAATGCATACGGCGAAGTGACGTGGTATCAAAGGTGGATAGAGGGGCAGTATGGGGATGATAACCTATGGAACACTCTTTGCCTTCCTTCCTTCTCGTTGACTTTTTTCACTCTTTAACTTTCCAAATTTGAATATTTTCTCTTTACGAACTTTGATCTTTGACTAGTTTCATGTAGTTTTTAGATGAAGGAAGATGGACAAAGCTGATATAAGAATGGCTATGATCTGCGTCCATATATCAAGTGTATAAGTAATGCAATTCCATTCAGAACATTTTAAACATTTAGGGCTGAAACATTTTCAGACCGGGAAGCTTATTTGCAATCATGAATTAATATCTACTAACCGATCGACTAAGTATGCATTTTCAAGAAGATCATTCCGTTTTTTTTTCAATTTCACTTAATTTTTTGTAGTTTTGCGCTACAGTGTCTTTCTTTAAAAATTTTGAACGAAAGAACGAACATTGGATGCTCAACCAACTATTGAGCTGCTCTTTCGGCCGCTCCAGGAAAAGACAAACAACGTGCACTTTGCATCTTCTTGAGCTGATTGGTAACAGAAAAAATGCAATCTGATGAGCATTTTTTATCAGACAGCATTGCGAAATAGTCTGCAATCTGAAACTCTTGTTTTCAGTCATCCACCCCCCGCTCGTCGCAATATTATTGGATGACGAAGTGCAAAGCGAATCTGGCAGAAGTCACTGAACTAGGGTTTCTTCGTTAGCAGATCATCATCTAGAGCTTTTCGTAAGGCTTCCATGAAAGACGAAATAAGACCGTCTCGTCTCGTCTTCGTCATCGTCGAGAATTCGTCTAACGCAGAGATGCATTTTATTTGACGAAGTAAGACGAACTGAAAGACGAACGAAGACGAGACGAAAGACGACTGATCTGCTTCGTCTTTCGTGGAAGCCTTAGCTTTTCGTAAGATGTGCTCAAAATTAATTAATTTTTGACTTTATAAGTTTCAACGGCTTGATTTGCTCTGTTTTAAAATTTCTTAAAAGTTGTTAATTTTCTCCGATCTTTTCTCTGATTCTTCTCTAGTTTACTTAACCATTTGTCTTTGCTTTAAATATTCGCTGAAATTTTGATTTTTAGATTTCAATTCAACGGTTTTTTTTCAGTAATTTTGCCGCGTACTTAAAAATGCCTCAGCTGATAGTTAAAAAACAAATAAGTTAAAAAGGAAAAAAAAGCAATTTGTAAAAGTCAAAGAAGAAAGAATACACCTCGCTACTCATAAAGAAACTAAGTCAAAGAGTGAAAAACAGTCAAAGAGAAGAGTGTCAAAGAATATTGACACATATATCGAAATGAAATCATCAAAAAACTTTAGAAAAAATATGCAGAATATTTAAATTTTACAAGGGCAATTTTTTCTTTTTCCCTTAAAACTAAGGCTCCCATTTTGTCTTGCATTCGTCTTATGTCGTCAATTAAAATACATGTGTACCAACACAATGTCTATCTCTACGTCAGACGAATTCAAGACGATGGCGAAGACGAGACGAGACGAGACGGTCTTAGTTCGTCTTTCGTGGAAGCCTTACTTAAAACAATTGGGCATCCGGAACTTTGATTCTTGAAAAAACGCCGAGTTCATGAATAAAAATGGAAAGAACTAGCAACGTTTTTTTTTCTGAATTTCAATATTTTTCCCCACTCCTGGCAAAATATGCGGAGCATCCATCCGCCATCACAAATCCCGACAAGATAAGTTTGGTCCCGAGAGATTTAAGGATATTGAAGAAAAGGAAGAGCAAGAGCACAAAAATTGAGTGGTTTCGGGGTGTAAGAAGACGAGGCCACGACCGACGGCAAAGGACTAGACACTTGTGACACTTGATAGAGGGGAAAGTTTAGACAATTTCACCCTTTTACTTGATTTGCCTCCAAAGTTCAAAAAAACGATGTCGGGGAAAGTAAAGCTCCGGAAGTTGCACAAAATTGATAAGGGGGGGGGGATTCTCTTGGCCGCACGTTGCCTTGAGAACCGCGCTATCAGGTAATCAAAAATCTAATCCATTGTCGCTGTTTTATTACTAAATTACTAATTTGAAAGCGTACTCGGAAATCCTGAAGCATTTCACAAAATTCCGCTGAACTGACCTTTCAACTCGTTTTCGAAAATGCACGCCCTTTATAAAATCTAATGAAAAAGTCGATTTTCTCTGTATTTTATCACAATTTTCACACGAAATCGGTGAAGGAATATGGAATTTGAAAATTGTTTGACATTTTTAGCTCAATTTTCAAAATTTTCAATTTGACGACGAATTAGAACTAAATTGTTAGTTCGTCAATTTTTCTTTTATTTTCAGTTTGACGACGAACTTTTTTCAACATTTCAAGCCGGCTGCTTCACTTAATTTTTTCACGGAAGTTTTACGGAGTTTTAACGGAGTTTTTTAACGGAATTTTTTTTACAGAATATGTTTTTCCCTTTTTTTCCCCCAGTTTCCTGGAAAAAAATCTTTAAAATAACCGCTTACCATAAAACCCTGAAGCATTTCACAAAATTCCACTAAACTGACCTTTCAACTCGTTTTCGAAACAGCACGCCGTTTATAAAATCTAATAAAAAATCGATTTTCTCTGTATTTTATCATAATTTTCGCAAGAAATCGGTGGAGGAATCTGGAGTTTGAAAATTGTTGGACATTTTCAGCTCAATTTTCAAACTTTTTAATTTGACGACGAACTAAAATGTTATAAGAGTTCGTCAATTTTTCTCTACATTTCAAACCGGCTGTTTCACTTAACTTTTTTACGGAAGTTTTACGAAGTTTTTTTACATAAAAGGTTTTTTTCCTTCTTTTCCCTCCGTTTCCTGAAAAAAAATCCTTAAAATATCCGAAAAAATAGCCAATTATCTAGTTTTATGTTTTTTTTTAACAAAAAAATGTACGCCTTTAAAGGTTAAAATGACTAATATCTATTGTCAAATGAGCTGAACGACGGCTCATGCGCCTTCACCTCGAAACCAATCGGTCTTCATAACGAGCACTTATTTGACCCCATAAAACTGTCACACATGTACTGGAGGAAAGAATAAGAGCCCAATATGATGTATAGAACTAAAATGAATGGAATTGGTTGGAGCTGGGAGAAAAGTCGGTCAAGACGGGAAGTGGCTGGTTTGATTTTGAATTGCTCGTCGTCCCGCGCGGCCCTTTTCGCAGAGAAGGCCTAATCAGAATCAAATTGTGTCTAGCAGCGTCGGGCGTCGATTTTCGATTCGTTCTTCCTCATGCTTCATCAATTTGGAATACCCAATGTTGTTAGTGGGCCTCTTCCTAGTTCCATCACGCCTGCTTATATGTAAGAAGTTAAAAGTGAACATGATTATGTGAACAAACATGATGACGTGACGATTAGCTGAGTGGGAAGAACGGAAATAGAAGCACTCCAGCTACATGGCGTTTTATATTCGTCGGATTTGGAAGCAGGGATTGCTCTACATAAAGAAAAAACATTAATTTTCAGATGATGAATAAATAAAAGGTTCCGCATTACCAGCGTTAAAAAAGTTAAAAACTTCAACCATTATAGCTACTTAAGTATAAATTGTCAAAAATCTGAGAAAAATCCATTATTAAGTTATCGGTGATTCAATGATATCGAGTTAATATAAAAAGTGCATTCCTTGACATTTAAGCCCTTCAAATACTCGATTTGACTAACAAAAAGAGAAGGGCCGCCCAGGGGGACTGGAACATTTAGCACAAGAAGAATTCATATCCCGTTTGAAACAAGAAATGTTCTCTTTGCGAAAAACTCTCTCCACCACGATTTATGTGATTTTCACTATTTCCATAAATCATCAAAATTGTGGTATATGTTTTACGGAAAGACGGAAACTTGAAAAAAAGAAAAAAAACACCTAAAACAAGGAAAGGTGAACGGGAAAATCTGAAATCGAAACGGCGAAGAAGAGCAGCTAAGGAGAGAGCAGGAGGCATTTTTGCTGCTGCAAATAGACAGAGATGGGAAATAAAGTGAGAAAAGCCGAAAAAACAATTACTCGCCTAATTACGAGTCTAATTATATTCGCTCGTTTTCTACGTCTCCTGTGCAAAAAGTGAAAGAGAAATAGAACGAACAAGAAAGAAGTGGATGGGTAGGTGTCTTGTTTAGAATATGAAAAATCAGTTATAGGATTGCAGCATGGCTCTTCAATCTGTGTCGGTGCGTCTTTCTCGCTAAAGTTTCCTTTCAAGACATCACAGTTTTACCCTGCTTTTCTATGGAGCCGAAAATTTTTTCTCTTTTCTCTTCGATCTCAGAGAATATTTTTCTGTTTCGTTCACTCGGAATAATACTAAGAACAGAGAAGGTATTTTAGCATTCCATGATTTATTTCACAAGTTGGTTTATTGTTGTCTATGTTATTTAGGTAAACTAAATTAACAATATAGAATGGAAATTTTTTTGAAAACACACGTGGGGAAACTGTGCAGCGCGGTATTTTTCTCCTCGTTTCTCAACGAAAAACATAAATGGTCTATAACAAAAAGGAGCCGGCTCACTTTATTCACTTTATAAATATATTATATGACTTTTCAACTAACCAAACTCTCTTTATCTCCCCTTCCGGCTAAAGCAAAGATGCATGCGCCACAAATGTTTCTTCACCGCATGGCATCTGGCCAATTTAGTGAATTAGGCGACGTATGGCACTGATTCAAAGGAAATTTTTTAAAACCTGGTAAACTGGCTCTTCTCTTTTGTAGGAATGCCGTGCCCTTTCCTTACCGATCTTCTTTCTGACCTTTTCTCGATTAATTTTTTCATAAATTTCTGTCATAATTTTTCAGCTTGATCAGGAAATTCAGGATTGGCTCTTATTTTCAGACAAACGTATATAATGCAAACGGATAATCAAGTATGTCTAAAAAAGAAGCTGCGTGGAACAATTACAAAGGAATGAAGCCTTCCTTGCATGATCTCAGGAGTTCGTTTGCCTACTATTTTTCGACAGGAAATCGCGGGGTCCCGGCGATTTACCCCGGAATGTGTACAATGATTACCTCAGCCAACAGTTTTTCCTAAAATTTTTTAAGTTTTAGATTATGTTTCTAGTGAAATTGCTTTGCTTGAAAATTAAACTGTGAAACGCTGATCTTAAATATGCGATGGAAGATGAATTTAGTAGTGGAGTATAATTTATATGTAATATATACGAGCATCACAAAAAATGAAAAAAAAGTTAAACCATCGTATTTTTTCCTCTTTCATATAGAAATTTTATTTCGATATCCCTTTGAAACTGCCTACTCTCATAATAAAGTGCGTAAGGAGCAACACGGTGCTCTTTGCTGCTTTCCCCTTATTAGCTCCAAATCGAATTTCAAATCGCGATGTCCTCTAGAATGTCAAGACAGATGCAAAAAAAAAGAGAGAACAATGTGGAAAACTTGATGGGAAGCGAAAAATAACAATAAAATCTTTTTTTTTTCAATATTTTATGTCTTGCTTTTCTGATCATATTACAACAAGGGAAAAATAAAAATTATTCAAAGTATTGGTAGAAACTGGTAGAAAAGGTAGAAAACTTACAACCCAGAATGCTGAATAAATGAGTTTGAAGTGCAGCCCACACATGGATGAGTTGCTGTGACTGAGTGCGTATAAACAAAAGGACAGGAGTCAAAAGGAGTCATTTACTTGTTAGGAAACATAGTACAAAAAGTTTCTTATTTCTCATTCTAAGAAATACTATTGAAAGAAGCGTAGCATTAGTCGGAGTCTGATTCGATTGCAATACGGGACCTTTTTTTGGATGGTTCTGCTTTCTTAGCAAAATCGTCATCTTCGTCATCGTCAGTATCCGATGGCTTTTTCTGGGGTGATGGGGACACTTTTTTCGTGTTTTCCATTTTTTTAGTTGGTTTTGCAGAAGAAAATATGCTGGCAATTGATCCTTTTTTCACTTTTTCTTTATTTACAGGAGATGTTTTAACTGGCGATGACTTCACTGGAATTTTCTGAAGGAAAATTAATTAGATTTCTTCTTGTTTTTCAAGTTCCTACCTCTTCAGCTTTTTTCACTTTTTTGGGAGACTCTTTCTTTATCTCGTTTTTTACAGGAATCGCTTTAGAACTTGCTTCCGACGTATTAGTTTTGTTCAGCTCACTGTCTTCGTCTTTTTCTTCATGCTCGTATTCGTTATCCTCATCTTCATCATCACATTTCTCGATCTTTTGGTTTGCTGAAGCTTCTTGACTTTTGTACATCTCGAGAACTTGCGCTGACGTCGTGGCATCTTCTGCATTTTTATCATCACGAATTCGCAAGAAACGTGGGAATCTTAATGATATTCCTTTTCCGTCATCGGTTAAGCCGCTCGCAGCCTTGTGGCGTGGTGATATTGTTATGTCGGCACATTTCACTTCATAAACAAGCTGCGGAGAAAACACGTCATCAGGTTTGAGGGACTGGTCGAATTGGTAGTATACTGGAACTTTTTCTACCTTCAGGTCCTGCAGAATTTTGTATTGCTCAGTTAAGTCATCGTCCGAGAAACCAGTGCCAATTTTGCAAACACTCTCATATTCTTCAGTCGCAGGGTTATAGCATCCAAGAAGATAACCTCCGTAAACTCCAGTTCGTTTACCAACTCCTGAATAGCCTCCCATGACGACAAGATCCAAAGTATCTCCTACACCATCCACGTAATCTTTCTTCATTTTTAGCCAGCTGTGAGAGCGTTTCGAAATTTCATAAGTAGCTTCAGTATCTAGTGTTTTGATCATTAGTCCTTCGCATTTATTCTGAACAGCTTCATCAAAGAATGAATTAATTTCATCTGTGTCATTCGTGTCCACTGAGGTGGCAAAATAGAAACTTCCTTCAACTGTTTTGAAATTGGAGCGCAAAAGATCTCTTCTCTTCCGGAGTGGCTCTCTGACCAGCGGTTCGCCATTAAAATACAGGAGGTCGAACAAAAATACACCAACTTTAACACCATTATTATCAGTGGCATTTTTTCTTTTTCGTGTGGACAATACTTGGAATGGAAGAATATTGCCAGCGTCATCTAAAGCTACAACTTCCGCATCGACAATAAAAGAGCTCACATCATCCCCAATGCACGTACTGATTTTTTCTATAATGTCCGGATACTTCGTGGTGTTATTTTCTTGGTTACGACTGTAAATAAAAATCTTTCCGTCCTCGTTTTTGTGTATCTGGCCACGCTCTCCATCATATTTCCATTCGCATGTCATGGTTTGATTACGAAATCTACGCATGATTTCATCAATTCCTTTAGTTGGGTGAGCTAGCATGGGCTTTAATGGAATTCCAGGAGTCAATTTGCATTTTTCTACAAGTGCTTCAACTCCTTCATTGTAAGCAATATCAATGAGACGATTATAATTAGGGCATTCGCTGTAAATAAAAATTTTTAGTCTTTTTTAGAGATATGGCAGGAATGAAAAATTACCAATAGGCAGTCTTAACACGTTTTACATTAGCTTCTTTCAAAGAATCGAGTTTGTCACTGCTGATTTTCTTCACACTGTCGTCTATTTTTGAAAGAGTGAATGCGTGTCCCAACGCCGATAAGACGCTTTGCTCGCCAAGACCAATTCGCATCTTTCCAGCAAGCATTCGAACGAGAAATCGTGCTTCAATTCCTCGGCAGTCTTTTAGAAGTGCAACGATAGCAGAAACCTTTTTATTCATAGATGAAGTTCCACTGAGCTTGGCAATTTCCGTTAGCTTTTGAAAAACTGTTGGGACACTAAGCGGTCTTGGATCAGACAGTGTTCTTTGATTGGATCTAGCTTGCTGAGCGACAGTTCCAAGGTCACCTTTTACTCGTAGAACTTCTTTGATTTTCTTCTCGTTACTTCCAGTTGCAGTCGCAACGGCCTGTAAACACGAATATAAGCTAGTGTTACAGGAAGATTCAAACCTTGATTAATGAGTTTTCAGCAATTCCGAGTTCTAATCCTTCATATGATGGTCCAAGTTGATTCACAGACATATACACACAAGCGGTCAGATCTTTCGGAGAGGTGCCAAGAACTTTCGCGTAGAATTGAGCTAATTCATCAACTTTTTTCTTTCCGGACAGTGCCTCGATTTTTTCGAGAGTTTCGGCAAATTCTTTATATGATATCCTGGAAGTTTAACTTTTTCAATTCGAGCTGATACGGTTTAAAAATCTCACTTTTTGATACATTCAGCTGCAACTTTTTCAACTTTCGAGACGAACATCTGTAAATGAAATATTATTGCTGAATGAGCGCTGCAATGCCGAGTACGTGAAACAGAATGAAATAGCAGAAACAGAGGTAACTTATTTTTTTAAGAATAAAACTGAATCGATTCTTCATGCAACAACAGGTCATGTCATTTTTCAAACAAAGCGCGTTCTGAGTACACTAGGGCATTCTTTCTACATTTTCACAAGAGCATATAGACACGCATACGAAGGAATTTAGCATTAAATCAACGAAATGTTAGATTTTTTTTTTGTAATGTGCACGAAAATTTTGTTATAAAAATAGTTTTAAAATGCGACTACAACTCTTGTTTATTTTCATCAACGATCGAATCTTTCAATTTTTCAGGTAAAAACAAGGAAAAAGCGAGAGTTCTACAATTTTTGGCAATTTAAAATAGATCTATCCTTTATGAAAACCGGCCAAAGTTGAGCTACTCCGTTTTTGGAACTGGAAATAATGAAACTTTCATGTTAGGTAGAATTATGTTGCATTACTTTTAATTTATAATTTTTCCGTGTATATTTTGTTTTTCTGGTACAATTTCATGTTTTCTTCTCTTTTAAATGTTCATAAATTAGTTATATACAGTATCGGCCAAAAAGGTATTCGCAAACAGTTTTTCGAGCATAACTTTTCTGAAACTTCCCGGATCGTTTTGATATTTTGAGACAAAATTTAAAACGGTAAAAGAAATTGATTCAACAACAAGAATAATCAAATTTTCAAAAATTTGAAAAAATATCGAAAAATTTATGAAAATGGCGAAAAACCGAAAAATGGAACTTTGACTTTTGAGATCTAGGAATCACCGGTAAATGAAAAACTACAATAAAACATGATGAAAACAGTTTTAATACTTCGTTGGGTAGCCTTTGGCGTCGATGACCGCCTGACATCTTCTTGGCATCGAGTCGAGAAGGGTGTCGATAACAGACAGGGGGATGGCCTTCCAGACAGATTGGAGTTGATCGAATTTCTGATTGGCATTCGATGTACGGACCCCTCTAAGTTGTCTCTCGACATGCTCCCAGATGTGTTCGATCGGATTCAAGTCAAGAGAATGATTGGGAAAGTCCAGAAGATCCACGTGGCGGCGTCGGAACCAGTCCTTGATGTGCTTCGAGGTGTGTTTCGGGTCGTTATTCTGCTGAAAAACGAACGCCCGGCCCACATTAAACCGTGCCCAGGGTCTCATTGTGTTTTAAAAGATGTCTTCTTACACAAATCAATCCATGATGCCTGTAATTCTTCTCAGGAGGCTGATTGAAGTCCGCGAGAAACGTAGCGTAGCATGGGCCAGAGCTCATCTTCACTGGGGACGCCAGGATTGGGCTAATCACGTGTTCGGTGACGAATCCAAGTATAATCTGTTTGGTACTGACGGTATCAAATGGATTCGCCGTCCGGTTGAATGTCGGTTCAATCCCAGCTACCAGCTCCAAACCGAGGTGGTTTGGAGCTGTTTCTCTGGGACTTCAATCGGCCCCCTGAGAAGAATTACGGGCATCATGGATCGATTTGTGTAAGAAGACATCTTTTAAAACACAATGAGACCCTGGGCACGGTTTAATGTGGGCCGGGCGTTCGTTTTTCAGCAGAATAACGACCCGAAACACACCTCGAAGCACATCAAGGACTGGTTCCGACGCCGCCACGTGGATCTTCTGGACTTTCCCAATCATTCTCTTGACTTGAATCCGATCGAACACATCTGGGAGCATGTCGAGAGACAACTTAGAGGGGTCCGTACATCGAATGCCAATCAGAAATTCGATCAACTCCAATCTGTCTGGAAGGCCATCCCCCTGTCTGTTATCGACACCCTTCTCGACTCGATGCCAAGAAGATGTCAGGCGGTCATCGACGCCAAAGGCTACCCAACGAAGTATTAAAACTGTTTTCATCATGTTTTATTGTAGTTTTTCATTTACCGGTGATTCCTAGATCTCAAAAGTCAAGGTTCCATTTTTCGGTTTTTCGCCATTTTCATAAATTTTTCGATATTTTTTCAAATTTTTGAAAATTTGATTATTCTTGTTGTTGAATCAACTTCTTATACCGTTTTAAATTTTGTCTCAAAATATCAAAACGATCCGGGAAGTTTCAGAAAAGTTATGCTCGAAAAACTGTTTGCGAATACCTTTTTGGCCGATACTGTATATATAAGAAAATAAACGAGAAACGAGGGTAGTGTAAACACGCTTTACCGGCGGACAACAAGCTCTAAAAATGAGAGCGCCACCAATAAATGGACATATAATTTTTAAGAAGTGGAGTGTTAATATATTGCAGTGCTTGCCATATTTCAGTGTGAAAAAATATATATGTGGCCTTATGCAAATCGAGAAAAAGAGGGAACGGGGCTAAGTTGCAAAGTTGCCTCAAACTATTTCTTTCGCTTTATTAAATTACCAGCGGAAAGTTCGCGGCTACGCCGCGACTTCCACTGGCTTCCACTGGCTTTCGTTTAGAAATATTTGTAGTCGTTCTGTTTTTCTCTTATTAGTAAAACAATTTATTAGCAGAACGTCAAAAACCAAATAAAATTTACATCCCGTCCCGTATCCCAACTACCCTGCGACTTCCTAAATATATGAATGTGAAGCGCTCGGGTGGTCATGACTCCATCCCGAATATCAAAGTAAAAGACCCACGATCTTTTGAGTTATTCATTGAAACGTCTTGGACAGAGTCACATACAGACAGAACTATTCGCTTAATAATAAGTAGATAGTGATGTTCCAAAAACGTTGGAAAACAATGTCCATAAAAATTGTAGTTTTAATGATATCAAGCTGATTTTTTACATGTGATATACGGACATGTCAATTGATATTTCAGCAAAATTTTGGCTTTTTTTATCGATTCTAAGACAGTTTTGTACAATTTGGGTGTACGGTTCTACAGTATCCCTAGTACCCTACGACCTCTTATGTATATGGTTTCGAAGCGCTCGGATGGTCATGACTCCATCCCAAAAATCAAAGTAAAAGACCTACGATCTTTTGAGTTATTCATTGAAACGTCTTGGACAGAGTCACATACAGACAGAACTATTCGCTTAATAATAAGTAGATTATTTTAGTGAGAGAAGAGTGTTAACAGCTTTTGCATATGCACCAAAAATATAGCTTTAAGAATTGTTTTTCCTGCATCTTCTTTGTTATTCAAGCTTGCAAGAAAACTTACTGAAATGAATGGTTTCTTCACAGGCCTCCTTCCAAACAGTCCGGCATCATTGAGACGACGTCTGATCGTTCTGACGCTAGCTACAGGCGATCCACGATGAGAAACTTGCTCGAGAATTTCAGCGGCAGACAGCCTTGGGTTTGCTCTGAAAGCCCGGACGATGTTTCTATCTGTCAGATGGTCCGTAACACGAATCCCCAAGTGTTGTCTTTTGATTGCTTGTCCGTCTTGAGTCTTCCAGCGTTTTAGAAATTTTGAAACGGTGCTACGATGGATATTGAACTGCTCGGCAAGCTGCTTCTGCGTGCGCCCTTTCTCCCGGCCTTCGGCAATCGCAGATTGCAAAGTCGGGGTCAAATCTCGTTTCCCTTTAGCTTTAGCCATGACAAAAACAAAGATTTCAGAAGTTATCTGAAAAAATCTTGGGGTTTTCACTCCCAGAAAAAGGTATATTAAAAACGACCAAAATGAAAAAACCAAAGAAAAACATTTATTTTCGGTGAAACATCACGAAATTTCGCTGGGAATACATTATATACGCGGGTAATATGCACAAAAAATTGGCTTCATTGCTCTTCTTCAAAAAAAGTTATAGCCGAAAAACAAAAAGGTGAAATTTAAGTGGCCGCTACTGTACTTAAATGCACATGCTGTAAAGAAAACGTAGTGTTGAAGGAATGAAAGCTGTAAGTGCACCTTCAAGTTTTGCGAGAATATCAATGGTATTGTATTTTTGGGTTTTTTGTTTGAAAATAATACGAGACCATCTTACTATAATAGTTGGGTGCGTATTATGACAAAATGAAGTTTGTCAGAACACGTACTATCCATCCGTGAGTACGTGATTTTTCGTTTTAAGGCGCTGTTTGGGACTCGTTAGGGGATAGCGCGTTTTAACGCGCTAATTTAAAAAATGTAATGGGTTATTCATGATGCATTTTTATGCAAAAAATGCCACTTTGATCTTATTCACGATAGCATTTTAATGCAAAAAATGCATTTTAGTTCAGTACTATGTTCAATTAAAATGCAAGGCGGTTTTGGATATCGTCACCGAGAAAGTCTATGCGTCTTTAATGTGTCGATTTACGAGGCTCTCAATTTTTTGGAGAAGAACTCCTATTGTGCGAAAAATTCACATTTTCGGAAGAAATTAAAATTAATTTGATAAAAATAATATTTTACAGCCAACAACGAACGATGAGGAGGCGAAAAAGCGTAAAATTACTATGACAATGGTGAGAAAATAGTAAAATTATTTATTTGAAAGCCAAAAATAAATTAAAGGCGCATAGACTTTCTCGGTGACGATATCCAAAACCGCCTTGCATTTTAATTTAACATAGAACTGAACTAAAATGTATTTTTTTGCATTAAAATGCTATCGTGAATAAGATTAAAGTGGCATTTTTTGCATAAAAGTTCATCATGAATAACCCCATAAGAAAATGCACACACGGTGTTTTTGATTTATTCAGTTTAATAAGCAGTTTAAGAAATTTGTCAATAAAAATTAATTTAAAAAGCATGATTTTCGAAGGAAAATAGAGAAAAAATTCCAATATTCGCTTCAATTTTCGAAAAGAAATCACAAACGCAGTGTGTGCGCTTTCTTACAATTTTTAAATAGCGCTTTAAAACGCGCTATCCCTAACGAGACGCAAACAGCGCCTTTAAACGAAAAATCACGTACTCGCGGATGGATAATAGGAGTTGCGAATCAAACTAATTACAATCATTTTTTGATCATCGTCAATACCGCAGAAAGATTTGACATGTGTGACGAAAATGAAGAATATATTGAAGCTTTCCAGAAGTTTTCTGTGTTACCATAGCTTAATAAGTTGTTTATTCGATCACGTACTCTGTGTAAATCTACTTATTATTAAACGAATAGTTCTGTCTGTCCGTAACTCTGTACAAGACGTTTCATTGAATAACTCAAAAGATCGTGGGTCTTTTACTTTGATATTCGGGACTGGAAGACGCGGCGTAGCCGCGAACTTTCCGCTGGTATTAATTATTCGATAATAGAAAAAATTGAAATTTCGTCATTGTTCCTTTCTTTTCGCAAGAGGAGCATTTAAGAAGAATTTCTACAGAAAAACGGGAGATAGATTTCTCATCGACCCTTCCACTACCTGATTCTGTGTTTTTGATTCGCAAGAAATGTGCTGAAAACCCCTTCATCAACCGTCTTCATTACGTCTCTGCTCTTCTTCGGCGATAACGCGGCTACTTTGAACAAACAATTGCTTGCTCAATTTGGATAAATCCGAACCTTTTTATAACTTTTGTTAAGCCCGACCTTCGACCCTTTTTTTTTGTTACAGAATCTCGCATTTTTCTCACAAATCAACATTAAAAATTTCAAAATTTGATTCGAATGCGGTGATTCTTTATCCGCTTTCCATCCAAATCAGCGCGAGTCCTTAATACTTGATAGAGGATACTTAAAATTTGATCGTATCGCGTGATTTGTTTTTTTTCTCCATTAGTTTTACTTTTTCTTGTATAATATGTATAATACAATCGACTGGAATGATAATGGGTAAAAACTAATACAATTAAAAGATACAAGTAATAGGAGCGCATCATCAAAATTAAAACGATAACATTTAATAAAATTTAGAAGTATTTCTATTGACCACGCTGATTTTATTTAGTTCACGAGTATTGACAGCGATTTCGCCACCGTTTTTTTTAACTTTTTTTTCAGTTATTTATTTTTTGCCGCTTATTCACTTATTTGGAAATTCATTTAATTTCAAAGTTTTTCGCTCTAGAGTACAACGTTGCTGGAAGTTTTAAAATTTCTGTGCTCATAGAATATTTTGGCTCTGAGATAATCCAAAGGATGCAAGCCCGCTCTAATGCTCAACTGCATGCGCGCGAATGCATTTAAAGCGATTGCAAGGGCCAAATGCCAATGGCGTTTCACCGCAAGTCAGCCACCGTTTCTTCCAAAATTTGTTTTTAGTTATTTTTGCCTCTGATTTACCAAGAAGAGTTCTCAAAACGTTTGCGACAGTTTACAGCTGAATATCGGGCGGATTTTTTCTTTATTTTTTAGTGTTCGTTCGATGTCTAGCTCCTTATTTCATGAATTATCCTATTTCGCGTAAATTTTGCGTTAGTTATCTATTTGTATTGCTAAAATTTAAATCTACAGCTTTATCTCTATCTATAACATGGAAAAATTGGTGAATTTGATAATGAATTTCTCTGGATCTAAAATTTCTTCGACATCCAGATAGCTATATCAGAAAAATTTTAACTGTTTATATACTTGTTAAGACAGTTTGTAGATTTTATGTGTATAGTTCTACAGTATCCCAAGTACCCAGTGACCTGCTAAAGATATGGTTGCGAAGCGCTCGAATGTTCATGGCCGCGTTCCGCCTATCAAAGTAATGGTTCACGTTCTTTTGAGTTATTCAAAAAACGTCCTGGACAGGCAGACGGAAACCCAGATGGAACTATTCGCTTAATAACAAGTAGATATAATGCCCTATTGCGTGACCAGGAGCCTATAACGCCCCAATTAACGTGCCCTCATTGTCTCCTTTTGAAAAGAGTGATAGCCCTCTGTGTGCATGATTTCTTTAATAGGCGATGCTCCACAACTGCATGAACGGAACATTCACTATTTCTTCTTATTTTTATTTGAGCGCTTTTGACAGTAGCAAGAAGTGAAAAATTGTGGACGATGCCTAGTTATTTGGGTAATAATTTTCAAAATTTGTTTCCTCTATGAGTCATTGATAGAGTATTGATAACATGTTTTGGCTTTAAGATAACTGAAAGGTTGCAAGTACCTTCTGATTCTCTCTCTTCTGTATGCGTGCAAATAAATTTTAAGCGACTTCTGTCGAAAAAACGGCGTCTGATAGCGGTAATTTTATTTTGAAGCCTTGCCGTTTTTCCAAAGCCAGTCGTGTTTCACCTGTTGGAATTTCTGATTTAGTTATTATTCAAATCGAAGATTCCTATCCTGTTTCCAAATACTTTTCTCATTGTGCATGCTAAAGCAACTGACTTTTCACTAATTAAAATTATTTTCAGCAATGCCGCCAAAAAAGAGAGAAACCAACCGGAAGCCTACGGAGCACACTTATAAGGTTTTTTCTGGTAATCCGCTATTTACTCAGGTATTATTCAGGTCATCCCAGGAGGTTCAAAATGCTGATTTTGTAGATTGCTAATGATGCAGAGTCGGCGTGCAACGAGACTTCGGCTAGGATCTTCGCTAACTTTTTGCAAAAACTCTCGTCGATCGCAGAAACACATGCCGCAGATATTTTCAGTGCATCAATAATACGGGAATCATTAATGACTGATAGTATTGATAGTATGGAAGAACACATTGCAGAAATTATATCAAAGGTGAGAAATTTCTTCATGTTCAGCTTATATTACATTTTTTCCAGGGTGCGGCATCGGAGCCTTTATTAATCGAGAAGGTCGTGCGTAATGAAAAGAGAACACGGCCGCCGAACAAAAAACAGCAGATATCCGTGGCCGAGACAAAGAATATTGATAATCTCGCAGAAGTTCATCAGCCCGGACCGACGGTTCCGCCAATCGGTAATGAAATGAGTGATGCAGAGGTCGAAAATGACGTACTGCCAAGTACAGTTTTGCGTATGCAGCAAATGAGCATTTCAAGAAAAAATCTTTGTCAGACCGGAAGCTTCTCTAGAAATGCGGAGTTCATTGGCACTCCACGGAGAAATCATCTGCCTGAATCGCAATTCACCCAGGCCTCTACGCGTAACATTTTCCTGTGTACTCCAGGACGTTCACATTTAACTCCTGGTCGGCAGGTTGTCGCACCAAGAACCCCCGTCCGTGTCATTCCCTTCCCAGAGACTACTAAGAATGTAGATGCAAAATTGAAACATGCAGATGAGCTCCGATGCAAGTTTCTCGAAGAAAAAAGAGAAAAAGCACGGAAAGACGAGGAAAAAAGGAACGCAGTGAAGGAACGAAGAAATGAACAAGAAAGATTGCGACAGGAAAATATTAAGCTGAAGAAAAAGAAGGAGGAACAAACTGCGAATTTCATGAAGCTTCAAAACGAAGAAAAGTCGCCAACGAGGGGTCGGCCTGAACCATGTCCACAAAAAGCAGGTATTCGAAAAGTGTTCCCAACCACAAAAGATGCTGCTTTCACTCCGGGTAGAGGTCCAGCGAAAAAGGGAAGAGTAGAAGTAGTCACCGGGCCAAAGACCACAACAACAGTTGCCAAGCCCACGGTCGAAGTTTCGGTATGCGTCTGTATTGAATAATGAATGTAAATTATTTTTTCAGCCATCCCGAGATCTGCCACGGAGTGAAATTCGACGAGTCAAAATGGAGCCGGACGACTACGACATTTTCTTGTCACCATCGCCGCCACGTCAAAAGCCGAGAGCAAAAGCCAAGCGCTCACAGCGAGTTCCTGCTGGTTCTACTGCGACGGCAGAAGCTGTCCCCGACGACGTTGCTCAACAGGAACAATTAGCCATCCAGAAAGCACAGGAGCAGTATCTGATCCAGCAAGCTGCTGCTCGTGTTGAAGAAGAAAAACTGCAGCAGGAAAAGAAGGAAGCAGAACAGAGAGCTGAAGCGGTGCTTCGAATGAGGGCAGAGGAAGAAAAAGAGCAGCGCTTGATTGCTGTACAAAAGGAAGAGGAGGAGCGGCTGCGGAATCAGCAAGCTAAAGAAGATGCCGAGCTTCAAGCGATTCTCGCGAAGCATGCAGAGAAAAAGTCACGCCAAGAAGCTCTGGGGAAAGCACCTCCGCCAGAAGTCTACGATATGACACCTCCACGTATTTATAAACCAAATTCGAAGGACGACTATGGTCTGCATGATCTAAACAGTGATGATGAGACTGATCAGGAGGACGATCCAAGAAAAGAGATTCCGGCTTGGGCTGAGTTTGCAGTAGTGCGTGATAATGTCCGCAAGCATTATTTTAATCCCCCATTCGATGTCGACAAATTCTTCGGAGTTGTTGATACAGTAAGTCTACTCTCATGTCATATTTGTATTATTTCATTTAAGCCGAATCTCAAAGAAATTTTCGGAGAAGGTATCAAAATAAAAAAGCGCGGATCTTCGGCTGTTTGGAAGTCGCCAGTGGCGGATGCATTATCATCTCGAACACCGTTCCATGATATATCGGAGTAGCATCAAAGTCACCGAATTATCTCATCCTTCGTATCAATTGTACAATTTTTATCATTAAAATTTTCCAATTATATGCGCCTGTTCAGCGTGTTTTTATATTCCTATATAATCATTTTCTATGTGATTTTTGTACTATATTATAATACACGAACCTTTATTGTGGTCGAAAAAGTTTAATAATTTTTAACGACATTTTCTAATTTCTGCGATTTCTAGTCCCTTATTTCATGAATTATCCTATTTCGCGTAGGCTTTGCGTTAGTTATCTATTTCTATTGATAAAATTTAAATCTACAGCTTTAATTCCATCTATAACATTGAAAAATTGGTGAATTTTATAAGGAATTATCACAAGAAGAAAAGCATAATTTTTGGAGTTGCCCCTTGAGGAATTATTCGAATTATTGCATTCTAAAAGTCGCAAGGAAAACCAACAATTTTATACACAAAACAAGTACCAATTGAAAGAAAGTTTTAGGTCCAGAAAAACGAATATGGATGAGAGGAAAGCAATTCGAGACAAGGTCTAGAACGTGATTGATTCCAGCATCTGCTTTTGAATAAAATTAAGCTTAAAATTGAGGAAAGTTTTTTTCTCAGGTAAAATTTAGGTTCGGTTCGAAGTAAATGCCGTCAGAAGGTGACTGGAATGATTAAATGCATACCTCTGAAATAAAATGTTAATAAATCACTCATTTTTGCGGTACCAATCAATAAAAAGTATTTACCATACGAGTGCAGTTTCGAAGATTTTTGACCTACCGGTACGGCGCATTTTTTTTCATCAAATATTTTATAGTCATCAGACATCTCATATTTTCATTTTAATCCGCCACCTGCTCCACTGGCAGTTTTCCCGAAAGTTTTTTGAGACGCAAGGTGATGCCTGCGGCAAATCCTTTAACGTCTTCCAAAAATTAATTTTTTTAAACAAATTTTTGAAAGCTTTTTTAATATATTGATAGCAGAAAAGAACATGCCAAAAAATGTGTAATTTTCCATTTTTTCTAATTTCTAGTGAAATCACATCGCGATTCACTATTTCTAATATTGGCACTATTTATCTTTTCTTGATATTCGAAGTTCGAAGCATTTTGCATATCTAACCATTTTCTAGAATGTCTACAACTCTAGCGCAGCAAGAAAAATTGGATAAATTTCACAGTGAGGTAGCACAATGGCTAGAAATTCTTCTCAGTTTGTGCTCTAAAATGAAAGAACTCGAAGGTAAACAACCCACTGTCACATGGGCACAGCAATGGATAGAAGCCACCGATAGTCTTCTGAACGATTTAGACAATTTTTCCGAACGATTTATGTTCGCAGAAAGATACAGAGAGGTTTAAAACTGCAATTTTCCTTTGTAATTGTACTGTTTATAGATTAATTCCAACGAAATGGCTCCGGTAATGAAGCAAATAATTGATGTGGCTTCTGCAATAAACAGAATCACGAACAACATGTACAAAATTGTAAATAATGATCAATACAAACGAATCGCTGTCGCGTGAGTTACTCGTAGAAACAATTATAACAACAATGAATTCAGACGAGAGAATCTTCTGCAGAAGCACAACGCGCTATTGGCTGAAAAAGAATTACTAACAGAAAGGCTCGCATCGTTCAGGAAAGAAAACCGAAGATTGGACAAAGAAAAGAAGAAAGAACTAAAGGATTGCCAAGACAGAAAACGATGCGAAGAGCTATTCATGCAAGCAAGGGAGAGCGCTTTAAGTGAACACAAAAGTAAATTTATCGTGTGATGATACGTCAGTGCAGGAAGAATTTTGTTTTCAGAATTTGTATCCTCGCTCAAAGCGATAGAAGCTATAGAAACCGTTCACATTGCGGAAGATAACTCAATAGTGGATGCAAATAAAGGCGATGAGTGCACACTTGTAGAAATGACAGACAACCGGCGAAAACGTCGTTCTCGTAGCCTTGGTAGGAAGGCTTTAAAAACAGTGAAGGTGCTTTATTTTCTTAATTAATTTAAAATGCTGGATTTGATGGGCTGGTAGCTGATCTCAGTACTATTAACCTGTGAACTATCCATTCATTTATTATTTCTAATGCATTCAACAGATTGAAACATTAGAAAAATTAGACTAAAACGGTAAAAATGAAACTGGGCGCTGTGGCCTATAATTCCTCAGCTTCTCATTTTTCTCTTCCATCGTCATTTTTTCGTAGCCATGATATTCGTTTTTTCTGCATTTTTCGACATATTCGATATGAATTGGTTCAAAAACATTTAAAAACACACAAAATTACGAATGAATAGCCCTATGCTTCAAAGATCGGAGTAAAGCCGTGTGCGAATGACGAAATTAGATAAAACATAACGAGAAAACGAGAACGCATAGAAAAAATTAGCGCGATTTTGAAATTAGTTCTTCCATCATTTTCAGCTTATTCAGTAGGCCCGGCTTTTTAATTATATATAAATAAATTGTTATGATTTTATAGTGAATATTTAAAGATATCCTGCTACATTCATTTTACGCTAAAAATTTATGTTTTTGATAATTAATCTTATTAAAACGTATTCTTTTAGTGCCTAGTGCTTCAATCAATTTTTCCCTCTAAATTTTTGAAAAATTACCAAAATCACAATTCTATCATTCTCCTTTGCTTTTCAAGAATACATTTCGCGTTATGGTATGGAATTACTATTAAACATTGCTTTATTTAAAGAATTTTAAATCTATTTAATATATTTTCTACATTTAAGATAGCAATCAAGAGAAGCATATCTGCTGTTCACTGTTTTTCCAACCATCATCATCATCCAAAGTCGAAGGAGTAAACGAAGAAGAAGGAGTCGAAGGGTTGATGCTCAAACCGAAGTTTATTCGAAGTATTTTTAAATTTTATGAAGTCAAATATCAAAAGCACCGTATATTTTCTATAAATGTTTTTATTTAGAATCAAGCTAATGTTTAAAACTACGGTGTCGGATGCAGAAATATTCAGATCTGAAAATTTAGCACCGAATACTCGATAGTTTCCGCTTCAGTTCCAATCCAAAAGAAATCCAAAAGCGCCAAGTACTTCAATCGCAGAATTTAATGTGAAGTGCAATTGCTTCCGTTTTTCTAATATGCATTTTCCTTAAATTAATCTTCAAGAATAGCAATTGAAAAATTTCCTGATAAATGCGCCATCGATCAATGGAAGTTTTGATATGGACCAAAAAAGCAATTGCCGCACAAACCTGCGAACACTTGCAGGTGTGAACTTACGAAATTCTTGGAGCAATACGTGCATTATTATCCTGAATGCGTTCATTTCTTATTTGCTTTGTTTTTCTGAGCGATTCACGAGATATTTTAGTTTTCCACATTTTGGGGAACTTTGACTGCATGATAAATATCATTTTAATATTATATGTATCATTTTTTTTCCACTTATAACTCGAGGACTTTACCAGAAAACTCTTGCTGAAAGTCTTCGGAATAATTGGATTGTGTTGCGCGAAACAATTTCTTAATAGATTCTCCACCTCTGTTTTCTGTTTAATAAAATTATTCATTAATGAATGATCCGAAAAATGGTACTTAATCGCTACAAATTTTGGTAAAATCGTAGTAACTAATTTCTGATTATCTTCTCCTCTGAAACGCATCTGAAACTGGCTACTCAATTCCTGCAACACTGAGACGACAAAAAAAGTAATTTAAGACAATTTATTCAGTTTTCCTGTTTTAAACATATGTTAGCTATTTGCAGTTATAATAGCATTACTACTGCCAAAGCTGAGACGGATACCGCTTTCAAATGGTTTTGTGTCCACCCTGAAATCAAGCAAGTATAGTAGCAGTGCGCCAATTCCCTAATGGGGTTATTCATGAAAAGCATTTTAATGCAAAAAATGCCTTTTTTTGTATTAAAATGTAATCGTGAATAAGATTAAAGTGGCATTTTTTGCATTAAAAGGCATCATGAATAACCCCATAAAAAAAGAACACTTTTCTCACGACCTGGTCTTAAAAGGGACATCGTGCAGCTTGGTGAAAGTTTATAAACATCGGTGAGTTCAACACTGAAATCAGCGTCGAAATGTCAAATCTGTGGTTTTCTTTCTGAACACCACTTTACTAGTTGAGCTACAACTTGTGTGGGGGAGCGCTATCATAGCATCTGCGCAGCACTGAAATATGGTATCATTAATGTTAAACACATTTTCTCCCTGTCATCTAAAGATTGCTTTTCCATTGAATGGATAAGCTTCACGATCAGATGTAAATGCTCCGACCATGTCTCAATACCATATCGACTATTACTTCTGAATCGTTCACTTCCGCGCAATTTCTCAGTGTCTGGAAAACAACTGTTGTAATCCCGAATCACAAGAAAGGGTGTTAATGAAACCATGATAATTATAGACAAATCAGCTTGACCCACGCACTTATTCATCTATTTGAGCGTATTGTTCTTAAAGATATCTGAGTAGCTATTCTGCCAAAATCTCCCCACCCCCTAGTTAAGCTCTTTGAATACCCGGTCGTGAGTACTGGAAATCCTGTAATGGAGAACGGAAATACGCAAAAGGCTATCTGGTTGCTTGAAAGCAATATACCTTGATTTTTGTAAAGCATTTGACTCTGTCCTCCATGGATGATAAGTGCTGCGAAGCCGATTCTTTAAAATCAAAGTCAATAATTATTTGTCAAATACAAAGTTCATAATTACCTCAGGCGTTCCACAAGGGTCGATTTTGGAACAGTTTTCTTAATTTACATGAATGACTAGCTTGAGCTATTCCCCAAGAGCTTCCATGTTCCTGCCTTCGCCGATGATCTCGAAATTCTAGGCTCTAACCCTAATGATGTTCAAAAATGAATTGAAATAGTCGCCAACTGGTGTAAAATTTGAAGACTAAATTTGGCAAAAGATAAAACTGCAGTAATGCACGTTGGGAAGCACAACCCGCACACTAAATACTATGTTAATACCGCTGAGATTGAATCGCATGACTCGTTCAAAGACTCAGGAATCCGTTGTTGTTGATCAACTGAAATTTGAAATGTCGCCATATTCTACGAGACTTTCACTCTATATAATCAATACGAGTGAAGCTTGTTCCAAAAGCCATTGAACGCGCGCAGGAGCTATTCCCCTCACCCGTTAAACTTGACATCCAGGGTTAAAGGTGAACACACTTGGTCTCTTAATTATTTCTTCTGGTCTAGCCCCTCCTTTCTTTCCGGTTCTTCAACCTATCGCGTGCTATTTCTTTTTTTTTGCCTGAGAGAATAAATTATTATTATTAATTCGAACTATATCAGCAAAATATAGTCTTGATTGCCTGAATTTCAGTATCAGTGCTGCATTATGAGTTGTCATTAAAATACAGCTCCTCAAAACAGAAAATTGAATTTGAACGCTGGTTTGTTTGCATGAATTGGCTTTGGAAGATAGGAAAAAATGATGTTATTTCGTATGAGCATTTAAGGATTTAAGAAAGTACCGCGGTAACGATAGCGCTTTTGGTTCTTTCGTTTTTTCCCCAGGAGTGTCACCGACGAACATATAAACCGTGCGGACTACTTGCAAAAAGGGTGCGGCGTCATTGCGTTTCCGAGATAAGCCCCGCCTTTTAGAGGCACGTTCGAAATTGCAGGCCTGAAATGCTTTGTCGATATTTCTTTATGTTTTTTGGCACGCTAATTGGTTTCTTCTTCCATTTTATAATTTCAGAATAAGAATGTCCACTGTGGCGTCAGATCCATACGAGCAGATCCCAGCTCTGCCGGCAGACGATGAAATAGGTACGTTCGAATATTTATTAGAATATATGAACCTGGCCAGCAGTCCCATTTTGTTACGAGTACGACGCGTTCTCTAGAAGTTTCCGAGTACTTCATTCTCTAATAAATGCTGGCAGAATTTATTAGAGTTGATTTCGGCAGGAGATAAAAATCAAATTTCAGATGACAAGCCGGAAGCGGACAAAAAAGCATTGCTCAATCAAGTTTTCAGGTCACTGAAAAGAGCCCAAGATCTCTTTTATCATGATTACACGCAACCACCCCCGATGCCAGAGGAAAAGTAAGTTTTAAATTATTTAGAAAGTCTTGCATCGATAATTACAGTGATTGTCTTATTCGATCAATAAAAAGAAAACAAGAATATGGCAACGTCATAAAAAAAGTGGAAGAAGCGAAAAAACGGAAAGAGAACGAAATGCTTGCTCTACCTACCTCCCAACCAGTGCATGGTAGTGGATCAGTTATCTCTGCCGCTGGAACTACTCTAGCTATAACAGACGGCACTGGAAAAAATTTGAATCAGCATCAAGGCCCCAGTAAAGGAACAATGCTTTCCTTGGTGCCTCTGGGAGGCAATCAAAAAGGAGAGGATAACACGACACGATCACTTCTTCCTTCGCGGGCACCGATGATGATGAAACCGAAATGGCATGCGCCGTGGAAGCTGTATCGTGTAGCTTCGGGGCATACTGGATGGGTTAGAGCGGTTGACGTCGAGCCTGGAAATCAGTGGTTTGCTTCAGGTGGAGCAGATCGTATAATTAAAATTTGGGATCTAGCATCCGGACAGCTGAAATTATCGCTCACCGGTCACATAAGTTCTGTTCGAGCTGTAAAAGTTTCACCGAGACACCCATTTTTATTTAGCGGTGGTGAAGACAAGCAGGTGAGTCATCTTCAATTAATACGTTAAAAACACTGAATATCTTACAAATTGGAAAATACCTGCTTATATATATTTCAAAACATTTTAGGTGAAATGCTGGGATTTGGAGTATAACAAAGTTATTCGACACTATCATGGCCATTTGAGTGCTGTACAAGCTCTTTCTGTTCATCCATCACTTGATATATTGGTTACTTGTGCCCGTGATTCAACCGCAAGAGTTTGGGATATGAGAACAAAAGCTCAGGTGCATTGTTTTGCTGGTCATACCAATACTGTTGCTGATGTTGTATGCCAGTCTGTTGATCCTCAAGTCATCACTGCTTCTCATGACGCGACAATCCGTCTTTGGGATTTAGCTGCTGGTCGATCCATGTGTACTTTAACACATCATAAAAAATCAGTGAGGGCCTTAACGATTCATCCACGACTCAATATGTTTGCATCTGCTTCCCCTGATAATATAAAACAGTGGAAGTTACCCAAAGGAGAGTTCATGCAAAATCTCTCTGGTCACAATGCTATTATTAATACACTTTCTTCAAACGACGATGGAGTGGTTGTATCGGGTGCTGATAATGGTTCATTGTGTTTCTGGGATTGGAGATCTGGATTTTGCTTCCAAAAGGTCCAAACCAAACCTCAGCCAGGATCCATCGAATCTGAGGCCGGTATTTATGCCTCTTGCTTTGACAAGACTGGTCTTAGATTCATAACTGCCGAAGCCGATAAGACTATTAAAATGTACAAGGAAGATGATGAAGCTGTAAGCCATTGTTTTTTATGCTTAAACTATAGACGTCATAATGTTTTCAGACAGAAGAGAGTCATCCAATTGTATGGAGGCCGGAAATTGTTAAAAAGAAGGCATACTGAAACAAAATTTATATCCTGTTTTATTTTTATGTACGTCATTAATGAAATCGTTTCTATTCTTGTTGTTTTCTTTCACTGTTATCAAAGGTTTCTATGCTTCTCATTATTTACATGTGATAATACATCTTCTACATTCCGGAATCACCGGCTAATTTCAGATGGCTAATCGTACAGAGAAAACTGCAAAAACGGTGAAAGGAACAAATCCACAGTTTCTTGTTGAAAAAATCATTCGTCAGCGTATCTATGACAGTATGTACTGGAAAGAGCATTGTTTTGCGCTTACTGGTCGGTTTGAATGCTCTTTCTCCTTCAATTTATACGATTTTTGCAGCTGAGCTTGTTGTCGACAAAGGAATGGATCTTCGCTACATAGGAGGAATTTATGCTGGTAACATCAAGCCGACACCATTTCTATGCCTTGCGCTCAAAATGCTACAAATTCAACCAGATAAAGACATTGTACTCGAATTCATTCAACAGGAAGAGTTCAAGTACATTAGAGCTCTTGGAGCTATGTATCTCAGATTGACTTTTGACTCTACAGAAATTTACAAGTATTTGGAACCTCTCTACAACGATTTTCGCAAATTACGATATATGAATAAGATGGGTCGATTTGAGGCTATATATATGGATGAATTTATCGATAACCTGCTCCGCGAAGATCGATATTGTGATATTCAGTTGCCACGTCTTCAAAAGCGATGGACACTCGAAGAAGTGGAACTGCTTCCTCCTTATAAATCTCTTCTTGATGGCGATCTTGTTGCAATGTCAGATTCTGATGAAGAGGAAGAAGAAGAAACAAAGAAAGAGAAACCGCGATTAACATCAAGAAGGCGTAGTCGCAGTCGTGATCGTGAAAGAGATGTTGGTGACAGACGGGAAGTTCGGGAGCGTGAGAAAATGAGAGAAAGACGTGAGCGTGGTGATGATGAGCCTGGATCGAGCAGCAACAGTAACCGACGTGATGAACGAGACGATAAACGGAGAGATCGTGACAGGGATCGCAGAGACAGAAAAGGTAGGTCGAAAATTTAATTTAACTTTAATTTCGCTTTTCAATAGACGATGATCACCGAAAAAAAGAAACGTCCCGTCGCGGTGCAGATGAGGAGGAACGACAAATCGCCGAAACAAACGCTCTACGTGCTAAAATTGGGCTGGCTCCACTCGAGCGATAAATGCGTGTTTCTATATATTTGAATGGTTTAACCATGTTTACCTTTCACCGAATTTTGCTGTTACGTTTGAGAAATACAATTTCCTCAATAAACTTATAATTACAGTTTAATATATTGTGACCTCATGTCACTGAGCATTCTCGATATTTTAAAGCACGGAACCCATGGAAATATAATTATTTTCTGCTTCTCTCCTATTTTTCAAAAGCAAATCTCAAAACGTCGTCTTTAGTGCACACTTGTTTCCTCTTTTGTCCGAAACTACAAAGCAAAAAAAATGACGAGCAATCGGAAGTGGCTAAAGCTCACTTCGCCCCCAAACTAAAACGTGAATCACCATTTTTCCTTTGAATTCCGTCCATATTCAAGGAACTTCTGATGAGTATCCCTGATCACATAGAATGTTCCTGTCTAACACTTTGTGTAGAGTGCCTGGCCCGGTGAGAGAATATAAGCAATGCTAGAATATCTTCAGATATAGAAACTCTTCAGTTTTAGATGTTATTTTTCAGTGTTAATGACTGTGCCAGCCGGATTCATTGTGAGGATATGAAATCTCTTTTTGGAAAGAAAGAAGGAGAATATTCAAGATTAGTGAGTAAATCGAGTAATAAACTCCTGAACTCGCTATGGGAAACGGTAGATAGTTGGCAATAAAACATTTGTTTTACTAATTTACATTCAGAAGCAGATTCCAGAAGAGGGATGGGCTGAACATACGCTCGAGCTTTTTTTATCCTGGATTTCATCCCATGACACCAATAACCGCGTGGATATGGTAAAATAGAATAACCGGTTATTCAGTGGATTACATACTATATTTCAGATTCCGGTTGGTGCCGGTGAACGCGAAGGACGAGTTCTAACGCCATTAGTTCAACGATTGCATTCTAAGTAAGTAAACTAAAAAAAAAGTCATAATTTACCTTCGCCCTCAGCTTGACGCACGGCATAGGAAGAAGTGGAAACTTGCTTGAAATCCAACCAAAGGCTTTAGGTTCTACTATGTTGGCGTGTCTTTCCAATGAATTTGCTAAACACTCACTTAATCTCCTAGGTAAAGCTTTCTTAATTGATGTTTAGAACACGTTCCTTACTCAGGTCTCCAAGCTATCAAATCATGCATTGTTGTACCATTGTGTACGGGCATGTCTCTTTCTCTCTGTATGACATCCTGGAGACGACGTCGTCCTAACGCCAAATACGTTGTATGGGCACGTATAGATCAGAAATCTTCTCTTAAGAGCATTTATCATGCTGGCTTCGAACCAATTATTGTGGAGCCCATCCGTGAGCGTGATGCTCTAAAAACTGATGTAGAAGCAGTCAATCGAATTGTGGAGCAGAGAGGAGAGGAAATACTTTGTGTTATGACAACGACTTCTTGTTTTGCTCCTCGGTCACCTGACAACATAGAAGCGATATCAGCAATTTGTGCAGCTAACGATGTCCCCCACTTAATCAACAATGCTTATGGCTTGCAAAGCGAGGAAACAATTCGTAGGATTGCTGCAGCACATGAGTGTGGAAGAGTCGACGCCATCGTTCAATCACTGGATAAAAACTTTCAAGTTCCTGTTGGCGGAGCCGTTATTGCTGCTTTTAAGCAAAGTCATATACAATCCATTGCGCAAGCATATCCAGGAAGAGCGTCATCTGTACCTTCTAGAGATTTAGTTCTAACCCTACTATATCAAGGGCAGTCGCGGTTTTTGGAACCGTTCAACAAACAGAAACAGTAAGTAACATACAAACATTCGTTGTAATGACATACAGTGCGGTCAATAGCTATACGACCCCCCTATATTTTGGGTGTACAGAAAAAACTGGAAGAGATGTCAAAAAACGGTCAACGCCATTCGATTCACAATCAAAAATAACCCCGAGAGACAAAGTTTCATATTTTTATCATTTTTCTTGACCGCGTACCATCCGAAAAACCTATATGCAAGCGGTCAATATCTATACGACCACCTCCCTTTTTTTGGGTGAAATCGAGGCTTTTGGAGAAGGAAAGCCCCTTCTGAACTCTTCGAATGACATTTTTCTGTTCTTCTTTGCTGTTTTTACTCAAGTTTATTATGTTCTAATTGTTTTGGTTTTTCATTTGAAAACTTTAAAAAAATTTTAAGTCGGTTTTCCCGGGTGCTCAAGATCTAGAAAGTTATTGAGCTGTGTACTGTCACAGTAAGATCGTGTCTATAGTTAGAAGTGCAGGTATTGCTCTCAGAAGCGCGAAAAATATAGCTTGAAGATATGCTGACAAATCAGTCATTCATTCTGGCTTGGATCATGAAATCCAAGCCAGAAATCCAAGCCAAGCCAGAAGGATCAAGAGATCGCTGTCTCACGCTTGTTCAGCAAGCTCAATTGGATGTCATGCAACAGCTCCGGAGTGTCTCGTCGTGAAATGGCTCGCAGGATTGGCAAAAACCGGGATGCTGGATTTGGATGGCCCAGATTACTACAGAAGCTGCTGGATAGACCTTCGAAAAGATCCAAGAATGTTCTCGCGTCGCAACTTTGGAGGAGGGTCTCTTATGATATTGGGAGCGTTTTGTGATGGGAAGAAACTGAATCTAAAGTTCATCACAACTCGCGAAACTTCTGATTCTTACCAGAAGACCCTTCAGAAAGCGATTGTCCCTTTCTTCAGAAACCGCCGTCGCTCACACATGTTCCAACAAGACAATGCGCCAATTCACAAGAGCAACTCCACACTTGCGTGGCTCGCAGCCAAAGGGATCAAGGATATGAAGTGGCCAACATGCAGTCCATATCTCAACCATATTGAGAACCTTTGGGGTATCTTGGCACGTCGAGTCTACAAGAATGGACGTCAGTTCAATAGCGTCCAAGAGCTCAAGGACACCGTGCAAGAGAAATGGGATCGTGTAACAAGCGTGGAGCTCCAAAATCTCGTCGCGAGTATGCCGAATCAGGTCAGCGAAGTCATTAAAAAGGATGGAGAAGAGACCAGCTACTGATTTCCTCATTTATAAAATAGTTCGCTGTTGTATTTTTGAATTTCAGAATAAATATGAATCTTGTTTTTCAAATGGTGTGAGCATAAGTAGACTCAAATTCCGAAGACATTTACATCACTAAAACAATTAGAACATAATAAACTTGAGTAAAAACAGCAAAGAAGAACAGAAAAATGTAATTCGAAGAGTTCAGAAGGTTTTCCTTCTCCAAAAGCCTCGATTTCACCCAAAAAAGCGAGGTGGTCGTATAGATATTGACCGCTTGCATATAGGTTTTTCGGATGGTACGCGGTCAAGAAAAATGATAAAAATATGAAACTTTGTCTCTCGGGGTTATTTTTGATTGTGAATCGAATGGCGTTGACCGTTTTTTGACATCTCTTCCAGTTTTTTCTGTACACCCAAAATATAGGGGGGTCGTATAGCTATTGACCGAACTGTATTTCTATGCATATATCATATTTTTAATTTCAGAATGTTTCTAAAAATGCGACGAAAATTGAATTCCTTCGCTGAAAACATTGGAGAGTGTGTATATGACGTGCCGGAAAACGAGATCAGCTTGGCAATGACTCTTTCAACAATTCCTCCCGTAAAACAAACTTTATTTGGTGCTGTTCTGTTTGCACGAGGAATCACTGGAGCAAGGTAAATCACTGCTTTAAAATTGTATCTTACATCAAACAACTACAGAGTGGTAGCGTCGAACCTATCGAAAACCACAATTGAAGGATGCGAATTTGTTAACTTTGGATCTCACACAGCAGAACAGCATGGAGGGTACCTCAATATTGCTTGTTCTATTGGAATGACCGAACATGAACTTGAAGAGCTTTTCACACGACTATCTTCTAGCTATGCGAAATTCATTCGCCAACTGGCAAAGGATGATGAAAGAGCCAATTCTTCTGGACGACGGATTCCCATGAACCAATCATTCGACATGGAAAATGATTAAATCATCGATAAGTGCTTTATAGTCATTTTTTGGCGGGTTTCTATTTTTTCCATTCCCCGTGAAAGTTCCTATAAAAATAAAGTATTGAAGTCAATATAACTCTGAATGCCGTGAATATTAAAAAAAGAATGAAAAACTGATAAGAATCTGATAGTCATGTGTCACGCTGTGGCGTAGTTCAGAGGTTTTGATTTCTCTGAAAGGGTAACCGGTGCAGAGTACATTTCTTTGAAATGCCGGTTCTATGGAATTTTCTATTCAAATTGCTGGGAACCTAGTGATAGTGAATTTATCAAGTGAAATGAGATTATTGAAAAGCGAACGCAGGGTCAACGAACATGAAAAATTACGTCAGCTACACAATAAAATATCGTTACGTCAGCTACACTACACAGTACACATTGTAAATTATTCTATAACATGACTTCAGATAGATCTTCGGATCAAGAAGCTGTAACCTAAACTGTATCCTATCATTTTCTTAAAATTGAACTTGTTCATCTGATATTAGATTTGCCATTAGCGTGCAAATGCGTATAAATTTAACGGGAATGAAAGGTTACACTCGTAATAAGTATTAAAAAGCTGGAATTTTAGAACATTTTAGGCTAAATTAGTTATGTAGCTTTGCGCCTTTGTATTTCCAGTTCCTTATCCCCCATGCTCCTTTAATCATCCCACTCATTTACAGAGGAAGAATTCTCAAAGACTCTTTAACATTTAATTTATACAAGAACCAAAGCTGATTCATGATTCATTCATAGTTTTAAATAGTCCATTTTAATTTCGTTGTATTTCTGTTGCGCGCCATACATATACACAGTCATTGATCCTGTGTCGCTTAAAAGACCGTCATGCAACAATAGAAGTATTAGGTCACATTGTTCTCATTTGAGAGCTTCGAATCACTCAAATCAGATCTGTTGATTGCACTTTTTGCATATATCAAGCATATTAAAGCAAATATAGGCAGCACGCATGGCAAAATCGATAATTTGTAATGAGCATAATTATTGAAATGAACACCAATGAAATTTGAAAATCTACAGTGAAGATTAAGGCTTCCATTTGGGCGAAATTTCGGCCGTCTTGCATCATCTTCGTCTTCGTCTTGAATTCATCTGACGCAGTGTGTTGACAACTTTTTGTAGCGTAAGACGAATGCAACACGAACGAAGACGGCTTTTTGTCTTCGTCTTTCGTGGAAGCCTTACTGAAGATAAGCTGCTCCAGTTAGGTAACTTTGTTGTTGCTTATGAAACTTTAACTCCAGCTATTAAGATATCAATGGTGAGCCGAGCTATGATGGCTCAAATTCCACCAAAACGCTTAGTTCATGCACTTCCCACTGAAAACCTATTTTGTTAACGCTTTTTTTTATTATTCGGGGCCTCTGATTTTTGATAAACCTTTGAAGGTTTGCTTTCTGAACTGTATATTAACAAAATGCTGCAAATTTCCCGAAATTAAATAAAAACAGAATTACAGCAGAAAAAGTACAGTATATCTGAGTATATGAGCATTCAAAACTTTTATTTCTCATATTTTATTCGTAATTCAAGAGAGAATCGCAGTTAATCCCTTGTGCTATTCCCAATGAGAGTAGCTGAAATCATATCTTGCGGAATCGCAGGGTTAAGATGTAACGCCACTTTAGAACTATTGTGCAATCTGTTATGCGTCAGACGAATTCCAGACGAAGAGCCGAAATTTTGCCCAAATGGAAGCGTCAGCCACGAGAGCTACGCTTGTGTAAAATTAACCGAGGTCGAGCTTTCCTCTACTAAATTATACATACATTCGACTTACGAAATTTGTACTTTTGGCTTACGACATTTCAACGACTATCTTTAATTGTCGGTCGTTCTTAGCCAAAGTCCTGTGCCGTGTGACGGCGAAGACTGATTAGAGGGGTTAAGCGCATGCACACATCTGTACATTTCCGTGATAAACGTCAAATAGGAGGGGAGAATAAATCAAAAATTAATAATATTTCAGTGCATAACGACTGCGAAGTCAGCGCAGCTGATAAAGCGAAAAGCATAAAAAGAGTGATTCTAATAACGAGAACTCAGATTTTCACTCTTATCACATCACAACTTTCTTTTATTATTCCCATTGCATCTTCACTCATTTCACAAAAAATGGTAATCGCAAATCAATTTAAAAGTTGAGTGTTTGATATTCATTAATATTTTAGAACTCTCTTGTCATGCATGCCGCTGTTATCACCTCCTTTTTCACTGGACCAACCGTAATCCCAGAGAAGAATGCCGAGGAGAAAACGAAGAATCCAAATATGACAATTGATCAAGACAAACTTGTGGATGAGAATTCAATGGAATGCTTTCTGGAATTCCTTATTGAATTTTTCAACTGACAATGCGAAGCACCTACATTTTCTTTCCTGAAACTGTGAAAGTCTTCACATTCTGTTGTGTAACCTCTATGAGGTGTCATGTGACCGCCAATGAATTGATTTAATCATATTTAGTTTGAAGCATATTCCCCATCGGATCGTCTTGAATTCCTAGCTGATTTTAAAACGAGATCTCAGAAGAACAGCACTCATTAACTCTAAATTTCTATTGAACTATCAGCCCTTCTAGAGTCTTTCTAAAAACGGTAACCGGATAATTGAGCTTTTCGAAACTATAAATGGCATTGAAGCTAAGGCTTCCACGAAAGACGAAACAAGTCGGTTGTCTTTCGTCTTTCGTGGAATCCATTCGTCTCGTTTTCGTTCGTCTTACGTTGTCAATTAAAATATAATACATGTGTACCAAAAAATGTCGATCTCTGCGTCAGACGAATTCTAGAAGATGACGAAGACGAGACGAGACGGTCTTATTTTGTCTTTCGTGGAAGCCTTAATTGAATCAATTCAACTATTCGTTATTTCGATGTTTGATTAAATGAAAAACTTCCAAATAACCATGTTTCCTATTTCAATATGTATGTATGTTTATATTCTTCTCGTCATGCGGTTTTCAAACAATAAATAGATAGTCTCAAGACCATTTTCCTGTGAACGAATGATCTTCCTTTTTTCGACTGATAATTTTTATTTGAGCAAAAGCACACTTCATGATTTCAAAGAAATGAAAGATCCGATTCCTGATTTTACAGGGTGGGTAATAAATATAGCGCCGCATTCAAGACGGTTTAATAATTTCAAATCTAAAGATTTTTTTCTGAAAATTAACCAAAATGTTTATTAAACAACAATAAACATTATAGCATTTCGATTTGACGACTGCCTGAAGTCTCTTCGGGTAAGAGTCGACGACGGCACGGAGGTAGCCAACATTGACTTTAGCTCCAACAGGGAATACTATATCGAGAAGAATCGTAAGGCGGAGGTGTTGCCGTGGTCCAAATCTCACTTCGCGGGTGGCGATAGGACATACCAGCAGGACGGAGCGCCGACCAATATTCAATGGCTACCTAATCTTTGGCTACTTGATCAATGGCTACCTTTTGAATTTTTTGAAAATTTTGAAAATTAAATTAAATTTTGCTCATTTTCTGAATAGTTTTCGACTTTTAGATCAATTTTGCGTGGAAATCGTATTTACTAAATCAATGGCTACAAACTAGGTAGCCATTGAAACTAGGTAGCCATTGATAATCGAAGGCAAAAGTAGCCAAAGAATATCAGGTAGCCATTGAATATTGACCCGGAGCGCCGGCTCACACCGCAAAACTCACTAAGCAGTGGTGAGAAGCCAATTTCACCGATTTTATCATTAAGGATCAATGGCCAGCTTCGAGCCCAGACCTCAATCCAATGGATTATGCTATGTGGGGATATGTGACACAAAAAGTATCCGAATTTGGTACCATGAGCATCGCTCTGAAAGCTGCATGGGACAATTTAGACGTTGACTACCTCCGTACCGTCATCGCCTCTTACCCGAAGAGACCTGAGGCAATCATCAAAGAGAAAGGAGGAAGATTCAAAGACTATATTTATTCCCCACCCACTAACTATTCCGGTTACAAAAGTGGCTGCTCTTCATATTTGAAATGATCGTCTAGATTTCATTCAACTTGCTCAACTCCATCAACTTCAACATTCCACTCCACTTCTGATTGATTTTGATACTTTTCAATAATGAGGAAGAAATTAAGAAAGCCTGGGAGTTGTTCCTGAAGATCGGATTTCAGCAAAAAAGATCATTTGTGCGGAATGCGAGATATCATTTTCGAATATCCACAATAGAACGAACATTCACAACCACCATACAATGATTTTAATAGAGTTCATTCGGTTTCAATAAACAATTAAACATATTTCAGGTGATTAGAAAATTATTTCGAGTGTCTTTAAAAAATCTTTCAATGCTTCATCAAAGGAGTTCGGGCTAGCTGACGTCGGGCTGGCAGAAGTCGCGCTTTCCGGAGACGTGATAGCTGGAGCCGTATTAGCAGAAGTGGTGCTAGCTCGAGCCGTATTAGCAGAAGTGGTGCTAGCTCGAGCCGTATTAGCTGAAGTTGTGCTAGCTGGAGCCGTGCTAGCTGGAGTCGTATTAGCAGAAGTTGTGCTAGCTGGAGCCGTTTTTGCAGAAGTGGTGCTAGCTGGAGCCGTTTTAGCAGAAGTGGTGCTAGCTGGAGCCGTTTTAGCTGAAGTTGTGCTAGCTGGAGCCGTGCTAGCTGGAGTCGTATTAGCAGAAGTTGTGCTAGCTGGAGCCGTGCTAGCTGGAGCCGTTTTAGCAGAAGTGGTGCTAGCTGGAGCCGTGCTAGCAGAAGTGGTGCTAGCTGGAGCCGTGCTAGCTGGAGTTGAGCCTTCACTAGAAGTTTTGTCAGTTCCAGATGTTGTGGTGGTAGCGTTGTCATTTGTGTCGGTAGCAGCTGCAGTATCTCTCTTCTTTCTAGATGACCTTCTAGATTTTCCAAACATGTTCTCAGATATCATTTGTGCTCCCACCGCCTCGGAAATGTGTTTAACATGGTGTTCAGTGAAGAACCCAATATGTGTTTTAGCCAATCCGAGGCACGTAAGTTGAGTAATTTTCTTCATTGTAGAGAAGCCATTTGTATTACTCGTATTGACAACAAGGCCTTCAAATCTACGTTCATCTCGGTTACATCGAAGAGTGACACCAGCAGTGGTTCCCATAGCCACGAAGTGTGCTGATCGGACATCGCTGCTACTATTCCGACGTCCTGAAAGCCTGGGCAACTGTTTCAAATTTCTTTTTCAATTACCGACCAAACAAGAAGTTGATGTTTTTTTTATTTCTATCGCACACAACATAGGCCGTAAGCCTTTTCCCTTGTTTAACGTAACGAATAATTGGGGGGTAGAATGCTTCCGTTGTAATACCTGGAAGCTCTCCGACATAGGCTTGAAGTTTTGGGCATTCTGAACGCTCTACTTGTATTTAGATTTCGAATGAATCGACTTACTTTCACGTTTTCGCTCTCTGCTATCGTCCCAATAAGAAGAGTCATAAACATAAGGATAATAACCTGGTTTGGATGGTCTATAACCATCTCTATAAGGATATTTTCCCGCTCCTCTTCCATATTCAGCTGAAACTGAGAGGAAAGCGATTGAAAGAGCCAGACAAACCAGCATGTTCGCCGAGTAGAAGGTGGATGTCTTCGAAGGGATGCGACAATCATTTTATACAAAGGAGAGCACCAAAACATGTATCATTGCGTCAAAACATAATTTTTTTTTGTTTGTACAGGGATGGATGTAACTGTAAAAAAAGAAGGGAAATCCGATTTATGATCTATCGACATAGACGACGAAGTTCGACGTAGTTCAAGAGAAAACATGGGAATTGGGAGTACTAGACGGAGAGACTGATGAGTTGAATGATATCGGTTTTGACTATTTCTTAATGGTTTTCTTCTTTTTTTTAAATAATTATTCGGAAAATACAGTACCGGCCAAAAAGAATGCGCGTGGGTGTTTTTTTTTTGTGAACTTCAGTGAAGAGACTTCACTGAAAACATATTTATATTTTTGTGAAAATTCTACTGTAGTTGCGGAACACCATCACGACAACTTGCAGAAAATTAAATTGCATCACTGCAAAAGTTTTTTTTCGTTTTTTATTTATTTTCAGTTTTTGATTCAAAAATTTTGTAAATCAGCGAATATGTATTCTTTATTTTTCTATTAATGGTTAGACCTATTGGAAGAAAATCCCTCATTGTAGACCTACGAGAAGCCATCATTTTCGACTGGAAACTATTATCGGATTGCGAGTACGTGGTTTGTCGTATAGTGGCGGTGTTTGGGTCTCGTTAGGGGATAGAGCGTTTTAACGCGCCAATTTAAAAATTGTAAGGAAGCGCACATACTGCGTTTGTGATTTCTATTCGAAAATTGAAGCGAATATTGGAATTTTTCCTATTTATATTTTGCTTCGAAAATCATGTTTTTTAAAATTAATTTTTATTGTCAAATTTCGCTTCAATTTTCGAAAAGAAATCACATACGCAGTGTGTGCACTTCCTTACAATTTTCAAATTGGCGCGTTAAAACGCGCTATCCCCTAACGAGACCCAAACACCGCCACTATACGACAAACCACGTACTCGCAATCCGATAATAGATGATTCTACAATTGACTTGGCTTACCAGTTCAAGCGATCTCAAAGTCAGATTCGTCGCGTTTTGAAAAAATACCAAGAAGATGTGAGTGTTTTTCAATTTTTAGAAACTACTATTTCTCGCTTAGGAACGAGTTGTTGATCGTAAAGACCCCGCATCGCCTCCAGGAACGTTGATCGAAACATACTGCGCGCTGCTCGAGATGATCCTGGAAGGACTTTCTACGGAGATTCAGATGACTTCTCCAATGGAGTCAGTGCCTTCAAGGTGAACTATTAGAAAAATGTCCGCGCGCATTCTTTATGGCCAGTACTGTAACGCCGATTGCGACTTAGAGTTTCCTTTGTTTTCACGGCTCCAGCTTAATCTTATTCCATAACTGTTTTTTTTATTCTCTCTTTTTTTGACTCATGTCGTCAATCTGAAAATATAATCAAAATACTTCTAACAGATAAAACATTTAATATAAACATTGGGTGTTTCGGAAACCTTATGACGCATTTTCCGGCTCATCTTTCGCTGAGCCGAAGCTATAAAAAACAATAAATTGTTCTAGCTCACATCCTCCGCTGGGACAATGCTTCTGATTTGTATCATTATTTCAGCCGTTTTCGGTTATTCTGCTTCTAGCAGCTACAATAGAGGTGGCTCGAACATTGCCGCCGACTCCGGCACTGGATACTTTCTTCCACCTCTCGATTTCACTGATCGCCATTGGCGCAGTAGTAGTAGCAGCGAAAGTGACGAAGGTGTGTTGCCGTGCTTAGTGCGTTTTTACAGCATTTCACATTGAGACTTTTTCAGAATGGGGTTGCCGTTCTCTGCATGTTTTCAATGTTTCCAACACTTTCGCTCCACTATTTTACAAGCCGAACATTGCGTACTTCACACATCAGGGAGTAGAAAAGGCAATTGTTGTGTGCCCAAATCCACAACTTCAAATGCTCGTCGGAAAATCTCGCAAAGCTAACTACGCGCCACAAATCGAAGACTACCCCCTTGTCTCCTTGAGCAGCAAATCTGGAATAACTCTTGATTGCAACAAACGGAAACATCGGTGAGCAACTTTTATTCAAATCTTGCAGAAATCGTTATGTTCTGTTTGCTACCATAGAAATGAAGAAAATAAAAAATAATTTTTATTCGAGTTTACTAGTTCTGATGTTTTCAGCTATGAAGCCATCAATTTGTTTACTTTCAAAACTGTTCCACTTGAGGCCATCGTCTGTATCACAAAAAAGAGCCACTATGATGGGATTTCTGCTGTTATAACCGCTCTCCAAGAGTTCGGATTCTCCCTTTAGTTTTGCAAACCATTAATTCAGTTTTCCTTTCAATAAACCTGAATGAACGTTATGTCACCTTCGCAGCTTCCTTTTATAATAATTTCCAGTACTCACACTGTTTTCGTTCAGATCACTCTGCTCATCCTCGCTCTTGTAAATCAACGAATATGATTCCGTATTTTTCTAGTAATGGTTAGACCTATTGAAAGGAAATCCCGTCATTTTAGACATACGAGAAGCCATCATCGGCTGGAAACGAGATGATTCTGCAGTTGATTTGGCGCTCCAGTTCAACCAATCTCAATGTCAGATTCGTCGCGTTTTGAAAAGATACCAAGAAGATGTGAGTGTTTTTTAACTTTTAAAAACTATTATTTCACGTTTAGGGACGAGTTGTTGATCGTAAATCGCCGGGAAGACCCCACATCGCCTCCAACAGCGTTGATCGAAACATCCTGCGCGCGGCTCGAGAGGATCCTGGAAGGACTTCTATGGAGATTCAGATGATTGTCACTTTTCCAATGGAGCCCGTGCCTTGAAGGAGAACTATTAGAAAAACGCATGCGCGCATTCCTTATTGCTAGTACTGTAACGGCGATTGCAACTTAGAGTTTCCTTTGTTTTCATGGTTCCAGATTAATCTTATTCCATAACTGTTTTTTTATTCTCTCTTTTTTTGACTCATGTCGTAAATCTGAAAATATAATGAGAATACCTATAACATATAAAACATTTAATAAAAACATTCGGTGTTTTGTTTTGAAGACCGTTATGACGCGTGACGCATTTTCGAAACTATAAAAAACAATAAATTGTTCTAGCTTACATTCTCCGCTGGGACAATGTTTCCGGTTTGTATCATTATTTCAGCCGTTTTCGGTTATTCTGCTTCTAGCAGCTACAATAGAGGTGACTCGAACATTGCCGCCGACTCCGGCACTGGATACTTTCTTCCACCTCTCGATTTCACTGATCGCCATTTGCGCAGTAGTAGTAGCAGCGAAAGTGACGAAGGTGCGTTGCCGTGCTCAGAGCGTTTTTACAGCATTTCACATTGAGATTTTTTCAGAAAAGGAATGCCGTACTCTGTATGTTTTCAATGTTTCCAACAGTTTCGCTCCACTATTTTACAAGCCGAACATTACGTACTTCACACATCAGGGAGTAGAAAAGGCAATTGTTGTGTGCCCAAATCCACAACTTCAAATGCTCGTCGGAAAATCTCTCAATGATAACGACGTGCCAGGAATCGAAGACTACTTCCTTGTCTCCTTGAGCAGAAAATCTGGAATATTTCTTGATTGCAACAAACGGAAAAATCGGTGAGCAACTTTTATTCAAATCTTTCAGAAATCACTATGTTCTGTTTGCTCCCATAGAAACGAAGAAAATAAAAAATAATTTTTATCCGAGTTCACTAATTCTGATTTTTCAGCTATGAAGCCAGCGATTTCTTAAATTCCAAAACTGTTCCACTTGAGGCCGTCGCTTGTATCACAGAAAAGGACGGCTTAGAGGGGACTTTGAATATTATAACCGCTCTCAAAAACGTCGAATTCTCTCTTTACCATTAATTCATTGTTCCTTTCAATATACCTGAATGAACGTTATATCACCTTCGCAGCTTCCTTTTAATTTCCAGAAATCACATTGTTTCTATCGTTCAGATCACTGTGCTCATCATAACGCTTTCGCCGCTGCGGCTTCCAATATCGTTTCTTTCTACTATTACCTATAATATATTTTTAGAATTTGCGGCAATTTGCCGCGAAAAAAATGGCCTTCCGAAAATCAGCGGAAAGCCCACGGCAACCTGCCGTCTTACACAGAAACTTGCCCATTTCTACAGCAAAGCTCGAGAAATCGCTGATATGGATTAGCCATCGCTATTTTCCCAACTTGAATCTATTCGAGCATCTTTGGGAGGAACCTTGAAAGAGAGAATTCCACACTTCTGCATTATTCGATGTCGAAACTACAGAGATGTAAGAGTATTCCGGAGATAGCAAAACGGCTCAATGTGCTTCGCAAGTTGGCTCAACGAACTGTCCATCGCTTCTCCAGACTTCATACCGACAAGGATCGTCCGAGAACGGGCCGTCTAGTGCCGTCTGTGACAACTTATTCGATCGTCCATGTCGTCAAAGAAATCAGGCAAAATCCGGGACGGAGCATGAGAAAGCTGGCTACTGAATTTAGAATGAGTTTAGAATACGTCGATGTGAAGAGTTTGGTCTTACACCATACAAAATCAGGAAAGGTACCTTTCCGACCGACCGCAACAGGCAGGTAAGACTCCAGAAAACTCGACACATCCTTAGCTGCACGCGCTCCAGCACACACTTGAGGGCACTGTTTACGGATGAAAAAATCTTCACCGTCGAAGCCAACAAGAACGGCCAAAATCATCGAATCCTTGCCAAAGATGTTCAGACCGTCTGCCAGCTAGGAAAAATTCTAAACAAAACCTCTCATCCCGCCTCAGTGGTATTTGCTGGAATCACCTCAAATGGGAAAACTCCGCTGATTTTCGTGGATCTCGGATCCAAATTCAACAAGGAATACGTATCTTGGAAGATCTATCCAAATTTGACTGCTCTGAAAGCCGCTCTCGAGAAGGCCTGGGTCGTAATTGACGACAACTACCTCTGTACAGTCGTTGATGCTTACCCAAAGCGACTGGCCGCTGTCATCAAAGCGAAAGGAAGTCGATTTGAGAATTGTTGATTTATAATGAATTTCGCGCGTTTCAAATAAAATGTGTTAAAATATCTAAACGTTTTATGAAGTTTCAAAAAAGTTATACCGCTTTTAATCCGTGTCTATATTTATGACGCACCCTGTAACTCTGCAATTTGTTATGATGATATCAAGCGAAGGATTCGCTCAGCGCCGGGAACAGAAATATTTATCTCGCCAATTTTTTGACGGACAGATCAGATCGGACACAGAAACAATGCGAAAAACACATTTCGGACAGGCTCGCTCGCTAGCAGAGGCAACAGCGGAGTGTTTACTCGGCAAGCAACAGAGAGACAGGAGGCAGCTCGACCCGTTTCTCTGACAGTCGCCGGCTTTATCAATTCACGGGGAATTGATGGAACTGGGGGGTCATTATCGAGATGGTTAATGAGAAAAAGTGAAGAGTGTGTCGCGAAAATGAATTAATTTAGCTCCGGAATTTCAGATTTCTTTGTCAGAACTTATTCAGTTGGAATATTCAAATATCTTATCTGCAAATTGCTGGGATATTGCTCCATCTTCATATCACATTTTACAAATTATTCAATATGGTTCAACTTGATTGATTCTATTGGGATCTGCAAACATTGTCTGTAAAATTTGAAACACTGTTCCAATTCATCATTTCAGTTATCTTCAATTAGCTCCAATGCTTCTTGTCTAGACATCTAGAACGTCGCGAATTCCTAAACTAAACATCGTTAATGTCTAAGACGTGCCACAGTTGACCATCGGATTGTTCCGACAGTTCGCGACTTCAGAATGAACAAGAAATAAAGCGAACCGTCCATCCGTCGAAAAAAAGTGTGAGTCGCGGCGCGAGCAAACGGTTTTTTCACTTCTAAAAGCAGTGCTCACGACGCAGGTCGGCGTCTCGCGGCGCGACGCGCCCTCTGTGAGGGCGTTCCGCAAGAGCCTACAAAAGCGCGGGGTGATGAAGCGGCCCCGACCGACGAAGAACAAGAAGAAGAAGAGATAAAGCAAGGATCTTGAGTGCTCTTTCTGTGACCGTCTACTCGTGTCTCGCCTCTGACTGACCAGCAACTCCTCCGCCTGTCGCACTCTTTGACCCCTCCCATTTCGCATCATTTCTGACGAGCACTTGAGAAACTGACCAGCAGCTCCGTCACTGTCTCCTCTCATCCACAGTCTTCATAAGCCTAGCACTTTGTTCATTGTTCTGCCTGTTTCTGGAACAGTTTCGTTATGATTCGGTAAGACTTTTCAAGATTGTAAATCTTAAAGAAAATTCTGTGAATTCCTCTTAATCCAGTTATAGTCGATTTTAAGAGATTTCCATTTTTTAATTTTTTTAAATGTTCGATGAAACTTCAACTTTTGATCTGATTGTGAGACTACTTACCTCGAAAAATAAATAAATAAAATTTATATCGAAAATGAAGTTGAAATTCTAAATTAATGAATTCAAAGCGAAAAGATTTTTTAAAAAATTCCTTTTTTCTGCCAATCAGAACTTTTATTATTAAATGTCTGTGCATTCGGTGTGCTCCGATAATTAAGAAAAAGAAAAATTACTTAACAGTTTCCACCGATTAATCAATCTCAATGAAACTGCTTTGCAGTTTATTTTGAATGTTGAGCACATGCGGCTCTTTGTTTGAATTGTCAGGTTTTGCATTCTTTAAAAGGGTAGAGTGCTCTGGCATGCGCTCTTTTGACCGTGATTCGCATGGGCAAGGGCAAAGATTAGCATAAAATCGAATGTGAAAGCACTTGAAAACCTACAGAACTCAAGTGCTCGCTTCATGTTTTTGAGATCAACATTTTCCACAAATCTGGATTTTTGTAACGAGAGGGTCGGTCGCGCGGCGGCCACCGATTGTTTATTCAAATCTGGCAATGTAGACATCTAAATTTAGATTGCACTCTCATGTTTTTCTATTTCCGTTTGACCTCTTTGCAGGAGACTTCTTGTGCTCACACTTCTTGTCGGCTGCTCAACTTCACAGTATGCTCAACAGCAGAGAGCTATACAGCAGCAGCAAGCCGTGCAGAGCGCGCAAGCCGCACAGACTGACGCAATCGATCAGATTCCAGCATGGTATCAGATGTCAAAACCAGCAGCTTCAAGATTGCAACAACTCCCGCAAGCTTCTCCATCGTACTACGAGCGCATTGAGCCGACGTACGAGCAGCGAAGAGGAGAGCAGCCGACTTACGAGCGACCTGGAATCCAGACTAATCAGTACGCAAAGTAAGAATTTTAAATTTGAAACTATTTTTATTTAAAGGAAATCTCATTGCTCCAGGTTTTCTTTTTCCAATTTATTAGACTTATCAAGTACAGGGTGCGTCATAAATATTGACACCGATTCAAAGCGGTATAACTTTTTGGAAACTTCATAAAACGTTTAGATATTTTAACACATTTTATTTGAAACGCGCGAAATTCATTATAAATCAACAATTATCAAATCGACTTTCTTTCGCTTTGATGACAGCGGCCAGTTGCTTTGGGTAAGCATCAATGACTGCACAGAGGTAGTTGTCGTCAATTTCGTCCAGGGCCTTCTCGAGAGCCGCTTTCAAAGCAGTCAAATTTGGATAGCTTTCCTTGGAAACCTTCCCAAAACTGAATAATTCATAGAATTTAAATCTTGGGACGAGGTTGGCCATTCTTGTCCACTGATAAACTCTGGGAAATTGAGTCGGCACCACTCCTGAGTGTCCTTGGCACGATGAGCTAGAGCTCCGTCTTTTTGGGATACCCTATGTTGATTTCCGAAATGTGATTTGGACAAAGGAAGCTCTTCGTCCTCCAAGATAGATATTCCTTGTTGATTTTGGCTCCAAGATCCACGAAAATCAGCGGAGTTTTTCCATTTGAGGTGATTCCAGCAAATACCACTGAGGCGCGATGAGAGGTTCTTTAGAATTTTTCCTTGCTGCCAGGCGGCCTGAATATCTTTGGCAAGGATTCGATAATTTTGGCCGTTCTTGTTGGCTTCGACGGTGAAGATTTTTTCATCCGTGAACAGTGCCCAAAAGTGTGTGCCGGAGCGCATGCAGCTAAGGATGTGTCGAGTTTTCTGGAGTCTTACCTGCCTGTTGCGGTCGGTCGGAAAGGTACCTTTCGTGATTTTGTATGGTGTAAGACCAAACTCTTCACATCGACGTATTCTAAACTCATTCTAAATTCAGTAGCCAGCTTTCTCATGCTCCGTCCCGGATTTTGTCTGATTCTCTCTTTGACGACATGGACGATCGGATAAGTTGTCGCGGGCACAGGACGATCCTTGTCAGTATGAAGACTGGAGAAGCGATTGACAGTTCATTGAACCAACTTGCGAAGCACATTGAGCCATTTTCCAAGCCGTTTTAGTAGTACGATAAGGAGAAGCGGCCACCATTACCTTCAAACGTAATACCATTGTTTGAAACTTAGATAGGAAACAAAAAATGTTTGAAAAATACTAAAAATTGAATCTGAGCGCTTTAATCAGATCTCACGCAAAGCTGCTGGTCAATAATTATAGAGCACCCTGTACTGTCTGAAATTTGAAGAAAAACTTCAAATAATCACAGTTTTCAAAGATTTTATGTCTTTTATAAACAGTATCATTCAAATAAAACAATTGTTCTGAAAAAAAAAGAAAATTTCTTTCAGCTATCCATCATACCAAAACCGCCAGCCTTATGAGAACTTGAATGCACTGACATCTGGTGCCTCATTGAGCAACTTGCAAGCGAATCGCCGTTATCCATCTGGAGCATCTGGAGCCGCCGGAGGATCAGATGTGAGTAGGTTGCGCTACACAGTGATGCACGCCCACTACACTCCACCGACACCATCACCGGCGTCCTACACTAGAACACAACACCACCATCCGGGGCGCGTAGTGTGGTACACCTCGAAACGATCGAGCCCGTATAACGTGATTCGTACCACACTTCCGCCCGCACTGCCACCATCATTTTCTCAAGAAGTTAGGGGCGTTAAAAAACTGATCGCTATGACACCGTATGATGAGACTAGAGAGCAGCTCTCAAAGTGGTACGATCAGATGAAGGCGTTCTACTATATTAATCAATTTGTAGATTGGGGAACCTTTAAAAACATGTTTCTCAATAGATTCTAGATCTTGTGAGCTATAATTTCCAGTTTAGCACTGATACATTAGCCAATTCATTAACTCCTCCACCCCCCCCCCCAGAGAATAAGTATGTCACATTGACAAAAACCATCGACAAAACAGTATTACAGTCTACTTGAATTCATATTCCGGTAAATGTGTTGGTTCCCGGTGAGCATGTTGTATTATTATGGGTTTTCTAAATTTCTCCCGTCATCATTTCTATTTCCAATCCCGGTTCCACTCCATTGACATTTTAAGTTTTATCGGATATTGTATCTACTATGTACACGTCTCTAATCATCTGATAAACCGTTTGAATATCATTGTGTTCGAATTTTGATTTTGACATAACAAAACAGTCATCCATCACACAAATCTAATCATGAAAACTGAAAAGTCACAATGATATTCAAATATTGAAATTCCCTTACTGACCCTATCCGCTCCACTTCTATCTTCACGCACTGTCGTCGCGTTTCTATCAGTTGCTATCGCTTGGTTATCCTTCCCCCCCCCCTTCCCAGTTTTTCAACGCTTTCCTCTTTTATTTCTATAATCCGCTTCTTTTTTCTACAGAAGCCGTACGACTCGGCGCTCAAACGCTATCATAAACTTTTACTCAAACGTCGTCAATGGACCACAAAGATTCCTCGCATCTTGGCGTCCACTACTCACATGACTCCATCAACTGTAGATCAGATTTCCAGTACTACCACCACTACAGAAGCCCCAAGCACCACAACTAAGAAAATGCCGAAGTCTTTAAAGAGCATCTATTCAACTATCATTCCAAAGAAGATTGCAACCACTGAAAAACCTACTGAAGCCCCGGCGACTACTACTAGGGCAGCATCGTCAAGAATTACTAATCGAGTTGTAGAGAAGACAAGAGGAACAATGAGACCTCATGGAACTCGAAAAGGGTGGAGAATGTGGAAAAAGGTTACCCCAAAGTACTTGGGAAAGTGGAGCGTCACTACTTCGGAGGCCCCCGTTTATTCTACTACTATTCCCACGGTGCCCAGCACATCTGTTTCTTTGTCTAGTACCCCTGATTCGAAGAGCTCAGAGTTACCGCTTGTTGAAGAAACCGAAGAGAGTCAGGTGACAGAATCTCGTACCTCCGTGGCAACCACAACGAAGTCATCGACTAGTGAGCCTGAGCCGTCTACAACCGTTACAACCACCGAGGAGCCAACCACTGCGACACCAACAACAACACCGAGAGGATCGGAAGAACAATTAGGAGGGAAGGGCCCTTCCCCATTAAGGTATATTTGCCGGCATAAAGCCGGCTCGAACGAGCACGATCCGTTCAGCGAACGAAGAGCATCTACGATTGGACCATTTAGACCGATCACCGTTGGGCACAAATGGAAGCCGCTTCGCTTCAAAAAGCCAGAGCCCGACGAGGAAGTGGTCGTTGTTCCAGAGGGTTCCAACAAAACATCAATCTATACGAGGCCAAAAGGACTTCGACTTCTTGAGTATCTTTTGGTGGGCTTCTATTCTTTGTTTAACTTGCTTGTGCTCTATCTATCTGTCTATCTATATCTGTTTGGGTTCCCCTTTACGAGGGTTTCTAATCTTCTCACTCTAATTTTCAGAAGCAGACTGACATTTTTGCAAAGGGATTACAGACGGCGATTGACGGTGTAAGTGCATCCGGAGTGGCTTCTTCCTCTTTACTAACCAACAAAGTAATTGCTCTTTATTACTCTTCTCCACCGTGTTTTACTTAATTCTGAAATTCGATAGTTCTTCATAATTTTAAATGGACTGAAGTGTAGCTCACTTTAGAATGATGCCTGTGCATTCTGAGAATTGTCTTAATTGATGTCGTTCAAACCGATGAAAGGATAATTGCATCGCAATCAATTCACGTCCTTCTTGAGAATGAATAACAGACTCTCAGCACTTTAAACATTCAATCCATTTTCAGCCTAACACTGAGCTTCTAGCCGCTATCAAGGATGTTGTAGCAAAGTTTAAGGTGAGCAGCTTTTCCAATCAGTTTTGCTCAGCACAATTTCTCATTTGGTATTTTTCAAGGCAAGTTTGGACGAAGCCGGAATCGATCAGGATGTCAGATTGATGGGAAATCAATTGAAAAACACGTGGCAACAATTGAGGACAGGTACGACGAAACAAGGTTCCGTTTTATTCACATTTTGACCCAAAAAGTACTCAAAGCAACTTCACTTCATACTAGTATTCTAACACATTCTAAAATTTGCACTCTCAGGACTTGATCGTGGTGTGAAAGCGGTGCGTCAGAGTGCCGAAAACTCAGTCACCCACTTCAATTATGGTCCACCTCAACCACCTCAACCCCAACCGCTTCACATTCCATATTATCACCAGCACCACCATCATCCTGCTGTTCAGCACTATTCGCCTGGTTAATATCTTTACTAATGTTTCGCACCATCACCAATTAGTTGCTACGGTTTAGTTGCAAGAGCCCTTTGCATCCACTGGTCGCAAGATTCTATGTGATTCGATTCCTCGTTTCAGGGCCCATGAACGAGCAAATTGGACGGCTTTTCGAAAAAGCCGTTGCTGATGCAGCGGATCAGAAAACACAACAGCAAATTCAGAAGGTGCACAACGTCGCCAGACCTTAAGATTCATTCCGTTCGAAATTCGCTCAACCACCCCACACCCCCTTTTCTAGCCAAGGATTGCAAGTTAAGCAGTCTGCCAGTACGTACACATTGTACACGCTCTAAACTTTTAATTTTTCGTTCTTTTTTTCTCATCAATTATAAAGTTCTAAACTATTTTCATTTACGAACAAGGTTCGTCAAAAGTACAGTACCGGCCGGCCATAAAGCTATCATATTATGGTTTCCATTCGAAAGACAGTCACTGTCGCTGCACACAGTCTTTCTTGCTCCAGGTGCATTTTCAGCTTTTTCAAACATATAAGTTACCTACTTGCTTCTGATTACATTGTCTAAAAATCCCGCATCCCGCAGTGCTCTTCTTGCCGGTGCTCATTCTACATACAGTGCCGGCCATAAAGGTATTATATTATGGTTTTTCGACAATATCTCATTCGGTATTGAACGAATCAATCTCATTTCGGCAATAATTAATGCAAATAGTTTCCCCACAAAATATTGAAATCTCACAGATAGAACAATTTCTAAGAGCACGAAGTTTCATTGAAGAAATATGACTTTTTGTTGTTTCCGTTTTTTTTTTCAAATTACTCTTTTATGCATTAGTCTCACAAATCCAAATGTTTTTAGCTGATACATTGCTCCTTGATAAAGAAACTGTAAAAAAAATCAGATTGATTCGTTCTATATCGAATGAAATATGGTCGAAAAACCATAATATAATACCTTTATGGCCGGTACTGTATGGCAACACGTTAAAGTGATGCGAGATTTGCAAAATATCAGTACAGACAAGAAGCTTAAAATATAGCTTATTGAAACAGCTATAAACCAGAAATTATGAAAATTGATCGATGTGGTTGCCTCTGTTCTGCACTGCATCCTTCAGTATTCTGAAGGTAACTTGCTCCATTCTGCCTCTAAACATTTCTTCAATGGCTCCAAATTGTGATGTTGGACTCTTGTCTTGTCTAGAACTCCCCAGACGTAATAATGAAACTGCTGAAGAATCGGCGAAAATAGGAAAATAACCTACATAACCTCGACAGTTTTTGCATTGTACGATGGAGCAGAGTCCTGTTGGAATGTGCAAACTTGGTTACCGGAACGTGGTTTGCTCCGCGGAAATTTCCAGCTTTTTCAAAATCTCATTCGAATAGTACTCTTCGTTGATCTTCACACCTCAGGCCAACATCTTCAGAAGTTCGACGTGCTTTGCACTTCCAGTGCCTATATCGGTGTTGGATATCGGTGACAGCAGACAATGCAAATTTCGCAGTTTTCAAAATGGGTTGACATCTAACTGTGTTAATTATTGTCTGTCAATTCTATTAAAACTGTTGGTTTCCCATTGATCCGATCGAAAAGTACTATAAACAGAGGGAGCGGCAATATGATTGCAAGGAGGTAGTCCGGCGACAGATTGTCCTATTCCGCGAGCAATTCTTTTTGAGATCCTCCGAATTTTGGTGAGGACGAGCTTGAACCTTTCCTTGAAGAGTTTTCACACGAAATAATCCATTTGATTGATATCAAGGCATGATGCCTCAGAAAATTCGCTTCGCACCACTGCTGATCTTGTTTGAGCCGGTTCCCCTGTCTGCTGGGCTCTCTAATATTGGCTATTGGGACCAGGAAAGCACGGCTTTCACCAAAATGTCGTAGAAATAGTAATCCTGATTTGCTTTCACACCTGGTTCCCCAAAAACCAAAGGTGTCTTTCCATTGGATGTGATTCCTCCAAGGACAATGATTTGCTGTGGATGGGAAGTTCGGTGAATAAGTCGATCTTTGCGGTTAGCCTCCCCGATGATCTCGAGCAAGTACACGACGAATTTTGGAATTGAATTCCGCTTTCAAATTGAATAGCTTCTCATGGATGTCGACAAGTGCATGCCTTGACGCGTCTCGGCAAGAAGCGTCTTACAGTTATGGAGTGGGGCGAGTTTGCTTCGATCCGGAAGAATAGCAATTTTTCGAATTTGATATGGCTTCATCTCTTCTCACAGTTCGCTCACTCGTTCCGTCTTCTTCAGCCATCTTGCGCATGCTTCTGTGAGGATTGCGTCTGATCCTTTTCCGAATCGATTTGACTCGCTGTAAAGTGATGGAAGTCCTTGGGAGTCAGCATTTTCCGCAGTCATCCCATAACGTTTGATGGCCTTTTAGATAGCAACTTTGCCAATTCCGAGTGCTGAATGAATCTCATGAGCTGTCTTGCCTTGCTTTTGCAGATTGAAGATCCGTGCATAGAAGAACCCGTCATAACTGTAAAAACAGAAATAGAAACACGAAACTTTGCAAATCAAAAAATGAAAAAGAGAGGAAAAAATTAAAAGAAATAGAGCTGCACGAAAAGTGCTGAAACCGACGCCAGCTTCCGTCAAAGTTGGGTTGCAGTACTTTTGCCGCAGCCTGTAGAGCAATAGAATAGCCACTATTTTTGAGTGGAATGGCATTTAAAGCTAAAAATCTCAATAAATAAAGATAAGTTAATAAATAAGTAACTTCAAACCCATTAATGACCAAGGAGTGTTCCTCGATATGCGTCTTTCCCACAACGCAGACTACACAGAAGAGAAGAAATTAGAGTGGATGTCTGTGGACTTCCACTGAAGATTTATGGAAGGTAAAGGAAGGTCCCGAGATGGTTTCGTCGATGAGGTAAGATTTCGAAAGAGAAATACGTAAAAATATACACTTTTTCCAACTTTGTTTGGGACAATGTTACGAAGTAGCAGCGCATGTTACAGCACTTTATCAGATACTTGTGAACGATGAAACGGGAACAAAATGACGTGATGTAGAGAACAAAGGAGACAATAATAATAAAGTCAATGAGCTTCCCCCCTGACTCGCTGTTTTTCGTTATTGCTACGTTCAGTATTCCGCCAAACCGCTGTGAATGTCTTGTAGGCCAATAGGTCTCGCAGTGCAATTAAATTCCGTCCAATTTCCCGATAAAGGGCACTACATAATCAGTAATGTCGCTATAAAAATATGATAACTTGAACATTATATGCCCTTAACGTTCTGCAAATATTCAATAAATATTGAAATCTCCAAAAAAAGCAGCGTGATTGGATTGCTCACTGCGCTTCAAAGAGTTCAACTTGCTAGTCCGCAGTTCTCCATCTTCCGTCCCCTTCATCATCTTCTAATGACCGCCGCAATTTTATATATTTGATTGTCAATTTCTCTAAACAAAGAAAAGATTATGACATACGATTTTTGGATTAAAAAATAAAGGAAACAGCATTCCATTTATTTATGGTGTCACATGATTATGTCATGATTCATGTCATATTTATGTCATTAGTAATGACATATGTCATATGTCATTACTAATCCTTTATTATTGAACTGTTTATCAATTGAAATGTCAATTTATTCCGTTTTGAAAAGAGCAATGCATGCAATTACTATGTGCATTAAAACACAATTCTCTAAAAAAAATGCAAAAAAACTTATAAAAAAGGAATTTTAAGATTTGAAAAAATCGAAAAAATAAAAATTAAGGATAGTTTACCCCAGCAGTAACCGAACCCCACACCTTCCTCCTACTGTCCCAGCCTCTTACCCGCTCTGCCAACTTGACACGTTTCAACTCGCTGAAAATTGGCTGTGATCAGAGTAGGGCGGAATTGGATTTTGGGGACTCGGAATCCGGAAAACGGAAAACGGAAAAAATATTTTTTCACGGAATCTGGAATCCGGAAAACGGAATGAAATTTTTGAAAAATAAAAAATGATGTAAATGCGCTCTGTTCGCAAAAATTTTTGCGGGAGTTCAAAAAAGTATACTTTTCACAACAATTGAGAATAAAGAATTAAAACGGAATAAAAACGCCATATCGCGGAATCCGGAAAGCGGAAAACGGAAAAAAAAAATTTTTCACGGGATGCGGAAAGCGGTAAGCGGAAAAAAATAGTTTTCACGGAATCTGGACGGATTCTTTATCAGCGTGTTCTAATCTATCAATTCACATAGGACTGGTATGGAAACTTCATGGTGAGTTTACAACCTTCCCTAGCAGAAAAGGGCGGAATTCCGGATTGCGCCGTTTTTTTCATTCCGTCTTCCGGATTCCAGATTCCGTGAAAAATTTTTTGTTCCGTTTTTTCATTCCGTGAAAATTTTTTTTTCCGCTTTCCGGATTCCGAGTTCCCAAAATCCAATTCCGCCCTACACTGTTCCCTACAGTTAGCCTATTCGTTTTTAGAGGAAATTTGTAAAAAATGCATAAAATTGCATATCACTGCACACTATTAGTGCTCGAATAACCATGTAACAGAACAATTTAAAGACATTTTGCGACTGTTTCAAGCTTTCTTTCGACTAAACTTAAATGATCTTTGCTTCCTCGCCAATGACCCTTTTCTTGTTTTCTAGAACACCCCCCCCATCTAAGAGCTAGTTAAAGACGCGTGCACAATTGCACAACGATGCCCACATTCCTTCTGCTTTTCCTTGATAACGGTTCTCTCTACCACTGCAACTCAAAGGGGTTATCTAACTTTTCACTGAAAGAGGTGCGCCCGGCCTTCCATCGAAAATTGATTGAATCGGCAGAGTTCGAAAGGCATCATTCCATTACTTTCATTTTGCATTTCCCATTATCAGTCTCTTGGTCACTAGTTCCACCATTCTTCCGCTGTGCTCTTCCTCTTGTATAGTATTTAGTAGCGGTGGTAGTAAGTGAGCAAGCATTAGGTTTAGGCAAACATTATACAACTCTCGCGTTTTTTTGTTATCCATTCGTCATTATTTCAAAACCAATTATGCTGAAATGTGCGTTCAGAAGAATGCTGAAATTCGTCAAGAGGAAGACAACCAATCCGCAGGCTCTTGAAATTTCAAACCCCAGCAATCTGATTGTTTTGAAGCATAAATTAGTACAAATCGGAGACTGTATTTGTATTATGGAAGGAGAGAAGTGAGTTCAAAGTCAACCTACTGCGCGATATTCACAGAAGCCAACAGTTTTCAGCCACTTTTCGAGTCGTGGTTTCAGCTTATTACGTCCATGCCTGTAACTAAGGCTTCCACGAAAGACGAAGACAAAAAGTGGTCTTCGTTCGTATTTCTGTTTATTCTTGCACTCGTCTTACGCAATAAATAAACAATAAGAAATAAGCGTCAGACGAATTCAAGACGAAGAAGAAGACAAAATTCTCTCAAATGAAAGCTTTACCTGTAACGATCATTGCAAAACATCGGTCCGTTTTCGCCATAAAAATTTTTCATTTTTTCGAAATATTTTTTCGATATAGTTTTACAAGTGTCGTTGCAGGTATGGACGAGATAAGCTGAAACTATTTTAGCTCTTTAGCCACTGGAAAAGTTAAACTTGTAAAACGTTCCGTTTTCCACGAAAGACGAAGACAAACAGTAGTTTTTGGACTCGTCTTTGTTCGTCTTGCATTCGTCTTACGCAATAAACGCAAGTATTAACGCGAGACTCACGCAAATCAGACTAATTCAAGACGAGACAAGACGGCCGAAATTACGTCCAAATGGAAGCCTTAGTCAAATTATAATTTTGACATAAAATGAGCAAAAACTGCTCCAAGCGAATGAAAATTGTTGTGCTAAATGGTTCACATTTGTTTAAAGTATAAGCGGGCAGATTTCCTCGTTTTCATGCAAATTTTCATGCAATTGCTTCAAAACATAAATTAGGGCAAACCTATTTATTCTAATTTGAATTTTTTATTCGAGTTTCCAATCTAATTGTTATCATTTTCTGCGCGGATTCTGAAAATGTGATTAAAAATTAAAAAAAATACATTTTTTGAAGGACTAAATTCTGTATAAATATTTTTCAGAATCATTGGAACACTTGACAAAAATGACCCCGTATTGGAGACGTTACTTCTTCCGCCTGTACACTCTTCAACCTCTACGCTCTCGTTGTCAACATTGCCCAGTTCACCGCCAGAAAGTCAGCCGTATCTGATATGTAAAAGCAGACATCGTCACGCTGAAGGTAAATTTTGTTATATTCTTATCTGATTGAGTCAAAATGATTGTACCATTTTCAAAAAAACTTTTATTGTATTCCCAACGGAACGGCCAGTAGGTCGTCTTCATCAACGTCCGTTATGTGGAGAATCTTTGAATTTCACCTCCCCCCACTCCTGAATTTTTGAAGCCAACGATCTGCTTTTACCGATTCGCTCCACAGCTAGTCACGTCGAAGAGCCAGAACGATGTTCAGAAAAAGTAGCAGACGGACTTGCTCTCGCGATAGTTGAACCTGAACTGGAGAGTTGTTTGAAGTAGCCATAGAGCTGAAAATTTGTAGGAATATAGGCACAACGCAGCACTCTATATACCCCCAACATTGATTGTTCTAGAATCTTCTCGAAGTTTCTAGAGGAAAACTGAAAGAAGTGGTACAAGAATTTTGATTCGACCTAATATTTCTAAGGGTATTTCGTTTAGAACTGAAATATTAATTTTCTTTTCAACACTTTTGAAATCAATTGGCACGGAACTTAACTGAATAACTTAAATTGCAGAACTTGAACCACCACTTCTACCATCACCAGCCGGCGTTTCGCCAAACAAATACAAAGCAGTTTCATCCGGTTTCCCACCCAAAAACCCGTCGACTCTACCACAATTTCAATGGCATTTTTCACAAAATACCTCAAATAGCTTGGACGCCGATCAGACTCCAAATTATAAAGTGAGCGGCTAGTCTTGAAGCAAAAAGAAATTTCCTTTTCAGTCAGCAAGCGTTGAACAATTGTTTTCGACACCGGTTCCAGCGTCTTTTGAGAGTAGCCGCTCACAGTCAATTCTACAGCCACAGGGCTCTCATAAATACGAAACCATCACGTTTACACCAGGATTGCAACTCCCTGGCTCAAGCTCTGCACAATGTAACGTCGAAATTCGGTTAGGAGAGGAGAGATTCTCACCTCCACCTCCTCCACCTAACCGCGCTCCGCCGGCTCCTTTGAGTTTCTCCCCTTGTCATAGTTTTGTTTTTCTACCAGAGAGCTCTATGCAACTAGACTACACCCAGGTGCAATCAGTTTCTGTAGAAGATCCGGAATTGGCAGAGATGACATTGGAAGAATTAAGGAAGCGCGCACAAGATTTTGACTCCTACATTCAGGTATCCAAATTTTGTGTAATTTATCAGGTCAGAACTTGGGTTTCAGACACAAGTTCAGGAAAAATGGAACAAAGAAAGGGCTCACGTTGAACGGTGGATTGAGGAAATAGCTGTAAAACATGCCAAATCTGAAGCTATGAACACAATAAAAGTGCAGATGACTGAAAAGAAACGTCCAGATCTGACGCAAGCATTCCAACAGATCCGGTCAGAACCAGGCTACCAATCGCCAGATCCAAACGATCCAGTTCCAAGCGGTTATGAGGTACTATACATGTCTCGGGCGAATGCTCCAATCAGGCGTCAATTGACAAACGAATCCGATGAAGAATTTGAAGATATGAAATTTTAAAAGTGAATAAGTTCTGAGCCATTAAGGATTGTATTCACATAAATATATTTAATAATCAATTCAAATGTTGTTTTTTATTCTTATTTTTCGTATTGCTTGTACTCCATGCAGGGAGGTGGCTGACATTCCACTTTCTTCTGGCTGATCTCGGCCCAATTAGTTGACAAAACGGTTCCATTTGATTCACTGAAATTTTGAATTGTCACGAGACTGCTGGTTAGTTAGTTGCAGCACAACTCACGAGTAACTCTTCATCATTGCACGACGAACATCTTCGGACGCACTTTCATATATTTTGCGGAACATCTTGTTAACTGCGGCGTCTCCTTCTAATTGTTCATCTTCTTCTTCCTTCACAGCTTGTTTCTCGATGGCGTCCCAGTTTTTCTTCGGAGCTGTTGACGGGTTACTAATTGGATTATTTGTCTTCACGGATTCTGATGTGGCCGCGTTGTTTTGACCATCGGTTAGAAGAGTGGGCCAGCGAACATTACGAGCAGCCTTCGGTAAACGAATTTCCACCTAAAAACTTGGAAAAATTCCGCAAATTGGAAATTTGCTCCAAAATTCGCAAATTAGGATATAGGGATAAAGGGACAGTCAGTTCACATATATCGCTTTTGAGGTAATGATCATCACGGATCTTGATGAGCCGCTAACACTCGGCTTATTGTCACTCAGCGAGTGACTCATCATTCTGTCTGTTGCATGTTATCGAACCATATAGTAGTCGCTTGGAACAAATACAATGTTCCGTTGAGCCACATGAGTGGCCGCACGATAATTACAATTCTCGCATTATACCATGTCGTAAACTACGTCAAGTAAAATATTGTGGAGGTTTTTATTGAAAAGATTCGTATCGGAAAACTCTTTTTGTATAACAGTTTTTTTTGTTCTTTTTGTATAACAGTTTTTGTGGCATGAATAAACGACGATAGACAAACCTTGACATTTGTACATTTAACAGTTCGATCGTCTTTTTTGACTCCACTGGCAAGCTGTCCCTCGAAGATAACTTCCCCACGATACTTTACTGTCAAATAATTATTCTCCGTGAGAACAACGGAGCAGTCATCAAGATCAACACCACGTTTCATGATAGACAGAACGACATCAGTGTCGCTTTGAAACCAATCGTATCTGAAATATTCAAATACTATGTACTACCCAGAAATACAATAATTGACAACCAGTGTATTTCCTCTATTACATTTGAATTAAGATGAAACTATTAAAAAAAATCACGAAAATTCTAACCTAAGGCGATATTTTTTCAGCTTATAAGAACAATCGAAATATACTATAGAATTCGATAAAAAGCGGCGGACTTTTTATAAGTAAAATTTTTCGGTGCAGCATTCTTTTTTACAGATCAAAGTAGTGAATAACAATGTGAAATACACTTAAAACGTACAGGATCTGTCTTTCTGAACGAAATTAATTTTTTAAAATAAGTTTTTTCCACATTTCACAAAAAAAAACCACAAATCTTAACAGCTGATGTAGGGCCGAAACGAAAGGGGAAGATCAAGGATGGTCGGGGTAAGTACTCTAGGGCTTACCCCGACAATACATTTTCAAAAAAATTCGGAATTACTATTATCGCCTTAAAAAAGTTCCGACATTTTTTCGAGCACGCGGAAACCGGGATTTGAATTTAGAGGCTCCTCCCATTCATCATCGTTGCAGCGTATTTGCTATGCGCGATATATGGGCGGAACCTCTAAATTCAAATCCCGACTCGAAAAAATGTCGGAACTTTTTTACGGCGATAATATTATTGACTCATTACATACGAAAAATGTTACAGATTGTAATGAATTTGAATTTTATCAAGTACTTTACTGTCTCAATAAGAGTATACCAGACAGTTTACGCTGCCATTCGGCAGCGAGTTTTTAACCATAAACAATTGTAGAAAAGTCTGGAATGTCCTGGAGTGCTCTAGAACTTTAAAGGAGCACGTTCTTTTGAGCTGTTCAAAAAAAAAACGTCTTGGACAGAGAGACGAAACTATTCGCTGAATAATAAGTAGATATTTGTACTTTGATAAAAGTAGAAACGACGAAATATCGAAAGTCTTACCTTGGTTTAGCCGCCATTTTTGAGGATATCCTTGCTCTGAAACATCGAGAATTTTTTCTGGTAATTGGTTTCAGATTGTATCGGTATTTTAAAAAGAAAAATTCTGATCGTATTCAAATCGTGCAAATCGTAAAGCACGAGGATACGAAAACGACTCTACTAATGATGATAAACGCTGTAATAAAAAAGGCCGGCTGCAAAACGAAGAACTCGAGTAAACTGTTGTTGGTCTAATTTGGAATCCGGATTCTAATAATTAAGTTTAGTTTTACAATTAGAAAAACAAATTACTTAAAAGTTTCTCTTCCGAAAACGAAACTTATAGAAAAGAGGTCTTATTAAACCGCGGGAAAAATTCGATTTACTCTAAAAAATATATTGGCCAAATAAGAACACAGATAAGCTATCCTGCATTTAATAGAAAGTCTTAATACAAACATTTAATAAAGAAGACCACTTTAGATCCATAGTTTGTCGAATTAGAACCGCAAACTTCCTAATTTGACCAAAAATATTTACCTGAGAACTTAATGCGTCATGGGTTGAGAAGGATTTCAAATGATTCAAAGAAATTTTCATATGTATAAATATTATAAAGACTACGGCTGTAGCTGTCGGTTTTTAATAAGCTCGAAAACCGATTTACCAGTTAGTTTAATAAGTTTTAGTAACGAAAAATGGTTTAAACCTGGCTGAAAAAGCTTCCTGATGCAGTATAAAATCGATAAAGATTTACTGTTTCAATAGAACACCGTAGAAAACGATTACTATTATCAGCTTGCGGAAATATGAACTGCGCCGCAATTACATCAAGTATTGCGTAATGTAATAGTTAAACGATTACATATGGTAATCAGGTGGCGTCAAAATAGATTTTAAAAATAATTTGAACCACAGTTCATATTTTTGCTAGCATATAATACGCTGATACGGGGATAGAAGGGAATATACATTGAATAAATTAAAAAAAAACAACTTGAAGAAGTAGAAACCGAATATAAATCATTTAGAGAGTGCCGAGATGATCTTTGACTTGCTGCTTGGTAAGTCGATGGAACCCAGAGGCATTGCAAATTGCGACCTCTACGTTGTTCTCGTTCATACCGACATCAAATGATTCTCTGAGCGTAAGGAGAGCAGTGTGAATACCATCATCGAGCTCGAGCGCTTCGCTGAAACGTTTTTCGAGGAACGTTTTCGCATTAACGTCGTTTTTGCCAAGTGCAGTTGCCTTCCAAGCAAAGTAGGCTCCGGAAGGATCGCACTGGAACAACAGTGGTCGTCCTGGGGCTTTGTCCCATCCAGCAATGAGAAGCGAGGCTCCGAATGGACGAACTCCTCTGAAAAAGCATTGATAAAAAATATTAAGTATCTAATTACAAACCCAGATTGCGTATATTCTTGCATGACGGCAGCGATTTCGGTAACCAGTTGAATAGTAGGCATTTCTTCTCCATACATCATTTCATATTCTATAGCGATTTTACGAGCCTTTTTCACCAAAATACGAAAATCTGGTCCCATTCCACTGTACACACACCCGATGTGCTTGCTGATTTGCTCTACTTTTGGTTGATCATCTGTGAGAGCTGATCCAACGTTCTCGGTGGCCAGAACAACTCCGTCCTTGGCTGAAAAACAACAATTATAATTTTCTGTTGTTGAACAATATAACCTCTTAATCCAACTGATGGTTGTCCATTTTTGACTGCGTTCAAGGCATACTCGATTTGCATCAGCTTTCCCGACGGACTAAATACGATTAAACATTGTTTTAACCATTAACTCAAATGTTTACCTAAAAGTTGTGAGCGAGAAGCCATAGTGATCTCCCATCTTTCTGTAAAAGGCTTAACAATATTAATCTAACAGAGCATTGCAACAAAAACTATTAAAGAGAGTGGAAAAAATTTAACTAAAACAAATTTAGCTAACATAACGGCGCAGTATAAAAATTTGTCATCATTGGAACGGGGTTCGATAGAGCGCGCTTACACACACTTTTAAATATTTGCAAATTTTGAGGGAGCTGCGGAGAATACAGATTCAGGGTTTTTCAAACAGCAAAACCAAATGATTTCAGCTTTTTGTAGGCAACTTAAACAAATATTTATAATAAAACATAATTAATTTATAGTTAAAGAAAAATGTCCTTCTTGTAAAAAATGTATGCATATTGTCGATATAGAAAATATTGTCAGATTATTTTTTAGCAATCGTTCCGCTACTTCATAAACAGAGAACTATTTACTTCTTTATCAAGCACGACCGTTCGTTAATTTAAACGTTTAAATCTACAGCTCACTTTTCTAATTTTCGTCTGCCACCATCTAAAATTTATAAAAAAAAAGTAGATCAGAAAGACAAGATAATAACTCCTCCTACAACAATTGCCGAAGCCTGCGACGCCACAATTTCATAATAAGCTCATTGTACATTACCAGACGAAGTATGAAGATTTCCACGGTTTCCCCAAGAAGAGTGAAAAGACTGCAAGGTTCGAATCGTATTAAATTTTACCACATAAACAGTTGATTCAGAAGCTACGAAGCTTGCATTATCGTTCAGCGGATGTGGGTTTCTCGGAGCATATAACTTTGGAGCAGCGAAACGTCTTATGAAAGAAAATGATGTAATTTAAATACAGTTTGTACTCTGAAAAACTCGATTATTGACAGATTATCGCTAGTAAAGTGCGCCGAATAGCTGGGGCGTCAGCTGGAAGCTTGGTGGCCGCAATTTTGGTACTAACTCCAGAAAAGTAAGAAGTTGAATAAATTTATTCAGAATCTACGTAGAATAAAAATACGTTAAAGAATTAAAAAATTAAAGAACGAAGGTAGGAGTTGGTGTTAACTGCGAAGTAAGTTAGCCCACAAAAATGTGTATTGTATAAGTATTCCTAAGAAAATTTCAAGTGTATCGTAAATCTTTTTATTTCTCCGTGTGTATTTAGAGCCCGACCGATATAATTTCAAAATTTTTAAAATGCCTTTCATTTCGACAGAGCGTTGAAATAATAGCGCAAAACATGCCAGACTCTGCGGTAAAACGTTGAGAAGTAGCCCCTACCGTTCGAATGAGCCGTTCTACCGGCTCGTTGTGACCGTTGTACTTCAAGCAGTCTTATTCATCTCTGTACATACCTAACCAATTATAACTAAAATATCAAACGGCATATCAAGCTTTAATTAATTTACAATGTTTGCCTTCTCGTTCCCCCTTTAATTGCTTCCCTTGTTTTAGACTTGATTCTGGAATTGAAGCACTTTACTCTATGGCCGATCATGTTCATTCTCAAAGATTTGGTCCCATGACTCCTGGATATTACTTGAGTGATCAACTGGTAAAGGTAAGACGAGTTAAGGGTGTACTAATAGTATAATTTTAAAATTTTAACAGGTCATTGATGATTTCCTTCCAAATGACATTGAAAAATCTCAGGGTCATTTGCATGTTTCAATAACGAAGTATAAAGTAAGCTGTAATAATAATTAAAACAACTGCTTGAATTCAGAAATGGGAAAATATCTTAATCAATAAGTTTGACAGTCGTGAGCATTTAATATCATGCCTTCTTGCCAGCTGCTACATTCCGATGTATTCTACGGGATATAGAGGTGTTCCACCAGTTATATATGAAGAGGTACTGCTCTATTCAACGAAAATGCATTATCTTCAAACTTTCCCGAATTCAGGAGTGTATTGATGGAGGGATGACAAACAACTTGCCTATTTTCGCAGACATTCCAACGATTACCTGCTCTCCATTTTCCAGTCAAGCCGACATTTGTCCCAATGACCAATCCACGTGGGAAGTCGAGTTTGGAAAACAGACATTTAAGGTTTCAATAAACTTAAAAAAACAAAATATGTGAAAGTGAACATTTCCAGGCAAGCAGGCAGAACTTATACCGCGGTATTCGTGCACTATTCCCACCGAAAAGACCGGTTTTGGAACGTTACTTTGACATGGGGTATAGTGATGCTGAAACATTTATTAAAGTACACAAATTATATGAAGATGTAAGAAAATAAAGAATAAATAGCAGAATGCTCCCTATAATTTCGAGTTTGCGTCTACTGTTTGTTGCTTGATAAGACGACGCTTCTTCACTTCAACTCTGAGCTTGGCACTCATCAATGCTAAAGCTTTTGCTTTGATTTCGTGTTCCTAAAATCACAATATTTCCTTCTGTAATTTCAAAACTACTGGCATTACCCTTTGTTTCTTTTTTAGTAGTTGCCGTCTTTCTTCTCTTCTCTGCTCTTCTTTTGCTTCTCTGGCTGCCAACTCTTCCAGCTCCGTTCTCACCCCTTCTCCTTTGGAAACTACAACATAACTTCGAACTCTTTTGTTGATACCAGTTGGTCTTGTGTATCTCAACAGATGCAGCTTGCGGTTTTCTGGTGTTAGTCCCATTTCCAGCATGAGAATTACCTGAGCCCACTGTCTCTTCCATTCCTTCCGAGTCAGGAATATTGTTTCATAAGTTCTGGTCATCATCGCAATGAGTAGGTTGAATTGGAGGATTGACACAAATGTCTCAAAGATGAGGAAGATAACCTTTCCAATCCACTTCATCCAAAAATTATCACAAGCAGCCATTTCACGGTAAAGTACGGAGAACTCCCCGATCGTCATAATGAAGGTACGAAGTAAAGCATCCACAGGACTTTCCATAATGTTTTTGAACTGAGACCCTGATGGGTCACTTTTTTTGATCAAAGTCGATTCACGTTCACATGAAGTGAAGATAAGGTAAAAAGCTGTAATTAACATGAAGAAGGCGACAATAGTGTGACTTACATTGTGAGAAGCCGACAAGAAAAATAGAATAAATCATTGCAAAACGAACGAGATCGGTAGCGATGATAGTGTAAACCATCAAGACAAACGGTCCGACAAAAGGTATCGCCCTGAATATTTATTAGCAGGTTTTCTAAATGAAGCTCGTTTCTCTTTACCTCATATAATACAAAAAGTGTTGAGTTACTAATAATATACTAATTATAGCCATTGTATTATCAATGGCCAAGAATATTTCATGAAAGGAGCAAGCGAGTCGACATGGGATTGAGATGAGGATAAAAATAAATGCTCCCTTGAACATCAACTTGGCAGGGAACGCTTTCTGAAATTTAGGATTTCCAAATTCGATATTAACAAAAACCATCGAACCAGAAAGTTGAACCACTTTTGGAAACCGATCCGTCGTATATCACCCAAGTCAAACAAGATTTGGAAAAGCATAACTACTAATGTTAATACTTCGCAGAAAAATCTGAACCATCCATGGTACCATGGCCATTCAGAGTAGTACATTAGATGACACTGAGTATCAATGGCATACCAATTCAAATAATTTGTAGAATTGGTAAGCACTGCTTCCCCGGCATGATTTATTCGGCCTCGTGTGATGTGCTGAAATAAATGGAAATGAGACATTAGTTGATATACAGTACTGGTCATAAAGAATGCGCGCGGGCGTTTTTTTTTTGGGATACCTAACTTCGCTGAAACTACTCCGATCGGTCGAAATTCTTTTGGCAGTGTTAAAACTCGTAGGTCTACAGTGAAGGATTTTCTTTGTTCAAAGGTCTAATCATTACTAGAAAAAAAAGGAATTAAACTCGCAGATTCACAAGACTTCTGAATCAAAAACTGAAAATAAATAAAAACACTCAAAAATGGAAAAAACAAAAAAAATGTTAAAAAATTAAAAGCATTTGAATTGCGCAAATTTCATTTTCTGCAATTTATCGTGAGGGTGTTAACTACACTGCACTAAACTACAGTAGAATTTTCACAACAAAATATCAGTTTTCAGCGAAGTTATCCTAAAAAAAAACGCCCGCGCGCATTCTTTATGGCCAATACTGTATATCTAACCTCAGTAGTAGCCGAAGATGGCCGGAGCATATATGCAGTTACAAAACAGCAATAGAAAAACAGGAAACCTAAAAGGGATCGCAGCCACAATCCTCGTCCATAAGCCTTCCATTTTTCGTCTAAAATCTGCTCAATCAGTCCATCCATCAGCTCCAAATGTTGGGTGGATTCCTGCGACACTGTCTGCTGATCGGACTATTTGTGAAGGAGCCTTACCCCATAAACTACCAATGACAACGCACTAGTGTCATTCATTTCACCCGTTGATTCATCAATTGTATCAATTTTAGTTAAAGGGTATGCCACGCACTGTGACGCCCCATATGACCATACTTTTTCACATTCCAATTGCAGGATCTTGTTGAACATCTATGAAGCAATGCCAGTAAAAATTGGAGGCGCTGAAATGGACTCTTACCGTTTTCTTGGCTAGTCTCGCTGCCAAGGTTAGCGCTGTTAGATTTTGTTTGTTGGCAAGCCTCAGATTGCCACCTGCTTCCAGCACAGCATCAAGCATGTCCATTTTGTCGTGAATCACACACAAATGCAGTGCTGTGTTTCCATTGGTGTCTTGAGCATTGAGATTTGCCTTCTTTGCGAGTAGCATTCGGAGAAGGTCGTGCTGACCCATACATACAGCAAAGGATAGAGGGTACTCTCCAAAATACATTGATCTGTAATAAATAAGCTGGTTATGACAGCTGAAAATGCCACATTCTCTCCTTCCTTAATACAGTTCTCCAAATAAATATAGGTCCACCCAAAATTTTTGAATTATCTCGTTTTAGGTTAACTTTTAAAAAAGTTTTGCCATTGAAACAAAGTCGCATTTTCAATACATTTTAACACAGATGAATGAACTTTAGAAAAAACCGAAGTTTGAAAAAATGTCGGTATTTATTAGAAAAACCAGCTGAAACAATTCCAAAAAAGATAGGTTCATCCTTATTTTTTCTTATTTTTTTTCTGTTTTTTTTAAATATATTTTTTTGTAATAAACAGCTGCGGACAACGTTTTTGATTGTTTTCCAGCCACGGGCACTTGAAAACCGCTGAGAGCTTACGAGCAAAGAAACATCGACGAAAATTCTGCTCTCGGAATGTCGAACCGACAAATGGCGGCTGTTATTGCCAGATCTCCTAACGTCGTCAACAATTATCTCAAGGATCTGCTTCAGTATAAAGATCTGCTTTAGCCGCTTCCTGGAAAACCATCTCAATTGTCAGGAAAGCGTCAAATGCCATCACTTCCTGTACCAAGATGAAGAGCGAATTTGACTTAAACGTTTCCAGTAAATCAATAATCCTGAGGAAGATCAAGTTGATGAGATGAGAAAAGAACCGTTTTGCTTCTGGTTTTTTTTGTGAACGGACTACTAACAAAAGGGGTCATACACGCTATTAACTAACATTTTACTTCATTCTTCTTTCTGTTAATGCTACTTGTTCCCTTTTTAGGGTGAACCTATCTTTTTTTGGAATTTTTTTTCAATATTTTTTTCAAATAAATAATGGTATTTTTTCAAAACTTTTTTTTCTACAGTTCACTTATGTGAATTGAAATGTATTGAAATAACTATCTATTAAAAAATATTTTTAAAAAACCGGAAAAAAATAAGAAAAAATAAGGATGAACCTATCTTTTTTTGGATTTTTTTCGAACCTTTTTATTTCTAAAGATTACTTGTCTGTATTAAAACGCATTCGAAATGCAGCATTTTTTCAATCGCAAAACCTTTTTTAAACTTAACTTAATACGAGATAATTCAAAAAATATGAGTGAACCTACGTTTGTTTGGAGGACTGTATTAGTGAAGTGTGGCATTTTCATGGACATACCCAGTGTAGTTTGTATTTTTCGTGAGCTCTACAAACTCGTGCTCAAGACTATCAGTTCGACTAGCTTTTTGGTCATCAGCACAAAAAAATGCTCCATAGCATCGTTGATTTAAATCAGCGCCAAGTCGAAGAAGTAAAGAAGTGAATTGAGCATCCTGGTTGACAATTGCCAAGTGCAATGGCGACAAACCTTCATAAAAAAGCATTGTTCTAGACGTGAGTTGACGCTCTTACCATAGTATTCTTCAGAAGTGCAAATGTCATTTATAAGTTTTGGGAAGAAGTTGATCAAACGTTTTGCTATCAAGTTATGCAGAGCGCTTCCTTGAAGTAAGCAAATAGCCAAGAGATTCTCTCCCATTGATCCTATTAGAATATTAAAGACTCAAAATTTATGTGATGAAAGCAAACAGCTATACCTCTATCATCAACGCTCCACACCATTTCTCGATATTTGGACTCTGACTTCCCACCTTTTCCACCCCCATCCAAGAGCTTTAGAGCTGGAAATCATTTCTTATCGTTCACTTGCAGAGTCCCGAGGAACTCAAGTGTTCCATCGAGAAATGAGGCTCCGAACTTTACTATTAGCACTATTATTTCCATTGATTTCCCCTTATTCGAAATTCAAAAGAGGACTCATCGGTAATAAATTATCATGCTCGCTCTATTGAGCTTCTATATTGAAAGCCTACAAACCTTTTTTAAGATCTCCTGCCATTTCCGCTTGCCCTTGATCGAATTCATCCAGAATATTCGGACCACTTTTCCCTTTTCCCTTCTTCCTCGAAAACGCTCCCAGTTTTGCATTCCTCTCCTGAACAAAACTATGTTAATGAGTCATAATTGTCGAGCATCCGCACTTTGTTTCTCGCTTTGACTAGTTCGGCAACGGGCATTAGCTTTCCTTTACCGTCGTTGTACATGTATTTCCGCACTTCTTGGTCAAGATACGCATCAAGGATGGCAAAAGAGTCCATTTCCTTGCATTTCCTGAAATCGAGTGCAATGTACAGGGTGCGCCAAAAGTATGGTAACACATTCAAAGTGATGTAACTTTCGCAAAACGACCCGTATCAACATGAAAATTTAACAATCGTTTATTGAATACTTTCTAATAATGATATTATCAAAGTTGCTCGATGCGGTTGCCTTTCTTCCTCACAACATCCATGAGTCTCTTCGGGAACGCTTCTACCGTGGCACGGAGGTATCCTGGTGATAGATTGGCCCATTCCACTTCCAAACTTTTCTTCAACGACTCCAAATTGCGATGAGGACATGCTTGGATTCTCGATTGAAGAATTCCCCATACCGAATAGTCGGACGGATTGAGATCTAAATCGAAACCTGGTTTCCAAAATGGGATTTTGTCCATGGAAGTACATGCTTCTTCAAAATTTCCTCCAAATAATATTCTTTGTTGATTTTCACTCCAGGATCCACAAAAATGTTCGGAAGGAGGTAATGGCTCCAAAAACCATTACTTGCTGGGGATGGGAAGCTCTGTTGATGGCTCTACCGTGTAGAGCGTGTTCTACTCTATGATTCTGGGGGTTGAATTCGGCTTCGGTAGTGAACAATTTTTCGGCAGTGAACAGAATACTCAAATGTTCATTTTGGCGCGTGCCAGCAAGGAGAGCTTTGCACTTCTTCATCCGGACCATCTTGTTCCTTTCCGATAGAATCGCAGCTTTTCGAACACGATATGGGGTCATCCCGAGCTCTCTTTTTACAATTCTTCTGATCGAAGAATGACTGATTCTGAGCTCTGTGCTCAACTTTCGCATGCTTCGGTGGGGATTTCGACGAATTCGTTCTCTGACGACCTTGATTTTTTCCGGAGTGATCGAAGTGCGGGGTCTTACGCTTTTTGGACGGTCCTTGAGTGTGTTCAACTCCTCAAAACGGTCAATGGTTCTCCAAGCCGTTGTGCGTGAGATTCCAAGAGCTTTTCCGATGCTACTTGGGCCCATTCCCCTCTTGGCCATCTCGACGATGGTATCTCGATGGACAGAAACAGCCACCATACCTGTGAAAAAAAAACATAGAGACTTGAAAATATGGAAATATAGTAATAAAGACATGCTGAAAATAATGAAAATAAATTCAGTGCACGAGAAGTGCGCCCGCGTCCGCCAGCTTGTGCGAAACATGTGTTACCATACTTTTGACGCACCCTGTACTGCGAAATAGCTGGATGCATACATACCTTGCTAATTTAATCAGTGTACCTCCGCCATGCATGTCGACCATCTTATAAATATTCTTATTATCCGATATAGTTCGAGCAATTGTTTCCTCTGCTTGATCGTCGCCATTCGAGGTTTTCGAAGAGGAGACACCCATTCGGAAACGTGAAATTGACTGGAAGCAGAAGCGAATCTCGTTCTGACTGAGAAAAATCCAAGCTAATTCGCCTGGGCTCCTCGCTCGTTTTGTATCCATGCGACGCCAGTTTCGCAGATTGTTCTTCTGAATACACTAGAATCCGGTTACGAATACATTTTATTACAAATTGAAAAGAGGACAGAAAGCGGCGAAGAATTTTAGAATTCAAAAAGGAAGTGAATCATAAAATATCTGAATCAGGAGGGAGCATAGAAAAAGGTTTCCGGATAAAAGAATGAGTAAGAGAGAGATGGAGAGAGAGAGAGAAATGGAGATAAAGAGAGGGATAATTTGAGTTCTAGATAGAAACATATTCTTTTTGTTTTCACATACAATAATTTCACTTCCAATTTTGAATGAAAAATTCTAATTTGTCTTGAAATCTGTAAGGCTTCTACGAAATATGACCGTCTCGTCTTTGTCTTGAATTCGTCTTGCGTTTCTTTTTCTGTAGTCTTCGTCTTGAATTCGTCTTGCGTTTCTTTTTCTGTAGTCTTCGTCTTGAATTCGTCTTGCGTTTCTTTTTCTGTAGTCGTCGTCTTGAATTCGTCTCGCGTTTCTTTTTCTGTAGTTAATAGTCGACCGCGATTAAAGTACATATATAACTTATGTTAGCATTTAAATCAAAGTGTTGAGAAACACGTACGGTACCAAACATCCAGTGATCATCTGAAATAACACAACCTTCACAACAATCGAAGATGTGGATGAGTATGCCTACCTTGGCAAGCTACTCAAATCGCGAAATGAGCTGCAATCAGAACTCCACAGAAGAAAACGTTCAACATCACCGACGCTTTCCCGAATTCCAGCTCTACTCTTCGACTCCATCGAACATCTCGCCCTCTCATACGGGTCTGAAGCCTGGATCCTTACCCTACTAGTAATCTGTTCCTTCTTCAATAATTTAACACCATTTAACAAAGCTTGAGCTAAACCCAGAACCTCGCTGAAAGAATCCGCATGACGCATGCATTGCTAGAAAGGAGATTCATATGGAAGGTCCTTCACGAAACAACGTCATTGAGACTTATACCGCGAAGTCATAGGAAAATGGACTGCTCGAGACCAAAACGACCTGTCAGACGACCCCCCCCCCTCCGCCACGTGAGATGGCCCGACTCACTGCGAATGGAACTATCTCGAGGAAATCGACTGATTACACCAACGCCCAAGATCACAAGACACGTTTAGATGTGATCAACGATAGACCAAGTAAGTAATTTGCTTTCCCATACAATAATTTTTCATGAAAAGCCACTTTGAATTTTGAAAAATTTTGAATGAATTCTAGTTTTTCTTGAAATCTTTAAGGCTTCCACAAAATACGAAATATGATCGTCTCCTTTCGTCTCGTCTTCGTCTTGAATTCGTCTGACTTGCGTAAGACGAACGAAGACAAGTCGAAAGACGAGGAGACGAGGAAAGACGACTTTTTGTCTCCGTCTTTCGTGGAAGCCGTGGAAATCTGCAGTTAAAAGACAACCGTATGTAATTAATGCTTAATTTAACTTTCAATTTTCAGTATTGGATTTTTAACAAAAAACTCTAAAATTTATGAGAATTGGTTTCAAAAATCGAGAAATTTTAGGAAGTCATTGAGTAAATCAAATCGTCATTATGCTTTATTCATTCATGCATTGAGCTACGGGACGCCGCTACCGTTAGACGTACTAAAGTTTGATGCCAGGAGCTAAAAAATTGACTCTTGACGCCGATAATTAACAGTTTTTTGTTTCTATTTAGTAAATTTTCAGATCAATGCGTTATGTTTCAGAGAACCGCTCCAAGAGCCCAACAGGCTTCAATGTTTCTCTTGTAAAAGGGAGGTCGACTGAACCGAATATGTCGGAATTCCGAGGCGAATCCCCTGCAGAAGCTGACTGTGCCAGAAAAGCTGTCATTCCCTCTGAAGATGTTACAAATTTCAAGTCACAAGAAGCAATTTCTCAGAATCATAGAGTGTCTGTTCGGACGCCTACAGAAATCTAGCTTCTCATCCTGCAAGTGTTATGGTATTGGCTGCCATCGGTTCACCCCGCGAGTCGTCATTTTCATTTTGGATTTTCAAGAAACGAAATTCAAAAAAAAAGACGAACTTTTGCTCCGCCCCCCCCCCCCCGAATCCAAGTACATTTCCAATGACGTCATTGATGTTCCAACAACGCTTGCCGTCATCCTTCTAATTTTGAACTAGACATTTCTCAAAGAGTGAAGCAATTTGTCACTGGAGTACCTTCATACCACGGTCGATGCTCACCAGCGACGTTCTTAGGCATTAATTTTCTTATTTACTGAAAGGGGTTAAGCATTAAATTGCGTCGTAACAAAGCGTCTAGATAAGCCCCCCACACGAGGCATTCTTGGATTCCAGAAATTCGTAAATAGCTAATAGATTGGCCAAGAGGGACATCCAGTTTTTGCCAGAAAAAGAGTGAGAAGCGCTGGCAGTGATGAAATTCCAGACTGGAACAACACGAGAGAAAATGCATGGTGGTTCAGTTTAGTCGCTATCTCATACTGAACAATGAATGAGTTTTGCATCTTTTGTCTTTCTTCGAAGTGGCAGCCGTTTCTAAGGATGCCTCTCCAGAATCGAACCCTTATTCTCCGTTAACCTGAAACAACCATGGTAGCCCAATAAACCAGTTGATAGGTTTGAATTCGGAAATATCAAATAGAGTTCCCTGGCCAAGAGGGACATCCAGTTTTTCCTAGAAAAACAGCTGGAAACACGTATTCCATGCTGGAACAATAAGAGAGAAAGTGCGTGAAATTGTTGTTTATGTCATGAGCTAGGAGTCATGAATCTCCTTTTAGAATCGGGAAACTTAAAATGGGATCGTAGCTCTTCTCTTTTGGAAGTACGTGGTATCGCTTACAAAATCCTCAATTCTTCTTGGGGGGGGGGGGGTCATACTCACGATGGTAAGAATCGAGTTCTAAGGAATTCTCGGAAGGTGGAGTGCTCCTAAAGCTCTTATGTCTTAAAGATATAGAAATACGAAGACAGTTTCATAGGCTAGGTCAAATAGAACAAGATAAGAAGATAAATATTGTTTTAAGTGCTTCTGATTTCGAGAATAAACGACTTCATCTTTGGCTTCCACGAAAGACGAAAACAAAAAGTCGTTTTTCGTCTCCTCGTTTTTGTTCGTCTTTCAGTTCGTCTTGCATTCGTCTTACATTCGTCTTAGGCAATAAAAAAGTTGTAATTACCTGACAGCAATGAATTTTACTCAAAAGCTGTTTTCAAGAACTTTTCAAGAACACCAAAATTTTCTCAAATTTTGGTTTTAATCAAAAACTGTTTATATGTACGAGCTGCAACTTACTGAAAACGTTACTCAGACCAGTTTTAACACTGCCAAAAAAATTTAGACCGATCGGAGCAGTTTCAGCGAAGTTATCTCAGAAAAACGTACGCGCGCATTCTTTATGGCCAGTACTGTATATGTGTACCATATCTATCTCTGCGTCAGACGAATTCAAGACGAACACGAAAGAAGTCTATCGTCTTCAGTGGAATCCTTTCGTCTCGTCTTGCATTCGTCTTTCAGTTCGTCTTGCGTTCGTCTTACGTCGCCAGGTTCCTAAAATTGTTTTAAAAATTTCAAAAAAGTGCATTTTTCAAAATTTTCTCAAATTTTGATTTTTATCAAAAACTGTTTGTATTTACGAGGTGCAACTTACTGAAAACGTTACTCAGACCAGTTTTAACACTGCCAAAAAAATTTAGACCGATCGGAGCAGTTTCAGCGAAGTTATCTCAGAAAAACGTACGCACGCATTCTTTATGGCCAGTATTGTACATGTGTACCATATCTATCTCTGCGTCTGCGTCAGAATTCAAGACGAACACGAAGACGAGACGAGACGGTCATATTTCGTCTTTCGTGAAAGTTTTAGTACGGATAACGGTAGCATGCACTTCAGACGATAAAATGCTTTTCTGAATTCATAACTACGAATCCGCAGACGCAGACTATGCACTTCTAGTATATCGTGTTTTTCTTTCAATGTTTTATATCATCTAATTATGTAAATTGTCTTTTTGTCTATGTCGTTCTCCGACAAATTAGAATTCACTAGTTCTTTCCAGTTTTTGACATCAAAGAATTCTCTTTTCTCTTTGGAGCAGCAGAGCACATAAACATGCTCTCGTGTTGCATTTCCCGGAGACAAGCGGCGCATCGAGAAAGCAGAGGTCCGCCATTAACGCCTCAAACTCATTTCTTAAGTTTTTAAAAGGCGATTTTCACGTTTTTTTTTTGTTTTTCAGTAGTTTAGAGATTTAGAGAATCTAACAAGCAGTGTTGAAATGTCGCCAGATCTGTGGTATCTGCGTTTTCCCTTTCAGCCAGCCGCTTTTGTTTCTCTCTTCTCACGACGAGCTTATCGATGCATAATAATTCAAAGAGCTCAAGATACGAGTAAGCGAAACATGCGGGACGTGACCACTTCACATTTCTTCAGAACCCTTTCATCTCATTATATAATATTACCCGAAACCCGGTCTCTGGCCCCATTATGCGAATGTATATTCTGCGGCGATTTTTTGTGAATGCCCTTTTCTGACGCTTTAGCCATTGTTAGAACAAAGAAGAATGACCGGGGTTTCAAATGTCTTTCTTCTTCTTCTTGTCCTTTTTATTTTTTTTGCTACCCCCCCCCCTCTTTCATTTTTGTCGCTTTGCAGACAAGTCAGTAAATAAGACCACTGGCATCCATGCCATATTTTTAGTTCCATTTTCCAGATTCCATTACAGTAATAGTCAAAACAGTGCAGTTACAGAATTACAGAACTATAATAAACATTCTTTAATAGAGCCGGAAAGGGAGCTTAAATGCCCTTTTCTTATATACAGTACTGGCCATAAAGAATGCGCGCGGGCTTTTTTTTTTGGGATAACTTTGCTGAAACTGCTCCGATCGGTCTAAATTTTCTTGGCAGTGTTACAACTGCCCTGAGGAAAATTGCAGCTCTTACAAGACTTCTGAATCAAAAACTGAAAATAAATAAAAGCACTCAAAAATGGAAAAAAAAACGTTAAAAAATGTATCTTTAATTAAAACATTTTGCCATGATGCAACTTCATTTTTAATTTTCGGCAAATTCCTGTGGGGGTGTTCTGCAATTACAGTAGAATTTTCACAACAAAGTATCTTTTTTCAGCCAAGTTATCCCAAAAAAACAAACTGCGCGCATTCTTTATGGCCAGTGCTGTACCACTAACTTAAGGTTAAGGTTTCCATTTGGGAGAAATTTCGGCCGTCTCGTCTTCTTCTTCGTCTTGAATTCGTCTGACAATTTTTTCATTGCGTAAAACGAATTCAAGACGAACTGAAAGACGAACGAAGACGACTTTTTGTCTTCGTGGAAGCCTTAACTAAGGTTAAGCACCAGTAGCCAGAACTTCCGGAATTTCACGAATTCATTTCTTAGAACATTCTAAGTTGTTTTTTTCAGCTACGCGTCTGCTCTGTTCTCAGAAGTAACAATGCTATTCATCTTTTTCACTAATCAATTTGAGAGCAGATTTTCAGAATGGAGCTCAACACCCATATAAGAAGCTGCAGATTTTTGACCTTCATAAATGGAACTCTCATTGACAGTATTGGTTGGAGGTTTCAGTTGCAATGTGTCTACTCATTTGAAGTGTTCCTGCTCTTCACGAAGTATGCGAATCCAATGAAATGTGCATTGTCTTATCAATGCCAGATTTTCCAGTTTCATCGAGTACATCTACACATTCTACCTCCTTCTTCGATTCCGTGCGATGCACAGCAACCTGCACATCCTTCTCCTTCTTTACGGCGGACAGTACTTCTTCTCGATGATCTCTCGTTGCTTCATTGTCTATTTTCAGTTTCGCAGCTCCGAATCTTTTGACGGTGCGAGTGACAACGAATTGAGCATTGCATTCTAGTCTATCAACTTTCAGAGTCATCTCTGAGCGACCTGAACGATCTAATCTACATTGCGAATTACACGAGGACAATTTGCTTGTTCGTGGCATTCAATATGCTTCCATTTCTGGTTTTTGAAAGGTCTCAGCAAAGACAGCTCACCAAAATCCAGCATCATCTTTTCAGATGTTTCGCGACGTGCTTTGCAGGAACGTATGAAAATGATCGTCACTATTGGATACCGCTTCTTCTGATTTCTGTGATGCTGCCGGTGTGTGTCCTATCTGCAGTAGGCTACATAAAAAGTGGGCGCAATATGAAAGACAAAATGAAAATTCCAAGTGATTATCAATTTCAGATTGGTTTCCGATCTACTCGTACTGCTTCATTCTAATTGCATTTAATATCGGTGGATCCGTCCTTCTCATAATTGTTGCAAAATGCAACATTCGTCTCCATAAGTATGCGATTTTCTATAACTTCAACCTGAAATATGCTCCATTTTTTCCAGCTCCTATTCGACCCTGGAGCAGCATGGCCTCTACTCATTGAGCAAGCGGTTTCAAGTCTCTGAAAACCTTAAAACATGCCAGTGGCTGTCTAAAATTCAAGGATCCATTCTTTTCTTCAATGTAGCGTGCGTATCAATTCTCGTTTTGGAGCACTTCTCAATGGACGATAAAATCATTTTAGTGGCAAATGTTTCATTTAATATTTTGTGCACGATGTAAGAAGATTCTGGAGAAGCATCGAATTGCAGTATACGATGTCTTGTTTCAGATACGCTGCTGTAATTCCCATAGTTGTTATAATCTATACACCGGAATGGACTCGCCAAACGATTCGGCTGGTTTGTGTCTGAAAAAACACTCTTTTACTCTTTCGCAGTAACTAGCTCAATTCAAGAATGAAAAAGAGGCGACATCCGAAAATAAATCTAAAACTGAATATCATTCGTTTCGCGCGATTCTGAGAAAAAACCCTCATTTATTTCAGTGGCACCTACTACACCGTCCAGACAGCAGTAATCACCTGGATTTGCGCACAACTTTTGGGGAGGAAATGAATTATTCCGACAAGAATGTCGAATCAAGAGTGTACTTTGACCAACTTCAGAGGAATTTGACGAAACAGGCAATGAAGACGTCGAAGAAAAAGCAAAGAAGCGCGTCTAGAAACAATAGTGAACATGACATCTTTCTGTGATAATGTTTTATTCATTGTGATTCATTGATCTTTTTGGATTTTACATGACTATATACAAACAGAACTTAAAGATCTTCAAATTAATGTCCGATACTGACCATGCTCACTTCTTCTTGGTCTTTTGCTCCTTCTTGATCCATTTCTCACTTGAATTTAGAGGCTCCAGCTCTTTTCCAGTTTCTTTTTCAATCACAATTATTCGGTATGTAGAGGGTAGAAGCCACGATGCTTCGTTTGTTAATTTGACAAAGTAATAGCCGACGCATTCACAGTTATAGTCGAAGAGGTCAATTGCTGGGAGACCGCACTTTGGAATCGGAGCCACTGCCAATTCCAGCTTGCTTTCAGGAGTATTTCGCTCATTTGAGTAGTAGAGAGTGATAACGATGTCATTTTCATTGTGGGAGTACATCAGTAGTTGGGTGTCTGGTTTATCGATTTTGTAGATGAGCATCCGATGCTTCGCTGCAAGAAGTGCGTTCCGGAACCATAGGCATCCAGATGAGCAACTTACAAGCTGATACGGAAATCTTGTAGAACTGATCCATAGTTGGGTAGTGTGCTGGTGCCTTCCAGTACAACGTTTCGGGAATTCGATCAACTGATCTCAAGCATTTGTCATCAGGAATAGTGCCACCATACCTTTCCGGCAGACACTCACGGTCGACAATTTCAGAAAGCTCCTTTTTCCAGCTAGACCCAGCGAACACTATTCTCTGCTTTGACTGCTCTGGAATAAACGGAGAGAGCGCTGACCTGAAATTGAAGCGCCACCGCGAATTAACAAACAACACCACTTGATTTACCACAACACATTGATGTAGCTGGGCGAATTGATAACTATGAACTTGTCGATGAACTCGCGATAATGCTGCCCAACTAATTGCCATGAAACGCGAAAAGGGCCTGAACAAAAACTCTCGTGACTACGGCTACAATAAAGAAACGAACCATTCACAACTCCCAACAAAGTTGGATCGAAATTTAGTTCTTCCAAGTCAAAGATATAATGCATGTAGCATTGAACTCCGGTTTCCTCTTCCATCTGAAACAGAATACATTTCCACAATTTTCCAGACAATTCATATACAAGGTGGGGAATAAATATAGCGCCGCATTCCTAGACAGTGTAATAACTTCAAATCGAACGATTTTTTGTCTGAAAATCAACCAACCAAACTTTTTATTAAACAACTACAAAAATTATACAGTACTGGCCATAAAGAATGTCTGCGGGCTTATATTTACAAGCTACAACTTACTGAATATGTTACTCAGGCCGGTTTTAACACTGCCAAAAAAAATTTAGACCGATCGGAACATTTTCAGTAAAGTTATCGCAAAAAACGTACGCGCGCATTCTTTATGGCCAGTACTGTAGCATTAATATTTTTCGAATCTTTCTCCTTTCGGTTTGGTGACTGCCTGAAGTCTCTTCGGGTAAAAATCGACAAATTTTTGATTCTGAGGGAAGTTATGTATGTCTTGTTGATTTATCATTTTTTTGGACGTAGAGCAATTTTTAAAAATCTTTTTGTATTTTTCTGGAAATTCTGGAATTTTTCAGATTGCAGTCTGAAAAAACGTGACTGGCTTCACCACCACGTAGGCAACTAAAAGTCTGCTGATTGATTTCTTTATTTTGATTTTTAAAAATTGCTCTACGTCCAAAAATGATGAAATCAACAAGACATACATAACTTCCCTCACAATCAAAATTGGGTGTTGGAAACTTCGTCGACTCTTACCCGAAGAGACTTCTTCAGGGAGTCATCAAAGCGAAAGCAGGAATATTCGAAAATTGTTAATGCTATACTCTTTTCTTTTGTTTAATAATCATTTTGGTTGATTTTCAGACAAAAAATCCTTCGATTTGAAGTTATTACACCGTTATGAATGCGGCGCTATATTTATTCCCCACCCTGTGTAAATGTATTGTACAAACTGACATTGGTCCATAAGCCGTCATGTAGCCTGAAGAAAAAATACTGGGGTGAATGCGTGGAACTTCCGACTAAGCTATCAATTCAATTTTCAAATTGTACCACCTGATGGGTATCGTCGGAGCATAACTTAGTGGTGCACAACTTGAATTTTACAGGGTGGGGAATAAATATAGCGCCGCATTCAAGACGGCTTAATAACTTCAAATCGAATGATATTTTTCTGAAAATCCACGAAAATGTTTATTACATAAACAACTACAAAAATTATAGGATTAACAGTTTTCGAATCTTCCTCCTTTCTCTTTGATGACTGTCTGAAGTCTCTTCGGGTAAGAGTTGACGACGACACGGAGGTAGTCAACGTCTAAATTGTCCCATGCAGCTCTCAGAGCAATCTCTAGGGCTCCCAAATTCGAATAATTATTTGTGGTTCCTTATTGGGTCAAAAATCCCATTGATCCTTAGTGATAAAATCGGTGAAATTGGCTTCCCACCACTGCTTAGTGAGTTTTGCGTGGTGAACCGGCGCTCCGTTCTGCTGGTATGTCCAATCACCACCGACGGAGTTGGATTTGGACAACTCCGCCTCAAGAATCTTCTCTATATAGTATTCTCTGTTGGAGCCAAAGTCAACGTTGACTACCTCCTTGCCGTCGTCGGCTCTTACCCGAAGATACTTCAGGGAGTCATCAAAACGAAAGGAGGAAGATTCGAAAACTATTAATTATATTATTTTTGTTGCTGCTTAATAAATATTTTAGTTAATTTTCAGAAGAAAATCTTTCGATTTAAAGTTATTACACAGTCTAGGAATGCGGCGCTATATTTATTCCCCATCCTGTAGATATATTTTCTAGTAGCAAAATAATGTGCCATAGCAGTAAGAAAAAGTGCATTATTTTACTTTTCGATCAAAATTTGATCCTTCGGAAGTTTTGGATTTGACATTCAAAGATCGGCTAGAGGATGATTTAGTTCCCATCTTTACTAACCTTCATAATCGTCCGTTGAATCTGTTCAAATGAGCGGAACATCTCGTGTAAGTACTCGGTCGGTTGAACAGCTTTCATCAATCCAGCTACGTCGATTTTCCCAGCGCGATCCACGACCACAAGTCTGTCACCACCTTCTTTCTTCTGAGGTCCTATAATGTCGATTGGAGCATACTTCCTTCGAACATCACTGGACTGCAGAAGAGACTGGTTTTCTGGTTCATCGAGCTTCCGTTCTTTCCGCCATTTCAAATGTTTCTTGAGGAGATGCACAGTTTTTGGAATATTAAACTCGTTGGATTGAAGCCAGCGGAGTATGTTCCACTTCGTGTCATAACGAGGATCAATGATATCGCTTACTTGCAGACGAACTTGTTCAATGGCAGCGTTGTTCATTCCTTCCGTATCAATAGGACTGAGAGCGTTGGGTGCCATGGCTGAAGTGACAAATACTCATCATTTAAGAGTTGATACTTGAAACGAAAAACCAGAATACGGGGAATAAATATGGTAACCAAAAGAAGGAGAACGATGGAATCGAGTGGAAGAAGTGGAAGAAAGATTAAAATAAAAGAAGGAGAGGCTGACGAAATGAAGTAGAAAATATTGAATGGTAAGGGAATGAAAACGAAAGTAAAGGAAGAGTATAAACGAAGGATTAAAATGAGAATAACCGAAAATAAACTGGTTCGGAATCTAGAAACAGTTATTAAAGGAATGAGAGAAAACAGTTAAGCACGGATAGCTTACTGTGCTCCGTGCTCCAATCTATTCACAAAGATAATAGAACTTGAAGTGTAGTTTTCACTTAAAATTCTCCTCCTTCTCCATTTTGAAATTCCAAAACAGTTCGAGCTATGAGCTCATGAGCTGGAATTAACACAGCACATCAAATGAGCTGATTCAAAACGAAGCACTTCTTCCCATTCTCATAAACAAAAATTCAGATGGAACATCGAGTTGAACAACCATTTTATATGTAGTAACACAGAGAAAATCGAACAGCTGTGATGAAGTTTCTGAAAACGTTTCTTCTAGACAAAAGCGACTGGATAGTGCACGCTGTAACAAACCGCAGTAGGGGCTGCTACAATAAGCAGAACACGAGAAAACAACGTGAAAAGAAAAGAAATTAGAGAAATCAGAAGGTGAGGCCAGTTTCTCTGTGATGTCCCATTGAGAATTTGATTTCTGTTTACTAGTTGCTGTACAGGAAACCAGGACTCCGCCTCCCTATAAAAACGTGTCGCATTAACAACACAGAACGACACTTAGGAGGTTGTTGCCACGAAATAATACGCCAACCCCACCCCCCCCCCCTCCGTCCAGGTTGTCAGCGGCAACTTGCCGCTTTCTGCAAAAATTTGCCTAATGTCTTTGAGAGTAACAGTGCATAGTTAAAGCAAGAAAACATTCAAAAAGCTGTAAAACACCAGGTAAACGATCGACTAACAACGATGTGACAACAGCGTATGAGATCACGCATAATCGAAAGCCAAGGTAACGAGGGGAATCACAAAGATGATAGCAAAATGGAGGCAGAAACGAGAAACAGGATTGAAGGTCGACTAGTGATGCTTGTTGTGTCGCCGACATGGAATTGGTATGCCCTTTCGGTTTGATGGCACTCGTTTTTAGTTTCTTGGTATGTATTTCTCTAAAAATGAAAGAAATGGAAGAAGAACTGACACCCTTGTTCGCTGCAGTTCGTAAAAAACTGCATGAATGACTATTTAAAGAAGTGCTGAAGACAAGTTTTTCCTCAACGTCCTATCTCTGTAAGTTCTCTGAAAACTGATAAACATTACAAAATTACTAGAGTAGTAGAGAAAAAGAAGTGTTAAAAATAGGTTTTAAATCGCCCACCCTTGTCCTTGATCCTATTCAATCGAATTATAGTGGGTTGGCTTCGAGTCGTCGACGGCATGGAGATACAGTACCGTGCAAAAGGTTGTCCACTCTGTGGTTTTCGAGCATAACTGCTCAAAACGTTTAATGGTTCTCCAAGCCGTTTTTTTTTTTTTTTTTTTTTTTTTTTTTTTTTTTTTTTTTTTTTTTTTTTTTTTTTTTTTTTTTTTTTTTTTTTTCCGTTGTGCGTGGAATTCCAAAAGCTTTTCCAATGCTACTTGGGCCCATTCCCCCCCCCCCTCTTGGCCATCTCGACGATGGTACCTCGATAGACAGAAACAGCCACCATACCTGTGAAAAAAAGACATAGAGACTTGAAAATATGGAAATATAGTAAGAAAGACATGCTGAAAATAATGAAAATAAATTCAGTGCACAAGAAGTGCACCCGCGCCCGCCAGCTTGTGCGAAACATGTGTTACCATACTTTTGGCGCACCCTGTATTTTTCGAGTACCGATATCGGGCCAAACGGGCCAAAATTTTTACCAGCTGTTTCTAAGAAGGTTTGACGGATTGTGGCCAAATTTCATAAAGAATTATTTGAAAAAATATAATTTTTAAGTGAAAAAATCGAATTTTCAAAAAAAAAAAATCAAATTTTGAATAGTAGAATAGAAGATCCCACAGTCCGTAATCGACACTTCGATCGACTCTATGCAGCGCAGATGCCAGGCTGTTATTAATTCTCGGGGCTTTGCAACAATGTACTAGACCCAATTTGTTAGTTTTTAGATGTTATGTAGGTGAATTCAAGAGAAGCGATCTGTGAGGAAATCTCTTCTGAGCATCCAAGTTTTAATAGTTCTTCGTAGAAACACTCTCTTCGTAGAAGTATCCCCAGAAGGCATGTTACATTGCCTTCAGATACTGCGACAAAACCGACCATTCTTGGAGTGATTTGCTTGGTGAACAGGAGCCCCATTTCTCTAATAATCTCAAGAAATGTGATTTGATACCTTCTAATCCAACATTTGATATCTGTGCGACCATTGGTTAACCACGGAGACTAAGGTCGGCAAAAATGGATCTGAGCTCTGAGTGAATTGTACAAGATAAGGGACATTCCCTGATTCCTTCTCTCGCAGATTTGATTACTCTAAGAGTGGAGACGTTGTCGGGACAACCTGTTCTAGCTTCATGTTTGAAAGTCCCACGGATACGGAGAACTTCAATTAAAGTACGGAAGAGCTTCTATAATAATTAACCGGACGGTTTAAGCTGCCATTTTTTACATAAAGGAATTTAACACCTCTCATCTTGAGGCAACTGAAATTGTAAAGCTTCCATCTGAAAGACGAAAGCAAAAAGTCATTTTTCGTCTCATCTTCATTCGTCATTCAGTTCGTCTTGCGTTCGTCTTACCTCGTCAATAAAAATACTTTTATCGATGCAAAAGGGTACCTAACCAAGTATTGAACATTTTGAAACCGTATTTTGGTTAGATATTTTGAAGTTTTTTTTTTCCTAACATTGTTTTAAATGTTTCAAAAAAGTGAATTTTTCACAATTTTCTCAAATTTTTATTTTAATCAAAAACTATTTATATTTACGAGCTACAACTTACTGAATACGTTACTCAGATCAGCTTTAACACTGCCAAAAAATTTAGACCGATCGGAGCAGTGCCAGCGAAGTTATCCCAAAAAAACGTACGCGCGCATTCTTTATGGCCAGTAGTGTATATGTGTACCAACACAATGTCTACTCAGACGAATTCTAGACGATGACGAAGACAAGACGAGACTGTCTTACTAAGCCCTCAAACTTCAAGACGGATTTTACAAATGGAATAGATGAAGTCCGAAATCTCATTCACTAAACTGTTCATATTCGTTTCACTGAACTTTCAGAAATCGTGAAAATTAAAAACCGTGAAATGTTCTACTTGTGGCAATGTGAATACGTGGTAATTTTCATCCGTCTAAAGAAGAGCAAAATATAATTAATACCATAGTCTCATAATGCTCCGGCTCTATTTCGTTTCTTTAATTTTACATCGATTGGTGTGCGAAGGAGGATACGAAAATCCCGGTCAGACTAGTTAATATTAAAACACTGTGAACAATGAAATGCCGGAATTTGAGTTTTCCAGTTCAAAAATATCAATTTTGTACACTTGAGACGCACTAATTTATGGTCAGAGAAAAATAGTAAAGTTCAGTGATTTTAAAGGAAGCCTTCCTTTGAGAGCTAAGTGCTCGTGGAACTTGCGGCGCGAATTCCACGTTGCCACGAAGAGCAGCTACTTCACTCACTGATTTCTTATAAAATCTTTTGTACTGAGAATATCGTAAAGTTTCGTTTCATCATGATATTTTAAAATTTAAATTCAAATTTCTTATTCAAATGTAATTTATCCTTTTTTGACATGATTCAATTAAACTTTAAAAAAAAGCAAAAACAGAATAGCAAAAATAATGACATGAAGGCGAAAATCGAACCCACTCATCCCAGACTCCCATCCATTCCCACTTCGACCACCGGTATTCGTTTATTTCAAAGTGAAGAACGCATAGAGGAAAGAGGGGGAATGTTCAGGATTTTCAGATCGAATCGTGGTTTTCGTGCCACGGGTAACCCCCACGCGTGAAAAAAACTCACACATATTTTTTAACAGTAACAACAAAAATTTCTTTAAAAAAAGTTAGAAAAAACCTCCAAAAATGACTAGAAACCATTGGACCCCCATAACTAAGATAGCGCCTCTTTGGTACTGAGAATATCTGAGCATGAAAATGAACATTTACTGTGTGAGCAGGAGCACCGTCCTGCTGGAACATCCAATAATATTGCTCGCGAATTGTTCTACGCTCCATTGGAGCACGTTTTTTTTTTAAATCAGAGCTACAGTATTGGCCAAAAAGGTATTCGCAAGCAGTTTTTCGAGCATAACTTTTCTGAAACTTCCCGGATCGATTTGATATTTTAGGACAATATTTAGAACGGTAAAAGAAATCGAATCAACAACAAGAATAAACAATTTTTCGAAAATTTGAAAAAATATCGAAAAATTTATGAAAATGGCGAAAAACCGAAAAATGGAACTTTGACTTTTGAGATCTAGGAAAGACCGGTAAATGAAAAATAACAGTAAAACATGATTAAAATAGTTTTATTACTTTATTGTGTAGCCTTTGGCATCGATGACCGCCTGAAATCTTCTTGGCATCGAGTCGAGAAGGGTGTCGATAACAGACAGGGGGACGGCCTTCCAGACAGATTGGATTTGATCAAATTTCTGATTGGAATTCGATGCACGGACCCGTCTGAGTTGTCTCTCGACATGCTCCCAGATGTGTTCGATCGAATTCAAGTCAAGAGATTGACTCTGCAAGTCCAGAAGATCCACGTGGCGGCGTCGTAACCAGTCCTTGCTGTGCTTCGAGGTGTGTTTCTGGTCGTTATCCTGTTGGAAAACAAACGCGCGGCCCACATTAGACCGTGCCCAGGATCTCATTGTGTTTTCCAAGATTTCTTCTTACACAAATCGATCCATGATGCCCGTAATACTTCTCAGGGGGCCGATTGAATTCCCAGAGAAACAGCCCCAAACCATCACCGAACTTGACGGTTTGGAGCTGGTAGCTGGGATCGAACCGACATCCAACCGGACGGCGAATCCATTTGATACCGTCAGTACCAAACAGATTGTACTTGGATTCGTCGCTGAACACGTGATTAGCCCAATGCTGGCGTCCCCAGTGGAAATGAGCTCTGGCCCATGCTACGCTACGTTTCTCTCGGACTTCAATCGGCCCCTTGTGAAGAATTACGGGCATCATGGATCGATTTGTGTAAGAAGAAATCTTGGAGAACACAATGAGATCCTGGGCACGGTCTAATGTGGGCCGAGCGTTCGTTTTCCAAAAGGATAACGACCCGAAGCACACCTCGAAGCACATCAAGGACTGGTTACGACGCCGCCACGTGGATCTTCTGGACTTGCAGAGTCAATCTCTTGACTTGAATTCGATCGAACACATCTGGGAGCATGTCGAGAGACAACTCAGACAGGTCCGTGCATCGAATTCCAATCAGAAATTTGATCAAATCCAATCTGTCTGGAAGGCCGTCCCCTGTCTGTTATCGACACCCTTCTCGACTCGATGCCAAGAAGATTTCAGGCGGTCATCGACGCCAAAGGCTACCCAACGAAGTATTAAAACTGTTTTCATCATGTTTTATTGTAGTTTTTCATTTACCGGTCTTTCCTAGATCTCAAAAGTCAAAGTTCCATTTTTCGGTTTTTCGCCATTTTCATAAATTTTTCGATATTTTTTCAAATTTTCGAAAAATTGTTTATTCTTGTTGTTGATTCGATTTCTTTTACCGTTCTAAATATTGTCCTAAAATATCAAATCGATCCGGGAAGTTTCAGAAAAGTTATGCTCGAAAAACTGCTTGCGAATACCTTTTTGGCCAATACTGTATGTATTTCCCTCTATTCCCACTATCAGAATAAATGTTTAGAGTTCGACAAATCAATTCGAGAGTTTGTGAAAACGAGGGGAGGTGATCCAAAAATTTTGCACACATTTATCGACGGCGGGATTCCAAAGGGATTGAAGAACGAAGACTTTAAGAATCCGCCATACTGCTCCAATATTTTAACACCGATTGCCATCGACGAGAAATATTCAGAGTGCACGACATTAGCGGCGCCCAATGGGTAAGTGGAAAGAAAAACATGAATAAACGTCAGTTTACATCAGGTCAATTGTGTTTATAACTAATTGGTCTGGCTTCAATATTTTCGAATTCTCGGTTAACCTTGTCGAACTGAAAAATGTCGAACTGCAAATGACATATCGAAAGGATATAGTATATTTATATTTTACCGCATTTAGAAAATGCGACAGTGAGTTATTGCAAGTAAAACGTATGTGAGTTGTAAACTTCAGATTGTCTATTCAATATCACAAAAAATCCTGGATTAATAGGAATTCGCTTTTCGTACCTAATGAACAAAGTGAATTTCACTACAATTCCTAAAAAATGTATGTTTTCAAACGGCTTCAATTTGATGCAGTTAGCATTCAGATATTGCTTTCACCACTTTCATCACAAAAAATTGCATTTCAGATCTTCCAGCAATAATTGTCCGTGGAAATTTCCACCTGACATTGACAAAGTCCAACGATATGCGCAAGAATACTCACTTGGGGATATTGTGCAAGTCGAAAGTGTGTGATGTTCAATACAAGAAAGGTATCCCGAAGGTTCAGTTTCTCAAACAAACAAACCAGAACAACATTTCAGAGTGCTTTTTTTCTAATCCCATCAAATCTTCCCGAGAGTATAAATACTGTAGTCGTGTGTATGGAGATATGCACTTCACATCAACTTTTCAAGAAAATCGACCAGCAGATATGAACTTTGTGATTGACGGTTGCTTTGTTTTCAATAGAACCGGAATTCAATATATTCGGCCAATATTGAAAGCGTTGGCAAATTGTTCTCGTCAGCACATTTTTGAGCATAATAAGTACATGTGCACTGATCAACTTAAGGAAATAGAAATGTATTGGGGGAAAGAAAAACTGAAAATTATATCAAAAGCGAAGCCAGCGATGTGTCATCGTAAGAAATAATTAAATTCTCTCTTTTTTTTTCTAATTTGCGAATTTGCAGAAGGAGAATGTCGGGGAGGCTTTGTTTCAGAGGCGGCTGTAGATCGTTATTCCGGATGTGAGATTGTCCAAGGAAATATTTACATTTCGGAAAACAGCGGTACTCCCTTCCGCTTTCCAACGGCTGAACTTTAAATCGTTTTCTCAGGAAATCTTTCTGAACGTATCCAGGATTTGTCGTATATACATGTCATCTATGGCCAGGTTCGACTTGCCAACAACCCGTCCATCACCAATTTGGCGCTTCCGTTTCTCGAAAAAATCGAGTCGGAGAAATGTGAGTTTCAAGCACCCCCCCCCCACTGAAATATGGATCTCATTAGGCCCAGCGTTGTTCATATCGAACATGAAGAACTTAAAAACGATTTTGTTCCACTCGTTGGTTACTTTTAATTGCACTGGACCCGCACCAGCTGTAATAATCAAGAACAGTTCTGAAGTATACCTGCACCGTCATATGCTGAGACAAATGAGAAATGTAAACGCTGTTCTCCTGGATTTTGACTCCAACACCGACGCCTATTTTAAAACCGAATTGAGTATGTTTTTTTTTAAAGAAAATTGAATTCTATTTCAAACATTAAATTATGATGGCGAACGTTTTCTTTGCAGTTACCTTCTATTTGATTGGCGGCAGTTTTGCCATTGTGATCTTTATGGAAATTGTGTGTTTGCTTCGAAAAAATCTCCTTCTGCCAAACTTTTTCTATCGTCTATTTCCGATAGGTGCTCATCGGCAGCTGAAACAGAAGCAGGTTAAGATTAAAAAAAACGAATGAATCCAAGATAAATTGAGAATTGTGTGAAGATATAAAGATTTTTCAAGTTTGTGTATGTGATTACTTACTTAAAGAATTAGTTACAGTACTGGCCATAAAGGTGTAATATTATGGTTTTTCGACCATATCTCATTCGATATAGAACGAATCAATCTGATTTTTTCACAGTTTGTTCATGAAGCAACAATGTATCAGTTAAGAAAATTTGGATTCGTGAAACTAATGCATATTGGAGTAATTTGAAAAAGAACGAAAACAACAAAAACCCATATTTCTTCAATGAAATTGCGTGCTCTTAGAAATTGTTCTATCTGCGAAATCTCAATATTTTATGGGAAAATTATTTGCATCAATTACTGCCTGGCATCTACAGGGCATAGAATCGATCATTGAGTCGATGGTTGATTGGGGAATCTTCTTCCACTCCTCCTCGAGAAGTTTGAACTTCTCGTCGATGTTTGAAGCAGATTTTCCGGTCAATCTTTTTTCAAATTCCTCCCATAGGTGCTCAATGATGTTCTAGTCCGAGCTTTGACTTAGCCAATGCAAAATGGTGACACGGCGGCGATTGAACCAGTTGCGCACGTGATGAGAACGATGCTTGGGATCATTATCCTGCTCATAGACAAAGGTACGGCCTATGCTAGAAAGTGCCCAGAGTCTCATGGTGTTCTCCAAAATATTCTCATATCTGTAGCGGACGAGATTACCAATGATGCGCTTGAGAAAACCCATTCCCTTGGCGGAAAAGCAACCCTGTCGACCCCGCCTAGTTGCTCCGCCGAGAGCAGGCTGGTCGGTCCCCAAAGTGCATCCGGCACTAGATCCCCTTCGATAAGATAAGCGGTGCGTAAAAAAAGACGGTTAAATTCAGTGACCCATTTAAGGAATATATCAAAGAATAATAAAAAGGGAAATCTTGGAGTCGCGGCTGGACTAAAACCTCAGTAAACGAAATCGAGGAAACCTTTCCTCGACTCCGTCAAAATCCCTTAGTTACAAAATTTAGCGAAATGTTAGTAAAACAATATATTTTAAAAGAAAGGTAAAATTAGTTAAAAGTAATTTTTAAAAAAGGAACGGGCCTCCGGCCACGTCACGTTGTCATCGTTGACGTTAAGGCAAAAAAAATTGAAGTAGTAAAAAGTAGGACGGGCCCAAAAACTTTCGAAAAGGCGCGTCGTTGTCGCCGCGACCGTAGTGCCAGGTGCGTGTCGCGTGTCGCGTCGCGGTCCTGCACATCTTACTCACAGATTAATTCAAACGACCCTTTTGCGAGGTTGATTTAAATTGGAGCGCCGAGTGAGTGATAAACGTAATTAATTACGGAGAAAACGATGGAAGAAAATTAAATATAGTTTCGGGCGTTAAATCCGGGGAATTTAGCGGGGAAAATCGATAGGCCCGGATTTATAAGACCACAAAGTTGTCGATTTTTGTGGAACAACCACACAATCGACAACAAACCCCAAACCATCTGGTTCAGAAGTCATCTTCATTGGACCCGCCAGGACTGGGCCAATATTGTCTGGTCGGACGAAAGCAAGTACAACATGTTTGGAAGTGACGGTGTGAAGTGGATTCGTCGTCCTACCGTCATTCGCTACGTCCCCAAGTATCAACTGCCAACCATGAAGCACGGTGACGGTTCCTGCATTGTTTGGGGTTGCTTCTCAGCCACGGGAATCGGTTCTCTCAAGCGCATCGTCGGTAATCTCGATCGCTACGGATATAAGGATATTTTGGAGAACACCATGAGACTCTGGGCACTTTCTAGCATAGGCCGTACCTAGTCCAGCCGCGACTCCAAGATTTCCCTTTTTATTATTCTTTGATCCTTCTTTTTATAATAAATGGGTCACTGAATTTAACCGTCTTCTTTTTTACGCACCGCTTATCTTATCGAAGGGATCTAGTGCCGGATGCACTTTGGGGACCGACCAGCCTGCTCTCGGCGGAGCAACTAGGCGGGGTCGACAGGGTTGCTTTTCCGCCAAGGGAATGGGTTTTCTCAAGCGCAACGTTGGTAATCTCGTCCGCTACAGATATGAGAATATTTTGGAGAACACCATGAGACTCTGGGCACTTTCTAGCATAGGCCGTACCTTTGTGTATCAGCAGGATAATGATCCCAAGCATCGTTCTCATCACGTGCGCAAATGGTTCAATCGCCGCCGTGTCACCATTTTTCATTGGCTAAGTCAAAGCTCGGACTAGAACATCATTGAGCACCTATGGGAGGAATTTGAAAAGAGATTGACTGGAAAAACTGCTTCAAACATCGACGAGAAGTTCAAACTTCTCGAGGAGGAGTGGAAGAAGATTCCCCAATCAACCATCGACTCAATGATCGATTCTATGCCCTGTAGATGCCAGGCAGTAATTGATGAAAATAATTTTCCCACAAAATATTGAGATTTCGCAGATAGAACAATTTCTAAGAGCTCGCAATTTCATTGAAGAAATATGGGTTTTTGGTTTTTTTTTTTCGTTCTTTTTCAAATTACTCCATCATGAATTAGTTTCACGAATCCAAATTTTCTTAACTGATACATTGTTGCTTCATGAACAAACTGTGAAAAAAATCAGATTGATTCGTTCTATATCGAATGAGATATGGTCGAAAAACCATAATATTACATCTTTATGGCCAGTACTGTACTTAGTCGATTCGTCATTCACCTTTTTGGAGCGCGGTCCATGAAGTAGTCAGTCGATTTCCTCGATATTTTGTTACATTTGTTTGTGGGGAGTCGCCTTTTTTGGCCTTTTTTGGTCTTGAGGAACCCATTCTGGTATCAGTTTCGTCCAATTTCCATCAATTTCTTACAAGGGAACTGTTTTTAGATAACGTTTGAGAATTTTATGAAAATTGGTACACAGACACTTTCGAGCATGCTGAAAACCATGGCAAACTTTGTTTTTGCCTAAAACTCTCCAGAAGCTGAATATTCGCATCTGAAGTTTCATCTGAATTTTCATCGCATCTGAAGTTCTCCCCCATCTCGGGACCTCACTCTTCTCTATGCTTCCATATCATCCATTTCCGGAAGCAGCGGTGGTGTAGTGGCAGTGGGATGGTTTGGAACCCTGGGGTCCCAAGTTCGAACCCCACTATGGAAAATTTTTTTGTTTCTTGTAATTTCATTTTCTAGAGGTCTCCAGAGCACATTGGTCTCGAATGGAACTTGTAGAATTCTGAAAAAAGGGTATATGAGTTGTGTTTAATTGCTTTTTGATCTCAAAGGCTTCTACTCTAAACTTTAGAAAACAACATAAATATTCGGCTTGGAGGATGGCTTGGAGGCTTGGAGGCTTGACGGCGTCAATTGCTGCCGTGTCTTTCCAAGTGCTCCAGGAGTCGACGATCAAAAGAATATCTTTGGGCATAGACGAATCGAAAACCACTTTTTCGAAGAAAGTCACAATGAAAATCCTACATGATAACGTTCTACGCTATCTTATTGCTGACATCATAAAGAAGAACAACATTTGCATTGGAAACTTTGTCGGATCGGATAGTTGGCTGGCTGGATGGAAGAAAATGCACGGAATTTCCTCCAGGAAAATCACGAAATTTGTGTCTACCGTTCGACCCAAGACTCGCTATCAGATTGAGAAGAATTCCAAGATTTTCGTGAATTCTGCCAACCAACACCAACCAAGAAAGTCACCATGTTGTTTTTAGTCATGATGTGACTGGAATGGCACGTGACTTTCAGATTTGATGCTTTAAAAAGACCTTTCTTGGGAAATCGGCCTTTGGGTTCTTTCAAATTAATGAATAATTTGGGGTGCATTTTGGATGCGGAGATCAAGGGAAGTACTGTGTATGAATGTGTAGTTGAAGAGACACTTCCAACAACACAGTGAACATCTTTGGATCCGGTAAGAGTAAGAGTCCGAGCTGTGTTCATTTCGAGCTGGAATCCACTCTGATCAGCATTGTAGATGCTGGATGGGTGTTGGAAGTGTTGGTTGGCAGAATTCACGAAATCCTTGGAATCCTTCTCAATCTGATCGCGAGTCTTGGGTCGAACGGTAGACACAAATTTCGTGATTTTCCTGGAGGAAATTCCGTACATTTTCTTCCATCCAGCCAGCCAACTATCCGATCCGACAAAGTTTCCAATGCAAATGTTGTTCTTCCTTATGATGTCAGCAATAAGATAGCGTAGAACGTTATCATGTAGGATTTTCATTGTGACTTTCTTCGAAAAAGTGGTTTTCGATTCGTCTATGCCCAAAGATATTCTTTTGATCGTCGACTCCTGGAGCACTTGGAAAGACACGGCAGCAATTGACGCCGTCAAGCCTCCAAGCCTCCAAGCCATCCTCCAAGCCGAATATTTATGTTGTTTTTCTAAAGTTTAGAGTAGAAGCCTTTGAGATCAAAAAGCAATTAAACACAACTCATATACCCTTTTTCAGAATTCTACAAGTTCCATTCGAGACCAATGTGCTCTGGAGACCTCTAGAAAATGAAATTACAAGAAACAAAAAAATTTTCCATAGTGGGGTTCGAACTTGGGACCCCCAGGGTTCCAAACCATCCCACTGCCACTACACCACCGCTGCTTCCGGAAATGGATGATATGGAAGCATAGAGAAGAGTGAGGTCCCGAGATGGGGGAGAACTTCAGATGCGATGAAAATTCAGATGAAACTTCAGATGCGAATATTCAGCTTCTGGAGAGTTTTAGGCAAAAACAAAGTTTGCCATGGTTTTCAGCATGCTCGAAAGTGTCTGTGTACCAATTTTCATAAAATTCTCAAACGTTATCTAAAAACAGTTCCCTTGTTAGAATAATATGACCGGCCCAACTTGGGAATTAACAAAAAGTTTATTGAAATGATAACAAAAAACATTTATTTTATTCTTGTTCTTGTTCCATGCGGTCACCTCGCATGCGGATGACAGCCTGAAGACGTCGCGGGTAAGCATCAACTGTAGCACGCAGGTAATCGGCTGACAATTTGTCCCATTCCTTGAGCAAAGTCTTCTTCAGAGCAGCCACACTTGAATGGGGTTGAGCATTGACCTTGCTCTGCAAGACCCCCCACACGGAGTAGTCCAAGGGATTCAGGTCTGGCGAGGAAGCAGGTCATTCTTCCTTGCGAATGAATGCAGGAAAATGCGTTGCGCACCACTCCTGAGTGATCTTGGCGGTGTGAGCGGGTGCACCATCCTACTGGAAAACCCAGTGTTGTCCTTTGAAGTGTTTTTTGGACCAAGGAAGAAGGCACTTCTCTAAAATTTCTGAAATATAAAGTTGCTTGTTGATTTTGACTCCCTGATCAACGAAGACCAATGGTGCTTTGCCATTTGAGCAGATGGCTCCGAAGACCATGACGCTGGCAGGGTGAGAGACTTGATTGATGGTCCTTCCTTTGCCAGATGCTTCTTGGGAACTATGGGCCAAAACACGATGATTTTGGAAATTGAACTCGGCCTGTACTGTGAAAAGCTTTTCATCAGAAAAAATGCTCATTCGTCTGCGTGCGGCGGAGAAGACCTTTTGCTTTCTCCAGACGTTTCTTCTTGTTGGCTTCAGCAAGAATCGAACACGATATGGAGTCAGGTGGAGCTGGTTTTCCACAATTTTTCTCATCGATGTTCGTCCGATTTTTATATCAATTGACATCTTTCTCATGCTTCGATGCGGATTTCTGTAGATTCTCATCTTGACAGCCTTAATCACCTCCGGAGTTGTCACAGTAACTTTTTTCCTCGTCCAGGACGATCCTGTTGACTACGAAACTCCTTGAAAAGAGAAATTGCATCATACCCCGTTTGGGGGGGGGGGGAATTCCGAGCTGTTTAGCAATCGTTGCTCCACTGATTCCGGATTTGAACATATGGTAAATGGTAGCACGGTGGGGAGAAGCACGTGCCATTTGGCTAAAACAAAACTTATGAAGCTGAAACTTGGGAAAATACAAGCCTGGGAGTTTCGCCGGCGTTTAGCCGTTCTCGCGGGCAGCCGAAAAAGCCGGCGAAAAACGGCTTGCAGCCGTCGCCGGCTTTTTTCGGCTGGCATTTTTTATTCATCGAAATGAGTAACATTTGAGCTTTTTGTAGCGCACAGTATAATTTTTTTAAATTAATTATTTTGTTTTCAACTATTCCTGAAAATTTCAGCCAATTATATTAACTTTGAAGGTAGTGGTGGCTGCTTCTCCATTCCGATCTGCAATTGTAGAGTGTGAGAAGAAAGAATTGACTTCTTCGGAGATTATTAAAAAGCTAGGAGCCGGCAAATCGGTGGTGAATCGTACTCTCGTTCGCTTCGGGGAGCTGGGAACGTTGAACAACAAACGTAGAAGTGATCGCCCGTCTGTGACAACTCCAGATGCGGTCAAGGTCGTCAGAGAGAGAATTAGAAGAAGTCCGGAATGAGAAGAATTGTCAGAAACAAGCTGAAGATGATCCCGTATCGAATTCAAAAAAGAGCGTTCCTGACTGACCGAAACAAACAAGCGAAATTTGACAATAAAAATTAATTTTAAAAAAACATGATTTTCGAAGCAAAATATAAATAGAAAAAATTCTTATATTCGCTTCAATTTTCGAAAAGAAATCACAAACGCAGTGTGTGCGCTTTCTTACAATTTTAAAATTGGCGCGTTAAAACGCGCTATCCCCTAACGAGACCCAAACCCCGCCTCTAAACGACAAACCACGTACTCGCGATTCGATAATATATAATCTGAAATTTTTTAAAATGCAGATAACATTCGTTGGTCGTATCGGTGATGAGCCTGTAACCTCTTACCTGAGTATTAAAAATAATACAAAGTGGACGTATATGTTCAAAATTAAGTGCTCAAACAATAGTTTGTTCAAAATCAGACCTATTATCGGATTGATTGAACCGACGAGTGAAGCAGAGATTACGGTGTTTTCAAAATTTTATTATATTGTTTTATAGAAATTTTTCAGATTATATATGGTGGTATTCATGCTCAACCACTCTTTCAACAATTTATCACTGTCCACTCAATGACACCAGATCGGTATGAAAATTAATAATGGGACAAATATAATGAGAAAAGCAATGGAAAATCAACAGAGTTTTTGTTTTTCAAATTCTACAACACTACACTACAAAAATGTTAGCTTCAAAAAAATTTAGAAATGAAGGATAATTCACAAAGAAATAATTCAATTAAAGCTGCATACCTTTAGATTTCGCTGTCTAATATCGAAAGGTTTCATTGATTTTTTAGATCACATTGCCTTTTAATCGTGATAACGCGAGACGAAAAACTAATATTTCTACGAATTTACTGTACGAGGTACGTTATAATTAATTTCATTTCAGAATCTTGCGAAAGCATTCAAAAGGAAAGCCCACTACGAAAAACGCTAACGTAAATAGTAGACACTATTTGGGAGAATGCAAACGCGCCCTACCGAACTTGCAAAAAAAGGCGATTTAAATTATGAAAATTTTCATTTGGGTCGGAAATGAAACGTTTTAGTCACAGAAAGGCCAAATTTAAAAAGAAACTATGAAAATTCGAGTTAATATGGAAAGAATACGTATTATTATGCATTTTCAGAATTTTTCAAATGCATTAACAGTCATGAAACGAGAATTTTTCGCGGCTCGATTAGAACATAATTTAGATCCTCTTTTTCGGAAATAAAAATAGTGATTTTTCTTAGAGTCATTGGAAGATTGCTTTATTTTCCTTATAAAGTTTTTTGTGATTATCATTTGCACGAGGTTCAATTTCTCACTGCTTTATTATTGAATAAATTATTTTTAGAAAAACGTATTATAGTGGAGGACAGACTATCAACGCTTCCAATTCTATTTTGATCCCAAAAAGAAAAATTGGACGCTGTTGTATTTGTGCACAAGTATTATCGCCGTAAAAAAGTTCCGACATTTTTTCGAGTCGGGATTTGAATTTAGAGGCTCCGCCCATTCATCATTATTTGAGCGCATTTGCTATGCGCGATATATTTGTTGAATTTTTATTTTTTCTTCTTCTTTTTCTTCGCAAATTGATATATTTAAACATTCGAAAAAACGTGTAAAAAATTCACGATTAATACAATTTCGTTCTTTTAATCCAGTTTAATTCTGAAAATTCAGAAGAAAAAATAAAAATTCAAAAAATATATCGCGCATAGCAAATGCGCTCTGATGATGAAATGGGCGGAGCCTCTAAATTCAATTCCCAATTTTCGCGGGCTCGAAAAAATGTCGGAACTTTTTTACGGCGATAATAGAGAACCTTCAATTAACTTTTGGATGTTTTCGTGTATTTTGAGTAACAAGCAAATGTTCCCCGAATTCTTATTTTACACTTTATCCAGACAATTACGAAATTGAAATTGATTCAGATGAAAATTCCGATTAATTTTGAGTACTTTTAATTTTTTTTTCGGGTTTTGTTGTTATTTTTGAAATAAATTTTTATTTAGGCGCTATGGTAATTGAGGGGGGTCAATGGTTTTTAGTCATTTTTGGAGCTTTTTTCTTAGTTTTTTTTTATGTTTGTTGCTATTGTTCAAATATTTGTAAGTTGTTTTTTTCACGCGTGGCGCGCTTCAACGATGAGCAATTTTTGCAATTTTTTAAGGATTTTTTTTTTCGCTTATTAGTTAATCATAACTTATATCTAATAACATTTTCAGAAAAAAATCCAGAATAAAGCTTCAAAAATGACTAAAAACCATTAACTCCCACCAACTACCATAGCGCCTTTTTTAAAATTAAAATATGTTTTCTAGAAGAAAACTCATTGAAAAACAAAGAAAAACGATTGCATAAATTTAAAAATTCAAATCCCCGCTTTTTTTTTTTTGCAAGTTCGGTAGGGCGCGTTTGCATTCTCCCAAATAGTGTCGGCTGTACTGTATATGGGTACCAACACAATGTCTATCTCTGCTTCAGACGAATTCTAGACGATGACGAAGACAAGACGAGACTGTCTTATTAAGCCCTCAAACTTCAAGACGGATTTTACAAATGGAATAGATGAAGTCCGAAATCTCATTCACTAAACTGTTCATATTCGTTTCACTGAACTTTCAGAAATCGTGAAAATTAAAAACCGTGAAATGTTCTACTTGTGGCAATTTGAATACGTGGTAATTTTCATCCGTCTAAAGAAGAGCAAAATATAATTTATTTCATAGTCTCATAATGCTCCGGCTCTATTTCGTTTCTTTAATTTTATATCGATTGGTGTGCGAAGGAGGATACGAAAATCCCGGTCAGACTAGTTAATATTAAAACACTGTGAACAATGAAATGCTGGAATTTCAGTTTTCCAGTTCAAAAATACCAATTTTGTAAACTTGAGGCGCACTAATTTATGGTCCGAAAAAAAATAGTAAAGTTCGGTGATTTTAAAGGAAGCCTTCCTTTGAAGCGCTCGTGGAACTTGCGGCGCGAATTCCACGTTGCCACGAAGAGCAGCTACTTCACTCACTAATTTCTTATAAAATCTTTTGTACTGAGAATATCGTAAAGTTTCGTTTCATCATGATATTTAAAATTTAAATTCAAATTCCTTATTCAAATGTAATTTATCCTTTTTTGACATGATCCAATTAAACTTTAAAAAAAAGCAAAATCAGAATAGCAAAAAAAATTCCATAAAAGCGGAACCGAACCCACTTATTGAATTTTCAGATTGAATCGTGGTTTTCGTGCCACGGGTAACCCCCACGCGTGAAAAAAAAACTCACAAATATTTTAACAGTAGCAACAAAAAATTGTAAAAAAAAAAGTTAGAAAAAACCTCCAAAAATGACTAAAAACCATTGGACCCCCATAACTAAGATAGCGCCTCTTTGGTACTGAGAATATCTGAGCATGAAAATGAACATTTACTGTGTGAGCAGGAGCACCGTCCTGCTGGAACATCCAATAATATTGCCCGCGAATTGTTCTACGCTCCATTGGAGCACGTTTTTTTTTTAATCAGAGCTATGTATTTCCCTCTATTCTCACTATCAGAATAAATGTTTAGAGTTCGACAAATCAATTCGAGAGTTTGTGAAAACGAGGGGAGGTGATCCAAAAATTTTGCATACATTTGTCGACGGCGGGATTCCAAAGGGATTGAAGAACGAAGACTTTAAGAATCCGCCATACTGCTCCAATATTTTAACACCGAGTGTCATCGACGAGAAATATTCAGAGTGCACGACATTAGCGGCGCCCAATGGGTAAGTGGAAAGAAAGGGGGTATGTGAAATTGGAACAAAATGAGAATAGAACTCGTAGGAAATCGGAACATGATGAAAATAAAACTGTTAAAAATAAAACTGTATTGAATTGGAACTGATAGGGAATTAGAACTGTTTTAAAGTAAAACCGCATGGAAGCGGAACTGTATGGAATTGGAACTCTGTTCAATGGAGCGCGTTTGCTTTACACGAGTACTTTTCTCAGCGTTAAATCAACTAAAAATACTCTAAAAATACTCAACTAAAAATACCAATTCAATACAGTTTTATTTTTTAACAGTTTTATTTTCATCATGTTCCGATTTCCTACGAGTTCTATTCTCATTTTGTTCCGATTTTACATACCCCCGAATGAAAAACATGAATAAACGTCAGTTTACATCAGGTCAATTGTGTTTATAACTAATTGGTCTGGCTTCAATATTTTCAAATTCTCGGTTAACCTTGTCGAACTGAAAAATGTCGAACTGCAAATGACATATCGAAAGGATGTAGTATATTTATATTTTACCGCATTTAGAAAATGCGACGGTGAGTTATTGCAAGTAAAACGTATGTGAGTTGTAAATTTCAGATTGTCTATTCAATATCACAAAAAATCCTGGATTAATAGGAATTCGCTTTTCGTACCTAATGAACAAAGTGAATTTCACTACAATTCCTAAAAAATGTATGTTTTCAAACGGCTTCAATTTGATGAAGCTAGCATTCAGATATTGCTTTCACCACTTTCATCACAAAAAATTGCATTTCAGATCTTCCAGCAATAATTGTCCGTGGAAATCCCCGCCTGAAATTGAGAAAGTCCAACAATATGCGCAAGAATACTCACTTGGGGATATTGTGCAAGTCGAAAGTGTGTGATGTTCAATACAAGAAAGGTATCCCGAAGGTTCAGTTTCTCAAACAAACAAACCAGAACAACATTTCAGAGTGCTTTTTTCCTTTTCCCATCACATCTTCCAGAGTGTATAAACACTGTAGTCGTGTGTATGGAGATATGCACTTCACATCAACATTTCAAGAAAATCGACCAGCAGATATGAACTTTGTGATTGACGGTTGCTTTGTTTTCAATAGAACCGGAATTCAATATATTCGGCCAATATTGAAAGCGTTGGCAAATTGTTCTCGTCAGCACATTTTTGAGCATAATAAGTACATGTGCACTGATCAACTTAAGGAAATAGAAATGTATTGGGGGAAAGAAAAACTGAAAATTATATCAAAAGCGAAGCCAGCGATGTGTCATCGTAAGAAATAATTAAATTCTCTCTTTTTTTCTAATTTGCGAATTTGCAGAAGGAGAATGTCGGGGAGGCTTTGTTTCAGAGGCAGCTGTAGATCGTTATTCCGGATGTGAGATTGTCCAAGGAAATATTTACATTTCGGAACACAGCGGTACAATTTTCCGCTTTCCAACGGCTGAACTTTAAATCGTTTTCTCAGGAAATCTTTCTGAACGTATCCAGGATTTGTCATATATACATGTCATCTATGGCCAGGTTCGACTTGCCAACAACCCGTCCATCACCAATTTGGCGCTTCCGTTTCTCGAAAAAATCGAGTCGGAGAAATGTGAGTTTCAAGCACCCCCCCCCCCACTGAAATATGTATCTCATTAGGCCCAGCGTTGTTCATATCGAACATGAAGAACTTAAAAACGATCTTGTTCCACTCGTTGGTTACTTTTAATTGCACTGGACCCGCACCAGCTGTAATAATCAAGAACAGTTCTGAAGTATACCTGCACCGTCATATGCTGAGACAAATGAGAAAAGTAAACGCTGTTCTCCTGGATTTTGACTCCAACACCGACGCCTATTTTAAAACCGAATTGAGTATGTTTTTTTTTGAAGAAAATTGAATTCTATTTCAAATATTAAATTATGATGGCGAACGTTTTCTTTGCAGTTACCTTCTATTTGATTGGCGGCAGTTTTGCCATTGTGATCTTTATGGAGATTGTGTGTTTGCTTCGAAAAAATCTCCTTCTGCCAAACTTTTTCTATCGTCTATTTCCGATGGGTGCTCATCGGCAGCTGAAACAGAAGCAGGTTAAGATTAAAAAAAACGAATGAATCCAAGATAAATTGAGAATTGTGTGAAAATATAAAGATTTTTCAAGTTTGTGTATGTGATTACTTACTTAAAGAACTAGTTACAGTACTGGCCATAAAGGTGTAATATTATGGTTTTTCGACTATATATCATTCGATATAGAACGAATCAATTTGATTTTTTCACAGTTTTTTCATGAAGCAACAATGTATCGGTTGAGAAAATTTGGATTCGTGAAACTAATGCATATTGGAGTAATTTGAAAAAGAACGAAAACAACAAAAACCCATATTTCTTCAATGAAATTGCGTGCTCTTAGAAATTGTTCTATCTGCGAAATCTCAATATTTTATGGGAAAATTATTTTCATCAATTACTGCCTGGCATCTACAGGGCATAGAATCGATCATTGAGTCGATGGTTGATTGGGGAATCTTCTTCCACTCCTCCTCGAGAAGTTTGAACTTCTCGTCGATGTTTGAAGCAGATTTTCCGGTCAATCTCTTTTCAAATTCCTCCCATAGGTGCTCAATGATGTTCTAGTCCGAGCTTTGACTTAGCCAATGCAAAATGGTGACACGGCGGCGATTGAACCAGTTGCGCACGTGATGAGAACGATGCTTGGGATCATTATCCTGCTGATACACAAAGGTACGGCCTATGCTAGAAATTACCCAGAGTCTCATGGTGTTCTCCAAAATATTCTCATATCTGTAGCGGACGAGATTACCAACGATGCGCTTGAGAATACCCATTCCCTTGGCGGAAAAGCAACCCTGTCGACCCCGCCTAGTAGCTCCGCCGAGAGCAGGCTGGTCGGTCCCCAAAGTGCATCCGGCACTAGATCCCCTTCGATAAGATAAGCGGTGCATAAAAAAGAAGACGGTTAAATTCAGTGACCCATTTATTATAAAAAGAAGGATCAAAGAATAATAAAAAGGGAAATCTTGGAGTCGCGGCTGGACTAAAACCTCAGTAAACGAAATCGAGGAAACCTTTCCTCGACTCCGTCAAAATCCCTTATGTTAGTTACAAAATTTAGCGAAATGTTAGTAAAACAATATATTTTAAAAGAAAGGTAAAATTAGTTAAAAGTAATTTTTAAAAAAGGAACGGGCCTCCGGCCACGTCACGTTGTCATCGTTGACGTTAAGGCAAAAAAAATTGAAGTAGTAAAAAGTAGGACGGGCCCAAAAACTTTCGAAAAGGCGCGTCGTTGTCGCCGCGACCGTAGTGCCAGGTGCGTGTCGCGTCGCGGTCCTGCACATCTTACTCACAGATTAATTCAAACGACCTTTTTGCGAGGTTGATTTAAATTGGAGCGCCGAGTGAGTGATAAACGTAATTAATTACGGAGAAAACGATGGAAGAAAATTAAATATAATTTCGGGCGTTAAATCCGGGGAATTTTGCGGGGAAAATCGATAGACCCTGATTTATAAGGCCGCAAAGTTGTCGATTTTTGTGGAACAACCACACAATCGACAACAAACCCCAAACCATCTGGTTCAGAAGTCATCTTCATTGGACCCGCCAGGACTGGGCCAATATTGTCTGGTCGGACGAAAGCAAGTACAACATGTTTGGAAGTGACGGTGTGAAGTGGATTCGTCGTCCTACCGGCATTCGCTACGTCCCCAAGTATCAACTGCCAACCATGAAGCACGGTGACGGTTCCTGCATTGTTTGGGGTTGCTTCTCAGCCACGGGAATCGGTTCTCTCAAGCGCATCGTCGGTAATATCGATCGCTACGGATATAAGGATATTTTGGAGAACACCATGAGACTCTGGGCACTTTCTAGCATAGGCCGTACCTAGTCCAGCCGCGACTCCAAGATTTCCCTTTTTATTATTCTTTGATCCTTCTTTTTATAATAAATGGGTCACTGAATTTAACCGTCTTCTTTTTTACGCACCGCTTATCTTATCGAAAGGGATCTAGTGCCGGATGCACTTTGGGGACCGACCAGCCTGCTCTCGGCGGAGCAACTAGGCGGGGTCGACAGGGTTGCTATTCCGTCAAGGGAATGGGTTTTCTCAAGCGCAACGTTGGTAATCTCGTCCGCTACAGATATGAGAATATTTTGGAAGATTCCCCAATCAACCATCGACTCAATGATCGATTCTATGCCCTGTAGATGCCAGGCAGTAATTGATGAAAATAATTTTCCCACAAAATATTGAGATTTCGCAGATAGAACAATTTCTAAGAGCTCGCAATTTCATTGAAGAAATATGGGTTTTTGGTTTTTTTTTTTCGTTCTTTTTCAAATTACTCCATCATAAATTAGTTTCACGAATCCAAATGTTCTTAACTGATACATTGTTGCTTCATGAACAAACTGTGAAAAAATCAGATTGATTCGTTCTATATCGAATGAGATATGGTCGAAAAACCATAATATTACACCTTTATGGCCAGTACTGTACTTTGTCGATTCGTCATTCACCTTTTTGGAGCGCGGTCCATGAAGTAGTCAGTCGATTTCCTCGATATTTTGTTACATTCGTTTGTGGGGAGTCGCCTTTTTTGGCCTTTTTTGGTCTTGAGGAAACCATTCTGGTATCAGTTTCGTCCAATTTCCATCAATTTCTTGGAATAATATGACTGGCCCAACTTGGGAATTAACAAAAAGTTTATTGAAATGATAACAAAAAACATTTATTTTATTCTTGTTCTTGTTCCATGCGGTCACCTCGCATGCGGATGACAGCCTGAAGACGTCGCGGGTAAGCATCAACTGTGGCACAATCAGCTGACGATTTGTCCCATTCCTTGAGCAAAGTCTTCTTCAGAGCAGCCACACTTGAATGGGGTTGAGCATTGACCTTGCTCTGCAAAACCTCCCACTCGGAGTAGTCCAAGGGATTCAGGTCTGGCGAGGAAGCAGGCCATTCTTCCTTGCGAATGAATGCAGGAAAATGCGTTGCGCACCACTCCTGAGTGATCTTGGCGGTGTGAGCGGGTGCACCATCCTGCTGGAAAACCCAGTGTTGTCCATTGAAGTGTTTTTTTGGACCAAGGAAGAAGGCACTTCTCTAAAATTTCTGAAATATAAAGTTACTTGTTGATTTTGACTCCCTGATCAACGAAGACCAATGATGTTTTGCCATTTGAGCAGATGGCTCCGAAGACCATGACGCTGGCAGGGTGAGAGACTTGATTAATGGACCTTCCTTTGCCAGTTGCTTCTTGGGAACTATGGGCCAAAACACGGTGATTTTGGAAATTGAACTCGGCCTGTACTGTGAAAAGTTTTTCATCAGAAAAATGCTCATTCGTCTGCGTGCGGCGGAGAAGACCTTTTGCTTTCTCCAGACGTTTCTTCTTGTTGGCTTCAGCAAGAATCGAACACGATATGGAGTAAGGTGGAGCTGGTTTTCCACAATTTTTATCATCGATGTTCGTCCGATTTTCATATCAATTGACATCTTTCTCATGCTTCGATGCGGATTTCTGTAGATTCTCATCTTGACAGCCTTAATCACCTCCGGAGTTGCCACAGTAACTTTTTTCCTCGTCCAGGACGATCCTGTTGACTACGAAACTCCTTGAAACGAGAAATTGCATCATACACCGTTTGGGGGGGGGGGGGAATTCCGAGCTGTTTAGCAATCGTTGCTCCACTGATTCCGGATTTGAACATATGGTAAATGGTAGCACGGTGGGGAGAAGCACGTGCCATTTGGCTAAAACAAAACTTATGAAGCTGAAACTTGGGAAAATACAAGCCTGGGAGTTTCGCCGGCGTTTAGCCGTTCTCGCGGGCAGCCGAAAAAGCCGGCGAAAAACGGCTTGCAGCCGTCGCCGGCTTTTTTCGGCTGGCATTTTTTATTCATCGAAATGAGTAACATTTGAGCTTTTTGTAGCGCACAGTATAATTTTCTTAAATTAATTATTTTGTTTTCAACTATTCCTGAAAATTTCAGCCAATTATATTAACTTTGAAGGTAGTGGTGGCTGCTTCTCCATTCCGATCTGCAATTGTAGAGTGTGAGAAGAAAGAATTGACTTCTTCGGAGATTATTAAAAAGCTAGGAGCCGGCAAATCGGTGGTGAATCGTACTCTCGTTCGCTTCAGGGAGCTGGGAACGTTGAACAACAAACGTAGAAGTGATCGCCCGTCTGTGACAACTCCAGATATGGTCAAGGTCGTCAGAGAGAGAATTAGAAGAAATCCGGAAAGAGAAGAATTGTCAGAAACAAGCTGAAGATGATCCCGTATCGAATTCAAAAAAGAGCGTTCCTGACTGACCGAAACAAACAAGCGAAATTTGACAATAAAAATTAATTTTTAAAAAACATGATTTTCGAAGCAAAATATAAATAGAAAAAATTCCAATATTCGCTTCAATTTTCGAAAAGAAATCACAAACACAGTGTGTGCGCTTCCTTACAATTTTTAAATTGACGCGTTAAAACGCGCTATCCCCTAACGAGACCCAAACCCCGCCTCTAAACGACAAACCACGTACTCGCGATTCGATAATATATAATCTGAAATTTTTTAAAATGCAGATAACATTCGTTGGTCGTATCGGTGATGAGCCTGTAACCTCTTACCTGAGTATTAAAAATAATACAAAGTGGACGTATATGTTCAAAATTAAGTGCTCAAACAATAGTTTGTTCAAAATCAGACCTATTATCGGATTGATTGAACCGACGAGTGAAGCAGAGATTACGGTGTTTTCAAAATTTTATTATATTGTCTTATAGAAATTTTTCAGATTATATATGGTGGTATTCATGCTCAACCACTCTTTCAACAATTTATCACTGTCCACTCAATGACACCAGATCGGTATGAAAATTAATAATGGGACAAATATAATGAGAAAAGCAATGGAGAAAATCAACAGAGTTTTTGTTTTTCAAATTCTACAACACTACACTACAAAAATGTTAGCTTCAAAAAAATTTAGAAATGAAGGATAATTCACAAAGAAATAATTCAATTAAAGCTGCATACCTTTAGATTTCGCTGTCTAATATCGAAAGGTTTCATTGATTTTTTAGATCACATTGCCTTTTAATCGTGATAACGCGAGACGAAAAACTAATATTTCTACGAATTTACTGTACGAGGTACGTTATAATTAATTTCATTTCAGAATCTTGCGAAAGCATTCAAAAGGAAAGCCCATAGAAAAAGTAAGACTGACGAAAAACGCCACTAACGAAAAAATAAAACGATAAAATAGTAGACACTATTTGGGGAGAATGCAAAACGCGCCCTACCGAACTTGCAAAAAAAAGGCGATTTAAATTATGAAAATTTTTCATTTGGGTCGGAAATGAAACGTTTTAGTCACAGAAAGGCCAAATTTAAAAAGAAACTATGAAAATTCGAGTTAATATGGAAAGAATACGTATTATTATGCATTTTCAGAATTTTTCAAATGCATGAACAATCATGATACGAGAATTTTTCGCGGCTCGATTAGAACATAATTTAGATCCTCTTTTTCGGAAATAAAAATAGTGATTTTTCTTAGAGTCATTGGAAGATTGCTTTATTTTCCTTATAAAGTTTTTTGTGATTATCATTTGCACGAGGTTCAATTTCTCACTGCTTTATTATTGAATAAATTATTTTTAGAAAAACGTATTATAGTGGAGGACAGACTATCAACGCTTCCAATTCTATTTTGATCCCAAAAAGAAAAATTGGACGCTGTTGTATTTGTGCACAAGTATTATCGCCGTAAAAAAGTTCCGACATTTTTTCGAGTCGGGATTTGAATTCAGAGGCTCCGCCCATTCATCATCATTTGAGCGCATTTGCTATGCGCGATATATTTGTTGAATTTTTATTTTTTCTTCTTCTTTTTCTTCGCAAATTGATATATTTAAACATTCGAAAAAACGTGTAAAAAATTCACGATTAATACAATTTCGTTCTTTTAATCCAGTTTAATTCTGAAAATTCAGAAGAAAAAATAAAAATTCAAAAAATATATCGCGCGTAGCAAATGCGCTCTGATGATGAAATGGGCGGAGCCTCTAAATTCAATTCCCGATTTCCGCGGGCTCGAAAAAATGTCGGAACTTTTTTACGGCGATAATAGAGAACCTTCAATTAACTTTTGGATGTTTTCGTGTATTTTGAGTAACAAGCAATGCAAATGTTCCCCGAATTCTTATTTTACACTTTATCCAGACAATTACGAAATTGAAATTGATTCAGATGAAAATTCCGATTAATTTTGACTACTTTTAATTTTTTTTTCGGGTTTTGTTGTTATTTTTGAAATAAATTTTTATTTAGGCGCTATGGTAATTGAGGGGGGTCAATGGTTTTTAGTCATTTTTGGAGCTTTTTTCTTAGTTTTTTTTTTAAATGTTTGTTGCTATTGTTCAAATATTTGTAAGTTGTTTTTTTCACGCGTGGCGCGCTTCAACGATGAGCAATTTTTGCAATTTTTTAAGGATTTTTTTTTCGCTTATTAGTTAATCATAACTTATATCTAATAACATTTTCAGAAAAAAATCCAGAATAAAGCTTCAAAAATGACTAAAAACCATTAACTCCCACCAACTACCATAGCGCCTTTTTTAAAATTAAAATATGTTTTCTAGAAGAAAACTCATTGAAAAACAAAGAAAAACGATTGCATAAATTTAAAAATTCAAATCCCCGCTTTTTTTTTGCAAGTTCGGTAGGGCGCGTTTGCATTCTCCCAAATAGTGTCGGCTGTACTGTATATGGGTACCAACACAATCTCTATCTCTGCTTCAGACGAATTCTAGACGATGACGAAGACAAGACGAGACTGTCTTATTAAGCCCTCAAACTTCAAGACGGATTTTACAAATGGGATAGATGAAGTCCGAAATCTCATTCACTAAACTGTTCATATTCGTTTCACTGAACTTTCAGAAATCGTGAAAATTAAAAACCGTGAAATGTTCTACTTGTGGCAATGTGAATACGTGGTAATTTTCATCCGTCTAAAGAAGAGCAAAATATAATTTATTTCATAGTCTCATAATGCTCCGGCTCTATTTCGTTTCTTTAATTTTATATCGATTGGTGTGCGAAGGAGGATACGAAAATCCCGGTCAGACTAGTTAATATTAAAACACTGTGAACAATGAAATGCTGGAATTTCAGTTTTCCAGTTCAAAAATACCAATTTTGTAAACTTGAGGCGCACTAATTTATGGTCCGAAAAAAAATAGTAAAGTTCGGTGATTTTAAAGGAAGCCTTCCTTTGAAGCGCTCGTGGAACTTGCGGCGCGAATTCCACGTTGCCACGAAGAGCAGCTACTTCACTCACTAATTTCTTATAAAATCTTTTGTACTGAGAATATCGTAAAGTTTCGTTTCATCATGATATTTAAAATTTAAATTCAAATTCCTTATTCAAATGTAATTTATCCTTTTTTGACATGATCCAATTAAACTTAAAAAAAAGCAAAATCAGAATAGCAAAAAAAATTCCATAAAAGCGGAACCGAACCCACTTATTGGATTTTCAGATTGAATCGTGGTTTTCGTGCCACGGGTAACCCCCACGCGTGAAAAAAAAACTCACAAATATTTTAACAGTATCAACAAAAAATTGTAAAAAAAAAGTTAGAAAAAACCTCCAAAAATGACTAAAAACCATTGGACCCCCATAACTAAGATAGCGCCTCTTTGGTACTGAGAATATCTGAGCATGAAAATGAACATTTACTGTGTGAGCAGGAGCACCGTCCTGCTGGAACATCCAATAATATTGCCTGCGAATTGTTCTACGCTCCATTGGAGCACTTTTTTTTAAATCAGCAATGTATTTCCCTCTATTTCCACTATCAGAATAAATGTTTAGAGTTCGACAAATCAATTCGAGAGTTTGTGAAAACGAGGGGAGGTGATCCAAAAATTTTGCATACATTTGTCGACGGCGGGATTCCAAAGGGATTGAAGAAAGAAGACTTTAAGAATCCGCCATACTGCTCCAATATTTTAACACCGAGTGTCATCGACGAGAAATATTCAGAGTGCACGACATTAGCGGCGCCCAATGGGTAAGTGGAAAGAAAAACATGAATAAACGTCAGTTTACATCAGGTCAATTGTGTTTATAACTAATTGGTCTGGCTTCAATATTTTCGAATTCTCGGTTAACCTTGTCGAACTGAAAAATGTCGAACTGCAAATGACATATCGAAAGGATATAGTATATTTATATTTTACCGCATTTAGAAAATGCGACAGTGAGTTATTGCAGGTAAAACGTATGTGAGTTGTAAATTTCAGATTGTCTATTCAATATCACAAAAAATCCTGGATTAATAGGAATTCGCTTTTCGTACCTAATGAACAATGTGAATTTCACTACAATTCCTAAAAAATGTATGTTTTCAAACGGCTTCAATTTGATGAAGCTAGCATTCAGATATTGCTTTCACCACTTTCATCACAAAAAATTGCATTTCAGATCTTCCAGCAATAATTGTCCGTGGAAATCCCCGCCTGAAATTGAGAAAGTCCAACAATATGCGCAAGAATACTCACTTGGGGATATTGTGCAAGTCGAAAGTGTGTGATGTTCAATACAAGAAAGGTATCCCGAAGGTTCAGTTTCTCAAACAAACAAACCAGAACAACATTTCAGAGTGCTTTTTTCCTTTTCCCATCACATCTTCCAGAGTGTATAAATACTGTAGTCGTGTGTATGGAGATATGCACTTCACATCAACATTTCAAGAAAATCGACCAGCAGATATGAACTTTGTGATTGACGGTTGCTTTGTTTTCAATAGAACCGGAATTCAATATATTCGGCCAATATTGAAAGCGTTGGCAAATTGTTCTCGTCAGCACATTTTTGAGCATAATAAGTACATGTGCACTGATCAACTTAAGGAAATAGAAATGTATTGGGGGAAAGAAAAACTGAAAATTATATCAAAAGCGAAGCCAGCGATGTGTCATCGTAAGAAATAATTAAATTCTCTCTTTTTTTTCTAATTTGCGAATTTGCAGAAGGAGAATGTCGGGGAGGCTTTGTTTCAGAGGCAGCTGTAGATCGTTATTCCGGATGTGAGATTGTCCAAGGAAATATTTACATTTCGGAACACAGCGGTACAATTTTCCGCTTTCCAACGGCTGAACTTTAAATCGTTTTCTCAGGAAATCTTTCTGAACGTATCCAGGATTTGTCATATATACATGTCATCTATGGCCAGGTTCGACTTGCCAACAACCCGTCCATCACCAATTTGGCGCTTCCGTTTCTCGAAAAAATCGAGTCGGAGAAATGTGAGTTTCAAGCACCCCCCCCCACTGAAATATGTATCTCATTAGGCCCAGCGTTGTTCATATCGAACATGAAGAACTTAAAAACGATCTTGTTCCACTCGTTGGTTACTTTTAACTGCACTGGACCCGCACCAGCTGTAATAATCAAGAACAGTTCTGAAGTATACCTGCACCGTCATATGCTGAGACAAATGAGAAAAGTAAACGCTGTTCTCCTGGATTTTGACTCCAACACCGACGCCTATTTTAAAACCGAATTGAGTATGTTTTTTTTAAGAAAATTGAATTCTATTTCAAACATTAAATTATGATGGCGAACGTTTTCTTTGCAGTTACCTTCTATTTGATTGGCGGCAGTTTTGCCATTGTGATCTTTATGGAGATTGTGTGTTTGCTTCGAAAAAATCTCCTTCTGCCAAACTTTTTCTATCGTCTATTTCCGATGGGTGCTCATCGGCAGCTGAAACAGAAGCAGGTTAAGATTAAAAAAAACGAATGAATCCAAGATAAATTGAGAATTGTGTGAAAATATAAAGATTTTTCAAGTTTGTGTATGTGATTACTTACTTAAAGAATTAGTTACTTAGTTGATTCACCTTTTTGGAGCGCGGTCCATGAAGTAGTCAGTCGATTTCCTCGATATTTTGTTACATTCGTTTGTGGGGAGTCGCCCGACAGGCCTTTTTTGGTCTCGAGGAACCCATTCTGGTATCAGATTCGTCCATTTTCCATCAGTTCTTAGAATAATATGACCGGCCCATCCTAATTGTTTCTTTTTGATGCCTTTAAGTGGCTCCGCGACTTGGGACATTTTTCGGATGTCTCGTTGGCGGGCCATTCCTATTAATCTTCTTTCTAGCAATGCATGCGTCACGCGGATTCTTTCAGCGGGGCTCTGTGTGTGCGTCTACGTTTCAGATCCGTAAGAGAGCGCACGAAGAACTATGGAGTCGAAGAGTAGAGCTGGAATTCGGGGGCATGTGAGAGCGTCGGTGGTGTTTTTCATGTTGTTGAACGCTGCTCAGGCTGTCCTTCTTCTGTGGAGTTTTGATTCCAGCTCATTTCGTGAGTTGAGCAGCCTGACAAGGTACTTCTTCGATTGTTGGGATGGTGGTGTTATTTCTGATGATCGGCGGATGCTTGGTAGCATACGTGTTTCTCAACACTTTGGCTTTGTTGGTGGAAAGTTTGCGGCTACTTTCATTCGCTTAGAAAGAATTTTAGTCGTTTCTGTTTTCCCTTTTCTTTAGTAAAACAATTATTAGAAGAACGCCAAAAAGCAAATAGCATGAAAATGTAAAAAATTTTAAACAGAAACGATAGAAAAGAAAACAATTGATAGCAAAATTCAACCTAGAAGGATTGTAATAATTAAAAAAATTTAATTATGGAAAGAATTCAATAATTAGGAAAACAAAGCTGAGAGAACAAATTTTAATCACCTAAAAGAGGTCGATAAAATTTGGGAAAGTTGTAAATTGAAATTAGAGTTAGAAATGACATTATCGAATATTTTTAAAAACAATATTATGCATTATGAAGACTCATCTGAGAGCGCGTTCTCCCATTTCTCCAACTACCAACTTCGTTACATTGCACAACCCATTTCGAACGTCAGGGTTTCTAAGAAGCTCGCTCCTTCAATGCTCCAGCTTTGAGCTCCAATTTGTGGGGTGGAAGCCCCGATGAAGTCATTTGTGCCGAAATTCAAATGGAAAATTGGAATCATCATAATGATTGTTTTCATTGTCTCCGACCTTATCAGCACTGTAGTACATCTTCGATTCTCCTGGAATCATCTCCATTACTTTTGTATTCGTTGAATTTTCTGGAATGTTCTCTTTTTTGTCTGATTTTTTGTTTTGTTCTGGAATGTTCTCATTTTGAATGATTTATTGTTTGGTTCTAGAACGTTCTAGAAAATTCTCGAATTTTCTGGAATGATGTATGTCCATCGTCTATGTATTGGCTTTTTGAATGGCGGGTTCATGTGCCATAGGCGGTTTGATTCCTCAAAAGGTTTCTAGTAATTCGCCACTTTCGTTTCTTGGTTCCATTGCGTCCACTTTTTTCTTTTCTTGCTCCCAATCCAGCGTTGAAGTCGCCTGTATGTAATGAGCTTGTACCTGCTACGAGAGGTTAGGTAGGCGTCTTGTAGGCTGTCGTAGAAATCCTCTAGCTCTTCTGGATCGACCTTAGTGACAGGTGCGGACACCTGGAAAGATGGCACAGCTGAGTTTTCTTCCTACTTGTATAGTAAGGTAACCGATTCTATGGTTCCTTTAATTTTGGGAGGAGGGTGCTCTTAACGATAAAGCCGACCCTTCCTGACACGGAATTCCAATGAAGACTCCGGTCCCGTCTCGATTGTTTCCGGGAGCCCGATTATATCATATTTTATTTACTTTATTCTCCTTGTTTCTTCGAGCAGCTCTGCAATTCTACTGTGGAATTCTGCTGTATGACACGTATACCCATTAGCCAACTGATTCTGTGCCGGGGTGCCGATCTCCTCCGAATATGTAGAATAGATTCAGTAGTTGATTGTCTACGGAAGGTAGAGGCTGAGTAACTGTAGAAGCTAAATTTTTGTGATCTTTATGGAGATTGTGTGTTCGCTTCGAAAAAATCTCCTTCTGTCAAACGTTTTCTATCGTCTATTTCCGATGGTTGTTCACCAGCAGCGAATACAGCAGCAGGTTAAGATTTAAAAAAACGAATGAATCCAAAATACACTGAGAACTGTGTGAAAATGATTTTTTCAAGTTTGTGCGTATGATGTCGACTATTTTCGAACACTGTTTTCGTGGAGATATTATACAAAATTAAAATTATAAACATTCTTCGAGACAACTCGAATTGAAAAGAGTTCCGGCAAGTTGTCGTGAGCGAAATGTCTTCGTCATTGCTCAGTGTTAATTTAATTTTTTTTTCTGATTCTATTTTTATTTTCTAGTGATTCCTACGCATGTTTAACACCTGATAAACATACAGGTAGCGTTCAAAATGAGCCAAAATTTGCTCGCTGATCGCAATGCTCTGAGAGGTTTTTTTCTGAAAGAGTTTCTCCAAGATCGCAAATGCAGTGAAGTTTGTCGTAACTTGTGCGCCGTGTTAGACGAGAACTCTGTCTCCTACGCTACCATCAAGCTTTGGTTCAAATAGTTTGCCTGAGAGAACTACGATATATGACATCCTGTCGTCCACTTGTGGATATTGACGTGGATATCTCGGGAGCGCAGGAAGAAGAACCAAGAGCAACGTCACACGACCTGGCGGATATGATAGAAAGGATATCGAGAAGTGGCTGGATACCTTTTTCGCTTTTCAGTCTCCCGAGTTCTGGAATCGCTCAACTTTCATCGCATTGGCAAGAAGCTATAAATAATAATCGTGAATATATCACATATTGAGTATTGTTTTTTTATAAATTTTATTCCGAAAGAAATTCAAAAAAAATCTTTTCGTTCAAACTAGTAGCAGTTATTGGGGGGGGGAGGGGAATATATAAATATAAATATTTTTATTCATTGAAAAAGGACTAGATTTGCCTCTTATGTTTTCAAGGTTATAATACACGAAAAGATTAGATAATAATAAATGTTAAGTTACAGATATACATGAGGTAATGTTAGAGTTTCCCAGAAATTAATGTGAGGTGTGGTGAAAGATTTATGTAATTGAATGATGTTAGTTCTGAATGAGGACGATGATATTTTTGTGGGAAAAATTGAGAGTGGAAGAGAGTTCCAAGCTTTGATGATACGAGAAGTGAAAAATTATGAGTAAGGTTTGGAAAAGTTTACAAATGAGGGTTGAAAATAATGTGAGTGACGTCTGAGATGTTTTACATTTGATGGGGAAATTGGCAAGTTTAGGTTAGTAGAGATTTGGTGGCCGTTTATATATGGTAAAGTAAAAATATATTTCAGATGTTGCCCAGTTTTTCAAACAGATTTGCTTAGTTTTAGTATTACGGGAAGTTGATTTTCTAATTTATCCTTTCTCCTCCTGAATTCTTGATAAGAAAATCTATGTAGTTAGTTAAAATGAAGCAGGCACACATTTAAGAACTCGCCAAGTCGTCTATCAAAATCAATAACGGCGGAACAGCATGTGTTTTGATCGTGTAACATACCGGAATATAACTCGAATATAATTCGCTATCTCTTTGTAATCTATTCGCCAAAATCACAACTGCTCCGGTTCCACTCACATGCCTTTGATCTCTCCATCAAAACGTGTGCGACACTCCGGTTTTTCACTAATTCCTACTGATAAAAAAAACTCAATATTTAAACACTAATGTCGTTTCATGATTATTCTTATCAGAACAATCAAGACAGCTTGACTGATCTCTCTCACATTGTAATTGTGAGCTCTCAATTCTCACCAAAATGCTGAAACTCTTCACACTCTTCTGCCTAGCTTGCATCATCCATGGCTTTCACCTCCCGGCTGCCAGTGAGTTTCCTGTAATTTATTAAACTGTAAAAGTTGATTTTTTTAAACTGCATTGTTCAGCGCTGGTCAGTTACACCGATGACTTCGCTCGAAACAAGATGCTTCCTCTTGCCTCTGCTGCGTATGCATCTAATCCACAACAGTGCCTTGACTCTAGATTCACCAATGCTCAACTGAGACGTCAGATTTATGTGAAAAACTGTGCTCTGTTGAGCAATGATGTTTGCTCAGGATATACCGCTGTTCTCCACAACGACAAGGCGATCGTCATCAGCTTCCGAGGAACTCAGGGATTCTTGCAACTCCTTTCTGAAGCTAACAAGAGCATTTTTGAATCACAAATACCATGGATTGCCGGGGGAAAAGTTTCAGGGTACTTTGGAGATGCTTTTTCAAAAGTATGGGCAGCCGGAATGAAGGATGATTTTGCGACTCTTCTTTCACAAAACCCAGGATATGAAGTTTGGGTAATTATTTTTTTTTAGATATGTATTTATTATTTTTTACATATCTCATTCATTAGAACGTCAATCTGATTTTTCAGATTTTTCATCAAGCAATAATATATCAGCTAAGAACATTTGGATTTGTAAGAATAACGAATACTGGAGTAATTTGAAAAAATTCGAAAACAACAAAAACCCATATTTCTTCAATGAAACTTCGTGCTCTTAGAAATTGTTCTATTTGCGAGATTTCAATATTTTATGGGAAAATTATTTGTATCAATTACTGCCTGGCTCCTACGGGGCATGGAATCGATCATTGTGTCGATGGTTGATTGGGGAATCTTCTTCCACTCATCCTCGAGAAGTTTGAACTTCTTGTCGATGTTTGAAGCAGTTTTACCAGTCAATCTCTTTTCAAATTTCTCCCATAGGTGCTCAATGATGTTCTGGTCCGAGCTTTGACTCAGCCAATCCAAAAGGGTGACACGGCGGCGGTTGAAACAGTTGCGCACGTGCTGAGAACGATGCATGGGATTATTATCCTGCTGATACACAAAGACACGGCCTACGCTAGAAAGTGCCCAGGGTCTCATGGTGTTCTCCAAAATATCCTCATATCTGTAGCGGTCGAGATTACCGACGATGCGTTTGAGAGGACCCATTCCCGTGGCGGAGAAGCAACCCCAAGCAATGCAGGAACCGCCACCGTGCTTCATGGTTGGCAGTTGAAACTTGGGGACGTAGCGAATGCCGGTAGGACGACGAATCCATTTTACACTGTCACTTCCAAATAAGTTGTACTTGCTTTCGTCCGACCAGACAATATTGGCCCAGTCCAGGCGGGTCCAATGAAGATGACTTCTGAACCAGATGGTTTGGGGTTGCTTCTCCGCCACGGGAATGGGTTTTCTCAAGCACATCGTCGGTAATTTCGTCCGCTACGGATATGAGAACATTTTGGAGAACATCATGAGATCCTGGGCCTTTTCTAGCGTAAGCCGTACCCTTCTGTATCAGCAGGATAATGATCCCAAGCATCGTTCTCATCACGTGGGCAACTGGTTCAACCGCCGCCGTGTCACTCTTTTGGATTGGCTGATAAGCTTAGACACATCATTGAACGATGAGGAATTGGAGAGAATTGACGTAAAACTGCTTCAGACATCGACAAGAAGTTCAATCTCCAAAAGAAGATTCCAATCAACATGGCAGCAGTAATTTATACAATGATTTTCAACAAATATTAAATCTCGCAGATAGAAAATTTCTAAAGCACAATTTCATTGAAGAAATATGGTTTTTGTTGTTTTCGTTCTTTTTCATGTTACTATATGCATTTCTCACATTTTTTTTTTTTTTTTTATGCTGTGAAGCAGATTGATTTTTTTTCATAGATATGATCGATAATTTATTTTTTATGTATTTATTAAAATTAAAAGTTATGACACCTCTGATTGCATACAGGGAAGGTAATTAATGTGTCATTCATTTTCACTCCCCTATATGGTTTCTACTCGAAATATGTACACGCTTTCAGGTATCTGGACACTCTCTTGGAGGATCGATGGCTTCCCTTGCTGCTTCTTATGTCATCGGAACCGGACAGGTTGATGGGTCTCGCGTGAAACTTGTCACTTATGGAGAGCCGCGCACAGGAAACAAGGATTATGCTCATGCGCATGATGGCCAACTTGCCTTCTCCTATCGCGTTACGCACAACCGCGATGTGGTGCCACATGTTCCAAACGAGGATTTTATGGGATATTATCACAACAAATACGAGGTCTTCTACGGTGAGAATATGAAGAGTGGAGCAAAGTTCACGGTTTGTACCGAGGATGAAGACAACAAATGTGCAAATGGCCTCTGGATTACTACATCTGTCGATGATCATCTTCATTACTTCGAGCAGGATATTAGTGCTTGGGGAGAGAAAGGCTGCAACTAGGGCAAAAAAAATTGTTTTGATTAATTAAACTTTAATGTTTAAATAATAAAATTGAGGAGATCATCTGAACAAACCGTTATGTAACTCTTACTTGAATCAATGATCGCCAAAGATGTCTAACATCCAACTTCCTAATTTTGAGCGCATCGCCGTAAGATTTATTCATTTTCCAAAATCCCAAACTTTTCAAATATTGCACTGATAATTAAACAAGTCAGATGAAGAATAAAACCTGGTGCCTTCGGTAAACAAAATGAATATTCATAAGGAGTATTTGATTTCATAATGGTGTTTAATTGATTAACTTACTTAGTCGGTCCGTTCTTGCTGCCTAACCACAGGTCCTTTTTCATCTCTTTTTATCGATTCTTGACCCAACGTGTTCCATCTATTCTCGTTTCCGCACATCAAATGCATATGCCCATCCCATCCTAGTTTTCTTCTCTTTATGTATTGTAATGGGTCACTAATTTTTAATAGACTTCAGATATTTCTCGAAAAAGACCTTTTTGCGTTGCTTCGCGGACTTTTTCCGAACTATTGAGTTGAAGACGTTGGAGCGTATTTCCTTCCGGTTCTTTCATTGAACAAGTGATTATTGCAGGTTTTGCTGTTCGTTTATAGTATAATCAAAGAAAATTTTTCAAAGAAAATGAAAAACGGTATTCATAGTCGAGCGGAAGGATTTGACAGAAATGAGAAATGCTAGTAAGGAAGCTATCAGACGGTTTCTCATCAATTCACCGTGAGAATCCGCAGACAAATAATTGGAATGCTTTTCTTCGCTGGAGTGGAGCAGAAAACACTTTAAAAAAGACGATAATTAGAACATGACGCTTACAACACTTTAAGCAAAATCGGGAATGGATCTTTCAGTTTCCAATATGGGTGTCAAAAATTGCTTGACTGTTCACGGCACCTTGAAAATAGAAAGCGCATAACCTGTAAGGGACGCTCTTGACGATTTTTTTAGTAAAACAGTATCTCTGACTAACGGTTAATTCTCACCTACAGAAGGGATGGCTCCATGATAACAAAATTTCAGCTTCCTTCGCGGAAAATATAAAAAATATATAATTACTCAGCAACTTCTACCGGTGAAACAGCGATTCTTTCGCTGCCGTTTCCAAAAAAAAATAACTTCAATCTTTGCCACTGCTTCGACAAGGCAGTGGTCCCGAAAAGAAAAGCGCAACACGAAACAATTTGTCATTGTCGTAACAGCGTTTATCACCACTTTCTTCAAACCTCATTCGCCTGTACAAACCGCTGAGTAACTTGTTAAAGGAAAAATCTCGAATTATTGTTTTAAAAAATAAGAGAATAGGAATCAAACTGTTGACATATTTCAAACAGTTTTGTTAGAATAAATATACATTATTGGTCTTGTTTCCAAATTCGAATAGAATTGTCAGGCTCAAGGCCAGCCGAAGCGAAAAGATTGCAACGCGGGTGACAATCCACAGCCAGTACAGGCGTTGTGTGTCCTTCCAGAATCTGTTTTATTTCAGCTGTTTGCAGGTTCCATAAGTAGATTTTTCCATCTTCCGAGCCGCTTACAATAAGCTGAAAATAATCATCTGAGTAAAGAAGTTAAAATCTTTCAAAAGTGCAATATCTTCTGAATAAATTCCAGATTTTTACCTGTCCCAATGGAATAGACATATTGGCATATACGCAGTATTGGCTGTTCTCATGTCCTTGGTATGTTTTTATCTGATTGCCTTTCTTGAAGTCCCATAGCAAAATTTTACTGAAATATGAACATATGAAATCTATAAACTCAATTATGAAAAATAACCTGTCTAGGTGCGACGAGAATAAATACCTTCCATTTGGTGAAAAGAACAGACAAGAAACTGGTGCGTGATTTGTATCTGCGAAGATCCTCTGGCATTCCCCGTTAAAAGCATTCCAAATACGGATGAAACCATCGTGGGAAGAAGTTGCTAATACAGTTCCCTTATAATTGAAAACAATAGAGTTTATCTGATTTAAATGAGCAGGTATGCGCTTCGTACTCGTTCCCGTTTCAACATCCCAAAGACAAATCGTTCCATCGGATCCACCTGAGGCAATTATTGACGATTGAGGGTTGAAACAGCAACATAAAGCATGGCTTCCGTGACCAAATAGCGTTTTTATACAAGCCCCAGATTCCAAACTGTATAATTTTACAGTTTTGTCGTCAGAAGCGGAAGCGATATATTGGCTGTTAGAATTCCAAGAAAAGTCATTGATCCCAAGTGTATGGCCTGCCAGCTATAAATTGTGTTTTAAGAAATGCCATTGTATTTCAGCATACCGTTAATATACATTCTAAGCCTAGTACCCGCCAGATTTTTATCTGTTGGTCTGCAGATCCAGTTCCGAGGTATATTCCACATGGCGAAAATCTGACAACCGAAACTGACCTCGAATGACCAGATAGAGTCCGAAATATAGAGAAATTACCAGTAGTAGAATTTCCCGACTCTTTTACAGGTGTTTCAGATATTGATGCAGGACTTTGAGTTTCATTAATATGGCCTGAAGATTCACCGGCATCTTCAACGACAATATTGGGAGTGGGTATTTGATTGACCGTTAAATTTATAGGATCCATACCAGTATTTGTATCAGTTAGATGAGAATGAGCACGACGGGCTTCCGCTTCTGAAGATATGCGACCATCTTGAGTGGTATCGTTTAGTGGAATCTGAGCGATATTGGGCGAGGTTGTAGAGGAACCAGCAAACCCGGAAGACGTTTGGATGCCAGGAGTAGATTCTAATTGTTGGTTCATGGCGAATTGCTGTGGACCTCCCATTGGAAGTTCAGTTGCCGAGCTAGGATCACTTTCCGATGGTTCATTGGTAGCTGCTTTAATTGCGTTGTATAGCCTCCACACTATAACCTATTTATTCTGGGTTGTTAAGATACTTTTCAGCTACTTACTTTTTCGAAAACATCTTGTTGAATATTGGACAAACGCGGAGAATGACCAGGTTGATTCGTACCAGGTGCTGTTTGACGAGTTTTTTCAGGCGATGCTTGATTCGTCTTTTCTGGGTCCATACTGAAAAAAACCGTTGGAGAAGAACTATAACACTTTATATTTTGTTTGAGCAATTGTCCTTTCACAGCGTTGATGAAAAATCTTAATTTGAAATTGGGATTATTTCAAATAAATTGAGTTTTTTGCGAAATCTCTAAGGAAAGAAACACAGAAATGGGAGAATGGGACGAATAAGGTAACAAATGTGGGCGGTTGTCACTTAATGTTCGTTCCATTTTTCCCGTATTCAGACAAAAAAGATTAACCATATTAAGAAAAAATTGGAAACTAACTCTAGGCAGGCAGATTAAACTAGCATATTGCAAAATTAGGATCGCATTTCACTTAATTTCAATTAACTTGTTTATACTACTTTATAGCAATTATTAGTCGAATAAATTAAAGGTACACCCGCCGCGCGTTCCTTCACCGTTAGCTTCAACATCGCGCTGGGGCGTTTCGCAGAGCTTCAGCATTGCATTTTTGAAGTTAATATTGCACTTACAATAGAAGTGCGCATTAAAAGTAATAGAATAATAGAAGTGCGCATTCCCAACAATCGAAGACGTGGCAGGCTACTCAACTCACGAAATGAGTGGAACGGAACGTAAACTTTGCAAAAGAAGACGAGCAGCCTGGACAGCGTTCAACAACATCAAAAACGCAACCGACGCTTACACCTGTCCCGAATTCGAGCTCAAATTTTCGAAACCTTCGTTCTTCCAGAGCTCACATACGGGTCTGAAACGTGGACCCTCACACAGAGCCACGCTGAAAGAATCTGGGTGAAGATCACTAGAAAGAGGATTAATTGGAATGACCTTCATAGAACAACGCCAAAGAGACATCCAAAAAATGTCCCAAGTCACGGACCTACTTAAATGAATCAAAAAGAAAAGATTAAGATGGGCCGGTCATATTTTCTAAAAATTGACGGATGGACGAGGATGTATGGTGGACGGATGGATGGACAAGAATGGATTCCTCGAGACCCAAAACGACCTACCGGACGACCCACATTGGATGGTCCGAGTCACTACGAAAGAATGCATCAATACATCGGGGAAATCGGCTGACTACTTCATGCACCACCATCGCTCAGGACCACAAGGCATGGTACTGTGATCCGCTCCCTCAGTATTACACTTATAATAGAAGTGCGCATTAAAATGAAATTCGTTTTGTAGACGGCAAAATGCAAAAATGCAAAAAATTATCGGCAATTGTCATAGCGGCAAAAGAGTTTGGAAAAACAAGGCAGGAACATTGTTTTCGCCGCCATAAATCGTTTCAGGTCCATCGTTTTGGTCAAATATCAGCGAAAAGGAAAGTACCGGGAAGAAGTTATAAAGAAATGACTTGTGGCTCGCGGCGAAACAACGGTGCAATTTGGTTCCTTTAGATGTCTTCGCCGTTTTGCCTGTAAATATCGCTGAATGAATTTAAGCGCTACGCTGAAGGTACATAGTCTAAAAATGCCGTAAAGTAGACATTTTTGGAATTTAAACAAACATTTCGTGAGAAGATATTGTACTGTGAAACGCAAGGGCGCCTTTAAATTTTGAGCATTCTTTCGTACCGTATAAAATACTCTCTATCCACAGCTCGGCGAAATTTTATCAATAATTGAAGTTCTTTTTTCAATACATTTTCTGTGTTTTTCTTAAGATTTAGCCAATTTTCTCCCCGTTTCTAAACTTTCAAAAACAAATAATTCTCTGTTTTGTTAATTTAAATGTTATTTGAGCTACTCTTTGTCGAGTTTTTCAAATTTCGTGCCATCATTGTCGAGGATAAGCGGGGATGGGGATAGGCGGGGATAAGCGGGGACAAAGTGAAACGCAAACGTGAAGAACATTTGCTGCCACTTCGAACACCTTAGTTACTTCGATCGCTGCAAGAACATAAATATCACCAGTGAAAATTTCACGCCAGCGACGAATAAAGCGGCCACTCAAATTGTTCGTTGAGTGGCCGCTTTATTCCTCATTAGTACTCCGATGGCCTTGAACACGCTTCTTTTAATCACTGATGGAGTCCTACAATTTGTGGTAAGTAGTTAGAAAATATCGCTTACTATATGCATCACATGCGTTCCTATGGCAGTCGGCATCTAGCCTGAACCAGAAAGTCACTTTCCCGTGCAAAACAAGAATAGAGAATCTAAAGTTAGCAGAACTCGGAAATGAAAATGGTGCATGTTTGGTGTAAGCCAGCTTCAATAGAGAACGCGAATATCCGCAACAATATTTCCTGGAATCAGTGCATCCTCATTTGCTATGTTTCGCGAGTTGTATTGTGAGCACACCTTCCATCTCTAACGCGAGAACCGCAATGTTGTATTTTTCAGATGGCATGGCAAGCGGACGAAACTTGCTACCTATGCAATTATTATTTCGTCAGTTCAGTATGGAAGACAGAAGCCAAAAATGGGTCCATAGTGGCGTGGAAAGTGGATGCTCCAGTGGATAAATGTCCGGTTGGAACCAATGCTCCAGCATTCAACAACCGGAGTGCGACGGTGTTCATGGAAAATATCAATGTTTCCTTACATTTCGTATTTCAGGGAACTCTTTTTCTGCCCGAAGATTCGTCACATTTCCCCCTGTATGTATACTATAATGTTTACTCAGAAATTGTGACCTGGAAAGTCTCTTATAAAAGTGAGAGAAATGAAAATCTCCGGTCTCCTTAATCATTATTTTATGTGCAGCAAACTCCAGCTGCAACACCCATTTTTCACACATTATATATCATCAAGATGGGACTGCATTGTGTGTAGTAGTAAGACGCTTAAAATATATGAATTTGATGAGAGAGCTTTTAAACAGACGTTTTATGCCAAGGGTAACAAAAGTTAGACATACAACACTTCTGTTCGAAAATGTGATAATAGTACGGCGTACCTGGCAGGATTCTTTTATGCAGAAGATTTTTCCTGGTTGATAAGTGTGCATTTTTAACATACTGTTTCTACGCATTATTCGATCGCAACAGGCACATGTTTCCTACGCGCGAATTGATGGTATCAGAACACTTAATTTTAGAGCTACTCCTAGCACCTCTTCGTGCATGTCGCCAATTGTATGATGAAGCATAAATAATAGAAAAGTGCTTAGGGTTTTACATTCACTGGCCCTCCGGTGCCCAATTTCAGTAACTATAATTGGGTTACAAATGCTTCTGCAATGGCAACTCCGGGAGACATGACAACTGCCTAGTATTGGTTTTCAAAGAAAACAACACGCCTCAAGTAAATGTTCAAAGAAGTTTTCTCTGAAAACCTACAAAAAAAACGCAACTTTTAGCTGTTCTCTTGATTCGGCGAGTCTTGTGAAATCGAAGATGTTTTTCTGCTCATATGAAGCTTGGAAGCAGGATTACTTACAGTTGAGCCGACGGTTGCTTAATTAGAAACGCGTATCATTACGTTTAAAATGAGGTTTTTTTATTATTATCAAACGCTTGGGATCATGTTACTAAATGCCTTTCACGAATGGACTCTTATGTAACAGGCGAGTAGATGGTCGCGATGTCTTACAGACTCTGATAATTGTGCTTTTTTTTCTGTATTTATTTCCGCGATTTTGTTTCAGAAATTCTCATTCCTTTAATCTACTTATTATTAAGCGAATAGTTCTGTCTATCCGTGACTCTGTCCAAGACGTTTCATTGAATAACTCGAAAGATCATGGGTCTTTTACTTTGATATTCGGGATGGAGTCATGACCACCCGAGCGCTTCACATTCATTTATTTAGGAGGTCGCAGGGTACTAGGGATACTGTAGAACCCTACACTCTAAATCTACAAAACTGTCTTAAAATCGGTAAAAAACCAAAATTTTGCTGATATATCAGTTGACGTGTCCGTATATCACATGTAAAAAATCAGCTTGATATCATTAAAACTACAATTTTTATGCACATTGTTTTCCAACGTTTTTGGAACATCACTATCTACTTATTATTAAGCGAATAGTTCTGTCTCTCTGTGACTCTGTCCAAGACGTTTCTTTGAATAACTCAAAAAAAAAAGGTGGGTCTTTTACTTTGATTTTCGGGATGGAGTCATGACCACCCGAGCGCTTCACATTCACATATTTAGGAAGTCGCAGGGTAGTTGGGATACGGGACGGGATGTAAATTTATTTTGGTTTTTGGCGTTCTGCTAATAAATTGTTTTACTAATAAGAGAAAAACAGAACGACTACAAATATTTCTAAACGAAAGCCAGTGGAAGCCAGTGGAAGTCGCGGCGTAGCCGCGAACTTTCCGCTGGTCTTCAATCTTTTAGATAATAATATTTTGAGAAGTGATAATTAAAACGGAACAATCGTTTTGGAGCATTCCATCTTTTTTCAGAATTACGAATCCCAATGAATCTTCCATTTTCTGCTGACTTTCATGTGGTATTTTCTTTGGGCTCTTCCATTCAACTTGGAACTCGGAACACCATTGCGCAAGAATGCGAATTTTTAAGTAATTGCTCAAACGTTAAATAAGTTTTTGGAAGAAAAGGAAAAGCACCGACCGGGTAGATATGCGCCACAGTCTTAAATTTCAGCGATTTTCGTTGCATCGTGTTTGAAAAACTGAGAGGCATTGGAAAAATATTATAGAAGATACTGGCTCTCACATAATGTAAGGGTCATATGCTCAGCGTTTGGGCAGCTATTCCCAAATGGTGCACAAACTGCCCGCAAATTTGGCATGTTACCTATATTCGTGAACTCCATCATTTCATTTTCATTGCACGCCAAATTAAAAAATCTTCATGGTGCATTGAATGTCGTTGATTCCGATGCTACGCTATTCAGCTTATTCGTTTCTAAAATCCGACTATAATATTATTTCTTCTGCTTCCCTTTTCAGGTATAACTGTGGAATCATGGCGTTGGAGCTTCAAGATCCTCAGGTTACAGCCACTGGCGTCAATTGTGAAAGTTGACATAAAGTGTCCACTCCTATCCATTGTAATCAAATTGAAACATCGGCCGCCAATACAACTATTCTTTATATAGCTTTGATTAATAAGCGATGTAACTATATAACGCTGCGTTCATAAACTAAAAAACTGCAAAAAGTCAACTCTGTTTTTTCTTTGTTGCTTATTCGAAGACATGTAAATGGTCCGCAACTGTTGCTTAAAATTTATGCAAATAAATTATTCCAAAAGACGGCATAACGGTCGTCGAAAGTCAAATGTTCTGAAACCAAAACTGTTCCTTTTTTTCCAGCATGTATTAGGTTATATTTTTAAGCTGAAAGCCTAGCAGACTCTTGAAACCACCTTAAAAGTCTTGTGGAGAGTTCATGCTTGTAAAGTAAAGCCCGCACCCAGATATTAAAAACCGTCATTTGAAGAATAAATGCGAAAAAGAGCTGAAATATGTGTAGGTTGAATCTGGTAAGTGTTTTGATTCAAAAACTGGTAATTCATCACGTTGTATGTATCTGCATACAATGATTAAAAAAAGCTTTACGTACAGCTGTATTCGGGCTTCGAACATAAAAACTCTGTCAAAAACTAAAGCAAGGGGGAGCAGATATGATGTTAGAAGTTACCGAAAGAGAGAAACAGTTGAACAAGATCTTCCGACTAATTCAAAGTGATTTGTAACATGGACGAGAAGCCTGAATAGTGTAGAATCCTCTGAGAAGGTCCGTGACTCCCCCCGATCGTTGTTTCAAATTTCAAAGACAGATTTCATTTAATGATAAATTTTAGAAAAGTTTTCCTGCAGTCGAACGAAACCGATTCGAATAAATTCGAGCATTCTGTATTCACAAGTGGCCGTTCTCCCCTTTTCATGTTTTCCAGTAAACAATTAATGTAGAATTAATGTCACTTTTTTCGGAGTTTTAGTATATAAACAACACATAAGAAAACCAATAGGAGAACAAAAATTGTGCTTAATGCTTTTTTTATCTAATTGTAAGATATAATATTCAACAAAGAGTTCGTCTGTGGTTTCTCAAGAACTTTTTTTTCGCTTTCTTCGCTGATCAGCTACAAATCACCAATTGATGCAGGACTTTCTTAGAAATTTTATTGAGAACACCAAAAATTTTGATAAAATTAAATTTCTTAATTGATAACACAAATATTTTCTTTTTTCTCATTTATATCGGTGCCGAGTGGTACGGAAACGAGCAGGGAGCAGAAAATACTGAGAAAATTACTTTACAGAACTCTACAAATAACAAATAAAAATTCAGTAAACAGGTTGTAATTCTTGGTACGCTTAATTAGTCTTGTTTTTTTTTAAATTAATCTTAAAATGTTCTTTACGTATTTTTTATTGAAACTTTTAAAGAATAAATTGATACATGAAGTAATATCATTTTCATAAATTTTTTATTCAGAATTGTGGAAAAAAATCTTATTAGAAACTGCAAATCCTGATAATATACTTTTATTTTTTTTTTTAGAATAACAAGACATAATTAGTTTGCTGTAATCCGCGCCCACAGAAGCGAAAAACGGACCGACTATGTAGCTAAGTATGTAAGTAAGCTTAAGCTACCTTTATGTAAATTTGAATAATCGGCATTATGTTAAGAATATTGCTTGAGAATGTTACATGTTTTGACTTATAGGGCATTTATCGAGAAGTGCGCCAGCAACATTGAACAACACGCCAACATCAAGAAACGCGTCAGAGTTCTCGGCGCTAAGTCAAATTGGAAGCTCCCGACATCCCGGTGTATCGAAATCACTGTAGTAATCGTCCAATCCGCCGTTTTTTAAGCTAATGATGAAAAACCAAAATTTCGTTTTTAACTCATCCTAAACGTGATTTCAGATTAATTTTAAAATGTCTGATAGTGATGATATCTTCGAAGATTTTGTTGCTGATAGCCCAGATGTCAATTTCACCAATGCTGTACGTAGGGTATGATCCTACTTGTGATTCGAGCCGTCTACTAGACTGCTCATAACTTTCTTCAAAATTGAAATTATTGTTTGTAAAGGGGTGCAAATGTTAAATGTCTATTAGTCTATTCTATTAGTACATATTTGCAACGAACTAAGACTCTAATATAGTAAGCCGACAGCATCGGCCTACAATCTGTAAATCTAACATAAAGGCTTCTAGTTCAGTGTGTAATTCAAAGTATTTCGTTAAATATATCCCCAAACGTTTTCAGTCTTTATTGCGCAATAATTTTCAATTTGAAGAAAGAAATAAGACCGCCTCTTTCGGCCAGATTTATTGGTATTCAAAATAAATTCATTTTGGTTTTTGTCAGGGTTCTTCAACGGATAATGGCGACGATCCGTGTTCGCAGAGGCCTGATGCTGCTCACGACACAATGGTTGAAAGGCGAGTTCTCATTGTCAGGGAAATTGCATAAATAGAAAACTGTAGATTTTGAAAACCAGAAAGTTTACTTTTCTGAAAGAAATCTGATAACATTCTATTTCGAAGTATTTCGTTTCTGTTTATTGATAGTACGGCTATTATTGAGAATATGAATTTTTTAGCACGCTCAAGGCCCGTTAATTTGGGCTTGAGCATTTTCAGATGTCGGAGCTGCCTAAAATTTTTGGCTTTGAACTTTCTAATGCTGTCTACTCAGACGTAGTAAATAGTAATATAAAGCTTACACGCGTGCTTTTTTAGAACTACTTTCGAGATAATATCGCACTAATTTTGGCATAATCAATGATCTCTCGATTCCACCGTAACCTATCATCTTGATTGTGCTACGTGTGCAAGGTGGCATGCTCCACCTTGTTGGTATGTGTTACCTTTTATTGTTTCGACGAACAAATGGTAGCGGGGCCCGTCTTATCACGCATCTGTTTTCAAATCCACCTATTATTTTCGGAACAGTGAGCGCAAATTGCAGCGCAACCCATTACTCCTAAACCTGTGAAGCTACAGCGAGAATAACGCAATAATTATTTTCTAAATAGCTTCCTCCCACTGAAGTGCCCTTCGTTTCATTGTTATTGAGTTATTGGTATCTCTATTAGAACCATTTCCGAATATATAAAAAGGCGAATTTTTGGTAAAACATTATGTTTTGACTTTAATTCCTTCTACTTTTGGTTCTTGGTTTTGTGGATAAAACTCATTTCGTGAAAATGCATAAAATTAGGCTCTTCACCTATTCTTACGTATTGTGAAACTACGTAATTTTGAGATTAAGTATTTAATGCATGCTCCTCGAATATTTTAATCTATTATGCTTTTGTTTGGTAAGAATGGCAGATAAAATATTGCTGTATAGTTTCTATTTACCATTCCTTTTCCAGTCTGGTTAAAGACGATGAAGCAGTGCATAACGGGTCTGACGACATAATCAAAATTCTCGTCGCCACTGATATTCACTGCGGGTATGGTGAAAACAAGCCAACCATGTAAGAGATTTCTTTATTTTCTTTTTAATGTTTAAATTTTTAGTCACTTGGATGCTGTTAAAACTTTTGAAGAAGTACTTCAGATTGCGACCGATCAAAAAGTAGATATGGTTTTACTGGGTGGAGATTTGTTCCATGAAAACAATCCATCGAGAGACGTTCAGCATAGAGTAACCCAGCTCCTTCGTCAATACTGTTTGAACGGAAATTCCATTGCTTTGGAATTTCTGTCTGATGCTTCTGTCAATTTCAATCAAAGTGTCTTCGACCACGTTAACTACTATGATCAAAATATCAACATCGGTCTTCCGATTTTTACCATTCATGGAAATCATGACGATTTGTCCGGCAAAGGTCTCACAGCTCTTGATCTTCTACATGAAGCAGGACTTTTGAATTTGTTCGGAAAGCATACCAGCATACAAGATTTCGTTGTTTCCCCTATCCTGCTTCGTAAAGGAGAAACTCGTTTGGCTCTATATGGGCTCGGCAGTCAGCGGGATGATCGCCTTGTCCGAGCCTTCAAAGACGAAAATATCACTTTTTTGCGCCCTTCTGCTGGTGCAGAAGATTGGTTCAATATGTTTGTACTTCATCAAAATCGTCCACGTCGAGCAATGCACAGATCAACTGGAAATTATCTGCCGGAAAACCTGATCCCACAATTCTTTGACCTACTCATCTGGGGACATGAACACGAATGTAAACCTGATCCGCAATATATCGCTTCTTCTGAAGCTGTCGGAGATGGGTTCTACATCCTCCAACCCGGATCTACAGTCGCCACTTCACTTACTCCGGAAGAAGCTTTACAGAAAAATGTGTTTTTAATTAAGGTAAAAATATCCCTTGTGAATTAAATGTAACGTGTTTACTTCAAATTTTTACTTTCAGATTAAAGGAAGAAAGTTTGCTTCGAAAGCTATTCCATTACAAACTGTCCGTCCTATGATCTGTGATGAACTACTTCTAGATAAAATTCCTGTAGGATGTAGACCAGCTTTAAAAAATGAACGACCGAAAAACAGAGATGGGCGATACATTGATGAGATGGCCATTGAAGAAAAATTGAACGAAATGATTGCCAGAGCAAAAACCAAACGATTGCCACGTCAGCCAGAATTGCCGTTAATTCGCTTGAAAGTTATCTACGACGGAGATTGGCTAAACATAACTCCAGCAAATGCTAAGAGAATTGGCCTTCGCTTCGAAAGTTTAGTTGCCAATGCGGTTGACATGGTAACAATTAAGAAAAATACAGCTAACCACGAGAGGACAAAAAAACGTAACACCATTGGAGGCGAAGAATTTCAAGAGGAACTGGGCCAAGTTTCTGCCGCTAACTTGCAATCTATTGTAATTAATTCTGAATGAAATACAACATTTTAATTTTCAATTTTAGATCAATGACTATTTCACTAAACAACCATTAGATGAGCAAATGACGGTTCTCAAACCATTTGGAATCGGGAAAGCTTTAGATCAGTATTCAGAGATCGAGGAAGGTGGCACAGCAGCATCGGCGAACCGAAATTTTGACCTATGTCTTTTGGTAAAGCGTTTTTCCAGGATATAGCTCATCAACGTTTTTTTTTAGAATCAAATAAACGTCGTTCGAAATACTCTGAAAAAGATGCCTTTGCCACCGATAGACAGTGAAGCTGACTTCGAAAAGTTCCATGATCTTATTGTCAAAGATTTGTTTGACTTGAAAAAGGCCGATTGCGAGGTCCCCAATACTAATTCAATCTTAAAACCGTAAACTACGTTTTTTAGAGGTCTAGAAATCGATCGACTGCTTCAGATATTGAAGAGGATGATGATGAAGAACAGCAGTTTTATATCCCTTCACCATCAGATTCTAGATCAGTTATTAATAATGATGATGATGTTGAAGAAATGTATTCCAGTGATGACGCGGCTACTGGTATTTCTAGGTACTCAAAATCAGTTGCAAAACGTGGAAGAGGAAGAACCTCCAGAGGAACATCGTTACACGGAAGTAATCGTGGAAAACTTTCAATCTATCATACAAGTAAACAATCAGATACTGAAGATGTTATCTTAATTAATGATTCTCCACCTCTACCGCCACGAGCATCCAGAGGAAAAACACGTGGAAGACGAGTACCTGAAAAAAAACGGGACCTCGGATTTTTTTAAATAATTCAATGCTTATTCTTGTTCACCGGTTATTTGCCAAATTTTTTACGTTCGTTGTGTTTTCTTCTGAATATGTTGCTAGTAATAGGCGAGTATTGTGAGAGAAAATTGATGCTTACCCCAATGCCCCCGATTGCAAATAATACGATATAAAATACCTATGCTATGTGAGTTGAGAAGGCACCACATGGTAGCTGCCAAATAGCGTTACACGCTTGAAACGTTATAAATGTCTTCAAACAAGTTCAATTTTCATCAGAATTGGACAAAAGTTTATTGAAACGATAAAAAAAAACAAGTGTTAACAATAGTTTTCAAATCGCCCTCCTTTGGCCTTCACCACCGCTCTCAATCTCTTCGGGTAAGCGTCCACCACGGCACGCAGGTAGTTGGCATCCATTTCGTCTCAGGCTTTCACAAGTAAGACCTTCAGAGCGCTCAAACTAGCTTTTTGGTGGAAACCTTCTGGGTCAAATATCTCCAAACGGCGTAGTCCATAGGATTCAGGTCGGGTGACGACGCTGGCCATTCTGACGAGGAGATGAACTCAGGAAAATAGTTCTTGCACCACTGCTGAGTGGCCTTGGCGCGATGAGCCGGTGCGCCGTCTTGTTGGAAGCACCAGGATCGGTTTCCGAAATGCGATTTAGACCACGGAAGAACTGCAGCCTCTAAAATGTTTTCTCTGTAGTAGGTTTGGTTCACCTTGGCTCCCAAATCAACAAAAATCAGCGGGGTTTTGCCATCGGAGCAAATTCCACCAAAAAGCATGACTGAAGACGGATGAGATGTCTTATTGAGAATTTTTCCGTTCTTACAGGCAGTTTGAAAGTCTTTTGCAATAACCCGATGGTTTTGGCCATTCTTATTAGCTTCGACGGTGAAAAATGTCTCGTCTGTGCCTGAGCGCGTGCCTTGAAGAAGCTTTCGTGCTTTTTGCATTCGGAGAGCTTTGATTTACTCGGTAAGGAATGCGCTATTTTGCATACGATACGGAGTCATCTTCAGCTTCTCTTTGACAATGATTCCCATAGAATATCGGCACTTTTTGAAGTCTTTAGCAAGCTTCCTCATGCATCGCTCCGGATTTCTTCGGATTCTTTCCCGAACGCTTTTGGCGTCGTCAAAGTGACAGGGCGACCCGAATCTTGGATGGTCATTGGGTGTACGAAGACGGTGGAAGCGAGTAACAGTCCGATGAACTAGCATTCGGTTGATGTTCAACCGCTTAGCGATCTCCCAATTTGACACACCCTGCTGCATCAGTGGAATAATAGAACCACGACGGGGTGAAGCAGCCGTAATTACCTTGAAAATGGAAGTTGCTACCAGAAATTTGAAAAACATAGTAATAAATATGTTATAATCAATAAAAAATAAAATTGATACGGTACCGACTTGTGTTCATGCGCCAGAATCCACTAAAAGTTGCGTAACACTATTTGGCAGCCACCCTGTAATTCATCTATCATTAACAAGAAAGTATATCTTATTTAAAGAGGTCGTTCGCAGTTTCCTGAATATCAATCATTTTTACTTCTAATCAATTCTTCATACACATAAATTTCCCGGATAAATTGTTGTCAATTACTTTCGTATACATAATTATAATTGTTAAGAATAGGTCAGCTCCAATCCTGGTCGCGCGAAACTGATATTAATTTATTTTCCGCTGCTCGCTCGTATTCACAATCGGTTGTTTCTCAATAAAAAAATTTGCAACATGTCGTTTCGCTACTGGAGGATTTTATTTCAAAAACGACATTGCTAAACGGCGGGTTACAAAACGATAAGACTGGTTGCTAAACGCCATTATCCGAATTTTCCCTTTTCAAACCAGAAAGGTTTTAAACGCCAGTTAGCCTAGTTCCCGGTTACAGAAATTCAGTCACAAATATCCTGCAAGTTTGTAACATTGCCAGGTCAGAAGTCGGCACATTTAAAAATGTGGTCACTTCTTGTTTCAGAAATGGTATAATTCAAAGTATCTATAGTATACAGGATATCAGATATCCACTGAAAATGAGCTCTGTTGGGCAACATTTTACAAATTCCAGAATCCTGAAGAGACTAAGTGAAGTTATCTGTCTTCTGAAATTTCAGCTTTCTTGTGTTTTTCAGGGAAATTTGAAGCTTTATACTTAAATTATCCGCTTATTAATTCGTTGCTTCAATTCAAATCGTCCATCCCATAGAACGTAAGAATTATATAAAGTATCGCCGGGAACCACGAGAACACGGTGTTGAGATGGCACGACAGATTGCAACTGACTATTCAGAAGCAGCAAGTTTTCTTCCGTCGTTTTTTTAGCCAATTGTTTAGTAACGGGTGAAATAACAATACGGCGTTTAATAAAAGGCTGATTGCCATGATTTGAAATAAGAACTTTTCTCTGGTAATTGAGCCGATCCTGAAATTCATCAAGTCTTTTATCAGCTCCTCGTGTCGGCTGCGCTACCCATATTTATGCTTGGTCGAACATTCCGAGTTTAAAAACTTGATCCGAATTATATCCCCCAACTTCTTCAGAAAAGCCGGTGACAATCTAAGGGAAAGTGTTACCCGATAAAGAGTATCTCGGAAAATTAAAAGTCATGATATCAACGGGGAATGACGTTTCAGCTAGTTTTGACTGCAGGTCCGCTATGGAACATAAGCACTATTTCGGTCTAGTAAATACGTGGTGCACTTTTCAAAAAAAGATCGGTTTATCGATGTTAGTATAAAGTAGCGCACTAGAAAATGTTTGACTGGCGATATAATTCGTTTTCTGAAATATTTGGTATCAGTGGGAAAATTCGAAAATGTGTTAGAGACGGTGCCGCGAATCTTTGAAGTGCTTCAAGCAAAATCAGTGACGTCCATTACGACTTCCACGGCCACAAGATGAACATGGCAGTAAAATGTGGAGCGCCTGTCTTCTCCAGATTGATCGTAAATTATGAGGAGCTCAAGAAAGCATGCAAAAAATAAGAATCACGTCAAAATCCTGAAGAGAATAAGTGAAATCTAACAGTCTTGACGCCACCACGCCTATGCTGGAAAAGGGCATGTATGTAATTCTTTTTCGTATTTAGTCGGAGTTATTGCTATTTTTAAAGTCAGTGGAGCAGTCTTTTAAAATTCTTAAGCGGGCGATTTCGGTAAAAGCCACTGGGTTTGTTACAGTTATTACAATATTACAGTCTGTCGCTGACGTAGTTCAGTTGGTCAAGGTTTGTTATTTAGAATCTCGAAAATTTACCAAGAAAAATAAGCTTTTTGCATTTTTGCATGTAAGTGACATCACGTGATCTTCCATTATTAATGTCTGCAAAATAATCATGGCTAGTTTAGAGTCAGAAAAGAAAAATGTATGACAACTGTTCTCTTCGCTTCAAGTTAACACACCTGCCGAAGCAATAAAAACTAGAAAGGTAATTCCGGGCCGGTTTTGCCAGACTATTGTGGAGAGATCGGTTGCTGAAGCTTATGCTGTAAAAAATCAAAAAAAAAAAGAACTCGTCACCGAACAGACAGAAACCTAAAACTTCCAACCATGCTTTGTTTCTAAATTTTTCAAAAACAGAAAAGGATTTAATTCTCCAGAAATCTTCATTAACTAAACCGACGAAGCTGACACTGTACGAGAATGTGATTTCAGTCGGTGTGAGTCTCATATATAGCATTAAAACATTTTTATCTGTCTTAGTCGTCTGATTCCATTGTGAAATCTACTGGAATCGAACAAGTAGCCCGCTTGCGCTTCATACACTTTTTTTGCTTCAAAAACAGCACCTTTGTTCACACTTCCGTAGAAACAGAAAGGTTCTTTTCCACTGCTCGGACGATTCTCAGTGGCAATCGTAATAAGCCTTTCAGGCGAAAATTGTTCAATCCCATTGTTTTAAAAAAGAAACAAACATCCGGCTAATGCGCTATGGAATGTTTGTTAATGTATATTTATTGATTTTTGGTATTATCTGTGATGCTATCGAGAATAATTCAACTTTCTTATTGTTCCTAGCTTATGAAATGATGAAACAATAAAATCGGAAATTCTGCACTCTTTTTCAGAGTAATCCGAAATTCATTTTCCGACTTTTAAAGCATTTTCAAAATTTACTGTACACACAACATCGGCCCATTGGCATGAATTTGTCGAACATCCTTGGTTTACTCCACTACTTAGTTGCATAAATTGAATCTGCCGCGGTTCCGATCGTTGATCAGCTTCCGGGCTCATCTTGGTTGACGTCATAGATCGTCTAGTCACTTGCTGTCGTGAGTATGAAAAAGGCTGGCATTGTATTCTTAAAAACGGCAAAGTACGCAAATTCCGCTTTTTAAAAATGCGCATGCTGATAAAAAGAGAATGAAAAAAGAAACAATAATCGTAAAATTATAAACCACATCGAGCTGTTTTCCATAATCAATTTTGAATCGATGCAAATATGGGGTCTGTATGCAAATTATGTAACAGGGCATGATAAAAAATCATCACCGTTATGATCACAATTGCTGTAGCACGATACACTGTTTCTATTCTAATACCGAATTCGTCATTTCCTTCTACGCCACCGTAAAATTGTTTTTCTGTTGTCAAGCGTTAATTTCAAGGAAATCCCTATGTAGAAACTTAACTATATATTGCTATCCCTTTATTTAATTTAGAAATCTCAAAATATTGATTTCGCAACGATTCGTTGAACTCATGAACGGAATCTACCCGGATCTTTTTATAAAGTGTAACTATTTCTTTCCACATTCTTTCTCAGTTTTAGCCAGGTGCTCGTCAGCCAGCAACAGAGCTTGTTGCTAGCTACGCATAAGTTTGCGTCTAAAATGTTCGAATCAAAGTGTATGTACAGATGTGGATGTATTGCGTCACATTACAGTATTCATGATAAGATGTTCTATTACTTCGGCCACTTCAAATCGGATAGCAGTAATATTTTAACTCGGAGACAACAACTTCGACTAGAGACGACTCGAGGCTGTGTCATAAATCAAAAGAGGCGAAGGACGGCGAAACAAAACTTTTTTAAATCTAGAGTGATGTTATTTGCAGTATCTTCCCCGGAAATTCTAGGAAGTTTTCTAATATCATCTTCATACACTTCCGGCTCAATTCGTGAACTTCGAAGATGACTCTCGGTAACATAATTTACAGTAGAGCTCATTGAATGTGATGTGATTGTATAATGTGAAATACGCAACGTTTACGCATAGCAAGATTACATTGAATGAACTCATTTCTGTGCTCCGGAACTACAGAAGTTTGTAGTCTGTACGCGCCCTATAAAAAAAGTGAGTGCTTAAACCATGAAATGTTTCTATCGTTCCATGATATCGTCCAAGAAAGTAGTTCTCAGCATTCCTGTTCTCTCCTCTCTCCCGCATGCTTGTCTTCTTCACGTTTGTATCACTTCCTGGTGTTTTCCAACGACGCGGAAGCATCTAGCGCTACCTGTTTACTAACTTTGTTTTGATGAATCAGCTGTTTCAAAATTTGAAAGGTAAACATTCCAAATACCACAAATGTTTCATTTAAAAATAAACAGTGGTAAATGTTCCCTTTAAATTCCTAAATTTCTTCAACTAAGTTCTCCCCCCGCCTGCGCTCAGGCCTCTTCTTGATGTAAGATCGTAGTTTAAATAATGGACTTTCACCAGCCATTCTAGGCAAGTAACCGGATGCCCTGAAGTTCGCCCTGGAGAGTCTATTATTGTCATGTACCTCTGTTGAAAATAGAGAATGCACGTGACAAATTGCGCGTTGTATAGCAGCAGCCTCCACCTATCACAATATGGTTCTTCGCCGTTTCCTGCTATCACTAAATGGCCGCACTATCTGCATATCGTGACAAACACCCCCACCCTATTTTCGGGCCAGAATAACAGTTTGCATCGTTTCGTCGTTTTTCGAAGAAGACGCGAAAGGAATGTGATATGGAGAATAGGTGACAGATTAGAAAATGCAATTCAAGCAAGTAAAGGGGCATTGTGGCCATTTTGTTAGTAAATAGAACAGGCATTCTACTGATTCAAACTGAAACGAATCGAGTTTTGAAGTGGCTTTACTTGGCTTCAGGCTAATTGGTCCAGAGTCCGAACAACGGCTCTTCGATGTGAAACTGTAAGGGTAATCCTATGTCCACCTGCTTACTTACTTATTTGATCACTTAGTCGATCCGTCAGTCGCTTGTGTGAGCGCGGGTCACATGCCTTGCGATCTTGAGCGATGGTGGTCCATGAAGATCCGGCCACATGTCCACTTGCGGGGAACAAATTAGATAACAGTGTTTCATTTCCCAATGCAATCCGCTGTGTCAATCAGGTGTTTATCAATTTTATATTAGATATGTAGAGAAATATTACTGTATGTCCAAAAACATTGTCAGCTAACTCTCAAAAAGGAAATAATCAAAGAGGGAAAAGTCAATTTTGAAAGCTCATTATAAATAGTAAAAGTCAAAAAAAAAAAGAATTAAAAAAAGTTATTTTTATCATTATTCCCGGTTGTGGAATAAAAAAGACGAAGTCGGCCGCATTGGAAATCGCTCAGAAAACAGTTGAAAATGAATAATTACATTTTCGAAAGCACTTGCGGTGATCCTTATTTTTAGCGGTTTTCCTGGCGAAGTGACTGACTCATCGTCTTTCAGGCCCAAGCTGAAAGCCGCTCGGATAGAGGTTATAGTCAAGAAGCAAGTTGATTTTGTTTAAAAAAAATTTGCATATTCTTTTTGCAAATTATTCATTGAATGCTTACTTGTAGAATAAGCTTTCACTTGCATAGTTTGCTCAGGCCTCAGCGAAATTCCACAAGTCTGTCGTAAAACTTGTGGTAAACTTGTGCTAGACTTACGGGGGAATCTGGTCTAGACCTGTATTGTTTTTCTGAGTTAGTTTCAGAAAAGCTATTATTTTCAAATTCCAGAAAATCTGGTCGATATGCTGAATTGATGGAGGAAAGAGTAATCGACAATTTTCCACATAATTTAGAGAAATATTTCGGATGCCATGAAAATATGAAAATGTGTTCTTATTTTGGTAAATATAAAAAAAACGACAATTTCTTCACTCCATCAATTCGAATTACCCTAAAACCTGTATTAGACATCCAATTGAGTTGTTTTCTAAGGTATCATGGCACATGTTACAATGTTATGTTGTGTTGTATGGAGCCACTTAAATCGAAAATGTCTATTATTTCCTATCAATTCATTTTATTTGTGCTCATCAAATATGTAGAAGAATTCTGAGAAATTCATATTTCTTCCTAATTCAACGTTGTATCAAAATAGTTGGAACGCACTTTCGAAGTCTGTACATGGTGTACACAGCTCTCTCTCTCTTTCTCAGTTTACGTTAAAATTAAAAGTGCAATCTAATTTTAGTATTTTTTTTGATAATTGACAGAAAATAATTGTTTTGTAAATTAATAAAATATGCTAAACGATTAGAAGAATGAAACAAATAGAAAAAATAAATAAACTTGAAGAATTAGTGATTTTCACTGGAAATTCTTAAGGGAAGGAAATACGAAAGTAGGGAGATAATAGGAATATCTTTAGAAAATTTAAATTTGAGAAAATTCAACCAAATCGAAATTTATTTTAAGGATAGCTCAAAACTATATTTTCATTTGATCCCTGGTTCACATGATCCCATTTATCAGTGGCACTATTTGTTGTTAGTTTTTCCGCGGGAACAAACTTAAATGTTGCTAAAGAAATATTTTCGAAAGGGAAAAACATTTAAAACAACTTTCTCATCGACTTTCTCTTATTCCCGAATGCGTCTTCGCTTGAGCAATAAATTGGCAAATCTATAGGTGCAATTAGCAATTCTTGAGAATCAACTCCTGCCATGTGATGACATCAGGCTCCAGCTGTTGGAATGCTTTCAAAAAACTTTAAAAACGATCAGAATATTTTGTATTAAGATCTCTATGACACAGTACTTCCTGCTCAAACTACGGGAATAACTCCTCTGGATGATTACTGTAAATAATAATTGTTCCGAGTTCAAAGTTTAATTTTTCGGGCGGAGATCTTCGTTTTCCATCCGCTCTCTCTCTCTCTCTGAATGTGTTTGTGTGTGCGACCATAGGCTTCCTTGATGCCAGCATGTTTTCACTTCGAGCTACCATTTATTTTCAGTACTTCCCGTTCTAGTTTATACTCCATTTCTCCGATAGCTCTTTTTTTAGAGAAATATAAATGCTTAAATGCTAATGGGGTTATTCATGAAAAGCACGAAAACATTTTAATGCAAAAAATGCAATTGTGTTTTTCATGAATAACCCCATAACTCTACTGTACAAGACGGTGCCAAAATAAACAATCGAGAAGGCCGTGGCGCGCAAGCTGGTCATTTTCAGCAGTTTGTCTGTGTCTCAAACAGCTAAAACAAAAAAGCGATAGATGATTTTGACAAGGAAACTCAAAGACGCGGTTAAACAATTGCTAGATCAAGGTGACCATGATTGCCGTCTACGAGTTCTTGATATTCCGGCCTCGCTCTTTTCATTCTTTTTCATTTTTAAACTGAACTAGTAGTAGATCTAACTTTGCCTGCATTTTATTTTCATTACATACCTTCATAATTTTCAAGTCTGGTGTTTGAGGTAAATTTTTGTCAGTTTTGTTGTCAAAAAATAAATTAAATAATTCCGTTTTGTATACCTTAATTATTTTTTCTAATTTTTTCGAAAAACATAAATTCAAGTACGAAAGCTTTAAAATAATATTGTATCTGCTCGCGGTTAAAAAAAATTATTTTAACCCATTTTCAATAAACTATTATGGAAGAATTTAGTAAAGGAAATAAGGTTTCCTTTCAAAAGGGTATGTTTAAAGCGCATTAAATTTTAAAATTAGAATAGTGAAATCTTGCATTTCTTATCATTAATAATTCGTTATATCTTAATTCAGAAAAAAGATATAAAGTGGCATGTATGCCACGCCTAAGAACTAGAAAGTAAAATGCCAGTACACCTGGTGACTTATCCTTACTAATGCGTTCAAAGGGCAAAAAATACAAATGTTAAGTCAAAAGAAGAATATTCGATTTAGTGTTTTTTTATCCATTTCTACGAGTACCGTGGAATCCAAAGCATTTTATCGAAAGAAATATTCCATTACAATTTACAGCCTGATGGTACAGTTCTCGAAGAAATGACGTAAGCGCAAATTCTACTTTGAACGCATTTTTTTCAATTTTGCGTTTTTTGTCGCATTGAACGCAGCATGAAAATATGAACACGTGTGGGGCCAGATGACTAAAAATTCTTTTTTTCACACACAATGGGTGTGAAGAAGCAAGAATGTTTAAAATTTTTCTTTTAGAGTCGTTTAGAAAATATCATTCGTGGATCTTCCCACTTTTTTCCATCAATTTATCAATCTTATTTCAAGACAATTTCACAGTTATCATTGAAACTCAATTTCTCAGAAATAACAAATACTTTTCTTTCGCGGCATCCTTCTAACATTAACGTTCATGAAGTTATGCACCGGCCCGGATTGCAAATCTGCGGCCCCGCAACTATAAGCTATAAAACTTAAATTTTACAGGTGCAGCGAAAACGATGCGGCGAAGACAGCGTGGCCTACAAATATATAAAAGATCTCGTAAGGTGCACAGCCAAATTGACAGAAAACACCGCGACGCATTATTGCGGTTACAATCATTTTACCATTCAATCCTGGCGTTTTTTGAACTCTGAACTCTTGATTTCTCACATATTTTCTTATTTTCTCAGAAGTGAGAATATTTGTAGCTTAATTTAACTTTTTAACAGCTGTTACACTCGTAACTAACGCAGAAAAATTAAAAAATATATATTAATTAAGTTACATTTAGGCTAATTATGCTCTGGTTTCTCCTAATCTTACTTATATAGTAAAAGAATACCCGCAGCGTCTTCTTTAATTATGTACAATCTAATTTGATTTTGCGCATATTGTTATTTTGCTTAATTAGACACTTAATTTCTCATTAGATTAATTTCAAGTGTCCTCATTGTGAAGAATGAATTCTCTGTTATAACTAATTGTCCACGTATATGGGTATAGGGTTTCTATAGGTAAACATTGTAAGAAACATGATTAGTACAAAATTAAAAATTTGTTATTTTAGCAATTAGGGGAAAAACAATAGCCGAGTAAGGAAAAGCTAATTACTTTCTATTGTACCTAAAACAAATTCGAAAGCTACGTGAATGACGTGGGCGCTCCCCCTTGTAGCAGGGTATTGTTGCGAGCGTCAAGTAAGTTCTTCAAAAAAAATTATTGAGCCGATTATCTGCCCCTCCCCCTCCCTTTTTTTCGAAAACCAGTCTCTGACCTGTGTGGAAAAATAACTGCCTGGTTCAGCATTAATTATGCTCCATTACTTGTTATTGTTCTACTAGCTCTATGTCAAATTTCCTCATGAAAAGGAATTCTGACCATTTCTTTGTATCTTGCTACACTTTGTAATCCTTTCGAACTGTTTTTTTCCATCTTCCTAAACAGCTGCGACAGTTGAGAGGAATCGAGCAATACTTGTTTTTCTCTCCGTTCACCTTCTCAACTTCCATTCTGCCTTCTTGGTCCTGTCTCGTCCCGTCAATTTTCCTTTTTTCGTGTTCCGTTGTTCTTCTTGTAAGCAACATTCAAAAGTTGTATTCTCAGAACATTCAATTTACGAATTTTAAATGTATTTTGATTTCTCAGCAACTATTACCTTAACGAGTATTCTCTTTCTGGCTTTCAGCCGATTTCCTCGAAAGTTTACTCAACTTTTCGCGGAAAAACAATAACCGAAGCAAGGAAAAGCTAATTATTTTCTACTCTACCTAAACAAATTCGAAAACAATTTGACTGACGTGGACTGAAAAGCGACCGCCGACTTGTAACGGGGCATTGTTGCGAGCGCGATGTAAGCATGCATTTGAAAAAACGGGGTTAGGGGTAGTGTAATCTGTCACCGGCAATCACATAATGTTCTATTATCTGTGAAATCCTTAAAATATAGAAGAATTTGACTAATCCCTTGATAATGGCTTAAATTGCAGCTGAAACTTCGGAGAATTTGGATCTAATAAAATACTCATATTTAAAGAAAAACCGACCTATTTAAAAGGAACACTTCAAACTTACTGCATTTTATATGGATATGAAACACCTTTGCTATTTTCTTTTTGTGCTCTATTTAGAGGCGAAAAAGAAAAATAATCTGGTCGAGAGTGCCTTTTTTGAGGGTTTTCTGAGTTCCCTCGATTACTGTTAATGCCCAGAAAAACTTTTAGAAAATTGGAAGAACAAATTTTGTCAATTCGGGCCCCAGAGTGCATCCTCGAGATCCTCAAATAACCTCGAGATTTCTCGATTTCCTGAGGTCGTGCCGCAACCGACCGCTTCGTATGTAGTGTTCCGACATGTTTAGATCTGAAACTGCTGATTGCGAAGATAATAAAATTTTCAATATACGATATTTTTGTAAGTACGTACTCCGTCCACATAAACGCGTGCCCTTATAGAATTCTTATCACCACATCCCCCCCCTCCTTTTCTCTACCTCTTTTCACTCTTTCTTTCATTAATAGAATTTTTGAAGTTCATTACGTAATGTTATTTTTCAGAAGAAGATTTTAATATTTCTTCATTTGCTGACGACTTTTGAGCAAAATCTTGTCAGCTATTGGACTAATGTAAGTTGCATATAAGCTTTCGAATGAGGCCCTATCTAGGTCTGAGCAATAGTAAAATTATTCTTCTGAGGCAAAATTCAGCGGCCCATGCCGTGTTCTATAGCAAGTCTGCGTAGCCTTCGAAAACAAGTTTCAAACAAATACCGGAAATATATTTTCGTGCCATAATAACCATTTTTCTTAATGATTAAATTTTGCATAGAGTTTGCTCTCCCACAGTTGCTTTTGCACTATCTTTGAAACCATTTATTAAAATCAAGTGGGCTAAGACCAATATTTTAAAAATGAGAGTAATACTATATCATCTGAAATCACTGAAAACCGAGAATATTAGTGTAATTTATTTGTTGATCAATTTTGAGCGGTCACGTTATTAAATAGTATGCAACTACTGTCACATGACCTAACCTACAATGAATCACTGATGAAGAGATAGGCGGTCCGTGTCTAAAAGGCTATAGGAGGTGCGCTCCACCCGATTCGATAGAGGGTAAGTGGGATTCGAAATGGTCGACGGCTATATGCCATTCATTTAAACTCCTTTCCTACTTAAAATTCGATTTGTTTAATTAAGAAAAACCTCTAGTTTATTTATATTCAAAAAAATCGTTCTCGAAGCATAAAGATATGTGAAACGTGACCGTTTAGGTGAGGCCACGTCAAGTTGTTCTTTCCTCGCTTTACCGAGACACATGTTTGACTTCGAGCAGGAGCATTTCTTATGCGTTCTACTTCCTAGTATCCAGTTCAACTCAAAAAATGTGGTTCTGGAAAGGAAGTTAGAAAATAAGTTATAATAGTAGTTTGAATTTGACTTGTATATATTTATTTGTTAGCATTGAATACAAAAAATGTACTCTTTTACAGGGTTATTCACGAAAACGCCAAAAAGGACGCGGTTTTAAAAATCGCCCGAGCGGCTTGAAATATTGGGAAAATATTCGAATGCCTAAACGAAAATTTTAGCTTAATTTAAATGTCAAATAATAAGCCTTCTTATTTTTACTTCGCACTTGAAATTGAACTTTCTTGACTTGATAATTTTTTCCAACATTTCGCCCTCGCGGGAAGATCCTTCGAAATTATCTTACAGTTCCCACTTTTTGTTTGTTTTCATGAATAATCCAATTAAAGTTTATTAAACATGTCAATCTATTATAATGCACATTCTGTTCTTTCTATTAGGTTGAGCGAAAAGTCTTCGTAATTTTTTGAATTTTTTTCGGAATTTATTCAAAGAAAAGGAGATCAATGCGTGATATATTCACAATTAGTATTTATGACTTCATGACAACGCGATAGAGATTGAACGATTCCATTGGCGTAGAAATCTGGAGACTGGGAGGCGAAAAACGTCGTCCAACCACTTCTCAGCATCCTTTCTATCATGGAACTTCTGCCCGCCAAGGTGATTCTGCAGTGAACGAAAAAGATGATAATCAGTTGGGGGCGAAGTCTAGTGAATATGATGGGTGACACAAGATCTAGACTCTGAGCGCCTGGAGCTTCTGGCGGCGATACAAAGCTGTATCCGGTCTTGCGTTGTCATGTAGCATCAGCAAGTTGTTCGGTTTTTGGGCGATGTAATCGATGAGCCTGAATCATTTTTACCATTTGAGTGCAGTAAAAATGGGTGACATATAACACCCATTTTTCGTCACCAGAGATAATATTCATAAACCAATCGGCCGTTCTGCTCATAGTGAGCAGAGAAAGTGCCAGGTCACAGCCAATTTTTGTTGTGAATGCGTCAAAAAATGAGGAGCGAGTTGACCAAACATTGGAACTCTTCCATTTTTATGAAGATGATCAATGATAGTTCTTTGAGAATGCTTGAGAGTAGTCGAAAGTTCGCGTGACGTTGCTCTGGGTTCTTCCAGCGCTCGATATATCCGCGTCAATATCCTCACGTGGGCGACCGGATCTCGATTTTTCTTCAAGATCGTAGTTCTATTCGGTAAATGTTTCCAACCAGAAATTGATAGTAGTGTAGGAGACAGAGTTTTCGCCTAACACGGCACACAAGTTACGATAAGTTTTGGTGCATTTGCGATCTTGGAGAAACTCTTTCAGAAAAACCCCTGTGAGAGCATTGTGATCAGTAAGCAAATTCTTTCTCATTTTGAACGCTACTTGTAAGTTTGTCAGGTGTGTTAAGCATGCATAATAAGGGCTAAGAAATAAAAAAATAAAATACCATTGCGCAATGACGAAACAAAACAAATTAGGTAGACTTTTCGCTCAATAGATAGTCACTTGTTGAAGGCACTTCTTGTCTTTTGTTTTGTTTAAATAATTTAATTTTTTAAAGTTACCTTTTGTTTTTCTTTAATGTTCATTTTTCTGTAAATAATTTTTAAAGAAAATTATAAATTTTTGCAAAAGAAATTTGTTTAAAAAAATGTGATGCAAGATTTTAAAAAATATTTAGAAAGAAAGTGCGGACACACTAGAAAAATAGTGGAGATTTACCATGGATTAATTTCTATGTAGTTTTTTTTTTCAATTTTCAGTTGTACTTCGTGGATTTGTTCTGCATTCTGTGAGATAAGCTTTCAAAACGGTCCCTCGTTTCTTCTGGCTGTGAAAAATGAAATCGAAAAGAAAACTTCATTAAGTCATTAAATACGCCTTGTGCATTATATCAGCCTTTTTGAATGATGTACAAAAGAATACCCTTTTACGACTAGTACAGGGTAGAAAATGTGTTGAGACGATTCGGTGGTTCCAAATTAGTTTAAAAGAGCAGTTCAATGAGAGGAGTTTTAATAATCAATAATCATCTCTACATCACGGTGATAATTTAATCGGCTTCGAACTTTATGAACAGAATCGTTTTAAGGGAAAACTAAATATTATCGGATCGCGCTGCGTATGTGATTTCTTTTCGAAAATTGAAGCGAAATTTGACAATAAAAGTTGATTTAAAAAAACATGATTTTCGAAGCAAAATATAAATAGAAAAAATTCCTATATTCGCTTCAATTTTCGAAAAGAAATCACAAACGCAGTGTGTGCGCTTCCTTACAATTTTTAAATTGGCGCGTTAAAACGCGCTATCCCCGAACGAGAAACCCCGCCTCTATACGACAAACCACGTACTCGCGGTCCGATAATATATGTATTATTCTTTTCTGTAATTATTAGTGGCACAACTGAATTTCGAGACGGTTGATTTCCCAGAATTCGTGTCACGGTCCTCTAGCTTTTGATTTTATTTTTGGAATTGATTTTGTAACAGTAGAGCCAACATCATTTATATCATTTCCTCATTTACATTTTACTTATTGCGATACTGATGATTGCCACCAGTCCCTGTAACCTACAGCTCCCGGTGAAATGTTTAATGCTTTTCAGATATCGTGACGTGTACACCAGATATCTACTTTACTATCTTGAAGGAGGTGAGCCATTTAATCGTTTGCTTAATGGCGTCGAATTCGGAAGTTATGCGTAAGATGTTGGGATGTGTTGTGTGTGCAAACTGCAAGCGCAAAGCTTGACTACAGTTTTGTAAAAAATATCACGACTACAATTTTTAATTTGTTCATTTTTTAACCGTGCCTAATTATTTCAAAATTTACACAAATTCATTTTTACATAGCTGAATGGAAGTAATTCCATTTTCAGGAGAGTGGAATAATGAATACTATTTAAATAATATTCAAATATCGAAATATTTATGTTTATTTACGACAAAATTTTGCGTACTTTGAAACAGTAAAACTACGCGGACGCCGCTTCACATACTTTATTTCGATATCGCAAGCTTTTAAGATTCTGTTGATCTACGATGTCCTCAGGTTTATATGTATACTCTTTGATCAATGATGAGCGGGATGCTGACACCTCGCACTCATTCTCAATCGAATCTCCTATCCGTATTCCTCTTCTCTTTTCACTTGTAGCTTTGTAATCGTTTCGTTCCGCTCATTAATCTTCATCATGTTCTTGTCACCAACTCTCCACGTGCCACCTCTGATTAAGGTGGAAAAGTTGGTGACTCGTTTATGTCTCCGCAAGCAATGAGTCAACAGTCCAGTTCTCGTGCGTGACATGTACTGATAAAAGAAAATAAACACGGATGGTTGTTTGAAAAAGTAGGTAAAGCTGCGAAACTGCGAAAGCCGCGAATTCTGTTGATTATGAAAATCATCTAAATGGTGATATCTATTTTATAAAAGTTCTTTGGGGACGACTGTTGAATAAATTTCAACGTTTTGATTTCGGTCTATCGTCTCGACCCTTTGGGAAATGTGATGGTGTTGTCTGCTTTAAACATGTACTGTTTTCAAAATCAAAGACTTCCTTCGTTTTGTCGAAAAAATTCCCACCAATTGTTGCTAACATTCATATTGTAGCCTGGCGCCCAACTGTCGTCACGATTCCGCTAGTTCATGTGGTATTGTGTATCCCGCGTCAATTGAAACAAGAGCCATAGCTTTCGAGCTCCCAATTTAGACCGCGGAAAAATAGCAGCGTGGTGAATTGTTTGCGCTTCGCTCCGCGTACAAATTTTCAAAAAAAGACTGGAGCACCCATCAGTTCAGTTCCTCAGTTGGTTTTTTCTGTTTCTTTTTGACTCCCACACGATCACGAGCTAGATTCGCGGACGTCATTGCTTCCGACGACTGCGCACACACAAACGAAAATACAGCATAGAATCCCTTGTTTGCATTGCTGTTAAAATTCGCAATGCAACATTTTTGCAACTGTTCTCTCTTTTTATCACTCATTCTCTAGTATTTTACTCGCCGGGTGCACCCATTCGACTCGGTTAACCCTTTTTCATTTCTCTTATCGTTTTTTCTTTTTGTCGTTCCGTTGTTTTACTTTCCTGTGTGTGAGCGTAGCACTATCCTCTGTCGTGGCTTCCGTCATCGCCGCGTATGAAAAACGTGACTGGTCTGCAAAACGCATTTTTCTAATACTTCGTTTAACTGATTATTTCTGAACAAAAAACATTTCGTAAAAAGCAATACACCATGCACAATACGAAAAGGGAAATAAAAACATCAAATTGTTGAAAACGAATTTGAGGGAACAGTTGGCAATAAGCGCATAGTAGATGCGCACTTTCGACTTTCTTTCTCATTAAAAACATCTGTCATTGATCGATCGTATTTTTCTTTAAAAATATTTATCTTTATTTTTAGATAATAATATAAGCAAGATACACTGGGAATAACGGATAGAGCAGAAAATCTTTTTAAATTTCAATTTTCAAGTTAAACGAAACAAATATCGAGGTGAAACGTCCGCTTCGTTTCTTCTCCGCTTACCTTTTCCTCCAATTACTCAGTCGTAATGTTTTCATTACTCAGCTTTACTTGTTAATATGGATGTGTTTGCATTCAATTGTATAAATTAAATTCTAATTCTAAAGTTAAAAAATTTTTAAAAACTGAATCGAAAAAAATCTAATTTTTGCGTGACTTTAGTCTTGTATTTTCATTAGGCTCGATTGATGCAGCATTTGGGATTCTGGCTAAAGTGGCGCAATCCTGACGAAACCTCTGAGTTATCCGAAAAAACGTTCACATACTTTATGTCTTAATAACATGGTGACATGACATGACATGTTTGACATGGTGGCTTTGAAAGTCTTTTCTTGAATTTCGCAGTTTCGCCTATTTAACTGCTCAATTTCTGTGATTATTTTCAGTTTTTTTATGTCTAAATAGATTATTTTTTAAGTATTTTTCAGATAACCATTATTTAAATTACCCGTTTAAACTGTTCATGCTTGCACACAGACCAACCCGAAGGGTATTTCGAAAAATTCAAACAGCATGTGGCCCATTTATATAAAGCTGAGGAGCCGCGTGGCGTTGTATTTCGCGCCTTGACGACAATGAATGGTACATGGTGCCTGGCACGCAGCCATGAAACCACCCGCCATTGAGTCATCTGCTTAATGAATGGGTGGGAATAGAAAAAAGGAGTGAATAAAGAACTGGTCCCCGAGAAACTAAATAGTGAAACGAGAAACCTCATGAGTCATGAAAAACTAAAACGCCATTTCTGTGTTTTCTTTTGAAATGCTTTTCAATGAATTACGAATCCGTGCTGCCACTAGGTGAGATAAATACGTCAAACCGCTTACTCTATTAATGACCGAGAGTCATTTAGTGTGGTTAACAATATTTCACCAAAATATGAGAAAATTGTTCCAATGAATTTTGATTTTATAGTACAATTATATATGTGTACATATTTGAAATATGAAATCTAAATTATATATTATGTTGCTCCCTAGTATGATCAACTTTTTTAATGCGTTGCTACTTTTTCGAACCCGTCAAAATTTTCACATAGTCAGCAAAAGAGTGTAAGTAGATTGTTTGTGTCAGTCAGCCAGTGTTCCATGTGACACTCGGGCGCCTTTGGTGTTGATGATGAAACTGTTGGCACTGCTGCAACCCGACGACGACGTTGACCACGAAGACCAGGAAGTACTCATTAAATGTTCTTCATTTCACGTTTACATTTTACTTTCACTTCAGTGTTTAAAACATATATGTGGTCAGTATAAGCTGGCTACTTGGGTACTAGATTACTGTAGCTACCTTCTTTCAGCGTCATCGGATCGTGCAAAGTTTCGTCACACTTTCGGTTTTCACTCCTTTCACTTTTCTAATTCAAACACTGATAAATTTCGCAAGGAGACTCGACCGATTGTAGGAAGAAAGGGCCACGTGATCTATTGCAAATAGTGAGCAAACATTCTTGAAGAATTTTCGCTTGCGCAAAATAATTTTCGAAGAAAGCAATCAATTTTCTCCTCGAGAATTCACTATTCCTGTTTTTTAAAATGTTATGCAAATTACATTATTAAAATTCTGTAAAGGTTACGCTTAATTTTATCTTGTAACCTTACGCCTAGGACAGCGGTTTATCCTGGAATCTGGAAGGAAGCTCGACATGACACGCCCACGTAAATTACACCAAGATCATGAAACGTGACTGCAGTTTTTTTTACATTGAAGACGAAGGTTGAACGCAAAAGTGTCTATATTATATCGATTTTATAAAGCAGGAAACTGAAAGAAAATTATTTTAATTGGTCAAATTTATAAAGGTGATTGTTTAGTTGAAAATCTTCAAAATCTGACACTACCCAAAACCCTACATTTTAAACAGCAAGGTTGTTTGCTAAATCATTTTGATCTTATTTCAAGTTAAGGCTTTTGGTTTGTATGATACCGTGGAAAGTAAGGCCCACACTTCAAATATCAAGCTATATGAATTCCCCGACCATGAATATGGAATTGTTTTTCCCTTAAAGTCTGATGAAAACTACTGCATCATGAAAATGGCCGCTCATCTGAAAAGGTCGTGAGACCCTTTTCTCGCTTCTACTGTCTATTTAAACCTTTTTAGTAATGTCAGGCGCTGTTTAGAGCAGCTGGATATCCCTTGTCTGAGTGAACGAGGCCAGAAAGAGGCAGCATATGACCAAAAAACACGTCATTTTGATGCTGGTTTGTTTATTTATTAGTCGCTTTCAAAAGAGTGCCTAGTTTCGAAAGGACACTCTTTAGGACGGCCCACTCATTCACGGAGCAATGTGATCGATATAATCCGTTTTATTATAAAAAATATCCCGTCGAGAGTAGGATTGTGGAAGAGCACATGTTATATACAGGATAAATATAGCTCTCGAACATACTCGTGTATTGTGGACTTTTTAAAATGATGTTTAGGCATTCACTACGCCTTCTAAATTTGGAAAAGTTTCGCTTCACACGGTCTTTCGTCTCTTAACGTGAAAGCGATTCTACCTTTTTATTCTTATATTCAATTTAGCTTACCATTAAAGAATTAGTTTAGGAATATGAGTTCATAACTATAACTATAAACTATAAACCACAATTTCTTAACTATAAACCATAGTTTAATGTGGATGGTTTAAAAAATTACCCAATTTTTTGGTATGAAACTAAATTAATCGAGTACGCACAGATATTTCTGTTAAAAGACATACTTATACACAGCTGTCTTGTCGCTGTTGACCTTTTTGACGTAGATAGAGTTTATTGATGATTTTGTGCGATCTCAGATTATTTCCTCTTATGATGTGTTGACGAAATATTTTTGCACATTGGTGTCATCTGATATATAGGGTTTTCCTCGGTTTTCTTTTTTTGTTTTCCTCATCCTCGTTTCCTTCGTTTTCATCATGAGTTGTTGACCAAAAAGATACGATAGAATACATAAATTAGGTTTTACCAATTAAGAACAAAAGAAATGGAACTAGGACTAGATTTCAAAAAAACACGCCGTAAACGGTGAGATAGATTATTTTGTCGCCAACGATGCGGAGAAACCGGCAGTTTGTGTTTAATAAGTAAGCAGGTGGATGAGCAGATCCCATGGCTGAATAGTGTGCAAGCTTGTGTGTTTCACGCCCACGGTATTATGATTGAATCTGGTTGTTTAAAAATTAATTTATATTTGCCTTACTAGTAGCTTTCAATCCCATCGGTTGTTGCTGCAATGTCTAAATAAAAATTGTTAAACTCAACACGTAGTAGTAGAAGATGAGCAGAGAACTTTGAAGTTGTGCATTCTCTTTCTTTTCCTCTCAGTTCCGAAAACATGTCTGCTTCTTTTTTTCGATTTTACGTCAGCGAAGCTCATCGTTTTCTGTTTCCTCCTGCTGATCCCAAGAAACACCATCAGCGACAGTGTGAACTCTTAGCCGTTTTGTGCCTTTCTTTTCTTGGCGTTGCACTTTCTTCCTTCGATATCTTAGATCAAGTTTCACCTGCATCATTTTTCCCTCTGAGTGTCCCCTCCATCATTTTGTGGTGAAACCCTGGCGCGCTGCCAAGAACTAACGCGGAGGGCACTACCCCAAGAGAAGCTATAGTGTTTTATTGCAGTCTCAGAAAATGCGAAGAAAAAGAAGCAGGAGAAACTGGGAGCGTGGAGAAGCAGAGAAGCTGCGAGATGATGATGGCCATTCTGGGTCTCCGTCACGTGAAGAGGCGCGGGTGGGGTGGAGCGCACGAGTGTCCGCCAAGAAAGAATAACGACTAGCAAAAAATACTGGCGTTTAGAAAAGTATGTGAGTGTGTGTGTGTGCTGCGATGTATTGCTGACTTTGCGGGAAAAAGTGACGTTGATGTTTTTCGAACATCGTCAAAGGGGTAGTGGTATTGGTATGTAGAGAAGACCGCTGTGATGAATCATAGGCGTCGCATGATTCATTGTTTGACCTACGCCTGCATGCTTCGCCCGAAAGTTTTTTGTATGCATGTTCTGAAAGGAACTGAACAATTGGGTTTGGAATTCTGCTGTACAGCGATTTAAAATCGTGAGGGTTGATATTTATCGTTTTGGGTAGGCGGAAAAATGACGAAAAAGTGTTCCAAGATTTTGCAAGGAAATAGCAGTAGAGGTAGGTAGCAGATTTTTTTTCATTGCCTCCTCTTCTACGAGAGATAGCTGCAGAATCATATTGTTGTGCGTTCTCTTTCATCCTATTTCGCTACCACAAACACCTCTGTTGTGTCGTCATCAATCGAAGATCATCACGTGAATCCAGAAATGAAGATTGAAATCCCTAGAAAAGTATGTTACTAGCATCAGCATCACTAAAGGAAAAAAACCCCCAGGTACCGCTTGTTTGCTAATTAGGGGTCATGTGGTAGAGATGGTCGCTTAGGACTCAAAGAGAGGGAAGGAATGTGATCGTCTTAACCTGGTTATTGGCGCGCAGCCAGTCAGCTGAGATGTGGTGCCAGGAGACGGCTGGCGTCGAAACGTTCACATCGTTGTCACAACAGTTTCCACGTATTTCTTGACAATTCTGATTGAGAGATCAAATCGGCAATTGCGATAAGCTAAAGAAATCGCAAAAAAAAATTGAAAATTCTTCGGAACTGACATGGTAAGGAAAACTACTAGAAATTAGATGCTTTTCATTTCTTCGTTCTTTGCATGTTCTTTCTTCTCGTCCTAATGAAAAAGCGGAACAATTTTGCGAAGTTAGTGAGATCTCCCGTACGCTTGATTGCATTCCCGCTCTGGGGAAGCTGTGATTCGCTTTTCGCAGTGTTCAACAAATTGGCCGATTGCCAAGATCGGCATTAAGTTTTTCGTCGAAAACGCCCATTCTTTTCTTCTTTGTGCGTTCTTTTTCTTTTCTCACATACCCCGAATTTCGCGTTTTCTTAGCGTGTACAGAAAAGAAGCTAGATGTAGATGAAAAGGCGAAAACATCTTATCTCTTACTTAGTTGTTGTTGATTTATTTGTTCTTCGTGGAAGAGATAACCAAGATCTTCACCACGCCATTTATAATAGACTGCCACCCCACACAGTCACAGTAGTTCCTTCGCAGATAATAAACCCATTCTTGAACTAGCGGGTTCATGCTTTTTATTGCATTTCTTTTTGCCAAAAAACTGATTTTTCCACTGCTCACCCCAGTGTAGTGCTTTTTTGTAATCATCGCTGTGTTCTTGTATGGGTGCACGCCGTTCGGCTTCTCGCGTCTAGTAGCACAAGGGAGCGCCGATCGTTGAAGAACATAAGTGGCTTTAAAGTCGGGCGCCGTGCCAGGACTCCGCCCATCATCTGAATTCATGGCGCGTGTGTTATATGCGGCTGGTTGTTGTCGTACATTTTTTCCGACCTTCTCTCACGATTTTGATCCATGTTATTGCGATTCAGGGTTTCTTAACAAAAATTCAATGTCTCATAATTAATAAACATTATAATTATATTATTTTCTGAGTGGTTTCTTTTTAAATCTCGAAAAAAGTTATACCATTTTCCATTCTTAGACCAAACACTTTATAATAGAAAAACACTTCGATACTGTTCGAATAGAAAACTGTGGGCTCGTTTATTCAGAATAGCCTGAGAAATTATTCCATAATAGAATAATTTCTCTTCGTTTCTAACCTAATAATCCATATTAAAACCAGAAATGTAATTAATTGAAAAAAAGGAACGCTGTCTGACTTCTTCTCAATGTTTAATACATGTAAAATATTTTCTTTACGAGTTATTTATTGCAAATTTGCCAAAACCTTATTTTTCCAAATTTGCTATTTAATCAAACTAATCATCTTTCTTCTCTTACACCACTATCCGCTCATAGTATCCTTATGTGATCCTTATCCTTAGACGTTTCCCCATTCAATGAGTCCGTAATATATTTCCACTTGATGGAGAGCCTGGAGAAACGACGACAACGGACGGCATGAAGGTGGCCATATAATCGAATCTGGACTCGAAGTGAATTGGTTTTGGAAGAGGGTATTTTGTGGATGGAGGAAAAGAAGATGAAGGGCACGTCTTCAGAAGCACACATTTGTTTTAGGAATGCATTCTGTCATCATTCTTCTTTTACGCGTTACTTCCTTCTTCTATCGTAGTAGCTGGTGGCAGAATAAATAATAGTTTAAAGTGTGAAAGAAACGCCAACGCTTGAAAGGAACCTACTCATTCATTCATTCACATTCACTCCTTCAGCTTTTTTGTGAATAATTATTTTGGTGACATGGAAATAAAAGAAAAACGTCTTCATGGATAAGGAACCCGTTATTTCCACGTGACGAGACGTCCCATTTTTAGTAAATACTAAGAATTCTCGTAGTACTTCGATTTGAAGTGGTTAGGTTTTTTTCCAGTTGTTCCCGATCAAACGGATCTCTTTTGTGTCTGCTGCTGTTACCAGTAGCATATTCTTTTGTGACATGGAATGAAAGGTATTGTTATTGTTATTTGACTGATCCTCCGTCGTTCTCTTCCGCACTAGTTTGTCAAATCATTCTATCCGTTATTTTTTCCCGAAAAACAATTTCCGCATTGATGTAAAGGCGGTTATTTGGTTTTTAAGCGTCTTCGGCGGATGTTATGTTCTTTATTTTAATACTCTAAATAAAGAGCATTCTCGTGATCTAATATGTTCAATAGTCTCGTTTTCTGAAAAATGATCCGATCTACATGATTCTATCATCTTAGTACACTGGAGAATTTCAACGAGCAGCAACAGTAAATTGCAAGAGCAGCGGACATTTAATGTTACACCTGATTATTGAACTTTTCAAATATATTATAAAGTGGAAGTGCCACTATGATAATGTATGCCATACACATTTTCTGCTACTTCCCGGACGACTATATTTAATGATTTTTCTCCTAGCTGCTCACTGTAAGGAAATTAATATTATCATATCAGAATATCGAGTTAATAAATCAATAGTGCATCACTATTGCAAGTGCATTCTTTCTACGCAGATAATATCATTCAAACAAGAGATACCGGGCCTTAGAGGTCAGACTATTGTATTTACCTGCTAGTATATTAGATATTCATTTATATAATACATGATAGATTGTTCATGAACATCTGAAAAAAAAAGTATAAACTTTTTGAGTTTACTTTCGAATAGCTTTCACTCTATTCCGTGAATCGTATGTGAATCGTCATTTAACTGGCCCCCTCATCTATTGTTGTATGTCTTCTTCCGCGTTTCCCTTTTCTAGCATCATTTTCCTGCATCTCTTCCTACTTCTTCCTTCTGCGTCCGGTCTTTATGACGGGAATCATCTCACATCGATCATCAGTTGGGCAGCCTCATATTCTCTTTTGTATAACTGAGATGGCGATGACAATAAGAGTTTCATATGCAGTGTCGTTTCTGTGTTGCTGCTTCCCATTCCTCGTTTTACCAATCAGCTGACTGTCAGCCGGTGTAGTATCAACACTATACCTGATTCAGCACCCTGTCACTGTACCCCTCTACCTCCTTATTTTCTATGCCTCACTATCTTTGCCTACCTTCACCGGAGGCAGAAAAACCTAGCATTCTTTTATCACGTGCATCTACTACCTGCTTTAGGGAATCCCTCCTCTTTTCGAAATTGTTGCTCAATAGTAAACTGTATGTGTTCCGTTCGCTTCCTGATTTCCACAAGACATTTTTCGGGCATGTGGAAAAGAGTGCTAGCCACTTGAAATGTTGCAATTCTCCGAAACTCTTTCTCTTATTCTTTACTTTTCTGAACTTTCTTCGCTCAGGTCCACTGCGCGGCTGCGGCGCCGAGACGCCGAACGGTGCTTGCCACCATCTGGCACCTTCCAACAAGTACAAACAAACTATTGAAGAGATTGAGAGAATGAGAATTGAAAGTACAAATAGTATGGTATACTATGTAGTAGTAATATTAATAGAATAATTATCGAAATCTCCTTAATTTTTTTCCTATCAATATTTAGTTTCGTGATTGTTCATTGAATTCGTTAAAACCTGTTTCTAATCACGATCCGTAAATCAGTTTTATAAAGCTTGTTTGTTGTATTAGATTTTGATCCAATTTCCCGAAAATTATACTTTGTTTTTTCTTTTAGTGCCGTGTTGCAGTTATGAAACGCAATACAATCGAAGCCATGCAAAAAAGGAAAATGTTTGAGAAATACACCAAAAAAGTTTAGTAGTTCATTACTTTTTTTGGGCACACTTGTCACCCATTAATGTTTTGCGTATTGATTTTTTGACAGCACTATCAGTGACGTTCTGTCCGTGTTACACTATTAAAATCCCATCAGCAACGCCACCATGGCGGGCCGGAAGAAGAATGTCGAGGCAGTTTTGCACAATGTAGGCGGAGCTAAAAATTCATGTGATTGATGAGTTGTTCTTTTTTCTTTTCCCTCTTTCTCACTTCAGCTCTGATGCTCTTGTCTTGAAGAGTTTCTGGGTTAGTTGGTTCGGTTGTAGAGAATGATTGTGGAAAAGATAGATAGACTGAGGTGGATGTAACGGCTCCCGGCCGGGAAGTATAGTGTAAGTCATCTTCTCAGATATACTCCATCTCTTTCTCTATTCGTTTATGTGCTCCTCTCATTTCGTTTTTAGTTTAGTCATCGGAAATGAAATAAGCTTGATGTTTCTTTTCATGTTCTCTGTTGTTTTCTTCTCTTGTTTCTGAAAATATCAGAACTTTAGCATACCTTCCGGATCCCTCCTTCCTTATCATATCATCATTAATAGCATCCATCATACCTTGTACCAGAAGAAGTTACGAACTGTTAGGTATGCCCTATACTTCATGTTAAATAGCCCCATTTCTAATGTGTATGCTTGATCATTTTGTTGTAATAGTAGTCCCGTATGTTTTGCGGAAAACACGTTGAATGTCTGAAAAACATGTATTGACATTTCTTTTGAGCTTGATCAGTGCCAAATTGGAGTGTACACATTAATTGGCATACCAGTGAGCAGCACATACTGTGTGTTCCTGTGCTCCCTCTACCGACGTTGCCGACTTCTCGTCCTGTATTTGTACAACCTTTGTGTCTAAATCTCTATCTATATAGTCGTCTTCCCCACTTGGCTTCGTTCCAAATCAAACGAACCGCATACATTCCTCTTGTGTGTGCGTATGTGGACTAAATTCATAGGGGTGGGTTAGTACACTGTTCTTCGTCCTTTGCTCTTAAATATTATCAACAGTTTGCATCGCCGCGCGGATTTGAGCACTTGCCGCTAGTTGTGACATGCTTACCGTGTTCCGCAACCTAAATTTATTTTCCTTCAGAATTTTAGAATTAGAATCACCAATCTAGGCGTATAATTGATGGCGCGTGACCAGAGATAAAAAAAAGAAGCCTGATTTTTATATTTTCATAGCTTTCAGAAATAACAAAGGCCACTTTGGCGGATTAAAACTTTGATCATCTAGCTTCATATGATGTCTTCTGATTCGTGATGTGCCTTTAGCCTAGCTCTCTGGGTACATACAAGTTCAACATTCAACATCGGGTCTTGTGGCGCACTGGCAACACATCCTCTTGTTTCGCTGAACCATTCTGTATTCATATGTATTAGTGTAGTATCTCAGCTTTCTGAAACTCGTTGGTATTAGTCGCGATCTCGTTAAATCCTCTTTCACACATATCACTAAAAGATCCCCCACCACTGTCGAACTGAAAGAGACGAAGACCTCCCAGTCTCCGCTAGACAGGCAGTTGTGTGTTAGAGGCCATAAAAATAGCGCCTGACATTCGCCTTTAGTTAGGTCCCGGCCGATTTATGTGATTTTGTTATAACGGAAGAAAAAGTATAGACAATGGCGCTTACAAAAGTACAAGAGGAAAGTGCAAAAATTCTCCTCCTGCTGGTAGTTTTGTGAGCGTTGGTCGGCCACCAGCCAGCAGTCACTTTCTCATCTGTTTTCCCTTCTCTCATTTTCTTATGGATACATGGGGAAATTCGATGTAAATTGCCATTATTAGTTTCTTATCGTCTTTCACGCTGGTAGCTGTCGTCATCGTGGAGATAGTGCAGACGACGTCGATACTGGGCACGCAGCCAAGGGCGAAAAGTCACGCGTCGAACACAGACCACCCAGCTGGGGAAAGAAATGACGAAGAAAAGAAGACGTACCACTCTGTGGTCTCTCGTTTGCTACGCGTGCGCGCGAGAATTGATGCCTACACGCAGGTTGTACCAGGCCACGCCCAATTTATTCTTTCTTTCCTCTTACTACTCTTCCTCCTTCCTTTTTTGATCATCCTCCTTGTTTTCCCGCGACAAGACATAGTCTTCATTTCCATCTGCCGTCTGCAAAAGTGGCACTGTCCTTGGTGGGAGGAGGTGCCGTTCGAAAAGAAGATGAGTACCTCCTTTCTGACCTTCCGCATTCTTCCCTATCAGCCAACGAGTAAACCCCGCCCTTCGCTCAGCCGGTCGAGTGTCTTTCAAAGGACGTTGTGTGCGCACTACTCACAACACTCTAGGAATGCTGTGGTAGTGCTCGCGGGGCTCTCGCGCGCGCGGGAGGGTTGACTGACGGACTGCTGCTCACTGCTGCTCACTCGCGGCCCTTGTCCCCACCCACTTTCCCATGCCTCACACATGTACCCATACAATCGTCTCTTTTTTTCCTTTCTTCTCAAGACCTTCCTTCTTTCGCTTTTGTCAGCTGAGTGAAAAATACCGAATGTGCGCTATGTTGTGTTCATTCCTGGCGTTTTACATTTGCAGACTAAAATAGCTTAATTTTCAAAATCTTTTTTGTTTTAATTTTTCACTTTCTTCAGTTTTAAAAAATTATCCAAAACACATTTGATCATTTTAAAGCTGCAAAGAAGAGTTGTCAGGCCCATTGTCCATTGACTATTGACCATTGGGTGTAATCAATAGCAATCGGTACGCAGCATAGTATTAATTTGATTTATATCTGCTTTTAACTTTTATTCTGCTTTGAAAAGTTATGCGGTTCTATAAAACGAGTTAAAATTGACATGTTCGTATTCTCTCACACTATTCTTATCCTGACTGTCATTTTTGTATATTCTCGATATCATGAATTTCTGCAAACATTGCGAGTGGTGATCTCTATGATTGCATTTGATTGGCCTCTATCCTTCCCGCATACCTCCACTTTTCTGCCTCTCCCGGCAAGTCCGTTTTGAATTGCAAATACCTCTGCAAAGCGATGAACTTTTTTTTCATAATTCTCGCACGATCCTATAATATAGTTTCCTCTTTATTGCTAACACTGTTTTCCTACGTAATCTGCTCTATTATTTTATTCCACAGTCTTATCATATATTGTCATTAGAATAGAATGTAACTCTCATTTGAATACCTATATTATCGATCGATCTTCGGCGTGTTTTGTTTTCTTTCAATTCAATGACATCGTCCATTCCTAGTTCTTTAATAAAAGGTAGAAAAAACACAAGCTTTTTCATAATTACCATAGGAAAGTGAAAATGTCACATCAGACAGCAGTTGTACACCTCGCAATCGGATTCTTTTGTTCTTCTCTAGTTTTACGCAATCCACAGTCGCATTCTTTTCCTCTTCTTCCATTTCTCCCTCTCACACATGTTTTTTATAAGCGCCACGTCATCTATCTTCCTCCTCCTCCTCCTCCTCCTCCCCCCGCGCTCGGACGCACCCACCCCACTCGTTCACTGACGTGTTATAATTGCGGCTTGGCATCGTGCCAGGCTTTCGAAATCCTCCCTCCTCCTCGACCGGTCACGTGCGCGCGAGACGAGCGCGCACCCATCTGCCGCTTCTTTACCGCCTCTTTCTCCTCGTTCTTTTCGTTCTTTCATCCAACATTTCTATGTTTCTTTCTATTTTTCATTCCCGAGACCTCCTATTTTTCCCGCCCCCTATATTTTTTCTCTTTCATTTGTGGTCCACTCTCTTTGCTTTGTGCAAGTTTCGAAATTTTACGAAAAAAGGAACGAGTAGGAGAAGAAATGCGCAAAAGTGGACTGACTGGGGAGTCTTAAAGTTTTCAGTGTAGTAAATACTCAATTTAGCGCCTTGTTTTGCTTCCTCTTTTTTTCTCCATTTCTCCTGCTCCATCCATCATATTTTTGTTGTGGGGTGGTCTATTTTGTGTGCAGTGCCAGCTAGGGCTCATGTCAAAAACAACGAAGCTTTTGGCCTCGTGCCAATGCTCCACCCCTTGCGTTCCCTTCGTTCCCTTCGTTCGTCTACTTTCTTCTTTCGTCGGCTTCGTCTTTCACTTGTAGTTTCCCACTAACCACATATTCATTTCTTGTTTTTCCGCGTGGTGCGGGCTACGCCAAGCTAATTCTCGTGTTCGTAGTCACGAGTCTTCTGAATCCCCATGACTTTTCCTACCTCTTCTGAAATTCCTTACGTCATTCTTTTTTTTTTCGTGTCTGCTGTCATTCGTATTCATTTCATTCATTTATTTCTATTTCCAGAAACACAACAGTCGAAGCTCGTAAAGCTTTGGATGATCGATTCAAGCCGATGAGTCTAAAAACCACAAAAAATTTACCTCTACGACATCCCAGTCGTCATATTACGGATCTTCCCCCAAAAGCTCTTAGGAAAATTTTCTCAATGTGAGTGAAGGATTTCAGAATTTCAATCATTCTCGTTTTTCCACGAAACTTAATAATGATAAGAAGAAGAGTGATTGAGTTGGGTTTCTCCTGATAACAATTACGCAACATTTAGCAATCTTCTCGCCATTTCGTACACCTCTTTAATTTTATCTTGTCATTTAGTCGGTTTTTTTTTCAGCTGCTCTGCCACTGACATGACACGGTGCTCACTCGTAAACAAGCAATTCCGTGAACTCATCGAGGATATGGAAGATGAGCGTGCCGAATCGCTCCGCTCTTGCCAAAAAGCGAAGATTTTTATCTGCGATCGACGTCGTGCAATTTTAGAAGGGGTCAGTACTGTAACACCAACTCGTCTGCCACGAACACCTAAAAACAGTGAGTCGTCTGATTCTGGATCAGCTTCGTCTTCCTCACTTGCATCAACTTCCTCTTCTGATGCTGATAGTGTAAGCTCCAGCTCTAAAACAAAAACAAAGCAGCAGCAGACTGAGCAGAAGAACGATTCTCGGAAAAGGAATACCAGCGATCGAACCAAATCTTCTTCATCATCCACAAATAGTTCAGGGGTACCCTTGAAATATACCACATTTATCAGCGATCAATACACGGATACATCCGATCCAAACTGGGCATTTGCTTTCGACTTTGAACCGTGGCTTCAAGAGTACGATGTCAATGACGTTTACTTCAAAAATTTCTGTTCCTTTCTCGAACGAGAAAAAATCGAAGATCCTATGTCACCTACTTCATATAAAGGAAGAACTGCCTATTATGAAAATCATCTTCTACGTGATAAAGTATCGACGATGTCACTGGCAGACAGTCAAATAGTGCGATTGAATCCTACCGCTGAATTGGAAATGAGAAATCAATCAGCTGGGCGTATTGAGAGACTTGCTGAAAGATTATCAAAGATTCGTAACGCTCATTTCATTTTTAAAGACTCGGTTTGCTACGGTGCTCGTCCTCCAGTAACCATTTTCTATTTTCTATCAATGATGCGTCGGAACACTCGTGCGCTCACTTTTGATCACGTGCAGGCTGCTTCTACAATTGAGTTGCATGAAGTGATTAATATGTCGAATCTAAATCGTCTGACTGTCATTCAACCACCGCAACAGCAGACTATTATGGTGCGCGACTTGCTCTTCATCAACTGGATGAAACTTCCGGATGCAATTCGTAAGCGTATTTCGGTTCATTTGGTTGGATGCCATGAATTCCGTCCGCAGCATCTTTACAATGTCGTCCAGGAGTGGTTGGGACTCGCAAAGCCTGTTGTTTTCAAACAGATTTCTATTGATGGTGGATCCTACAAATATAATGAATTCATGAACATGATCGAACATCTTCATGATATAGTCGAGAAGCGCCCTCCGCGTAGTCCGATGAACCGTTCATTTGGAAATGAGCAGAATGAGCACTCAATCGTGTTGGAACGAATTTGCCGTATTCCACATACAAAGGATCGTCGCTACATTATTCAACTGAAGTACTGCAAACCATCAAGGTGGGTCAAATTCGAAATATATCCTTTTTCTAATTTAGTTTACGCTTTATTTCTTATAGAAAAATGGTGCTCACAATTGAGAAAGATGTCTCACCAGTTCCTGTCACCACACTGTCGCCAGTCTCTACTCTTACACGCCTCACTCGTCCGCAATCTGCTGCTTCTGTTCTCTCGACACCAATCCGCAAAATTTCTTCGTCATTGAAGACAGTGTCACCGATTCCCACAAATAATAATCGTCAACGTAAGAAAAAGTCAAATTGAAAAATTTATATTTTCACGAGCCCACGATTTTCAAGCAATTTATTATCTCTAATTTTATTTCAGATGGAAGGCCACTATCTCATGATCCATGCCATATGCCGGGATGCCGCGATAACGTCGGTAGCAATGTTTTCACACGGATCGTCAGCTTCTTAGGTACTTCGAGTTAACTGACTAGCATCCAAATGTGATTACAAGTTAACATCCCTTTGTATATATCCCTTGTAAATATTGTTTTGTCGAATCACATATTTCCACATTTTTTGGCTCTATCATTTGTATTTTAATCATAATCATCATCACTTCCCATACCTTTCTTCCTGCACCCTGTTCTACCCCAGTATATCCACCATGACATATTTTTAATATTATATTGCTTCCCTACATGTATTATCATCATGATATGATAACTCTAGAGTCGTCGTGAAATGTTGCAGCTCAACCCCACTTCCAGAGATACTAATTATTTGATTTGTATATTTTCTTTAGGTTAAAAGTTTTTGTGTGACCAAGTCAAAGCCTTTATTTTTTCTCTTCTCTATTATATACATAGTAGTCTAACTCAGAACCAGCGCTCTATTTTCGCCAAGGCTGACTTCCTCTTTATTCCTCTGGGGGATTTTCACTTTTCTCTCATCTTTAGGGCCCTAGTATTTATGTACAGTATAATCAAATTTTATTTTCAACTCAAATCCCTCGTCTTGTTATTGATTCCCGAATGCTCTTACCTACTTTGCTGCTCATTAACGCCTCACCTGAAGAATTGTACGTTGTGTTACGATGGTTTTAATCGAACTTTCTCCCTCAAATCCCCTCTATGGCACGGTCTTCCAGAATTGTAAAGCGGAGAGACTGTTCATGCTCATCATCCCTCCCCTCCTTTCAAAATTCCTCCTCCCGGTTACTATAATTTTATCTACACCCCACCAGTTTCAAACCGTTTTTCTGTTGTTTGCTCATATCTCTTCCCTCGACCCGCCCCAAGGAAATGTTATCGAAACGTATTATACCCTCTGATGATGTCGCTCTCGGCTTTCATTAATTATTCTCAATCAATCAATCAATCAATCCGTAATTCAAATGCTGTAATTCAGAAATCTATTGAAAAAAATCTATAAATGCCAGAAAGTGTGTGAATAAATAATTCTATTTATAAATACGATCTGTAATCGGCGGAAAAAAAATGCAATAGACGTGATGTAGGAATGGAACTGAGACAAGATAAGCCTCGTGAAGGTTGGAGATCCTAATTCGATTATTCATTCCGAATAACTTGGACTGTGGTCGTTGATGGCGTTTCTTCGGAATGATGCGGAGAATTAAATGTGACGGCTTCCCAACACTTCGACGTCATCGTCGAACACGTCTAGTTTTCGGCGACTGATGACGATCATCCCGAGATGGGTAGTGGAGAACGACGGCGCGGTATTAGCTTTAGTGTCAATTTAATGGCGACAATTGAATAAACCAAAAAGAAGAATAATAATAATAATGTACGAAGTGCAGTGGAATAGGTTGGTGGAGCGGCAAGGGGGGGGGGTAAAACTGCGTTGTGCGACGACCGTCGAATTGTACCTTTCGATTGAGGGGAGTCTGATTGCTGTTCTATAGTTCATTATAAATGTTTAGATAAGGAACACGTCCCCTGAAAAGTACGTAGGTACACTGAAATTCTGAAATTCTGAAATTCTAAAATATTTTTTATGGGACCAAATAAAATCTCTGATTTCGATTCGGCTTGCCATCTACGATTGTATAGTTTTAATCTTCATAGTTGCAGTTTTCTATCGACGGTTTAATGCGAAACTCAAGTTTATTTAAGCCACGTTGGTGCGTGATAATGCCTGATTGATGAACCATCTAGATGCATTGCGGCGGTCTTATCAAATTCGAATAGAATTGAAGCTAAAAATAGAAATGCGCATTATCATTTGCAAATCTGAAATTATATTTCTATAATGTTTGCAGGAGGTATGTTGCATTCTGTTTGATGCGCATTGCTGTGCGTTTAAAACCTTTGAGAGAAGAGTACAATGCTTCGAAACAAAATTCGGAATTTATAATTAATATATTTTTTAATCCTTGCAGAAAACGGAGTTTATGGAATGCGGAATAATATATTTTCGCGGACACTGGACACTGATTTCCATGTATTTTTACTACTTCTTTTCTTTTTTTTTTGAGGTTTCACAATTCTCAAAATAAAAAAAGAAAGAGAAATACGAAACATGGTCTCCGCAGGATAGTATACTCAAAATGAATTCATAAATATTCACAATATACTCTGAAAAGTGCACTATTTCCTGTTGTCAGAACACGAAACACGAACAATGCGAAATGGAGGATTGTGTCTGAAATGTGGAAAAATGCGAAAATCAGTTATAATGAGATGCTCTGTTATAAAGTACAATGGGATTATATGAAAGGGTCTGGAATGTAATATCGATGCGTTTTTTCTTTGAGGCGGAAGTTATTTGGATTCAGAGGGTGCGCAAAACAGATTGGGAAAAGCCCGCTCAAATTTGAGATGTCGTTTTCCTTTTATTAATTTTTAAAAAGCAGCTTGGCAACTGAAATTCTAGTCTCACAAAATTTCACATCTGGAAAAGAATAATAGCTAATTGTAGTAAAGCTTCCACGAAAGACGAAAACAAAAAATCGTCTTTCAGCTAGTTTTTCGTCTCCTCGTCTCTTCACGTCTCTTCGTCTTTCAGTTCGTCTTAAATTCGTCTGACGCAATACAAAAGTTGCGCATGTGTACCATCACAATGTTTATCTCTGCGTCAGACGAATTTATACGAAGACGAAGACGAGACGAGATGTCCCAACCTTCGTCAAAATGGAAGCCTTAATTCGTAGAATTCAAGAAATTCCATTCAAGGCTTTAATTTTCAATAGGCTATAACGCCGCAATTCTTTGGATTTGTTACAATTTTCCCAATTTTCAACGATTCATATTTAGGTTAATTTGAATTTAGGCTTCCATGAAACACGAAACAAGTCGGTTGTCTTTCGTCTTTCAGTTCGTCTTGCATTCGTCTTACTCACTAAAAAGTTGTGCATGTGTACCAGCTCAATGTCTATCTGTACGTCAGACTAATTCTAGACGATGACGAAGACGAGACGAGGTCTTATTTCGTCTTTCGTGGAACACTTAATATGAATATGCCGAATTCTAGTTTCAACTAAAATTTAATGTAAATGATTTTTTTTCGTTTTGTTTTGTACTTTTCACGTGAACAGAATGTGACCAGTGAGTGCTGAAAACTCAACTTTCTCACAGTGGTGGCATATTTCAAGATCACCTCTGCAAAACTCTACAAGTGTAGGCCAAACTTTGAAGGTTCACAAGTCCGGCATGACTTGTGCTGCTGAGTCGCTTTCAAAAAAAAGACGAATCTTCTCGTTATAAATGTGACCTAACGCGATTTCATTGCGCCAAAGAACGAGCATTTTCTGGAAATATCTAGTAGAACGCGTTGAACAGAATTCTTGATTCTCCTTCGCCTCTTTTGAATTATTTCTTGAAAACAAAGCGACGATGAAATGTCGCTAAAATTTGAATTCACGTCTTCGGACAACGAGTGACAGCAAATGCTAATCTGGAATAAATCTTCTCAAAAAATATATATATTTCTTAGAAAAAAACGACGTGTACTGCTTGCTATTCATATGTAAATATGGAATTTTTCAGATTTCCATTGCGACGGAGATTTTCAAAAAGGTGATCGGAAACGATTAGCGCGGCACAGTCGCCCGAGGGGATTTGCTGTATTGTGATATTACGGTATTACTGAATTGAAGGACACCTTTATATTGAAATATATCCGTTGGACTCCAAACAAAAGATTGAATCCGTTTTTATTTTCCGAAGCTCAATATGGAGATCCAAAAGATCCGAAAGTACGCAGACTATGTCTTCCTACATAAGCATTGTAGTTCAGAACTAATCCTAATCAATTGTATTCGTTTAGCACAATTCCGAATTATTAGAAATAAAACAACTAAGGCTTCCACGAAAAACGAAGACAAAAAGTCGTCTTTCATCTCTTTTGTCTCCTCGTCTTTCAGTTCGTCTTGCATTCGCCTTAAGTAATAAAAAAGTTGTGCATATGTATCAACACAATGTCTATCTCTGAGTCAGACGAATTCAAGACGAAGACGAGACGAGACCACCGAAATTTCGTCTAAATGGAAGCCTTAAGAACAATTAATATGATATTTCGTAAGAATCGATGACCAGAAAAAAACGGGAGCTATAATGACTTTTATAAGCCTATACTGGCCCGCCTTTGACACGTTCTGCATTTTGTCAAGTGTTATTGAAGGCGCTATCTTAGTTGGGGGGGGGGGGGCGTCCAGTGGTTTTTAGTCATTTTGGAGTTTTTTTTGGGTGTTTATTAATCAACTAATAAGAAAAAACCCAAAAAAATAATTAAAAAATCCCAAAAAAAAATTGCAAAAATTGCTCATCTTTGAATCGCGCCACGTGTGAAAAAAAGCAACTTACAGATATTTTAACAATAACAACAAACATTTTCAGAAATAAAATTGCAAAAACCTCCAAAATGACTAAAAACCACTAAACCCCCCCCCCCCCAACTAAGATAGCGCCCTATTGAAAATGGCAGGAGGGAAGGCAATGACGATGCCTACTTCTTTTGTAGTATAAAATGGAAGAATACTTGAAATGATTGGTGAAGTCTGCATTTTTTAAATTCCAAATTAGTCTAGCTGATTTTCTATTTTACGGAATCTATCCTAAAAACCGGCGAATTTTTGTACTTCCAGTCGATTCAGTCGAGTTGGGCTTGGGCCTGCCGTAAATATGGTGATGCTATCCGATGATCTTTAAAAATGTATGTCTATTCCGAGCTGAAAATATTCCTATACATCGGAAGATACTGTGCCCGGAGCGAAGAAATAAGACTGGCGGGAATAGCTTTAAACGACTCCTAACCTAACAGGAATCCACCCGTAATCCCGTCGTCGACAGTGCCTCGTTAGTTACCCGCAGATCATTCTAAATGATCCCATATTGAGAAGCACTCAGTGTGCTAGAGAACAGGCCAATTCTCTGATTTTCGTCCTGAACCTGCTTCACCCAAAGCGGCCATCCTTATAATTTTGTGTTTTTACCATTCGAACTACTCGAACTATCTGGAGCTTCTCTATCTCTCAGTCAATACAGCCGATATCTGTGAAAAAAAATTGATTTTTTATTCTACACACATAGAATAGTTTCAGACGAAATACATACGGATCAAGCAGGAACACGCAGCGGGCGAAATACGGGCCGTTTTACTGCTTAATTCCGCCGTTTTAGCTTCAATCAGCTCCTTGTGAAACATGGTTCCAATAGATCAGTAGATCAGTGTTAAACGCTGAAATTGTTGAGCAAAGAGCAACATGTGGTATTCGCGATGTACTCCAATATTACCTATCTTCTTCCACACTTGTACCTGTTCTACGAACCTTGTCTGAGATAGCTGCTATATATGGCCCCTGTATGGTCCGCATTTCGTCTGACACATCCCGCGGTCCGTGAACGAGGATTAGAATTTGCACCACATCCGTACATATTTCCCCTGCGCGCAATTCACCTGTGTTATGACAATAACTGCTCTTGGCGTTGTTGTATTTCTTTCTAATGCAATGTGTTCAACGAGCCAACTGTCCACAAACTCAGTTTCAGTTCTCGCTGCACCTTGAGCTTTAATAATCTGCTCTCCTTGAATAAAGTCTTTACATAAGACGGCTGGAAACACCACAGTCATCATCATTTTTAATAAAAGCCTGCCAGGATTCAAGTGAATTGATCTATGAATTTCCTACTAATCTCCAAATCATAAAATCTCCAGCTCCCACTGCGCATAATCGCAGAAGAACACGTCATCCCGAGAACGTTCAGACTTCTGAAACATCACACTTTCTCCTCATTATCATTCCTTGTTTTCCGCTTTACGTCACTGCCGCCGCCACCCAACAAAGTGTTCTTTTCAGCGAGTTTTAGCCATCGTTGTCCTATATGAACAAGGGCATTGCCAAACTCATTATTCGTGTCTCTGGTGCGTGGAGGCGGTGGTGAGCAGCGTTTTCGTGCTCACGAGATGGCGAATGGAAAATGTTTTTGAAGGGGGGGGGGGCAAGCGCCTGCTGCATTTGCTGCCCTCGTCGACGTCGCCGTTCCCCACAGCAACGAATCACGTTGTTCTTCTCAAGTGACTGTTGTGATCATGCGCTGCGCCTGCAATGCTTCAGTGAGATGGGAAGGGGGGGGGGGGAGGGAAGAAAAAGGAGCCTCTTGAATTATATACAAAGGAAATTATAACGTCAACGGAAATTGAGACGAAGGGGACCTGGCCAATCTCACGTCTTATATCCTAGAAATAGAAGACACTGGGGGAGAGTTTCCCATTGGCGTACAAAAGGCTGTGAAAAATTCCTCAAAACTTTAGTTTTGTATTTGTACCATTTGAAAGAACCTGTACATTTTACCAATTTTTAAGTAAGAAGCCATTATCATCAAATTGCAGAGTATGGAACATTCGATATTCTAGAGAATCTGTGAAAATCAGAGCATCCAAGAAGTGAAGCAATGGATTCTGCACTTAAGAAAACATGATCGGAGTATAGAAAACCTGACAATTCCTCTTCTTTCAATCTAAATATATCAAAGAATATATTCAGCCACCTGTAAACAAAAGTGTAAAACTTCGAATCACAAGGTGGTACGACACATCACAAGCTTGACGTTTAGTTGAAGTATATGTATCACTTGTTTTCAAATAATTTCAGAAAAATGAATCGGAAGAGCTTCAAACTTTGGATTTTAGAAAATGTTACCGTATAACAAAGCCTGCATCTCTAACTGCATTTGATGTTTGAGCTTGTGGAATTCAATTAAAACTATTTTCTAAAAATAAAGTTAGCTAAATTGAACTTCCTGGTTCGGTGCTCTCAAACTGCGCACGAATTCTCTCTTCCCCCCCCCTCCGCTTCTCTTTCTCATTTCGCCATTTTGATACTCATCTGCATATAATTGGGCAAGACCCGTAGCCTGGCTCATGTGGCAAACGGAGCGCAGACTAGAAGCAAGTGCGTTAAAAGTCCTACATTGCTCATTATAAACAGAGGCAAACGATCCGATGGTAATTGCTGTGAGATTAACAATGGTCTAGCTCCAACTGGCGTGCCCGAGAGTAAATAGGCAGAGCTGTTGGTAGACATCATTAGGGGATAACAACTACATGGTTGCACATATGTATGGAGGCTTTTTTTGGGAGAGCTCTTGGCACGTTGCCGTGTTCGATTTCCGATTTTCGGTGTTCGATTTTCGATTTTCGAGAGCAAAGATTGCAAGCTTGAGTCCTAACTTTACGTGCATTACTCGTTGTGTGAGCTTCAAGAAGTTTTCCGATAAATTCCTAGTGTCCGATATCATTCGACGCCTTCATATTCCGAAAAAAAGTGATTCTAAAAAGTGGTGACGTCTTGAATATCCAGAAAACGGAACGCCCTCGCCTTGTCGGATTCGTGGCATCTTCAAGAAGAGAATCACGCTGAATGTTTCCGCCACTGTTTCCTTTTCAGAGAATTGTGAAATCGTCCCTTGGACTAATTAGTTACCGTCTTTGTCGTGGGCAGTGGCTTTAAGATTATTCCAGGAAATCCCGATTGAAAAAGCCAAAAAAGTTGCTTGCAGCTCTCAAGGTGGTACGCCGCCTCTCCAATGCCATCAGACCGCTTCCGAACCGCAACTGCTTTCAGAAGATCTATCCACATTCAACAAGACGTTTCCACTTGGTTTTCATTGATAGAAATGCGATGATCAACTCGGAGTTTCACAAAAATCCGAAAGAAACAGTTTGGACCCAACAGATTTAAATCACCAAATTGTCAAAAGGACGCCAGCAAATTGCACTTCAACAATTAAGAAAAAGACAAACAGCAACAAAATAGCTTTTCAGATTAACTAATTTGTCTAGTTATTCCATTTTCACATCATGTTTCGTGGCCTGACTGCTGACTGCCTGCTACTGAAAAAGCTTCGATTAACGCTTTCAAAACTGTTGTATGGACAAACCGAGCTATCGCAAACACTTCAATCACTCACACGACTGAATCAATCTTTTTTTTTCAATCCGAACCCAAACATGCCACAAAAGAAGAATGGATCATCTCCATAACTAAACTCGAGAGCCAAATGACCAATCTTCCGGAATGTTTCAAATAGGATAAAGTCGTGCAGTGACAACAATCAAGAGTTGAATCTTAGAGTTCGTAAATGGACAGTCTGGAAGGATCTCAAGGATGATCCCAACATCAAAAGGAAATTCGTGCGCACTATCCGAGACTCACCGACGATCACAAAGTACACCGTCTCATCTTTGCTTTAATTAACTTGGGAATGTATTGGGAAAAGGAACGATAGACTGAATTTTTCAATCCAAAACACCTAATTTTTGGTTGGCAGATTACATTAAGAAATGCAAACTGGACGGACCAGAAGGAACTTCCTTATGATTTGGGGAGCTTTCACTTCAGCTTAATATCTAAAACTAGACTAACTAGGCTATGAAGACGTGCTCCAGAACCACCTGCTCCCATTCCTATTCTGTCGTCAGTTCATTTTCCAGCAGGACAATGCTGTCGTTAACGTCAGTCGCTCAACTATGGACTTGCTAACAGACTAAAACATCGAAGTTCTAGTATGGTCAGCCTGCTTGAGGATGCAGAGATCCCCCGAGTATAGACATTCTGGGGCAGGAATTTGAATTCTAACAATATCAATTCTACGCCAAGTCATCTCTATGAAGTTTTCACTGTAAAAGGTTTTTCTACTAAAATATTAAACTGATTTTATCATTTTTTTTTGTTCTCACCTTGTTTTTGGAAGTGAACTTATAGAATTGCAACGGTTGCAGAAGGTTGCAGATGTTGTAAACTGTCGCCGGACTACATACTTCCGTGCCACCATCAATGAAGAAATGAGAAGTTTGGGGGAGGTCATCAAGAACAAAGACGCTAGAATCGAATAACTATAATTTAATTTTGTTATTTATTATTCTGACAAACTCCTGTTGAAATTTGATGCTGAATCTCCTTTTTTTGTAGGGATTTATACCGTTTTTTTCCAATTACACTACTTTTGCGGCGCCCTGTAGACTAACTAAGATTTTTTAAAGATTCGGGTAATAGTAGCCAATTGAATTCCTTCAAAGCGAAGAAAGAAGCTCTGAACTCCCTAGCAGTTTTTTTTCTTTTTCCAGCATTTTTCATTTTCCATTTCCCATGAATCTCCATCATTGCATGTGCTTTTTCAGATTTTATCTGAGATCTGTTTTCAACTTTTTTCCTGTAAAGTCCGTAGCGCTTCCCAATGTTCAATGTTACCGAAAACCTGCTTCAAGCATTTCAAATATCAATATTAAACAATAAAATACATCTAAATGCTGATTACAGTGAAGGCAATCAGCTGTTCTGACCAATAAAACACTTGAGAAATGAGTGAAAATTGTTGGTAGGTAGGGGGTTAAGAAAACAAAAGAAACGAAACATGAATATGCATCACTTTGATATCGTTTTTCGATGATCGAAAAAAAAATAAAAATAAGAATAAAGATACGGTAGAAATCACAAGAAATCCCTTTTTCACAGACAAAAGTTACAGAACATGATAACCGGACTTGGAACAACACACTACATGGATTTGGAAAACGAAGAAATCGGGAAGAAACGGAACGGACCCGGAACGGAAAAGTGATGGATTGAATGGAGAAGAAAGGGTAAGAAACTAGACAACGCGAGAGAGAGAGGGGGGAAGAAAATCTAATATTTACAACATTCCACGACGGAATCGCTTCTGAATCATCGGCTGAGGCTTTTGTTCAATCTTGATGTTGGCCATTCCCGCCAGATTTGCGGCGAAATTATTCTGCTTCTCCGCCATTGCTGCATCCATTACAAGTTGTGACTGAGGCTTTAGAATCTGAAAACCGTAAAACTGAGGCATTTCGATAATTGGGGGCTTCGACATGAAAGTTGTGATACATTAAAAACAGCGTACCTGGAAAGAGCACAACAAGTTTTCATCCACATTCATCACAGCTCCAGCGTTATCAAATTCTCCACAGTAATTGGGCGCTGAGAACACAGTAACCAGTCCACGCCTTCCAAAAAACTCGTACCCATCCTCGACGACTTGATGCCCTCGAACAACGATATCCAAATCCATTTTTTGCAGGAACTGTGCAAGTACATCTACTCCAAACACATAGCTGACTCCTCTCTCATTTGGGGCCCATCCGACTACCGTTGCATCTGGATCCGACCAAAGTACGTCACACAAAAGACCAGTTTCTTGTACATCACACGGGCGGAAAAGTCGTTTAAGTTGATCGAGAGATCGAAGATTCGGCGAAAGACCACCGTGGCAGCAGAAGATTTTATTGTCAATCAGAGCGGCAACCGGCATGCAATTAAAGACATCCTGGAAGCACTTCCACAGCTTCACACTGTAACGTCGTTTGCCTGAAAAAGAAGAATAAGTTAGTTTTGAAGAGCTGGCGTGCTTGAAGTATCCAAAAAATACATGTTTTTCGTTGAGAAACGAGGAAAAAATACGATACCGATTTTTAAGCAACGACGTCATAACATTTAAAGGAGCAGACTATATTTCGAGAGGCGGCACCCACCGCGCTTCATCGCTGCCCCGCGCGTGTTTTCAAACAAAATTCCGATTTACGTTGCTAATTTAGTTTACCTAATGTTAAAATACCTTCTCTGTTATTAATTTGTTCCGAGTGAACGAATCAGAATAACATTTTTTCTGAGATCGAAGAAAAACGAGAATAGATAATCTTTTATAGTTCCAGAGAATCGCTCCTGTTCCAAACTCAGAAGGAGGGTCATTGACGCCTTTATTCTTAATAGCAGATAATGTGTCAGTTCCAATATTAGATTTGTGTTTTCAATTGTTCTTTTTCGAATTCAAAAAAGAAGAAGGACTCATTTTTATCAATCATTTCCTGCATTACTCGTCTTAATCGAATTATTCAGGAAAGCGACCCAGATAAAAACAAAAAAATTGGAAAAATAACAGGAATAAATGTTCAAGGCGGTTCGAGATTTTAGAAAATTTTGAAAAAAGGAACGTCAAAAACTCAAATGATCAATTCAATTTATGCTGAAACGACTGAAATTATGCAAACCTTTATTTCCTTATCCCGGTCTTAAAATAAAATTGAATTTGAGTTTTGACTATTTATCTCAATATTTCCCGCTGATTCTTCTGATTTCTATCTAAAATTTCAGTGTTCTTCGTCCATTTTTCTAGCACTTTCACTCCTTTTTTTGTCAGTTGAAAAGTGTCGTTGGAGTGTTCGACAGGATCTCTCTTTCTATTCAAAGCGTCCTAATACCTAATCCCGGATCATCTGCTTTAATATTCATCCGTTTTTCAATCGTCTATCTCTTTTCCATGTTATGAATCTCACAGTTCCGTTCCAGCCACTTACATTCGTCATAAAATCCATAAATTCGATTGAGGTTCGCCACTTCGTGATTGCCGCGCAGCAGGAAAAAGTTGTTGGGGTACTTGATTTTATAGCACAACAGCAGGACGATCGTCTGAAAATCGAATTTCGTGTTTGGTCACGACTTTCCGCTCATTTTCTTTGTGTACGTTTTTAATACGATTTTTTTTAGCCAAAGCAACAACGATGGAAACGAGTAATTGTGGGATTTTCGAATTTCACTTCTCGCGGAGCGTACAAAATGGTGATGGTCGACATCGTTTTGTCACATTTCGACTTATGGACGGACGGAGTAGAAAATAAGTGCGTAGCATGGACAACTTCTAATGTAAATCGCGTTGAGAAAGATGGCTGTCACACGAGAGTGGCCGTGAAAGACGACGAATGGAGAAAAGATGGCTAATGCGTATGGAACATTTGAAAAACGGGACGTTTGAAGACGTGCTCACCTCGATGCTTTTCGGTCCGCGATCCACGTAGTCTCCGAGGAAAAGATAATTGGACTCTGGAGGGTATCCTGCAAGATTGAACAGACGAAGTAGATCGGAGAACTGCCCATGAATGTCTCCTGGAAAATGGAAAGTTTTGATTTATATAACTGGAAGCTTCAGTTCAACACAAAAAGTTTTATGAAATTTCAATAATGCTGAAATAGTGAGCCAAAGTATAAGCACGTAAATTTGCAGTAAATGTTCTTTTTTTTTTAAAGATTTTGATTAGATGATCATTTTATCACATAATTCTGAGTGCATTTGGAGTTCTCATTGATTGTTATGTGATAATAAGTCAAAATGTCAACCAACCTCCGATTTTTAACGGAGGCTCCAACTCAAGGAGCATTGGCTGATGCATAAATATTTGTCTGGCAAGTACGCAGACCATCCGTATCTCGTTTTCAGTCACATCCAGCGTCTTGTGCCACGGCTTCACCGCTACTAATGTCGAAATTAACTGATCAATGTTTAGCTGCTCTCCGAAGCTAGAAGATGAGTTTTTGCGGCGCATCATCTGGATTGGTTTGATGCTGCAATTTGGTGGTGTGAAAAAAAAGCAAAAAACAATGAGATTATGGACAAAAAGAAATATGAAGAGATGAAAAGAAGATGAAAATGAGGTGAAAAACGAGTGCGTCGTGGTCATGGCTGATTAAACTCAATGCTGTCAGGGTCTAAACTTGGACAGAAAGGGACAAACACAACACGAAGGTGTCGGATAGTGAATTAAAATTGAATTCGAATAGAGATTACCGCGCGACAAAGAGACATAGACATTCAGAAAGGTTTTTGGGCGCGGTTGGAAACGTCTTTGAAGTGATGCGACGGTGACCATACTTTTCAGAGGTCTCCGATTGAAATTTTTGATTGAAAAATGTACGGTTGAAAACGCAGGAACTTTGCGTCGCAAACGGGCGGCAAACGCAGAGGAGGAAGGCTTATAGGCCCATCTAAAGCCCCACATTGCCAGAAAATGTAGGCGAGATGTTCGTTTTGAATTTGAATAAAACAGAGTAGAAAAGCGAAAAGACAAAGTAGTATGGAACTTTGGAACCTATTTTTATTTGGAAAAAAGAGAGAAACTGGTATTGGAAAACGAGAAGAACACAACATTGGGGCGGTACACTGGAAAATGGAGTCTGGAATTACCCGATTAGTCTATGCGAGGACGTTTTGGATTATCGAATGTGGAACACGAGGTATCAGATACGTACACTTTTTCGCCGTGACTGGAATTCATACCTGGAACCAGAGAAGGCGTGGAATTCTTTTACACCGGAGAACTGATTTGCATACGGTTGATTGTGTAGGTGGACAGGAAATGGTGGCGTAGAAGAGAAAAGTAATGTGGTCAGTGGGAGACCGATCCGATTTTGGAGGAATCGGTCGTTTTTTTTTGGGAAAAACACAAATGTTTTGCACATTTTGCACAGCTGTTGCACATCTATTGCTCGTCCTTTGATCGGTGGCGATTTTGTTCAAAACAAAATATTTCAGCATTAGCCGTATTTTTCAGCAGAAAATTGGAAACAGAAGAACTCGAATTCGAAGAAATCATGTTGAAATGAATGGAACAAATCAAAGAAAATTAATCAAAAGTTTCTCAGCAACCCGGAATCGCTGTTCGTGGAGAGGAGAAGCAAATTGAAAAAGCGCCGAAAAATTCATTAAGCGTTCCAATGCTTTTCCATGAGAAACAAGACACATAAATTTAAGAAAAAAACACGAAATACTTGGAAGAAAATTCGAAACCGCAAAGGAAGAAGCCGAGAGCAATTCACCATGGCGGAGTTGAGATACGGGAGCAGGCAATTAAAGAATTATTGAAGAATTGCCGCGCCTGGCGCATTTTTGGCGCCATTTCTCTCTCGGATGACCGGAAAAAGGAACGACGAATAAGAAAATGGAATGATCCATCATCGGAAATGTGGCAGAAGACAACGAGTCCTGGAAGCAGTGCTGACAAGCATCGAGAATTGCGATTCAGAATAGCGAGAAGAGGAACGCGTGCTCCCAGGTGGCTCATCGTTTTTTATGAATTATTCCAAAGCAAAACGCTTTGAGAAACAATGCGCATGGTAAGGTAAGAGCACCTGAAATTTTCAAAGACTGGAAATCAGATGGATCATCCGACGATCGCATACCGTGACTTGGATAAGCTTTTAAGACAGACGTCACGTCAGTCAAAATAAAGACGCATTTCGAAAAGTGACTTTCATTCTAAACAGTAGAGTAACACATGGTTATTTGATTCTTTTCTAGTCGAAATCAGTTTTAGAAGAATTCAAGGTCACCAAATGATTCTGTAATCAATTATTGTTGATTTTCTGAAAGAAATGAGGACGACCGCATCGAAATAATAAGGTTACGCACAGCATTACGCATGGGTTAACTGCCAGTGTTATTCGCTATGCCAATGCTTTTTTTCGCGTTTTTTTTCCCGAAAACCAGGCGTCGAGAGTTTTGAAATATGGTTTCCGACATCGAACCGGGGTACGGTGAAAAAAAGAGTAAAGCTTTCAGATGCCGGACTTTTTGAAGCTGAAAGCTTCATGTACGAGATTCTGCAATCTTTTCCAAAACATTTGTGTTGTCGTTGTTTTGACGGAAGCAATTTAGACAAGACGCACACATGTTTCGTCAGTTGTTTCTCACATTGATTTGTGCTCTTTTTGTTGCTCTATCAATGCGCCAGATGTTGGAAATGAGCGACACAATGGCCATTGTCGGCCGATGAGCTAGAAGTTACATTTCTAAAGACTTCTAGTGGATCTGAAAAACGAAAAGGTGGAAGAACAAAGAAGCGATTCCGATTCACCATACGTCAAAAACAACAACTGAAATTTAATTCAGAGTACGTCAAAAAGCGGAATGAAGATATCCAGCATTGGCTCCCTATTAGATCAGAATAAATAAGTTATGAGCTTGTATTCTCCCACCTAAATTCTTAGACACTCCTCTCTTCCTTCCCGTGACATCATTCTGATCTTCTAAGCGGCCCGGGGAAGGGAGGGGGGGGGGGTGAAACAGAAAGCAATCAGAAAAAAACGAATGATGGAAGGGGGGCTTTGAACAGGCCACGATGCCTGCCGTGTTTCGCAGCTTTTGAGCACATTTTGCTGCTCAAAAAAAATGGAAAGAAGCACTTGAGCAATTATGATTAGAAGATCTGAGGATGGACGAAAGAAAAAAAGTCGTGCAGAATGAAAAAATGAATGTTGAAAAAGGAATGTAGGATAATGAGATTCTGATGCAGGTTTCAGCGTCAAGTATCTTAAATCTTGTAAAGGAGCATTCAAGTGGAAAATTATAAAAGAAAGGAAGAAGTTCCTTTTCGTCGTCGGCGCTCCAGAAGAAGGTATGTTTGTCGGCCGTGCAAAATTTGGAAGGAGAGGAAAAATGAGGGGAAAAAAATATAGGAAATCTAAGAAGAAGGGAGCGACGCACTTAGAGCGCATTCTCAAGGGATATCAAGAGAGTTCAATCGCTTTTTGCCACGTCGACTTCAAGATTTCAATAGCGAGTTTAAGGCTTCCACGAATGACGAAATATGACCGCCTTGTCTCGTCTTGAATTCGTCTGACACAGAGATAAACATTGTGTTGGTACACATGTATCTTAATTGACGATGTAAGACGAACGCAAGACGAACTGAAAGACGAACAAAGACAAGACGAAAAGATTCTACGAAAGACGACCGACTTGTTTCGTCTTTCGTGGAAGCCTTAAGTGAGTTTTTAAAATTAAAATCGAAACCTTATTTCTGAAAATACCGGCTTCTGATTTAAAACTGAAAATTCTAGAACTTCCATTCCGGAAAAAAACCTATCAGGGGGGGGGAATCATGTCAATTAAACTTTAAAAATAGTGCTGATTCTAGCTAGAATCACGTTTTTCAGTCATTAGAGCTGCTGGAATTAAGGCTTCCACGAAAGACGAAATATGACAGTCTCGTCTCGTCTTCCTCTTCGTCTTGAATTCGTCTGACGCAGAGATTGAAAGTTGTGTTTATTGCGCAAGACGAACGAAGACGAGTCGCGAGTCGCAAGACGACTTTTAGTCTTCGTCTTTCGTTGAATCATGCCGACCAAAATTTCAGAGTACATACAGTATAAAAATTTGCACATTTCGTACTTGTATTCATGCACCTGACAGCATTCCATCCATGTTTTTGAGGGGGTGAACTGGTGAAATTTTTTTTTCGATCAGAAACAAAAATGAAATATGCATAGCTTCCAGTTCCCCCCCCCCCCCATAATACCTCTTGAAGACCCGGGAAAGTGCATACACATTGGAAAATTCAAAGTATTTTCAAAGTTATTTTCCCGTTTTCTAGCTTTTCACTTCCTTCAAAATACTTTTTAACGATCACTTCCAACAGCTGGTTATTTGGAGAGAAAGGCTTCCACGGTGCCCTCACTTCCTGCTGCAGCCAACGAAAAAAAAAGCGAAATAAAACGAAAGTTTAGTAGTGGGAAGAAAGGCCAAAGCGTTTTTTGACCACAACTCATTGAGATGCCAAAAAAAAAACAGAAGAGCATTTCTCAGGTTTCAGGCACAAACGGCGGTGGCGCATATCAAGGGAAATGGTGGTGGGGGGGGGAGGCGCGAAGAGCGTGAACAAATGAAACCAGATCAAAGAAGAAGCAAGTCAGCGAGCAGGCAGGCAGGCTTTACTGAACATTTTTCAGTAAAATTCTAAAATATAAAGGTGAAAACTGATAAGGCTTTCTAAGACGTACAATGCGTCTCCTACTCTACTCTTTTGAATGACATCAAGAACAAGTATTATAGTTTTAAGATGAAAACTGATAGGGGGGGGGGAGTGGGTGTATTAGGAAAACGTACGCGAACATTCCTCATAATTAAGACGTTTTCATGGTTTCAAATATCAGCGCTATCATTTCAATATGGCAAAGAGCAAAGAGCACTCAAAGATATTCAACGTTAGGTGATTTCAGACAAAAAGCCATTTTTGAGTTCGTCTTGCATTCGTCTTGCGCAATAAAAAAGTTGTGAATGTGTACCAACAACACAACTTTCTATCTCTGCGTCAGACGAATTCAAGACGAAGACGAGACGAGACAGTCTTATTTCGTAAGACGAACGCAAGACGAACTGAAAGACGAACGAAGACGACCGACTTGTTTCGTTTTTCGTGGAAGACGAATACAAGGCTAACTGAAAGACGAACGCAAGACGAGACGAAAGGATTCTACAAAAGACAACCGACTTGTTTCCTTTTTCGTGGAAGACGAATGCAAGACGTACTGAAAGACGAACGAAGACGAGACGAAAGGATTCTACGAAAGTAGGCCGACTTTTTTCGTTTTTCGTGAATGACGAATGCAAGACAAACTGAAAGACGAACGAATACGAGACGAAAGGATTCTACGAAAGACGACCGACTTTTTTCGTTTTTCGTGAAAGACGAATACAAGACTAACTAAAAGACGAACGAAGACGAGACGAAAGGATTCTATGAAAGACGACCGACATGTTTCGTCTTTCGTGGAAGCCTTATTCAGATCAACGACTACATAACCAAACCACATCGATTAGTGGCCAGAGAGACTAATCAGCGACTGGTGGCATGCTGTTCTTCCTGATATCGGAAACAATTTCCTGTGGGCGGACGCCGGCGGCTGGAAATTCAAAATATTCACATGACAGGTCAACCCTCCTTCGTCGCTCCCGCTAATCCAATGTTTGTGAATATACGTGTGCCTCCCTCGCACCGACTTTGTACCTGTTTGCCCACTGATAGCCACATTACTTGTAACAAAAGAACAGGAAAGAACTCTGCTCGGTGCACTCTTGCTCAGAGACCACCACAGGAAGTGACAATCAGGTTTCGAGAGAGCAAGCTAGAGAGCACAACTGGTTTTAGCACAGCGACTTCACAGCGGTTCGGATGGGTTTCGATGCACGATGGGTAATTGGAAATCCGCCGTTAAATGAAAATTTGCTCCGCCGCGCAGCACGCCTACAGGGATTAATAGACAGGAATCGTTGAAAACTCTTCAAAACGTTTCAGCATTGTTTTAAGGCTTTTTCTACAGTAACCCTTAAAAAAACCCTCTTATAATAACAGTTTTTTGTTGCAATTACAGCCGCTTCAATGGAATTGTTTACTAAGTTTTCCACAAGGTTTTCTTTATTGTTTTTGCCAAAAAAAACGGCAAAAACATTGGGGAAATGATGAGTTGCTTGTCACTTTTCTAGCCTATTGTCTAATGCAACGCACTTCTTTTTTTCTATTTCTCCATTCTCATGGGGCGAAAATTGTGTGAAATTCGTCATTTTTCGAGAGAAAAATAGAAAACAAATACATTTGAATTGTTTTTGAAGCCTATATATATATATATATATATACATATATCAGCTCAATTTGATTATTTCGTTCTCTATTGATTGTGCATTGCACTATTGAACTGCTCAGTTGCTCAGAGAGCTGAAAAAATATGGGTTTTCCTCTGAAAAAAACCTTAAACTCCTTTAAAATCCTCTGAAATCTTCGACGTCTGATGGCGAAAGTAATCGAATTTTGCTGGCGCTCAAATTAAAAATAAATTGAAGATTTGTCTTGTCCAAAGGTATCTTAAAGAAATCAAAGTGCTGAAAATATTCAGCAATTTTTCATTAAAATTACATTCGCAAACTGCGAAAAAATAAGAGCGAATAGTGCATGCAAAGTAGCAGAAAGAGATTTGATCACTGGGCGGCTCTTTTTTTTCGGAAAATGGAAATAGCTCGGTGTATTTTTTAAGAAAATGTTGGAGAATTAACTAGAGAATAGGCGAGCCTACATATATAAATTTCCAAGCTATAATTTCAATTCAAAATGAATATAGAAGGCGGCCCGGCGCGGCCCATACCACAAGTATTCCGGAATCCCATTTCCTTTCTGGCGCTTCCTCGACTGTCTGGAAGAATGCGTCTAAACGAGTGTGACATAAAGGGAACATTCATCAAAAGGAGAGTTTTAACAATGAGAAATAAAAGAATATTGAATTGAATTTGGAGCACAATGAGCAGTTGAATGAAAATGGGGGGGGGGGGGAGTGAGATTGCTAGTTTAAAATGTATATTTTGCAGCTAATATGAACAAATAATTCGCTTGAAAAACGTGAAATTAATTGAAAAACGAAGCGATGACAAATTTGGAAATTCTTTTGTCGAGTTTTCTGAATTTCGTCGTACGATGATGGCCACCCACATCTATTGTTCTCTGGTTTCGACGTGCTCCGTAATTTTTGTTTCCTTCGTGAAAAAACTACCGTTTTCGAAAACATTTCATCGGAGAAAACTGTATTTTATCAAAGCGTGTCAAAATCATTACCAGAGAACAGGACAATCGGTTAAGCAAACACTGAAAAAAAACGCGGCGGCTGGAAGAGAAAACAGCGAGCAATGAGCTTTGAAACTTTACCACTAAAAGGACTGAGGTAAACGATGGGAAGGAGAGGGCGTAAATCGAACAAATGATGATGCACACGTTGGGAGCTCGCTAGTATGGATGGATGGATGGATGGATGGATGGATGGAGGGGGGGACGCATTGAGGTTAGCAATTCGGTGAGAACAAGATTGTGAAATGGCAACATGTGCCGTCTGTTGAAAAACTCTTTTCAGAGAGTTATAGAAAAAAAATCTGTGGAAAATTGAAGCGAACGGCGGAAAAAAGAGCACGCAGAACGATGAGAGCGCCACTCGTTTTTTTGTGTTGAGAAAACGGAAAAAAGAATATTTTTGAAAGGAAAAGTGTGTGTGTAGGATACGTTGTTTTGAGCACATTTCGTGGTTGTTAGTTTGCTATTGTCTAGGTGCATATGGACCATCAGGTATTCAATTATTTTTAAATGTTTCCCCCCACTCCCCTCCCCCCCCCACCGAAGGTTTCTGATAGACGGCGGCGGCGTCATCAGCAGAAATATTCGAGAAGCGAGAGAGGAAACATTGTTTTGCCTTCTAAATTATGTTTTTCATATTGAAGTGAGTGTGTGTGGATGTGCACTTTCACAATGTTCCTTTAAGAGTTTGTACTGCCCCCCCCCTCCCTCCCTCCTTCCAAAAAACAGTGCCATCAATGGCCTTCCAGCTATGAGATGTTCATTTCTTAAAATTTCTCAATTTAAAGCATTTTGAGCAAAAAAAACCAGGCTGGTGGCTCTAGGTCAGAGTAGGGCGGAATTCGATTTTGGGAACTCGGAATCCGGAAAACGGAAAACGGAAAAAAATTTTTCACAAAATCTGGAATCCGGAATACGGAAAAAACATTTTTTCACGGAATCTGGAATCCGGAAAACGGAATGAAAATTTCGAAAAAATAAAAAATGATGTAAATGCGCTCTGTTCGCAAAAATTTCTGCGGAAGTTCAAAAAAGTATACTTTTCACAAAAATTGAGAATAAAGAATTAAAACGGAAAAAAAAACGCCATATCGCGGAATCCGGAATGTGGAAAACGGAAAAAATATTTTTTCACGGAATCCGGAATACGGAAAACGGAAAAAATATTTTTTCGCGGAATCTGGAATCCGGAATACGGAATGAAAAAAAACGGCAGAATTCGGAATTCGGCCCTTCTCTGCTCTAGGTACGCTTCTACCGTATGCCAGTCGTGTGGCTATCAGAGAAGGGCGGAATTCCGGATTCCGGATTCCGCCGTTTTTTTCATTCCGTTTTCCGGATTCCGGATTCCGTGAAAAAAATTATTTTCCGTTTTCCGGATTCCGGATTCCGTGAAAAATTTTTTTTTCCGTTTTCCGGATTCCGGATTCCGAGTTCCCAAAATCCAATTCCGCCCAACTATGAGTTTTAATACTTTATTCTCAATTGTTGTGAAAAGTATACTTTTTTGATCTCCCGCAAAAATTAATGGTTAAAATTCCGGATTCCGCCGTTTTTTTCATTCCGTTTTCCGGATTCCGGATTCCGTGAAAAACATTTTTTTCCGTTTTCCGGATTCCGGATTCCGTGAAAAAATTTTTTTTTCCGTTTTCCGGATTCCGGATTCCGAGTTCCCAAAATCCGATTCCGCCCAACTCTGGTGGCTATTTTCTTAATCCTCGAAAACACATGTCTCCTTTTCTCAATCAGAAGATTTGTAAAGTTTGAGAAGTCATGGTGTACTGCCCCCCCCCCGGAACCCCTCCTTCCAAAAAACAGTGCCGTCAATGGCGTTCCAGCTACGAGATGCTCAGTTCTTAAAATTTCTTGATTTAAAGCATTTTGAACAAAAAAAAACCAGGCTGGGGGCTCTGGGTACGCTTCTACCGTACGCCAGTCGCGTGCTTTTCTTATTCCTTGAAAACATATGTCTCCTTTTCTCAATCAGACGGTCATGGTGTACCCCCCGAAACCCCTCCCCATCCCTTTCGTGGGATGAATCAGTAGACAGCTCGTTGCTCCCTCCTTGTCAACAAATTCTATGGTGTGTGTGTGTGTAAAAACTGAAAATGGGCAACCGACGCTTTTAGCGAGAGGTGATGATGTCATTTGACTCAACTCCAGAATGCTCCGTCCCTTCGAAATGAAATCGGGCAATAAAATGAACAAGGACAACCGCACTCGCACATGTTCTTGAGATGAAAACCAAGAAAAATGCAAAAGGGTACCATAATCCGTCATTTTTAACTCAAAATGGAATGAGCTCGCCACAAAATGCATACTTTTTGAAGGACGGCGATTTCTCTTCTCACCGACTCAAAACGTTGATTCTGCTACATTCCTTCCATCTGTTTATGTTTTCAGCAATGCCGGTTGTGCTCGAGCTGGCTCGCTGAACTTTTCAACTAAACTTGTTATGTAGGAATGCCCTTTTTGCATTAAAAATTGGCGAAAACTGTGTGGAATTCGTTGAGCATGATATTTTCGTGTTTTATACAAATATAAAGCACAATATTCACTCCGGCTTCTTTTTCAAGCTTTCCAGCACAGCCTGTGAACTCGACGAACTCAACGTTGACCAATCAACAGTCGTTGTTCATCTGAAGCAAATAGGCAAATCAAAAAAGCTCGACAAATGGGTGCCACACGAATTAAACGAAAATCAAAAAAATTGTCGTTTTGAGGTGTCGTCCGCTCTTTTTTACGCAACAAAGACTTCTGGAGATATGGCCGCATTCGTTACAGTCTCCATTCTTCAGTTCTATGTATTTCGGGACAAAAGTTTCTCAAAGAGATCATGAAGAAAAACAAAAAAAAGCGGCCATATGGCTCTGAGGGGGAGGAAAGATCAAGGGGTAAAGAGCAAGTGAGGAATGAAAAACATGGCGCTGGAAGCGAAGCACGGAAGAAATAGAATCGTTTCGATGCCTTCAGATGTCTTTTATGCTTTTATGAGCCACCGCAACGCACACGTGGATAGATGTGAGATTGCGTGCGAAGAAAATACACAAAGTAATAGCACAGTTTGTGGGCGTAGAGGAAATTAAAAGAGAGAAACAGAGCAGAAAGTGGAGTGCACGCCGATGGTACCGGTAATCGAAAAGTTGTTTTATGGGAATCGAACTTTGACGCTTTTCCTGTGAGATTCTTTTCGAAAACAGATGTTGTTCAAGAAATTCTAGTTTAGAAACGTGCTTATTGCTATATATTATTGTCGATAACTCTTGTGAAATCAAGAAAAATAAACAGATTCCTAAAAAGAATTCTCCATCAATAAGGCTTCCACGGAAGACGAAACAAGTCGGTCGTCTTTCGTAGAATCCTTCGTCTTGCGTTTGTCTTACAACACAATGTCTATAATTCTAAACGATGACGAAGACGAGACGAGGCGGTCTTATTTTGTCTTTCGTGGAAGCCTTACCCATCGAGCAGACTCAACAAGAATGAACGTTTTTCAATAGAAATTTTCGAAAAATTAAATGTTTTTTTAAGGTAAAAATAAATCTCTTTATATGATGAACTCGAAAAAAAAATCACAATGAAACACCTGTTCTCCAGAAGCAATGTAAGAAGAAGAAGAAAAACCGTTGCGACCTTCCCAACCGACGCCTCTCGAGAACCGTCGGTGTATCAAAATGTGCAGGTTATTTCGCAAATATTTGTGTGTATACCGTTTGAGTAATTGATTTTACAAAACAAATGTTCGTGTAGCGGCGTAGCCGTTGATAAAATAGAAAAAGTCCAAGCGGCAGCTCGCTGAAGACCCAACCAGCCGCGATCTAGAGCTATCATGATGCTTGGCCTATGTGTTTACACTGGTTTAACGTGTGTCACCTATGCGTAAAGCTACATACGACATGAAAGTGTTAAGTAGTTGATAAGGATCCATGGGAAGATGAGGTGATGCGAGAGCACACAACACATATTCTACGTTATCTATAACAACCGTATTAGCTGAATTAACATAGATCGTTTTTTGATGAAATATAATTTCAGACTAATCTTTAAGCGGGTTGAAAAGGGCAAAAGTGTTTTGATTTGTTCTTTTAAACTTAGAATAGAACATCGTGGGAATTCTAGAGAATTCTCTATTCTAAGTAGTGATTCTTTCATGGGAACATAAAACTGGCAATTCCAGAAATCGACGTCAAAAAGAAACCAATCAGTGGAGTCGTTCTCACTTTTTTGTTCCAGTCTTCGCCGTTCTGTTCTGACACATTCACTCTTTCTTTTATATATATTTTCTTTCAAATTTCACCTCAATGCATTCCTATCATTATTCAATCTTTGTTAGGTACATTGCTGTTTTGTGTTATTTCATAGAAAGCGAATAAAAAGGAAAGGAAAGGAAGAAACGGAAAAACGACAAATTAAAGAAGAAATAGGCGAAAATATGAAACAAAGTACGGAGCTTGATCTGATATTGACGCAGACTGAAACTTTTATGAAACAGGACAGAAGACTCTGAGCGATAAGAAATCAAAAGCGAGGCCAACAAGTATCAAAATATTTGAGATGGGCTTTCTAAACTTCGCAGTTCTTATCATAGCTGAAATGGAGCACTGAACTTAGCAAATTGAGTTGAAAATATTGAAAATTGGCAAAGAGGCAGTGGGCGTATTGAGCATTTTGATATGATGGGATTTGTTTAAGGTTTTAGTGGAAATTGAAAATTATTAAATGGAAAAATAACATATTTTAAGCATATTCATTGGTTAAAATAGAAATATAGCAATAATGTAGCATTTCAGAAATATTATTCGATGGAAAACTGAATTGAATAGTTGTTTTAAACGTATTAATTGTTATTTTAGCGTTTAACAAGGTAATAATACTCTTTCATAAAAGTTTTATGACTATAGATTACAGCCAGAAAGTTTGCAAAATTTTAGCACTGTAGAAAACATTTTTTGACCCGCCCCGTCGATTTTCCTTTAAATGGAAAGTATTATGAAATTTAAAAATTTTGAATTTTTTTATTTCTCACAACGATACTCCGAAATAACACTGGTGAGCGTACTTTATCGACTCATTTAAAAATAATTAATATGTGGGTTTTCAGGTAAATGAAGCAAAGAGAGAGTAAGCACTAAGGCACAGCTTCTCGAAATCAACGCGAAGTCACTGCGAACGTTTCTTCTAGATTCCTACTCGTTTATTTTCCAATCTGTATTCTGTAATTTATGCCCAAGATCGCATCGCAAGGCCTGGTTAGCTGTGATCCGCGCCCACGCAAGCGATTGACGGGTCGACTAAGTAAGTAAGTAATCATCTAAAATCATAAAATAACTAATTTTTATAATAAAACGCAGTCGATAAATAAAAGATTTTGCTTAATATGGAAGATTCGCTTCAATTCGTTAAAACCAATTTGGCGTTTCCCGCCTCTTCGTATCATTACCGATTTTCATTGACTTTCCCAAAAAAAAATTAAAATTTTCTCGGTCAGTTCAGAAAGTCAAGTGACATCCAAAATATTAAATTAATGCATACTCAAAAAAAAAAATCAAAACCAATCTTCGTTTCCGGGCCAACCGGTTTTTTCATAATTTTTTCGCCGCACCCCAAACGCAGTATGGAGAAGTGTGAGTTCATGAAGACACACTTTATTCTGTAGAAGTTGGAAGAGCTAAAAATTCGGCAAAGGGCGTTAATTTTGTTATTAACCATTCTAATAGTAAATTAAATAAATTTATTCTAAAATAAATGAACATTCATAGTCTTTTTTCAATTTTTTCTCAGATAAAATTGCAAAAAATTTAATAAGAAATACGAAACACCAAAAAAATGCATTTTTGGTTAGAGTTACATATACATCTTTCCTTGTTTGTTCCTCTCAGTCAAACCGCAAAGTCGTAGAAACAACAAATCAGCTTTTTTTTTAGGTTTTTGCTATCGATCACTCTGCGTGTTCCTATCGTATCTTCTTTACTTGGCGGAGCACAACTTGATAGCCGCACAGGCGACTTTGTAAGGAAACATGAAAAAGGAAAAACCACACCGGAAAGGATTGGAACTATTGAATGGGCACGCTGATTTCAAAGAAAAGGAAAATAGCAAGACATTTCGGAAGAGGAAGATGTAATCTGATTCCAATTTGAATACTGATAAAGCGCATTTCGAAATATAGAAAAGATATGAATTACTGCTAGAATCATCCTTCGCAAACAAAGGAAGAGCGAAAAATGTGCGGCGTGTAAGTCAAAATCATATTTGACAAAAAAGAAGAAGAGGTCGCACGACGTCGTCTTTTCTTCAATTTTCATTCTTATCCTCGCACGATTTTCTCATTCTCATGTTGCGAAGATGGCGAGAGAAATATGAGATTTAGGTTATTTTTTGGCATATTTTGCGAATTTTGAAATTCATTGAAATTGATTTTAAAATTCTTGTTTTGAAACGGGAAATCCGTAAAAATGAAAATAGCCACGAAACATGAAAGTGCATATTTCACAGTGAAGCTCTCTTAACCGAAACCAGTGATCATATGGAGAACAAATCAGTCGGGGTGAGCGATCAGCGCTCAAGTAGGCAATGTTCATTTTCGAAAGCAGAGTGATTTTTGGAAAAAAAATGGCAAATGAGAATGTTTTTTTCAAAAAAAAAGATTGCAAAAATGCAATGTGCATGTTCATTTTTGACGCTTTCATAAATTGCACAATACGCATTTTCAGTTTGTTCAACTGATAAAATATTAATGTTCTAGTCTGGTTTTGTATTTCACTGGAAAGAAAGAAAATAATTGTTGTCTCTGAGCATCGGAGAAGATTATTTTCTGAGCAATGTTCTACCGTACGATAAAGTTAGAGTCCCTTTCAGTGAGAGAGCGCTGATGCTCAGATAGAAACGAGTACAAGAAAAAAAATTGTTAATTTGCCGAACTATCTGATGAGAAAATTCCCTCCGGCACCTCTGGCTGATTGTCACACTTTTTGTTTAGTACATCATGACTCCACCGATAAGTTTTTCTATTTTCTCGTTCACGGCATCGCCATTCTCCTCCGAACTCCGAACGTTTGTCACATTTTTTTCTAAGTTAGAGATGGATCAAATATTTCACATTCACAAAATGCTAATTTAAAAAAAAACGAATGAACAGAAGAAAGTTAAAAAAAAAGAAAAATTCCTTTCGAGAAGTTGGAAATTTTGAGTGCCCGCTTTTTTGTTATACAATTTCAGGTGAAACACTTTGTGGTCGTATCCTTTAAAATTATACCATTTCAGGCTTGTTTTGAGAAGTTGAAAATCACTCTTCACTAAGGAAAAATGCTCGAATGCGCTAAAACTGACAGGGAACCCGCGCCAAGGAGCTCTGGCAATGGAATAGCGATGGAGCGGAGGAATTGAAAAAAACAGCATAAGCTGGAACGAGTCAAAGAGAGTCAAAGTTGTAATTCAAAAAGACGGGAAGACAGTAACCGGGCATAAGCCGAGTGAAAAAAGCGAGACACAGACGATGAGACTTTGCGTGAATCCTCGGTTCACGTTTCGCGCGGTGCAGCCGCTCTCCTCGTTGGGAGTCGTCTTTTTGTGCCCCCCTCGCAAACAGAAGAACAAATATCTGTGTTTCTCTGATCTGTACGCTGTTTTCAAGGCTTAAGTAGTTGGTTCGAACCAACTAGATCATATGATAGATATTAGGAAAGGATAGTTACTGGTGAAATGAAGGAGGACGAGGATATCGGATACTGTTGCCATTGTGATGAAACTTTCCAATGGCAGAACTGAGGGAGAGGTTGTCAAGCACCGAAACCACTTCGATAATCGCAAACGAGCGACATGAGAATTCGAGGGTGAATGCTGGATGAATGGCATACCAAATACGTACTTCAGCTGGAACGAACATTGAATTATGTGCCACTTGGAAATTTCTGGTTCGTTTTTATTTGAAATTGTCAACCCAGGATGTTTGTTACAAACTAATAGGGTTATTCGCGAAAATGGTTCGAAAAACTGTATAGAAAGTATTTGATTCGGTTTGAAATTTTGGGAAAAGCTGTAAATTGCTCAAATACACATTCTAGCTCAAGTTCGGTGTAAAAATGAATCGGAAAATAAAGAATTTCAACATTTTCTGAAATTTCCAGCCAGATATTCTTACTGCATATGTTGAGTCCAAACTTAAACTTCATTTGTTTAATTGAGTGAGCTTTAACCATTTTTGGAATTTTAACAAAACATTTTTTCATTCGATCTTCCATTTTTCTGCCGTTTTCGTGTATAATCATGAAATAAGTAGCTAAAAATAAGTATACGATTACAAAATAAAAAAAAATTGTGCATAATGGCGCATCGCGTGTGCTTCCAATGAAATCAACTAGACAAACAAGAATACCGGAAGCTATGTGCTAACAGTCTTAAGCGCTGATGTCATAAAAAACGAATGATTTTTATGAAAATAGCTTAGTAAACGAAATACATTGCGATGAATTCCTTTTTGGTTGCTACCCATAAATTGTCCTTTTCGGAGGCAAATCGCGAAATTTATTGCCCTGAAAATGACAGAGATTTGCTGAACTAGAACCGATTACCGCTTGACAACATATTTATTTGAATACGTGGTTTTCTTTTCCATGTACATTTCGAATGCGGTACCTATGCAGCACTAATCACGACTATTTCAAAACCACAAATGAATTATTTGAAATAAGACACTTCAGTTGCACTTGATAAGAAAGTAGTTGTGAAGATTGCTGGAATCAAACATCTGGGGAACATTGGTCCATCTTTGCAGGGCTCAAAACTCATAACTCGTTTCTATTCAGAAGAGCTCGATTGCATTTTTTGCAAAAGCGAACCAACGAAATGCGAAATCAAATTAAAGTCAAACCCGATCTCGTTGTGCTTTAAAATTCAATTTCCATGCTTTTCCTCAAATTGCCTATTGATTCTTCACTGAAATATCCAGCTCTTCATCTCTCCGATCATCTTTTCTGATCACCTTCCCATTACTTGACCGTCTGTCTATTTATTGGAACCGAAACGGGTTTCAACGAGAAGACGTCGCTCTTTCCATTTCTTCAGTCTTCGTCGTCCGCGTTGCAAAAGAAGCACCAATTTTTGACAAAGTTCCTTATGAATTCGGTTGGCAAACCGGTCAGGTGACACCGGTTTTAAGAATGAATGGACATGAGATAGAGATAGCCATCGGAAGCAAAAAAAGGATATAACACAAGGAAAAAAGATTTGGCAGATTGAATGAAAAGTCAGCCATTTGAGTATTGTGTCTACGTGAAAAAAGATTGAAAAATGACGTATTGATGGAAAGAAGTGAAGGCGGTAAATTGGACAAAAAAACAGCGAGAAGTGGACTATTGACAAGAAGAGAAAAGGATGAGAGCAGTGGAAAGAGCTTACTGGTATTTCAAATATCCATTGGTAAATACACAAATATGAGAGGAATTCTATTGGATTTGCTCAACAAGTACGAGCCGGCCACCATTGTTCAAAATAGTTGTGATTTACAATTTGGCAAATGACTGAAATGGAATTGGAAAACCGGAGCTACGTCAATATCAGACATCTCCCCCCCCCCCCCCCTTCCAGTAAAGCTGTACTTTGAATGAATGAAGTTCGCTTCAAGTGACGGCTGGCGATTTGTGAAAAGTGAAATCACGAACAGAGTCGTTTTAGAATGATCATTCAGGAAATTCGGAACGAACTACGGGATTTGAACAGTGAAAAGCGTCTTTGTTGAAATACTATTACTCAGACGCTCAAATGGAATAACGGTTGTTGGCTTCGATCTTTATTAAATCGATTGCATTTTTTTAAACGTTTGGTGAAAGTCGTTGTTCGTTCTGAACACTGTTATGAAATCACTATGAGATAATAGCTAGATGGCTTGATTCTCTGGCCTCTATAAAAGACCAATAATTCACAATTTACTTTGAAATCACAAGACTCAGAAGCTCAGTAAATTCTGGATATTTTAGTAGTCGTTACGACTTCAATACCCTTCATTGCAAAATGTTTCTACCAGGCAAAGCTAACACAGCGTAACCAAAGTATCAGCTGCGAAGAAAATCTGAATGAAAAACTAAGCAGCGATCCAAACCAAGTCATCTGATGCTTCCGCCTTCACCGCCTTCTCACTGAATGAAGAAGGCGGAGCTAAAAAGCGACAACTGGAACATTCTACAATGGCAAACAATGCGACACCGTCTATGAGATTGAGTGGCAACAATCCGGGAAAATATACATAGTGTGTTTACTTGTAAGCGACTCAAAGTAGGCCGCGACGGCGGCCACCCCAAAAAAAAACTGTTCAAAGTTTTTGGCGACGAGTTGAGAAACGCTGCTCAAACACGTGTGTACGCCACGAATAACGTTGAGCAAACGATGCGTTCAAACCACACACACACAATCGACCCCACGCGTTTCGTTTTGGCATAGTTCAAGAGAGAGAGAGCGAGAATAATCTAGCCAAAAGTTATACGAATTCATTGGTTTAATATACGTAATGCATTTTCAATCAGTTCGCCGAACCACTCCGTGGTGGTTTGCAGTGAATTTTTCCAGAATGAGCAAGCTCCACCATTTTTCGCGGTCTCCAGCGGCCTCCACAATCAATAGCATATAATGCAGTTCTTGCGGTGAACGCCGTCCATTGTTCAATGCATTCAACTATAACCTATTTCCAGTCCTGTATTTCTACCAAACAATGATTTATACTTCGTCGTTTTCTCACTGGAACACCTTCTACGCATTCTTTGACCAGGAACACACACGCATACATGGCATGACGAATGACTGGTTTCAGCGAGAGAAAGCATGTGGTTAAACTTTTTTATTGGAATCAGTAGAAGAAAAGTCAGGAAAATGAAGGAAATGGGATGAGGGGTGGGAACGGGGATAGGGCAACTGTTGAGAATGGTTCACGTTTCCAGAACAAAAATAATAACAGTAGCGGTAAATGTCGTAAAATTTGTAATTCATATTCGAGAATAGAGCACAGTTATTCTCGCATTTAAGAATGTTTGGGCCTGTTTGGAATAATGTTAAACGAATAAATAATGCAGAAATTTAAATTGAGAAATTGAATCCCGGTGTTAGGCTCACAACTACAAATAGAACAGGTCAAGTATAAATGTAAAGACAATTAAAAATTAAAATAGAACTCAATAGTCTAAAAATCAAGAACACAGAAGGAAAGAGAAGGGTTCGCAATTGTGATCATCTGTATTTAAATTGTTACATCGATGAAGCGTAATTGCAAGACGAATGGAACATAAGACAAAAAAAGGTAAGAAAGGGAATATTTAAAACTCGTTTTGTGCGCGGGGTGTATTGTGGAACGAGAACAGAAACTTTCTGAGATAAAAGCTGGGCATTGAAAAAAAAAACAGAAGGACAAAAAAAATGGAAAAAGACGATTCTTTATTACCGATTTACTTCTTTCCAGCCGTCGTTCCAGGCCGGCCTCCGCCTACTGCTGGCCGTCCGCTGTTCATTCCTTGGTATTGATATTTAGCCTTTTTTTCCGACGGCTTCAAAATCTAAAAACAAAAAACTATGCTTGATTGACGGAAGTATTATAACTTTTTTCTACATACTATTTACAAATGAGACATTTTACTTTTCTAAAGGCATTTTAAATTTAAAAAAAAGAATTCTTTGACGAAACAGGTAGCAAGTTGCCTTTTGTATATTCGTTATATTTGTAGTAACATGTAAATGATTGTGAATAAGCTTTCCTATAACGGCGACATTTTTTTCAGTTTCAGATTTGTCATTACAGTAAATTTCATAAATTGGAGTGGGAGAAATTTTCTTAGTTTTCAGAAAAATGAAGGCGGCATAAAATCAGGGATACCCTTTCCCGAAGTGGCAGTAGTTGCCTCTACTTCTCTGTTGAAACGTGCAAAATTCATATTCCTTCATATATCAAAAGAAGGAATAAATATACTTTAAAATTGAGAAGAAATCAGTTTTTCAATACTATTAAAAATAATATTAGGGGAATGGAACGCAGGTTTCCAGCACACTACCGTACTAGCTTAACAATTGGAAAAACTGTTGACTGCATCGTCGGAAAAACAGAGATGGCCAACACCGCCATGTCGATCAAGCAAAAATTGAATACATCGTCTTGACAGAAAGTAGTTTCCGAACATTTAAAATTGGTACAGTAGAGCGCTTTATGTCTGTTTTATGCCTCCTAATATTTTAGGATATTTAGTTAAATGGATTACTAAATTTTTTTTAATTGCGGGAAACTCAAAATTACCGAGCGGGCCTCCGAATTCGCAGGCTGATTTTCTCGCACAATCTGATTCGATATAGCTCATGCCCATTAGGGAAAGTGGGAATTTTTTCAAGAAAAGTAGTTCCCCCCGAAAAATGTTTCCTCTATCCGAATTTCGCTAATAACACTCATGGTAAGGCCAATTATGTCATATATACTTCAATTTATTTTTTTTACATAACTCTCACGAGTATTCAATAATTCCATTGGAATTTATTTACAAACGCAGAAAATTGTGCATCCGAAAACACTACGCTTAAATTTGTTATTTATTTGAAAATTGGTTTTCTACTTTGCTAATATATATTCTTTAACCCCACTCACAGTGGAAGAATGATTGAAGAAATTCGTTTTAAACACTCACTTGGAAGCTACACATTAATGTTTCGTCAACACTCATCATTCCACCTGCGTTATCAAATTCCCCACAATAGTTAGGCGCTGAAAAAAGTGTCACAAGCTGGCGTTTGGCAAAGAACTCGTATCCATCCTCGACTACTTGATGCGCTCTGCATATCAAATCCAAATCGTGCCTGTTTAGGAATTTGGCAACAACGTCTGGCCCGAATGTGAATGAAACTCCTCGGTCGTTCTCTCCCCATCCGGTTACGTCCTTATCGGGGTCTGACCAGAGCAAATCGCATAGCAATCCTGTGTCTGGTACATCGGTAGGCCGCATCACACGACGAATCTGTTCCATGTTTTGAAGATCTGGAGAAAGGCCTCCATGACAGCAGAATATTTTCTCGTCGATAAGAGCAGCGATTGGTAGACAATTAAAGCAATCAGTGAATGTTTTCCACAATTTGATTGAGAAGCGTCTTTTACCTGTAATCATAGCGAATAAATGTTGACATACTTTTTAAATTTTATTGTCGACTATATATTTTTCAGTGGAAACATTAAGGTAAAAACTTTTAATCTTTCACTTAAAGTAGTTTTCTACCAATAAAGATCTAATTTTTTAGATTTGACACTTGTGAAAATATTTAAAAATATCATTTATCCGTGATTGTATAGTACTTACATTCATCATAGAATCCGTAGATACGATTGATCGAGGCACACTCATGGTTTCCACGGAGAAGGAAGAAATTCTCTGGATATTTCACTTTGTAGGCGAGAAGTAGACAAATCGTCTCCAAACTCTGCTTTCCACGGTCAACATAATCTCCGAGGAAAAGGTAATTGGCTTCTGGTGGGAACCCGCCGTATTCGAACAAGCGAAGTAGGTCGTTGTACTGACCGTGAATGTCTCCTAAAACATTGATAATTTTATCCGTTTATATGTATTTATCCTTTTTTCAGACGTTTTTCTATGAAATCAACGTTATTCTTTTAGTGTGGGTGTAAACTAGATTTCAAGCCTTCCAATTCTGAAAGTTGAAAGAGAGGAAAATGCAATACCAATATAAAAGGCAAAACCAACCACAAATTTTAAGAGGTGCTTCGAGTTCCAGAAGAATAGGTTGTGAAAGGAAGATCTCACGTGACCTGTGGCAAAGGGCACGAATCTCTGATTCGGACATGGTAACTGGCTTTCCAGGACGACATCCACGAACTGCAGTTAGTAGCACATTGTATTGGATTATTAAGATTTAAACGATTTACCTTCGAGGAGTCTGGTGATCAAATTGTCAATGTTCAAATCCCCATCGTTCGACATTGTTCAAGCGGCTGTGGTCTACGCGTCTTCTGCGGGTTATGTGTGGGTGTGTACTTGTGTTAGCCAACAACTGATATTGGTTGTGGCTGAAAAATGTTTACATAATGTTGCGAGAAAAAGTGAGAAAATGTCTTGAGAAAACAAAAAATTTGGAAAAGGATTATTATTCTAGTGACGGAAAGAAGATAATATATAAATATAAAAGGAATTCGGAGTACAAGGAAACTTGAGAGAATTTCGGAGAACATGGAATTAATTTTGATCTAATTCTTCCCATTTCTGAGAAAAAACGTTTAAAGCACCTACAAAAATTAGACAAAGTATAATTTGGAGTTTAAAGCAACTTATACGTAAATCTCAGTAAAAGTGTGGAGGTATTGGTTTTTCAGGAAGAGACGGAACGAAAAAAATATGGAAGGATTAATTAATGTAAGAAATTGAAAAAGGTAAGGTAAAGCTTCAAAGCAGTCTTCGTTCAAGTTAATACGATTCAAATCGTTAATCGATAGAGGAAAAAACAAGAATGTAACAAAGACAAACAATCAAATCAGAGCGATTGAAGAATCCTCACAATTTCTGCTCGAATAAAAGTGGAAAGCAAGAAACTGATGGGAAGGGAGAAAAATGAAGAAAGATAGTAGATGTAACAAAAACAAAGAACCGCAGGGTAGTGAAAAAGAGCAAAATTAAACCATATTCACTAAAATATCTGCGCCTCTTCGTTTCAAAGTGTGACGCATCTCCGTCATTCACCTCCAACCAGATATGGCAATGCTTCTCTAACGTTGCTATTTTCCGCTTCAATCCGTATTATAGACCTATACAGTTTCGTCGGAAACCGTTGACGACACCCGTTCACTATATTCGCTGTTATCAACGACCCCGCGGAGGAACATGTCATAAACACGACACCGCCGTCACAGAAGGCGGATAACATTACAACAGAAAAAAAAAACGAAAAGGAGATGAAAATATGAGAGAAAACGGAAGATTTAAAAAATAGGATGGGATACATGTGGTCGTAGTCAAGCAAAGTGGGTTCATCAGTCGTGGAGGAAAATGAGGAAATCGAGATGAAATGCTGCGTATAAAAAGAGGAGCGAAAAGTGGCGACTGACTGAGACGTATGTGATGTGTATGTGCCTGTCTCTCTGTGTGAGTGTACGAGTGGAGCGGGGGAGACGAACGCGGGCCGATCCACCGGCCGCTGTCCGCCGTATTGATCGAAAACTCCCCAACATAGTTTCCATCTTTCGCAGAAACGATTGGTGATGTTATTGCACTGCCCCCAGGTAAAACACGTGCGTTTTTAACACGAGAGTGCTGACAAAGTCGAAGAAGTCACGAAATGAAAACAGCGGATATTAAGAGAATGTAGTATCATTCATCATACACAGTTTGTTCTCAGTGATCTTACGGCGAAAGTAAAATATTTTTTTGCGGAAATTGAAACAATTAAGAAAATTTCTCCGGAGCTTCATATGCTCCTTTTCTTTTCTTAGAACAAACGGGCAAAACGAGATGTACAAGTATTTGATTTGCACACAGAAAGTTTTAAAAGAGAAAACGACGACGAGAAAGACAAGATTGACAGGGCAAACACTTCTTGTGCGGTAGAGATCTTTGCCATTCCAGATGTTCTTAGGCGGAAAACAACATTTAATAGTGGTTAATTTTGCCAGAAATATTAAACTGAACTATAAGAATTGTAATCAAGCTGACGGTTATCAGGTTTTATATACAGATGTAAATTTTATGAAATAATAAAAGTTGTTTCTCTCTCTATCGCTAATATTTTTCGCTGACTAATCATATTTATAAGCAATGAGGTGATTTTTCAGTTTTTCTATCTTTTACCAGTTAGTATTGAAACGTGAAAAACAATATTTTTAAAAAATGTACTCAGATGCGAGTGAACGCTTTTGAGCGGTACGATTTCGGATATTAGAACGAACCGTTTTTAAATTGTTTCTTTTAGTATTCATATTGATGAGAAAAATATTTTATCAACAAGAACTAGTTTTACGCAGAAAATAAGAGAAATCGAAACTCAAAGCCTGGTATTAACGAAAAAATTTGGAAAGAATTACAGAAAGTAATTGATGTAGATTTCGAAAAGCGGAACGAAGAAAGGTGAAGAAATATAATTGAAAAGTCCGTAAACACCACGAAAGGTGAACGCACATGTGAATACTAGAAACAACCGTACCCTTTTATAAATATTTCAGAATATATTTCTTTTTAAAATTTCGAAAGAATCATTTAACAGAAAATTTAGAAGCTACTTTGAATGCGCAAGAAACGTGCGCATCTGCTAAAAAGAACGAATCAAGTCGAAAAAAAACTGAAAGAAATTGAAAAAACGAGAAAACAGGGACGTTCGAGGATAGAAGAAGCTCGCTTTAAGATGAGGACTCCAATTCAATTTATTGAAAAGCGAAAAGCAAAAAAAGTGTTGACTAAGCTAGAAACTTCAAGTTCCACAATAAATCATTGAAGATTTCAGTAAAAAATGTCTCGATTTTTGAAAGACTTTTGAAAAGAGATACTCGATAAAAATACATTTTTGATAACAATTGCACGAGCACGAAAGCGCGAAAGTATGAAAAATACGAAGGTTATATAAATTTTGAGAAGCAATTGTTACCCAACAACAATAAATGAATGAAAAGTCACAACATTTCTAGAGATTCAGAGAAGGAGAAATGTCGTTCTCATCAGCAAGCGGAAATCAATTTAAGCCCTCCCCCCCCTCCCCATGGCCACTCCCTTCTAATCGAATTACGAAAAGCAAAAAAAAAGGCTGGTGTTCTTATCTTCAGTGATACTTCTGATGACCAGTGCACACAAAGAAAAAGTGAACATGACTATGACGGTGGAATGACTCTACTGCGGCTTTCAACATGTTTCTAAATAGAAGGAACACGGTATGTGAATTTAAATTTCGCAGCAAAAAGGAGAAAGGAGGCAGAATTGTCCTGCGCTATTTTCGACATGCCACTCTATTATTATACTGTTCAACTGAAAATAAAGAGAGAAAAAAAAGCGAGAATGTAACAAAGTGCATTATGGATTGCAATATTGAAAGTGTAGGACATGCGACAACCTGTGTAATAAATAGATCGTGCACCGTCCTAGAAAGAGATACGCTTTCGAGCTTTTAAAAAATGTTTTTAAAAATAGAAATAAAACTTAAATAAATTAGAAAAACAAGTAATGCTATAACGTTTTTGTATTTAAATTCTATATACCACAGGGAAAAAAAGGTTGAGGAATACATATAGCGCCGCATTCAAAGATTCTTACCCGAAGAGACTTAAGAGCGAAATAAGGAAGATTCGAAAACTGTTAATGCTACAATTTTTGTTGGTGTTTAATAATCATTTTGGTTGATTTTCAGAAAAAAAAAGCATTTTGAAGTTATCACACCGTCTTGAATGTGGCGCTATATTTATTAACCCCCTTGTATTTTCGTTTTCCAGAGCTGGTCAAGCCCGACAATTGCACATATCTGTGCACTTTTTGGTATTGGCTCGAACAAAATTTGGTTCGCTTGGCGTTGTAAAGAAGGCAGCAAGCACATCCACAATGCACCTACTTTACGGCGCCTGCCAATTGTCTGATTGGCCAAACTGCCTTTTTTTCAGAGCAAATGACATAAAGCACGTCGAAATCTTTTTTTTTTCGACGTTCTTTATGTCTTTGGCCGATCGAACTGCCGAGCTTGATCGTGGGAAAACTTGGTAATTGAAAAGAGCACGGATAGAGTTCGTCACCAGAGAAACTGGCAAACGTGTGTTAAGTCTCGTTGATTTTGGAATATTTTTACTTATAGCTATGAAGCGGTTCTGAAAATCCTTAAAGCAAAAAAAAACAAACAAAAATTCATTCAACAGGCTCCCAATATGGGATAATTTTCAGTAGTGATTTACAAAAACAAAGAAGGAAGCTGTTCTTTTTTAGAAAAATGTGAGATTCTTTGTGGCAAAGAATCCCTGCGGATCCTCTCATTATTCTCTGAAGATGTTCAGATGGTTTTGGGATTACAAAAGTTTAAAATTAGCTTTGATTATTCAAAACAAAGCATATTTTTGTCTGTTATTTTTTTCATGCTTACAGAGACTTTTTTGGAGCATTTTACATCAAATTTCAAAAAGTTTCTATTATTGAAAATATTTATGAATAAAAAAGGAAAATTGGGGTAAGGCTTCCACGAAAGACGAAATAAGACCGTCTCGTCTCTACTTCGTCTTCATCTTGAATTCGTCTGACGCAGAGATGGACATTGTGTTGGCCAAGTAAAATATCTTGCGTACACGACTTTTTCATTGCGTAAGACGAATGTAAAACGAACTGAAAGACGGGAGACGAAAAATCGAGTTTTCGTTTTCGTCTTTGTATCGCAGGGGAATTTGCACATACTGTGACAGTGTCAGGGTCATGTCCGAACTACAAGCAAAGGTACTCCAAACAAACAGATTTTCAACAAACTTTAAGCAAAAAGTGTGGGAGCCATGTAAGATTGATGGAGCTTTGGCCTCCACGCCTCTCCATCGGATATTGAAAAGCTATGAAGATAAGAAGGGGTTATATTCTTCTGAGACTAATTCCGTTTGGGCTGTAACTTGCCTTAAGAGTGAAGGACCTCCGAACGCTTCAATAAATCTCAGGAAATGTGTGGCAATCTGCCGTGAAAAAAATTGCTTGCCGATTATCAGCAGCAAGCTTTGGGTTTTTTTGTGCGGCAACTTCCAGCTTGGTGTGGTGGCTTTCCGGTGTCTTTAGACATTTCCAGCTTTATAAAACAAGTTTTCTTATTCTAAAGCTACTCCGCAGATTGTTAGTTGCGCGGCAAGTTGCCGAATTTTTGTCCAAAACTTTCTGAGATCCCTTATTCTCCGTGGAAGAGAAATGGCTATTTCAAAACTGCGAATTTCTCTGTGTTCCATAAAATTCATAATCACTGTTGGATTACGGTTGCTCTAATGGCCAAATATTCAAAGGACCCTCGTCTTCGTCTTCATCTTCGTTTTGAATTCGTCTGATGCAGAGATAGACAGCGCAAAACTTTTTTATTGCGTAAGACGAATGCAAGACGAACTGAAAGACGAAAGACGACTTTTTGTTGTCGTCTTTCGTGGAAGCCATAGTCCTACTAAGCCATTTTTTTAATTAACGAGGAGAGCATTCCAAAAAATAACAAATTCAAAATAACTGCTGTGCTATGTCGTTCTCCAGCATTTGTACGTTCGAAAACAGGAAGTGAACATGAAAACCATCAGTACAGAATTATTTCTCAAAATTGCTTATAATTTATTATTATTGACAACAAACGGACGTTGATTAAAAGCTGGAATGAACTGATTTCTATGATTTAGCTCTTTTTTACAAGGGAAACCCCGAAAAAGGCATAGAATATCATATAACGAACCAAAAAGAAAGTCAATGATGAAGCCGTATTGAAATGAATGCAACAGGTGGGTAAACGGAACCAAAGCATTTTCGTATTCCAAGCCTTTTTTACTCAAATAATGCAGAAAAACGATACCTTTAGGATTCTATCCTCCCCACCCCCCCCCATCTTTTTCTTTTCCGAAAATGAGTGAGTATAGATCTGAGAAAAGGCCCCGTACCTAAATTACATTTGGTATTACAGGATGCGATTAAAGGACGTAAGGCTCCCACGAAAGACGAATGCAAAAAGTCGTCTTCGTTCGTCTTTCATTTTGTCTTGCATTCGTCTCACGCAATAAAAAAGTTGTCAACACACTTTGTCAGACGAATTCAAGACAAAGAAGAAGACGAGACAAAGACGAAGATGAGACGAGACGGCCGAAATTTCGCCCAAATGTAAGCCGAGAACACGGTAATTTGAGGTTTGCGGACTGCACGACTGACTGCTATTAGAATTATCCGGAATGAAAACGATAAGGCTTCCACGAAAAACAAAATAAGACCGTCTCGTCTTCGTCTGACGCAGAGGTAGAAATTCTGTTGCTACACAAGACGAATGCAAGACGAACTGAAAGACGAACTAAGACGAGACGAAAAGCGAAATAAGAACGTATCGTCTCGTCTTCATGTTCGAATTGAATTCGTCTGACGCAGAGATAGAAATTGTGTTGGTACACATGTATTTTAATTGAGGACATAAGAAAAACTGAAAGACGAACGAAGACAAGACGAAAGGATTCCACGAAAAACATCTCGTGACGTCTTGTTTCGTCTTTCGTGGCGGCTTTACTTGCCATCCGGGTAGTCCAGAGCAGACAACAGGCTGTCGCATATCTCTTTCTCTCTTCAAAATGAAGATCAATGTTTCGAAAACATCACAAATTGAAGATCTCGATGAGTTGTGTTAGCAAGTGATACAGTTTTGAAATAGGATCTATAAAGTAGCCGGGCGTTGACGGCTTCGGCCTGATGTCCATTTGCCTATCTTTAATGCAAAGCGGAGCGAACTTTACAGTTTGCAAATCAGACCCGATTCGACGCAGATTCAAACGAAAGACGATCGATTTGATTCGTCTTTCGTGGAACCTTTAGAAAATAAAGCGGGAAAATCAATGGCTAACGTAATTTATAGATGGTTCAACTACTTATAATGCGGCAATTTTCTCGTTTGACTCCATCTTTAGATGAATAATTTTCAAAATCCATCTAGTTTTTCGTTTCTTTTCATGACGGAATGTGTGCTACTGCCTGCCGCTAACATTGAGAAGTTCTGTCGCAAGACAGCACTGCTAAGTGTTAGCGAAGTTAGCGCCCGGAAATTATGAGAGAAGAATAAATGCATTATCTAGATTATTGGCATCCAAGATCTTAATGACCAAGCAACAGAAAAAAATAACGAAATATGGAAACAAAGCGAAGGGATTGGAAAACAGACGGAAACGGGAATCTGAATGCCATTAAGCCTTCTCCTTTTCTTCCTTTGACTATTAAAAATGACGTGGCAGCTCTTTCCCACTGAATACTAGCTGTTTCGTCTGTGTGCATGTGCTCAATAGCTGTTGGAGCGCGTAGTGAGAAACAACGGCGAAGACTGCGAAGCAGTAGTAGCAGAAGAAGAAGGAGGAGACGAAAAAGAAGAAGATGGAGGAAGGCTCCTCGAGCAGAGGAAGAGGCGCTACTGCCACGCTGGCGGCGGAGACACACTTTGGGTTAGAAGCAGAGAAATCGAGAAGCAGACGAAGAACACGAAGAAGAGGAAGAGAGCGAAGAACCTCCGTGGGAGAAGGAGATGGAGAAATCATTGATTCAGGAAGAAGAAAAGCGAAGACGACGACAAGAACTAGGAAGAAAAATGTTTTGAGCATTTGAAAACGAAAAAAAACTCCAAAAAAAGCAACCGAAATGACGAAGCTGGGATGATGTGATGAAACAACTTCAAAATAAAAAAGTTATATTCTCACTTTGAGGAATACTTTTTATTTTAAAACAGCTACTTACAGTCCGCTTTTTATTTAAGAGTGCATTTTCATGTTTAGTTTCATCCTCGTCTAATAAGGATATTCTTCTTCGAATTAACACCTAATGTATATATTAAAGAGACTTGCGGCAGCCACGCAACGAAAAACGAGTTCCGAAAATTTCATACGGTACGGTAGCCTGTGTGGCAAGTGGTGCGCCTTTAAACATATTCGAAAATGTATTGATTTATTTTGAATTTCAAACTGTTTTTCCGGGATTTCCTCGCATTCTAATCTCCTTATTTGAAAACTGAGAGAACTGTCTTGGGAAGAGCGAATGGGGGCCTAATCGACCATCTCGTTAAACACATTTTTTATTATTTTTAGTTTTCTTAACTAAAATTTAAATATTTGTTAATTTTATATATTTTTTTTCAATATTACATTAGAAAACTTGTTTCGGCTGCTTCGTTTATTTTATTTGACACTTTATTGATAAAATATAAAAATATAATAATAAATTGGCTTGAGCGAGATGGCCGAGGTCCCTGAAGTCGTGCTCCCCGCGTCGGTCTTCCCGATGTTTTATTAGTGAAATAGAAAAAACTGAAACAGCGATTTATTTTTAAAATGCTTTTTAATAACGATTTTTTTCCACAGAGATTAAAAAAATGCAAACAAAAAATTGAATGGCGAAATATTTAAAAATTCTGCCGGCGAGTGCGATGGAGCGAAAATGCTTTCGCTTGGCTCAGCGATAATCACTTTTTGTCTAAATCTTGCGCGTAAAGAATCTCGCTGAAAAGTTGCGTCAAACTTGCATTGTAGATAGATCATTGTATCGTTGTATCGATATCGTATCGTATCGTATCGTATCGTATCGTATCGTATCATTGTATCGTATCATCGTTGTAGATATGAGCGTTTTCACATCATGGCGAATTGCTGAAAACATGTGAAACTTTGCCTAATTGATTTAACTCAATTAACGTTCTCTTTGGAAAGTATCCCGACTTGAGTTAACCATTCACTGAGTACGCGAGTGACAGCATCTCAAACTGTCACATTGCATCAAACCGGAGTCATTCAACTTACCAGCATTCTTCTTAATCATAGATTCAGAGACACTTGAAACCCTGAACTTGCCATGAGCCAAACATCCCACGACTTTCTTGTCTCTCAGAAAGCTCATGTGAGTTGTGATATGATCAATGATGCTTGAAGACAGAGGCACCCAGAATTCTATATTTATAAAGTGAAAAAAGATCAAAAGTGGAGAGCAAAGGAGAAATAAGATAAAACCGCATAACATCATACTCGTCCATTTATATGCAAAGGGTCAATTGCGCTTCAATTTTTTTTATTCTTTCCAAAGTCTCAAAGTCTAAACCTATTTTTATTCATTGATCTTTCTCAATACACAGAATTCCATTAAATGCATTTTGATACTCTTCTATAATGCAATAGGATCTCAGATTCTCAGAGTTTCAGCAGTCATTTTCGCGGTAATGCTCCTGTTGCAGATGTGATCGCACAAGATTTTGCAAGATTTTTCTTGCCATGTTTCCTGAATAAATTTCCTCGCTTTTCTGCGAATGCATTCGTTTTTTTTCAAGAAAAACGTAAGCTCGGCTTTTAAAATAATATAAAAACAAGTGGTTTATAAAGGATGAATGCGTGGGAAAGTTGCGTCATTTTCAATAAAACTGCACATCATCGGATGTGATGATGAAGGAAAGCTGCTTATGAGAAAATTTGTATTTATAATATCAGATACGGATCGGCGAGACATGCTTCAGATCTCTGGGAGGTACAGTAGCCCGGGCCGGGCAAACGACTGCCTTGTTCTGGGCACTTTGCCTTCAATGAAGACCACGTGTTTGTAACTTCGATACTACACGCTGTGGGGTAAGGTGGGGCACGAGTTCTCACATAGTTTAGAACAAGGTACCCTATGATTAGTAGTCGTCAAAAACTGCCCAAACACTGAAACACTGGGCAACTAGCTTTTCAGATGTCCAGGTCCGAGAAAGCGTCCGTTGCCTCTGAATTATGGAATTTCGCCTCAAGAAAGATAAGACACAATTCGCGAATTCTATGAAGAGACGTCGTGCGCAATATGGGAGTACTGCGCTTTTGGTAGGGGGGGGGACGGTTTCAAGCACGATCAATCGCAGTTTTAAACGATGGTGGCACGGAGGTAGTCCACGTTCCTTTCATTAAAGAGATTCTTCTTCAAATCATTCGCATTTTAGTGTGGCTCAACGTTGGCTTTTGCTTATAAAGACCTCCCCCCAAAGAGTGACGTCTTCACGAAAAGTGAGCCCCACACCACTTCTGAGCCATCTTTGCTGTGTAGATTGCAGCTCCGTCTTGCTGGAAAATCCAATGTCGTCCGGCAAAATGCTGTTGAGCTCATGGCAACTTGATACAGTATTAATTGATTCGTTTGATGGATGTCTGATGTCTCTTCAATGAAGACCTTTTTCAGTTGAATGGTAGCCCAAACAGTGTTCTTTTTAGAGATTCGTGGGTCACTCTGAATCTTTCTGCTAGTGCTTTTGTCAAAATACAAATCTTCTGAGCCCTAAGATAAAGGCTGGAGTCTATTTTTCAGTAAAATTGGGTGTATTTCTAATACCGCTAATGGCTGATGTTGACGGAGACCTTTCTACTTGTTAGTGTTAATGTTCAGTTCTATTTTTCAAGTTCTTAAACCATTTTACTGGATATTTCTGGGTCCTTCGCGACAAGAAACCGCGCTAAAACTTTTGGGATACCATGAATATACTGTGCTGACAAAATATTTTTGGTTTGCATTGAATAATATGACATCTGGAAATGACAAGCAAATGTAATGTACGACAGGTTTATTGAGCCTTTATAATATGAAAGATTTCGGTTTTTAATGTTTTGTACTTACTGGTACACATCGATTTTTTAAACCTGAATTTGAATTTTTATCGAATTTATTTTCCATAGTTTTATATTTCAATAAGAACATAAAAGTCAGATAAGAAAAAGATTCACAAAAACCGGTAGCCCGAACTGATTTGTAATTATGCATTTTGAGGTCACAGCTCGGAAACAATGCGTAAGGAAGAGTGAGCAACAGAGTGATACGGAGATTTTGGGAAAGTGACATGGTCGGCGAAAAGTGAACTCAAGACGACCACCACTGTGTGCTGGTCATGTATGAAGAGGCGTTTGAAGGCCCGTTTGCGAAGTACCCGGAAGTGGTTGGGAGGTAGGCGGAAGGTGTGGGAAGGTACCCTGAATTGGCACTTCCAAAGGCCACGGTGTAAGGAGATGTGGAGGAAATGTCAGAAGAGCGAGCAGAGGTGTCGCCTCGCACCAGCATTGGGATTTGCATTCTTAAAAATAGAAGGGTTCGTTGAGGTCAGTATGCTTCGATGGAATTGAACTTTGGTTCTTCTTTTTCAGTATAAATGCAATATTGATGAAAATAAACTAACGCTCTTGTCGGGAAGGTAGCGGCCGCAGATTGGCTGGAAAATGCGTTTGGCATAGTCGTCAGAATTGATGTGCTGATTGGTTTGTCCTGATGACTCTTCTTGGTTTTGTATCTAGAAATATTATTTTCAGAATCCAAAATGTCTTGTCAAGTGAGAGCTCCTAATGAGAGCTCTCTATCGCAGTTGCTCCAAAAATGATGATTTTTTCAGAATTTCTCAAGATTCACAGTATTGGCGCATGCTATTTGCCTTCACTCACCGATGATTCTGGAACCAAATTTTGACTTGAGTGGGTGTGAGCCTGATTTCGCTAGCCAGCTGCTCTCTTTCTTGAGCACTCAGATATTTTTGAATATGAAACCGCCGTTCCAACTCGTAAGTTTGAGCTTTGGTGAATAAAACACGGCGTTTTCTTTTCTTCCGCTTCCCACTCCCATCATCTTCCTCATCATTTTCTTCGTCCATTTCGTCAATGACTTCTTCCTCGTCTTCAACTTTAACTCTACAATAAATAACCCATATTTCTTTCAATTTGCAAGGAGATGAGGCAGCTTTAAGATTCCTCAAAATTGCAATAAAGATGACACTTACCCATCCTTGTCATTTTTGTTTGCAGTTGATCCATGGTTGCTGTCGAGCATGTCATTTTCAGGACGTTGAAATGGGTCAGCTGGAGGTAGCGTGTACATAGGGCCTGAAAGAATTAATTTCAGCGCACGAACAGAGAAGAGCAACACTACCTGCGATACCATTTGAAGCAAAGTATGCGGCAGACGGATCATAACTACCGTAAGAGCATTGATCGAATGAAAATGTGGGAGCAGCAGAGTATCCTGTAACCGGGAAAACCCTTGTTTCGCTGGCTAATTGCATAATAATTTGTCTCCGGCTTTAGAAGAATAAAGGGATAGAAGAGGGAAATGACTCGTGATAGAGAGTCGCGGCGCCAAGAACAGAGAAGAAGCTCCTTTCTGTTTACTCGCATCCATTCATTTCCGATTCGAGGTAAACACGAAACAGCGCGTACAGATGCGAGACGCAGGACATATACCGTATACAGTATCCCAGTATCATCTAGTATGCAGAATAGGCAAACGAATACTGTATATTGCGACGACGCAGAAGCGAGAAGGTGTTGTGTTACTCATTCCCCCGCATTACATATAGCGTGTTACATAACAATCGGTCATTGGATACATTTAAAATGGGGGAAATAAGTTCACTTTCATTTTTACTCACCTGCAAGTAACGGGATATCTGTCCAGTTGGTACATTGCAAGTTGGTGTCCGTTGGAAGACTGCCAGAATTTAGAGAATCCCATTTGGCATCGAGTCTGGAACATGCAAGAGAAAACATAGCGTAATAAAATGAACTGGACTAACAAAAAAACATGCATTTTTATAGAGGAAAAGCGGTATTTTGATTTCATAAAAGAAGCGGCTATTCGAGAGTTTCAAGCGACGTCTTCAGCTTTTTGATGTCGCCGAACAAGGTGAGATGTTTGTTTTTGAAAACATTCTCAACCGCTTTTGATCCTGGTCCATGAAGCGGGCCAACCGTAAGAAAATTGGTATAAAATTATATGAGAGAAAGCAAAAAGAGTTTCTTAACAGAGCAGTATAACTTCAGATTTCTCAAAACTTCTTGGCTGAAAGATCGCCGTAAACCTTGCTAAGATCATGTTCTTGAATTCTGTTACAGTGACATTAAAACTAAGAATCTGAAGATTTCATTCCGACGTTCCGGAAAGTACCCAAAATTGGCGTTTTCCAACTAGAAAATGCAAGATCTGGGAATAGTCCTTCTGCCTACTTTAAAACAAATTTGGAAGTTTCCGCGTAAAATTTAAGAAAACTATCGATATATTTATATGAAAAACGATACCTGTAGGATTCTATCTTCTCCACCCCCTCCCCCCCCCCCATCTTTTTCTTTTCCGAAAATGAGTGAGTATATAGATCTGAGAAAAGGCCCCGTACCTAAATTACATTTGGTATGACAGGATGCGATTAAAGGACGTAAGGCTCCCACGAAAGACGAAGGCCAAATGTCGTCTTCGTTCGTCTTTCAGTTCGCCTTGCATTCGTCTTACAAAATAAAAAAGTTGCCAACACACTGCGTCAGACGAATTCAAGACAAAAAAGAAGACGAGATGTATGTTATTATGTTTAACTGTTTTAACGACTCTTGCAGTTTATGCGATTAGTGTCAGTTTTGCTCAATCCAAAATCGCCCAATCAAATTTCAAGAAAAAAGCAAGAGCCAAACAAGTTTTGTGTGAAATTTCAACGATTCTATTATCGAGTTATAGCACATTGAAAAAGCGTTTTCACACAAATCACTCTAGCCTATCCGTCTGCGACTTATGCGGGATGGAGTAACTGGAAAATCTTCACGAATAGAAGAAAAAAAGTGGAGAAATTGAGCATTTAAAGCGATATTTTTCATGGATTTCAAAAAAGCCGGTTCAATAGCATTTCGGATATATACAATAGAATTCTTTAATTTTAGTTTGAACTTAAATTCAGATGAGATGAGATGTGGAAGAAAAAAGGAGCAGCAAGGTGAAAAGAATAGAGTTCTCAATGCTGATAAGGTGCTTGACTCGATTCATTAACCACATCCATCACATCAAAAATGATATTGAGAAGTCGAAGCTATTCAGATAAGAAGAGGAAGAAGAAGAAGGCATTCATAAGAATGGAAAGGAACATTTTTGAGAATGGAAGTGAGTCGGTCATGAAATGAACAGATCTTCCTACTAGTGGAGGATGTAATCGAATATATGAGTGGAGAGGGATCTCTTCACATAAAGTGGATCATCCTCAAGACGGCAAGCCTCCTCTTCTCCGACCTTCTCTCTTCAAAAAACACTAACTTGTTATGAAGTGCCGATTGTGACTGCTGTTGTGGCGCCGGCGGTGCACTTGAAGCCGATGAAGCGGCGCCGCAATCTCCAGTTCGAGAAGTGGCATCATTCAGTACTCCCACAGCAACACTTGTAGCCAATCCATGTCGCTCCGATGCGCTGGCGACGGAGGAAACCGAAGCGGTAGAAGGCGTCGCAGCAGCAAGCGCCGACAAATTGAACATCGGCTCTCGAGATTCGAGTGCAATTGACAACCGAACCTCTTGTGCTGATTGCGACACGCCCACCTGTTCCTCCACCGGCTCGCCAGCCCACAAATTGCGAAGCAACATGGGGACAAGTCGACGGTACGGTAGAAATGTGTGTGTGTCAGTGTGTGTGTGTGCTCAGATATCCCTGTGCTCTCTTGTAAACGCAGTATACTGTTTCATCTCTTTTGTGACAAATCTCGAAGAAATGCGAATGAATGAATGGAGAGAATAAAACAAAGATGTTGCAGAGAACAACATGACACGCATATGAAATTTAAAATAAAGTGAACGATTTGTTTAATAAATCTTTCTCAAAGGTTAACTAAATAATGAAGATGTGACAGCACGCTTCCTATCCTCATTTTAGTGCAAAACGCGAGAATGGAAAGTTCGAAATCCAGGATCTTAATGATCAAAAATGATCAAAAAGCGTTTTTAGTTGCTCCGATTCACAAAAACTGTCTTCACATGCTCAGTGGCTCAGTGCCCTCTTTAAATAGAGAAATGTTAGGAATGCTCTGCTTCCAGATGCTCAAAAACAACCTTCTTCACCTATTATTTACACCTCCTCCATTCATCAGATTAAATAATTTTGATTCCTATCCTATTAACTATGCACTTATTTGCAAGTTTGGAGCATCTCGACTAACAATAATCAAGTGTAGTGCTCGAACTATAAGTGGTTCGGTAAATCAACCACCCACAATATATTTATACTCAAAGCGAGCTCACTAACATTTGCGCACTGAATTTATCTTTGTCAAATGCGTGGCGAGCTTGAAGACTGCCTTTGAGTCTGAAATTATAAAATTTGTTCGAAATTTTGCCTTCTTGCTCCAAGCTAACAATGTGTTTCATGTTTTTCCTTTTAATCTCATTCATTTTTACTTTGAAAATCGACATTTTGTCATTTTCGCAAATCATATTTAAAAAAAACCATTGCCTCTAACTGCACTGCTCAAGCTGCATTGCTCTGTTAGATCTCCCCGAAGAATAGCAAAAATTGGTTTTTTATTCCGATTCCAGCTACTGGAATCTGAAAGTAAATGGTAATGATTACTATGAAAGCTTGCTTCACAACTTGGCTTCACTATACGGATCTTGAATCGCTGGCCGTCTTAAAACGCCACACTCCCATCTCTAATTGTTCGAGCAAGGAGCTGCGGTTGAACAGTATGAATATTCAATTGCTCCAAACATTATTAATCCAATTACTATAATAGCATATCACCGGCGGTCTATACAAATTAATCGTTACAAAAGGAGATGCCGCCGGCGAAAGTAAACCTCCGTATTTGTGTTGTAAACGCGGGAGATGCGCGCGTGCGCACCTCTTTGACCTCCCCCCCCCCCAAAAACTGCTCCCTAATTTGCGAATCATCAATCTTCCCCCAATCTTCGTCGACTTCTTTAGCTTTTCGATGGAAAATTGCTGCCGCGTTTTCTGTTTGTTTGTCTACCGTAATCCGTTTTGCTCAACTTCTTGTTCCTGGCTGATTTGTGTGTGTGTGTGCTCGTCCACCTACACAAGATTCACAATATCCCCCCCCCCCCCCCGCCAGCCAGCAGCAGTCCATTCCCTCTTTTTTTCTCAGATTAGGAAGGGAAGTGAACGAACGGACAAAGGTCATGAAAGTTTTTGTGTACATATTAGCAGAAAGGGATTAATAAATTTGTATTACTGTTACGTGTGGCATCAAATTACTAGCATGGCATCTGACAAATATAACAAATAAACTTTGTTAGTAGAATCTCTTTTACACAATTCCCATTTTGTTGACATGACCCGTAATACAATTGAACCGGATGGAGATGGACTGGAAAAGTTGAAAAGACATGGAGGATAAGGAATTCTGTGAATAGCTGCCAGACTAAACTATATTGGTGGCAGCATCACGTTTGGAAAGATCATAACCGGAGTCTATCATCGATGTGGATCTGAAATAATTGAATTTAAGCTGATGTCGTCAGCGCGACTCTTACGTCGAAGTGGACGGAGAATCGAAATCTTGAGGCAATAAACCACAGACAAGGCGAGCGTGTTGAAGATTTTCATCGTATCCAATTTTCACTTTCCGAGCTCTGAATTTCATATTGTGAGAGTTAAATTCTGGTAACATTGAAGGTAATGGGTACGCGAAAGAGTGCCAAAAAAGACGGGGGGGGGGGGAGCTTGCTGTCTTATTTTTTAAAAACTAAACATCTGGATCATATTTACTTGCCATCCAGAGCAGATCCAGGCAGACAACAGGCCGTCGCGTATCTCTGCCTCTCTTCAAAATGAAGATCAGTGTTTCAAAAATATCACAAATTGAAGATCTCGATGAGTTTTGTTAGCAAGTGATACAGTTTTAAAATAGGATCAGTAAAGAAGCCGGGCCTTGACGGCTTCGGCCTGATGTCCACCTGTCTACCTTTATTGCAAAGCGGATTGAGCTTTACAGCTTGCAAATCATGCTCGATTAGGACGGTCAGCATGAAAATATGAGCGATTTAAATGACGGGAGCATCGGAAATGCTTTTAATTTGAACATTTCAAAAACTTTGAATCCTCGAATGAACTTTCTCTGGGAGTTCTTGAGAATACATTTACAGTTATTATACTTTGAAGCTTTCAGCCAGCGAAGGCAATTACAACATGACACATACATAACAACTTATGAATACTTTTCAAAGTTTCTCCTGTGCTTTTTGCTCTTTTCTGAAATTGAAGCATTCCTAAGAAATCGACAAAATTAGTGAGGTTTGCCCTGGAACAATAGAGGAAATGGCCAAACGATGCGGACTCACTGAATATCATTCATAGATGCTAACTTCCTTGGAGAGAGCTGTAACTCTGGATCGTCGTCGTATTTCTGCTCTTTCTCCATTAGCGCCCTCAGTGGAACCGCAAGTTTGGATGGTCGCATTGGAGGGGGAGGAGGCAACCCGGGTTTGGATGCCACCGTAGTTTGTGGTATCCTCATTATATCCTCTTCATCGAACTGAATGAAGCGCTATAAATTTGCGAAGCTTCTCAAGATAACTCACATCAAATATGGAGTGATTTGATTCTTTGATGTGGTATTCATCAATCAATGGTTCTGTGATGTAATCAAATTTCAGATCGCCGAATGTAAACGACATCACGGAATCCTCATCGGCGGCGTTCTTATTATTGGCCAGTAGAGTTGACATAGTTGACTGAGAAGAGTAGGAGCCTGAATTCATGTTTCTTACAATTTTCAGGGATTGCAGGGTAAAGAGCAAGGCTAAGAATAATGAGCCCCTCCAGGAAATTCTGAAATTTTTTAAGCTAGAAAATTGGGAAGCAGCTAAACCGTAAATAAGATGTAAAGCTTCCTGCTGAACCACTTTTACAGAGTTTTTCTTTTGCGCTTTCGAGAATATCATAGAAAACATACCAATTCTTGGTATCCATGCTTTTGTATTCCTTCTTTGTACTACCAGACCACTGAGATCAGTTTGGCAGGATACTGTAGCCAGCTCGCGGAGCTCTGTTTTCTCCAGAATTTTCGCCAGTTTCTTATTATCGAGAAACTTGGCGAACATTCTCGAATCCAAATCATGCTTCTTTGGCTTGAACTTCTCCATTGCTTTAATTCGATCGAGCAATTGGCCATAGTTGTTACCAGGCGTCGGCTTTGAATTGGATAGGTTCGAGATATCGGAGACTAATAAAACAGAATACGGTACGACTCTCACAAGGACCAACCAACTTACATGCATAACTCTGTTTACTGACTCTTCTGGTAGCTCCACCATTTGAACAAACTATCAGATCGTTCGCCGTGACTGTCGCAATCTGCGGAGATTCGAACTCTTCAAGCGCCTCCTCTTCCGCCTCCGAATCATCATCGGTGTCTTCCAACTTCGACTGAATAACGTTGTCTGTTACTTTTCCAGCAAACCAGTCTTTGAATTCGGTGAAGAAACCACGTTTCTCTTCACTCACATGTGTTGCAGCGATTTGCATTAGATTTGCTGAACGGAACAATTTTATTTGTCATCTGAATTCTCAATGTTGCCCTCTAGCCTCCACCGCCTCCCCTCCCCCCATCCATCCATCCATCATCCTCCGAATGTGCTTTGAAAGTAGTAGAGAATTCCATTTTTAGATGCATATGTCCTTCGTCCACAAGAGACGGAGGGCGATTCACGTATTTCGTCCCGATTTGTTCAATCCGATGATAACTGACTAAGCCTTTTTGTTTTTTTTTCACACAAATATTACCGACTGATACAAGTAAGCAAGGACGGAATTATTCTGATGATTGGGAGGCGGTTGACTGTGAAAAGAACATCAAGGATCCGGTTTTGCTTAATAATAACGTAAGTGGTAAACCGGTCAAGGGGGGGGGGATGGAGCCTTTCATTTGTGCAAGCCTAATGGAAAATACTTACGAGCCATGCGAACCCCGAGTGGTGGAGCTTCCTCGACGAATGGGTCTTTCTCAAACACCTGGAACGCCATTTTCTGCACTTTTTTGATATGCTCATCAAATCGTTTTTGTTTCCATTTTGCCACTCGATCAGTGATCAGTTCGAAGCACATTGAGAGTAGAGCAAGGCCAACCAAGATAAGAAGAAAGTTGAATACCATCATGTCAGGAGTGCGAAACAGCATGTCTCCCAGTCCGACAGTTCTGGAAAATGCGAAGGAATCATTGGGACGAGGGGGGGGGGGGAAGAATACTAACGAAATAGAAACGATGAAAAAATAGACGGCTGACGAAAAGACCCAGGTATCCTCCCAAATGCAAAACATTGAAGCCGAGAAGCAAATCCAGATAATCAACATAATAATGGCAATTGGGATTGGAAATGGTTTCTTCTTTCGTTCTTCGGCAGCTGAATCAGAATCCACGATTCCATTGTTCATTGCCTAAAGTCATGTGAGTTCTAAGCTTTGCCGATCGATTCATAATGCAATCACCGTAACTCTGGTCGGCAAAAGTACTTTTCCCAATCGTGATCTTCTCATTTTCTTGTAGTATTTCCTCATTTTTTTCGACAGCATTTTACCGATAGACTGAAACAAAATACATCGTTTGTCGTTCTACAGTAGTGTGTCGTGCCGATTTTGGAGTGGATCGATTGATTCGAATTGGTTCGACATTTTTTGAATCGATTGAATCGATTCAACTTGATTCGAATTGCCATTGAATCAAATCGAATCGATTCGATTTTATAATTGAATTGAACTGGATCATTGATCGAATCATATCGAATCAACAAAAATAGTGCAAATACGCTCTACCGCCGTGGGCGGCGGCTTAAAATCGTACAATCTGAATGAAAACGATAAAAAATACGATTTCAAACCGCCGCCGAAAGCATTTATCGGTAGAGCGCATTTGCATTATTTTTGTTGATTCGATTCGCTTCGAATCGATTCAAGTCGATTTATTCGCGAAATCAAATCGATTCAACATGATTCGAATCGCGATTGAATCAAATCGAATTTGAATCGATTCGATTTAATTCGATTCGAAACAAATCAATTCGATTGTTGCCGTGTTGATCGAATCATATCGAATTAGCAAAAATATTGCGAATGCGCTCTACCGAACAATGCCTTTGGCGGCGGCTTAAAATCGTACAATCTGAATGAAAGCGATAAAAAATACGATTTCAAACCGCCGGCGAAAGCATTGATCGGTAGAGCGCATTTGCACTATTTTCGTTGATTCGATTTTATCGAATCGAATCGAATCGAATTGAATTGAATCGAATCGATTAAAATCGATTCGCCCGTTCAACAAATCTAATCAAAATTGATCGATTGTAGAATCGACACGACACAATATTATACAGGTTGCGTCACAAGTATGGTAACACGAGTTTCGCGCAAGCTTGTAGACACTGGCGCATTTTTCGTGTAACACTTTTATTTCCAAATTTTCAAGGTTGATTTTTACATGTACTTTGAATGTGTCACCATACTTTTGGCGCACCCTGTTTAGTTTCTCGTGGCCCATTCTTCATGGTTCTTTTTTTTTTGCTCAATGCTTATCATTCTAAAATGATTTCTCAATCTCTATCTCATAGAGTGTAACAAATGAGCTGTTCAGCAGCTCATTAGTTCACATGCAGCTGGGGAACTTAGACTCGAAAATAAAGAGCGAATTCCGGTTAATAAGAGAAGATAAACTCTTTTTTAAAGCCAATTACAAATTGTCGAAACCCGAAAGGGTGGCTGATAAGTTCCGGCGAGGAAAGCAACATACCTTCAAATACATGAGGAAGCAAGGAATGCCGAAGAGAGCGTAGAAAATAGTGCATACTCGCCCTTCATCCGTTTTAGCGGTGGGATATCCATAACCTCAAAATCAACTATAGCCTTTTATCTGCTGGAAATCGGTTGAAACACTCTCAAATCTCACGAATCAAGTGAAGAAATCACGCTCACCAATGGTCGTATAGAGCTGGCCAGCATAGAACATAGCTCCGGTCCATGTCCACGGGGTTTCTTCTGACAAATCCCGAATGTGATCAGATAGATTCAGCTCATCGAGCAACCATTCAACTGCTTCCGCAGCTCGCCGGTACTAAAAACTAGGAGATTCGGAAGGCTTCGGGTGAGGGAAAAAAGCAACAGAACAATTAAACGAAAGAAGACGAACCCGCAACGCAGAATCATTCCTCAAGACAGCGTCTTTGTGCATTTCTATCCACCGCTCTGCCAGCTGAAATAATGCTCCGTTTTGTTAAAAGTATCCTCATTGTCAGAACCAACGATCGTCAAAAATATACCTGTCGCCTGACTAAATTCGTTGTGTTTCCAAAGACCGATCTTCTCTTAATGTCAGCCTGTAATTCATAAGTCCTAAAGAGCCATGCTCCAAATGCAGTGTAAGCAATTAATAATAGAAATTTGTAGTAGGCTCTGAGTCGAATCAAATTGCAAAACCACTGTATTTTCTTGAAAAGTGACATGTGTAATAGGAGAAATCGCTGAAAATATTGGAAGTTAAGCTTCGATTAGAGAATGGAAGCATAAAGAGGACTGAAGGGAGCATAAACTGAAGTCAATAACTGCCAAATCAAGTTAGAAAGTGCAAGTCTTTAGAAAAAAAAACTTGAGCATGAAGACATTCATGAGAATTGAAGAGATGCGGAGTTTGTAGCAAGTTTGAGGCATCACGCAAAAGAAAGATAGCTGGTAGTTTAATCGCGACGGCCGAAATTGTTAGTGTGTATGTGTGAAAAGGAACCCATTTTGTTTTCGACACTTCGTTTTTGTTGGTTCATCGGGTAGCTCCGGGAGCCCACAAAGATCCCGCGAGTCGTCGTAAATTTTTCGACCACTGGCCATTCGTTGGTCACTGGCAAAAACCGACAGAAAAACGAAATATACAACAGCGCTGCCGACAGGGAAACCAAAAAAAAAAAGAAAAGCCGGCAACCAAAATGTGATTAAAGAGTTTAGCAGATCAATTAGATAGTCGCGAGGAGCGAAAGGACAACATCTTTCAGCTGATTTTTCTTTTGATCTTGCTCAAATTTGATTTTTATTCGCCGGTCCCCAAGGAAAAAGATGAAAAAAGATGTCGTGTGCAAAACTTTTAAGAGTAATCAAATGATGCTAAATTTCAGGGCAAGCAGATCGATTAATGCGCCGAGGCAGGGCATTAACACATGAATGATGGCGAAATTTCAAGAAATTCGGAAGTTTCCCTCTTCCTTCTATCCCATTTCCACCTTCTATTACTATGTCAACGCCTTCTGCTTCTACTAAACCGTTACAAGAAGTACTACAACGCAGTTTGTGAAATCCGTCTTCAATTTACGGACATCAGCTAGAAGAATGACAGATTTTTTTGGCATTAATGGGGTTTTAAACCGAAAAAATAGATGTGAAATGTCTGAAACTAGTTTAAGCTTCATGAAAACTCGATAAAACATTCCAGTTCAAGTTAAGTGTCGTCACATTTCCAGATATTTTCAGCCGAATTATCAAGCTTTCTATTTTGACGCCTTTATTGAACTGAAGCGTTTCATTATTTATTTATTTTTATTTATTTGACTATTTTCCATTAACTTTTCAAACCGATTGAGCAATTTAAAAAATTTTGCAGAGCTATGAATTTCAGCCAAAAAACATTCAGAGAGTTACAGGGAAAGCTGTCTGGAAAGGAATTCAAGAGCATGCTGCTTTTGTCAGGGATTATACGGTATTGAGAATTCTCTGAAATAACAAGGCACTCACTTTTCATGTGCTAGTGAGCTACTTGAAAGAGATCTTTGTGCTGGCACAAGGGTATAGATCACTCAAGTGAATGGCGGTTTATCACGATCAGTGTCACACCTCGAGAAAATCATTTTCGAGGCGCCACCACTGATCAAGATTTCTAGCTTACTATTAGAGAATGATAGGTATCAGGAGACATCTTTATTTTAAGCATTGAAATCTGACGGAAACCAATTTTTATTTCAGATCTGCTGCGGAGACCAAAAAAATAGGCAATTTACTCGGAAATTCATCAATGGATTTCTTATTAAAAAGTTGGAAATCAATGATTTAATAGAGTTCTTCGGTTCAGGATCCCTGGTTCTTGATGAGAGCTTGATGACGCTTCGGTTACGCATCGGCAGAGCCACGCATATAGTCGGAGCCCTTTGTGAAACTATAAGAAGTGTTATCCAGTGGAAATTGTGAAGAAAAGAGCACTCCTAGCAATATTAAATATTATATTTAAAAAGTATTTTTTGAGCTATATTTTCAAGAATAGATCGCCAAAATTGCACTGTAATTTGTGCTACTCTTGAGGAGAAGGAGCCAACTAAAGACTCCATTGGAAGAACACCACCTAGCTACTTTCCAGAACAAAAATTAATAGCAATTCCGGAAGATTCAAGTCGCAGGGGGTTAAAAAAAGGTCTAGCACCGAATGCATGCTTCGCTGCTCAAGTGTCTTCGGAATGGCATCAACAACAACAAGAAATCCAGAATTTGGTTGGGATTCTGAGTAATTTGCTGATTTTTGCTCATTTCTACGCAGCGCTCTGCACAAAATAAGAGATTGAAAATATGAAAAATCAATATTTGAAAATGAAGACATTGATTTTTAAAAGACCACAACAACATAGCTTTCTTCAGAAAATATGTACCTTTGAGGTAGGTCTTCAGAAGGTGGGGAGTCTTCCATTTAAGAAAAATCTTTGAAAAGTATGAAGCCAGACAATGGGAAAATACTACGAAACAAGCATTATGGGTCGTAAATTTTTAATACCCAACCAGGGATTCACTTTTTTTCGAAGGCAAGAATGCGGGTAAAAGAACTAAAAGACGCTGAGAAATTTTGTAGGAAGACAACAAACGTCGTGTTCAGTTTGAGCCCACGCTCAAAAGAGAACATGAGCAGAAAGTAAATCGGTATAAGGCCACCCCAGAGTATTAATCATTTGTGTTGTGGGGGGCCAAAAATTATATGAAAAAATTGTTGTGGTTTTCTTGAATGGGTGGGTCATTCGTGTCTGTAAGACTTGCTCACTTCGCCGTTCTTTGGCCTGTCAGTGTTATTACAGAGAATCGATTTACTTCATAAGTGGGAGAAATGTGACAAGAGGTGGAAAAGGGGGGCGAGTGTCGACGAACATGAGACATGCATCGAATGATGATGAATCCAAGTCTCTGGAGTCGGAGAAGAGGAGGAAGGCGACGGCGAAACAATGCACACTACACAATACTACCTATGAGTCCATTTCATTTTCTGCAGGTGAGAAGAAAGCAAACGATTCAAATGGAAACGCGGGAAGCGTATCCGTCGGAAGTCAAAAGTCACAACATCATAAGAATGAAATAGAGGAAGTGGCGATGATGATGATACACCGTGTACATGTGTTCGAGTAACTTGATATCCAGCAAGAACTTTCTACTGAGCTCTAAAGACTCCATTTTTGAGAAGACCACCTATTTGACAGACCTCAGACGGAGCTCCAGTGTTTTTGTGGTTTCTATGAAGCCGGGCTTTTCAGGATGTTTACAATGTGACGTAGAAGTAGATCCAAGAGAGCACGCATCTTATAGAATTTTGAGACAACCAGAAAACCACAGATATAAAACTCCTGAAATTCTTCAAAAGTTTGAAGTAATATGAGTACTAGCGGCGACTATTGGCCACCCTCGTTTTCAAAGAAAAATGATATATTTTAAGATTGCTCCGCAATGCCAATGGCCATAAACATTTCTGAATGAAATTGGAAGGAAATAAGCTCATTACTTGAAAGTTTTATTAAAAAATATCGCAAAAATGAATGAAAGAAAGCGCTAGCTGAAATTCCATGTTTTTGCTGCCTAATTATGCATGTCTTCATTAATAAAAATGTAAGGAGCTGCTGTGCAAAAACTGCAAAAACTGCAAAAATGAAGCCAAAGATGCTCCTCATCCTCATTTTTGGAACAATCCTTTCGTTTTATAACGCATGCATTGGCAATTAAGAAGCTTTGTTTCCATAAATGACCTGCGGCAATTCGAATAAATAGCATTCTTCAAACTTGGATTTCAATGCGAGAAAAGAAATGCCAAAGAATCAAAAGTTCTGTTGCCCTTTTTAAAAGATCAGCGGCACGTACACCGAAGTGCTCCTCCAGACGTCGTGCCAAACAAAAATGACACTAGCGCTGTCATTTGTGTCAACTACTTTCGAGTCGCAATGATGAAGATGCTTTAACTAGGCAAGACAGTTGCTCAAAATGAAGAAAGGAGAGAAACATATTTCACAAAGAGTTAAAGATAGAACACAAATCTCTCGTTTTCGCATATCATCTCCCGCGTTGTTTCATCCTACCCGTTTAACTCAGTTGCTTCTCTTTCGGTCTTCCAAAAAACCTCAGCTGCCATCGCTCACACCTCGATAATAAGTCTATGAGTTGGCGAGAACAAAAGGTGTATCGCTCCACAAAACCAACTGTTTCATGATTGTGGAAACGTTGCTTCCGCTCTTACATGATTTCGAGTTTTATGTTGGAATTGTATCCCTTTTTGCAACAAGAAACGATGAAAAAAGCAATGAAAGAAACAAGATTAATTGGTCGTGATTAAAGCCAGAGGGCGATTCACACTAATTTATGGATCTCAAGAATAATTTGGACGTCAAAGATTGCCTCATCCAGACTCCTTTCTTTTCTCAACTGAAAAAAAAATGGATGGCGTCTTCCCATTGTTAGGGAAAAATGCTCGTCTGTTTACTAATTTGAGACAACAGAAACAAAAGCTTATAGTTAGAGTCTCAAAACAAAAAAACAAAGAAGACTCGAAAGTATTTGTAAAAGGGGCACTCAAGACAAAACACTTTTCTTTGACGAGAAAGCTTTTAATCTGGCCGCTGGATCATCGGACGGTCAGTTGTGGTCGACGTGTGGAGAATATTTAAAAATTGAAATGGGAAAAAAAGTTATTTCCGGTTTCAAGCGCATTCAAAGGTCCGTAGGCGGGGAAACAGTTTTTGACCATCGCGGAGGTTTTTTCATATTTTCCCTGAAAATTTTCTAGAAAAACGTTGAATACGAAACGCATTCAACAAGGCATAGACTGCCTGCTTTTTTCCATGACTCCATTTTCATGTGAGCATATTTCCGCCGTCTGAGCGGGATACAGATGCGGTATAAACGGCGGAGTAAGTACAGTGTGGGGAATAAATAAAGCGGCGTATTCAACACGGTGTAATAACTTCAAATTGAAAGTTTTTTTTTCTGAAAGTAAACCGAAATGTTTATTAAACAAAAACAAAGATTATAGGATTAACAGTTTTCGAATCTTCCTCCTTTTGTTTTGTTGACTGCCTGAAGTCTCTTCGGGTTAGAGTCGACGACGGCACGGAGGTAGTCAACGTCTAAATTGTCCCATGCAGCTGCTAGAGCGATCTTCAGGGCTCCCAAGTTCGCATAAATTCTCGTGGATATTTGTTGAGTCAAATACACCCACACAGCAAAATCCATTGGAGCTGCCCATTGGTAATGGAGACTTTGTTGAGCTAGACTGAGTGAAGGAAGCTGTAGCTTTCTATGGATCAAAGACGGGGTAAACCAGAGAACTGCGCAACCGCCCAAGCTTGGAAACGATGAAATCCAAATTCCAGTTCATCAAAGATACCAATCATCTGCTTCGACAAAAGCTTCGACACTATGAGGCTTCCAGTAAGAAACGAAAAAAAACTAATCAAAAGTCAAGCCAACTTGTTCAGACACTATCAAGTTCAATAGAGCCAGCAATTTACAATTCATTTCTGGAGAGCTCGAAAAAGATGTCAAGAAGAACGGGGGGCGAGGAAAGGGCGCGGAGCTCCGGATTCTCAAATGGAATGTCTCGATTTCCAGAAGTTTGCGCAGATAGCCACTGTGTGTACTGAATTCTCAGTAGTCGAAAGTATCTGTGGTCGAATTTTTAGAAAAAGTTAAGACGATTTCTATTCGAAGTTCCCTTGTTAGTGATAAATTCGGATAACTTGGCTTCGCACCACTTCTAAATGAGTATTGAGAGGTGTGCCGGCGATCCGTCCTGCTTGTATGACTAATCGTCACCCACGAAGTCGGATTTGGACGACGGCAACACCTCCGCCTTAAGAATCTTCTATATATATAGTATTCTCTGTTGGAACCAAAGTCAACGTTGACTACCTCCGTGCCGTTGTCGACTTTTACACGAAGGGACTTCAGGCAGTCATCAAAGCGAAATGCTGTAATTTTTGTTGTTGTTTAATAAACATTTTGGTTGATTTTCAGAAAAAAATCTTTCGATTTGAAATTATTACACCGTTTTGAATGCGGCGCTATATTTCTTTCCCCATCCTGTAACGTGCGAAACCGCCACGAAAACAGTTTAAACGAATGTTATCGTTATTTGTGCGCCTTGCTTTCGAAGATTTAATTTTTTTTTGCTAATTTCAAGAAAGAATCTTTTCAGAGGTTTCTAGAGAAATTTTGATCATATTTAGTAGTTACTCTCTGGAAACTTCGTTTTATTGACAGTGTCGAGTGAAAGCAAGTGTCGCAACACCCACCAAATCGTATTAAAAAGAAAATGGAAAATTTGAGATAAGCTGGTTGATCGCTGCGAAAATCGCCAAAGCAATATTGTTAAATGTATTTATTATTCATAAATTATGTTTAAAAATTAACAAAAAATGATGAAAAGCTTCAGAATACTCTGAAAAAAATGCTTAAACGCGCTCATTTTCATCTGCTTTCAAGGCGGTTTCGCATGCGCCTGACAATTCTTTTTTTAGACTGCAACCATTACAAGCTCATACATCGCGGTAATAGCAGAAATTTGTTGGAGATTAAAGAAAAATTTTACAGAGATCGCAATCTTCTCGTATGCAGGCGACCCGTGATTATTAGCCATTTTTGTATAAAATGAAGAATGAGAAACGTGTTGCCATCCGTTGTTTTTTGCGGTATGCGCATCCAGATTGACTCCATGAGCATATGAAGCTCAGCAATAACACACGGGGAAGTCCAGGATTCTCTACTACGAATACGCCTTCTTGGAAATACAGCATAGAAACAAAAATGGTTGAAAATATCCTCATGGGCCCAAATGAGAAAAAAATATTAATTTTTTAAATATGAGGACATTGTAATAGTATTGTGGCATTGTGTTCTCAAAACAAGTAAATAGCCGGCTATTTCGCGGGAAGAACTTTTGGATAAAATGAAATTACAATTCAAAATGCACTTGTGAATAGTTAAAGAATTGAGCAGCAGAGTGCGAAGCTTATTTCATTACGCAAAAACATAGCAGAAATTTGTGCAAACTTTATAAATATAGACTTGTTCGCAATTTGCGCTAAACTTGTGAATTTCATTTGGAAATAATAACAACAAATGTCTCAAATATTTAGCTCAAGCTCTACAAGTTCTTAGCACATTTCACATATAGTTGGAGAATTTCAGAGCATCCTTCCGAGGTGCCGAAACGCGAGCGTAATTTTTAAAAAACGAGCGGGACACCTTTTCACTGAAAAAAATTGAAAATAAATTGCGTTTTTTAACCTTCAACTTTTGATTACCATAACTTTTTAAAAATCAACTTTATTAATCGAAATAAAAACCATTAAAATCAATACATTTTTGCCAACGAGAAACAAGTTTATTTATGCCGGTAGCGTTAAAGTCCGGGTTTCTGGAAGCGATGAACTCATGAAGTCATTGAAGGCATTTTCGGCGTCGTCTTGGCTTTTGGCGCATTTCTCGCGAAGGAAGTTGTCGAGGTGCTTGAAAAAGAGGTAATCGGTTGGCGAGATGAGATGAGGCTGGATGAGGCACAGTCTCATTGCCTAATTCGTTCAGCTTTTGCAGGGTCGGTTGTGCAACATGTTTCCGAGCCAAATCGTGAAGAAGAATTGGCAGGCACATACGTCGTAACTTCTGATGCATTTCGTCAATTTGCTGGCAGTACTTCTCTGCTGTAATTGTTTCGCCCGGATTTAAGAAGATGTGGTGAATGAGGCCGGCTGCAGACCACCAAACAGTCACCATAACCGTTTTTTGGGGATTTTCGGCTTCGGAAAGTGTTTGAGAGTCTCATCACGATCCAACCACTGCGCGGAACGTTGTCGATTGTCGTAGAGGATCCACTTTTCATCACAAGTTACGATCCGGTCAAGAAACGGCTCATTTTTTTTGCGTAAAAGAAGAGCGGACGACACCTCAAAACGACGATTTTTTGATTTTCGCTTAATTCGTGTGGCACCCATTTGTCGAGCTTTTTTGATTTGCCTATTTGCTTCAGATGAACAACGACTGCTGATTGGCAAACGTCGAGTTCTTCGGCAACTTCTCATGTTGATTTGAGAGGATCGGCTTCGATTTAGGCTCTCAATTGATCGTTATAAATCAAAGACGGGCGGCCCGCACGGTCTTCATCTACGAGGCTCTCGTCACTGCTGCAGAATATCTTATTAAAATCTGCTTAGGATATCTTCTCGAACTGCCCGGATATAATTAATATTTCATACACTTTATTTCTTTTGCGTCAGTCCAGGTTTTCAGTAATATATTTGATAATTTTTGCGCAAAGTTTAGCGAGAACATTGGTGCGCGGCAATACCTGTACAGGTGTTAAAACTTCAGACATTTTCCTAATTACCTTTGTATTTATCTGTCTGTCATTAAATTTTTATTAATTTTTTGGCAGAGAATATTCCATTTTCACTGAAAGATATTAGGAGAATTAAAACACGAAAAATTACACCTTCCAATGCAAAATTATTGCAATCTGAATCAGCAATGTGATCTACACCAAGATCGTCGATCAAAATGAAATAACATTGATCTCTTTTCAGTTTCCCGTTTGATTCTCCAAATATTTAATATTAATTCCATTCCATTTCCATATGATCCATTTTGGTTTTTTCATCAAAAGTAATTGATTTTAACACATTAATTCCGCTCTGCTTGTCAAATAAAAGCTCAACAAATTCTAAAGCAAACAGAGAAAAAACGTGTTTGCAGGCAGAACACCATCCTCGAATGGTACGACTTATATGCATTATTTCAAATGAATAAAGGACGACCAATTTTAGTACCTTTTTTTTATTTGTTTGAACATACGTGCACAATTCTTCATTATTCCTGACCATTGACTCTTCTTCATAAAAATGTGCGATGAATCAGCTCTTTCTGTCCGTTTTAGTTTATTTATTTATATTCAGAGGTCATTCCTCTTTTTTTCGTATCTGTCTTTCCACTTCTCTCTCTCTCTCTCTTTTTCCATTTTTAATTACAAATGTGCCCTTGTCCTGGTTTCGCTCCAGATGGCTAATGCATAATAGTGCGACCTTCTAAACTTGTCGAACGTTTCCATTCTAGGCCGCATCCCTTATCGTAAGACGGTTCTTTCTTTTCTTTTTTTCTTGTTTTTTACGCGATATTAATATAATTTGCTAATTTTGAGCAAAACTTGTTCGCTCCTTAAATACCTTGTCTAGTAAACTGAATTTATTTGCTTTCAATATATCTCTTTGTTGAGCTTTTATAGAGAATTTTCTATAAATCTTTTGCAAATTGAGCAAAAGAGGTGTTAGGAGTGACACCAAATTTGCTAAATTTTATAACTTTTAAATTAATCATATTTCGCGCCACTGTAGTCTCTATATACGCAACGGATTCGCTGCGACAGGAGGGATAAACGAAAAAAAGCGAACAAGCTTTCTGCCACTCGAATAGCTCTTTTTGAGTAATTTGATGAGTAATATTCTCTTCGGAAGCAAAATATTTGATGATTCCATTTAAGTAAGTAAAGTTTCTTTCTTATGGGGTTATTCATGAAAAGCACAATTGCATTTTAATGCAAAAAATGCCACTTTAATGTTATTCACGATTGCATTTTAATGCAAAAAAATTCATTTTTTTTGCATTAAAATAACTTTCGTGCTTTTCATGAATAACCCCATTAGAATTAAAAAAAAAACACTTAAAACCAAAAAATATCTTTTTATCACCACATCTGTGCAATAATTGACCACTCAAAAACCTTGAACCTGCTCACTAAAAGCCTAACAAACCAGGAAGAGCTGTTAACGTGCGTTTCTGTAAAAAAATCTTTAAAAAACCTTCATTGTTTGTTTCATAAATCACTTGGAATTAAACGAAAAATATATTGTTTTTAAAAAAGAAAAGATTAGGAAAAACTGTTGGAATATTTCTCAAAAAAAAAACACATATCTTAAATACCTCTCAATTTTGCTTGAGATTTGCATTGTCATTACAAAAGAATACTACGCTTTTTCATTTCTAGACATTTTGAAAGTCAGAAAACCACTCGACTTACATATGTTAAAAGTGAAAAACCGCAGTTCCCGCAAAATGAGGGAACAGTCATTTATAGTAAAATAATCTTATCAGCTTCTGTCGATGACAGCGATAGATGGGTTTTGAAAGAAACAATGAGGATATTAGGTGTATTCATCAACTAAATTAGCGTATCTAGCCAGGTGGCAATTTTAAAATAATTTTACTTGTACTTGGCATAGCTCCAAATACCACGATGGTTGATAAGTTTGATAACTGTCTAGACAGTTGCTTTGGAAAGATTAATACATGCGCCGCCATCTTGTCTATGTCAATGGCATTCACCTATAACATTTCAATTTTAGTATATTTAAAAGCGCGAGGTACCAAAAAAAGATATTTTCACAGGATAGTCGTTTAGAAAAAGGTTCATACAATGCTCAGAATTATCTCGTGTATTATGGTACTTATAAGCTCCGAAACTAAAAGAAATGTCCCGTTTTCGGCGACTTTCATACTTTTGTGATACAAAAAATTATTTGTTAAAAATATTCCTGATGGGAATGAATAAATGTTCTAGTTTTGTATGAAAAAAAAAAAGAAAAAACGACAATAATGAATATTGTCTTCAAGTTTTCAGCTGCTAGATAAAGACATTGTCGGCTCACAAATTTGACTCGTCTGATCTTCAAAATTTCTTGGGCGCACGTACGCCAACACCGCAAAGATCATGTGCTCGTATTTACTTCAAAAAGGGGAGACTACATGCCGCTTGTGCATCAGATGATATGATTGATGTTACCATTATCGTACTTTGTTGATGGAAGAAGTTGAAGGAACACATTCTGAATGATAATCTTTTATAAAAATAACTAGGCTGTCAAAGGAAGAAACTTGACGCCATATGGGTTTGGACGGGCACTTTTTTTGCCTATTTCGAAAAAAAAACTCTTGTGGACAATGCACGCCGCTGAATGGGTTGAGTTAGTTACGGATTTTACAGCAATTTGATTAATATTTAGTTTCCTGAAGGACTGGTATATTTTCTCGACACAATCTAAAATAATGCACTTAAAGTTAACTATTTTTTTTTATTTTCTATTAATCGGAAAACGCTTTGGCTCTCAGATAGTTGATGTAATACCGTGTGATTGGTAACCCGTAATGGAGATCTGGATACGGCGAACATGCAACGCTATTTGAGATGACGCGATGATCCGCTTCACTGCGTCTCCTCTTATTTCGTTATTTATCGTTCTGATCCCTCACCTGAATTATTTTGCAAAGCTCTTTTCCACACTTAGAGAATTATTCAATATATAATTTTATATATCACTTTTACAGTTGAGTGCGTTGATAGCTGAAAAGGTATTGATCCTAGAAGAACTAATTAATACGCATAACATTTTATAAATTTTTACAAACAAATGCTGTAAAATTTTTGCTGAAACATTTAAACAGATAACATTTAAATGCATTTTAATTATAACAACGGTCTCAAAAGTAAAATGTTAATTTACGTGCATTTTTCGGATTAATATTTACAAATAAACTTTCTAGACGGTTGGCTGTACTAAAATTTACCAAATATATTTAACATTCAGTTATTCTAAAACTTTAGAAGAGTTTTATCGACTTTATTTTCTAAAATTTCGAAAAATGTTATTTTTCAGAATTAAAAAAATAATAAACGGAAACAATTGTTTAAAATTAACTTTTAAATTATTTTCCATTACAGAACTGAATTTTACAAACAATATATAAGTAATAGCTTTAATAATCCTCAAAATTTAGTACAGAGTGGAAAATCTCGACATCAAATTCCAAAGGAGCCAATGAAAGCTTGATCAGAGCGAGGGACACTACGTGCCAATAAGACGCAGTGAAACGCTTCTCGTGGGCGCGAATGAGCTCCGTATGTTCGCTCTAGCTCAATTTTCAATGTAGGGGCTGTACTCTGTAGATATCACTAACGAAGGGGAGTAATTGGACGATCAACAAAGAAAATGGCTTAAAATTATTAATTGTTTCCTTTCTTTCTTTATTTTTGCTTCAACAATGACTTTTTCGGCATGAAAAATCAAATTTTCACGAGCTAATTAAACTTAGTTCGTGGTACTATAAGACTATTTAGTAATCTTACGAGAAGAATTGGTCATCATATACTGGCCGATCACAAAATTATTAAATCTTTCCTAAATATCCATTTTTATTCACCTGAAAATAGGAAACTTCACCGATTTACTTATATGATTCAGAACACTTCTTCTTGAAATGTCTATTTCCTTTTTTAAACATTTTAAAAGTAAAAAAAATGAATAGTTCTCTTTGTGTGCTTTCTCGATACTTATTTTAAATGGAGGCAGGTATAGTTCAATACAGCGCTTAGGTTTTTAAACATTCAAACAATTTGTTGAAGAATTCTAACCGAATGACGTATCGTTCACGATGTTTCGACTGTGTAATGGCTAGTCTTCCTTATCAGTATGTAACTCTAAAAAAATAAAGAACAATCAGTTTTTTTGGCTCAATAACTGCGATACTTCTGGATTTGTTTCAGATTTTAATGGCTGACAACACATTCTCCTTTTCATTGAAGGCTTTTAAATGTCTTGTAGGGTACATATTTTCTGAAACTCTATTTTTTTGTTCCTGAATTTTATGCTATCTATGTTGATCTACCGCGTTGGCGCAAATATCCTAATGCACGGTTGTCATTAGGTGGGTCAGTTTTCACTTTCCGTCATCTTCGTTTCTTTTCTTTTATCGCAATCTTTTTTCGTTTTGTCTATTCTTCGATCATTTTTCCTCATTTCGCAACAAAATTTGAATACCTGTCCTGTTCGTGGTGTGTGTTTATATAAAACACCTGGCGAGTGATTACTGCATGAATATTTAAAATCTGCGTGGCTAATCTACCATTTATGTTCGTAATGTGAATAAACATCACTTCCTTGTCGTGCACTCGTTGATCAGACTTCGCCATTTAATTTTAAACGGAGACTATCAAAAGCGCTACGGCGGCCGCACACGATGCAACACGCCTGACTACAATCTTCTGAATAAGTCAATATATTTTCTCTGATACAAATCTCTCTTCTTCATTTTTTAAAACCGATTTTACATGTGAACAAAAAAGCCTTCTTTTTCTGAAAACTCCAAATTTCTATTAATGGAAACTGGAATTTATCCTCTTTTCGAAGAATAGTTTACTAACGCCATTACCGCTTGTTCTGAAACGAACATTCTATTTTTGTTTATCCTTTTAATAGTTCTTAGTGTCTCTGAACTAAAAGATCTATAATTTCTAACGATTTTTGTTTTTTTTAGAAATGGCAGATCAAGTGTTTGGAAAGGTATCGAGGGTAGTTTGTGTAGGTGCTGGATATGTTGGTGGGCCGACTTGTGCCATGATTGCTCACAAATGCCCCCACATCACTGTTACTGTTGTGGACATGAACACAGCGAAAATTGAAGAATGGAACTCTGAGAAGCTACCCATCTATGAAGTATTTTTTGCAATATTGCAATATGTTTTCAATGTTAAAGCTATTTTTAGCCTGGGCTCGATGAGATCGTTCTTGCCGCTCGCGGACGAAACCTGTTCTTTTCATCAGATATTCCAAAAGCAATTGCTGAAGCTGACTTGATTTTCATCTCGGTCAACACCCCAACGAAAATGTATGGGCGTGGCAAAGGAATGGCTCCAGATCTCAAGTATGTAGAGTCTGTTTCACGGACGATCGCTCAGTACGCTGGAGGGCCCAAAATTGTTGTAGAAAAGAGTACGGTTCCAGTAAAAGCAGCAGAGTCCATTGGATGCATTCTAAGAGAGGCCCAGAAGAATAATAAAAACCTAAAGTTCCAGGTTTTATCGAACCCGGAGTTCCTGGCTGAAGGTGTGTTTAAACAACGGCCGCTGTACACAATCAGCTCCACTAGCATCTGTTCAATATTTTCAAACTTCAGGAACTGCCATGAAAGATCTAGCCAATCCAGATAGAGTCCTCATCGGTGGAGAGTCGTCTGTTGAAGGCCTTCAAGCTGTTGCTGAACTTGTTCGCATATATGAAAACTGGGTGCCACGTGACCGTATTATAACCACCAACACGTGGAGCAGTGAACTGTCGAAACTGGTTGCAAACGCCTTTTTGGCTCAAAGAATTTCTTCGATTAACTCAATTTCTGCGGTCTGTGAAGCTACAGGAGCTGATATTTCAGAAGTTGCGCATGCTGTCGGATACGATACTCGAATCGGAAATAAGTTCTTGAAGGCATCAGTCGGTTTCGGAGGCAGTTGTTTCCAAAAAGATGTTCTCTCTCTCGTCTATCTTTGTGAGTCTCTTAATCTCCCACAAGTTGCTGAATACTGGCAAGGAGTTATTGACGTCAACAACTGGCAACGCAGACGATTTGCTGACAAGATCATTGCGGAGTTGTTCAACACAGTGACTGATAAGAAAATTGCTATCTTCGGGTTTGCTTTCAAAAAAAACACAGGTGGGTTGAAATCCGACATATGTTGATAAAAAAAAGTCTGAAAATTGGAAATGGTTGTGCTCTTGAGGTGACACCCGCGAGTCATCAGCGATCTATGTCATTAAACACTTGATGGAGGAAAACGCAAAGTTGTCAGTGTACGACCCGAAAGTGCAACGATCGCAGATGCTGAACGATTTGGCCGCAGTGACCAGTGCTAAGGATGTTGAGCGACTAATTACTGTCGAATCCGACCCATATTCTGCTGCCCGCGGTGCCCATGCTATTGTCGTTCTCACTGAATGGGACGAATTTGTGAATCTCAATTACAGCCGGATTCATGATGACATGCAGCACCCAGCCGCCATTTTCGATGGTCGTCTTATTCTGGATCAGAAAGCAATGCGCGAGATTGGATTCCGTACATTCGCTATTGGAACTGCGCCTGATCAGGCATATAATCTTTTTGGAACTGCTGGTTATTGAAAGTGCCTTAGTATCTTCAGTTTTCACTATTAACAAAATATTTATCTTGCTTTTTTCAATGTTTATAATTTATTGAAATTGAATTGAAACTGCCTTAATATAAAGCCCTATCTGTATTTAACAAATAAGCCAATAAAACAATTAACAAATTATATCAAACTATAAAAAACCTGTCTATTATGTCACTTGTGCACGATTTCCGAATTTCCGAACATGGTGTGCATACAGAACTGGAAGTCTCTATTTGACACAGCGGGCACCTCGAATTCTCTTTTCCTGACGTGGTATTATGAATCTTGGCGACGGTGCTCAAAACGGTGCTGATGGTGGACTATAAATAGTTCGGTAATGTCTTAACTTGTTCAGATTCTCTTACATAAAACATTTCATTTTCTAATGTGCGGATAAACGAGTCAGTAAGTCTTTGAACCGACTTTTCTTCGCTATCCGGAAGCTTTATCTGTATACATTGATTATCGATCCCATAAAGATGATTGTAAATTGCTATTTCTTTTTTAGACAGGTCGCAGAGTGGTCGGATCAACATGATCCCAGGTCGTTTATCTGTCACTGCAACAAGGGTTGAAGTCGAACCTCCTGAAACAATTGAGAATGCAAAACGAATTTTGAGGCATGATACCTCTTCCAAGACACATCTGATCTAATGACAATCTTCCAAGATCGTCAAAATCGTCCGAAACCATACACTTCGAAATTCCTGTCGACGTTGCAATATTTTGTATACATTTTTCTTTCAATATCCGCTCAATTTCTTTTCTGTACGTAGTTACTGAACAGGATTTGAGAAGTTTTTTGTATTCGGATATCTGAAAAATATTTTCGTTTTTCAAACGTGTTTGAACAGAAACCTTTTCAATGCCGTTACATTTGCTTTCTTCAAGATTGAGACGCTCTTTGTAAATAGAGCAGGCTACATGAGCCACTATCCAGGAGACACTTTCCAGTAATTCTTCTTTTATTTCTTTAACTCTGTTCATAACCAGATTAATTTCAGCATCTTCCATAACTGACACCAATACTAAGACCTAAAAATTTGCCAATTTTTATACAATTACTAGAATTTTATAGTTCACACACCGTTGGTTTTACCATTAGTCGTTTGTAGGTGATCTGTTTCAGTGCATCATTAATTTGATTCAGAAGAAATGCCCCGGAAGGCGTACCATCAAAGACTATCAATGTTTCGCGAGAATTAACATCCTGAAACAAAACAAATTGCACGTGATTGAAAGATTCTAAACCTTATAGATCTTCTTTTTGCTTATCGCCGATCTGAACTTGTTTCTAACCATTAGAATGAAGCATTCTTGGCAGTACCAGGCTTTTTTTGGATCGGTTCCTGTAATAGTATGCCATAAAATTTATTAAATAAGCAGGATTTATTCTTACCCGTAAATTTAGCATCTTTATCGCATTTAACACACGTTTTTCCTTTTAAAAATGTTTCCAATTCCGCGGAATTCATTGAAAATAAACTAAATAAAATGTCGTAAAATGTGATGCTTGCGGATACAGTGAAAAGGGTGTCGAATTCTACGACATGAACATGGTAAGACACATCCCGGTATAAAAATAAAAATCTGAAAACACCACCATTTTGGAAAATGGCGGATGATGAAAAACGCGAAAACAGAAAGCGTAAAAACAGGAGATTAGGCGATGAGCATGAGCAGATGCTGGAAAACTAAAAATATGCTAATTATGGCGAAGCAGAATTTGAGACGCCATGACGAAGTGTTATTTTCCAAGGCTATAATTCGGTCACCTTCCTCGATTTCGTGAGTTTTTTCTTTCAATTTTTCAGCTTACCAACACTCCACAATCTGAAAAATTGTAAGCGACGAAAGAAGCGAAAAGAGAAGCAAACGCAAATTTTTCGAAGTGTTGGTCATTTAAAAGAAGAAGAAGAACTAATGCTTTGAGAATCCCTGTGACAGAAAGAATTGCAGAATCTGTATATCGTCTTCTTGCAGAGCGTGCTAATCAGAGCGTAATATTCAACACGGGCTGCGCTGTGACATGCATCACACCAATTCTTATAGTAGTCTTTGGGAGAAAACATTTGTAACAGTTTCATTAAAGAGAACCTTTCAATATTTCTATAAAAATTTTGTATTTTAAAAGAAATAAGAAATATCACCAGACGGAGATGCAGTATGTATGTCAAAGGAGAAATTGGAGCCTGCGATAGTTGTGACGATTATCATAGGATGACGTCGTCTATTTTTGAAATCAGATCTCAGAAAAATATGGATCTAAAATGATATTTTCCAATCAATTTTGTTCATCAATTTCTCTATTCTTGGCACAACTTGAGCAACCATCGTAGGCCGGATAGTCCAGTGAGCCTTGCCTGGACCTCCAAACTGAAACGAGATGTTGCATTAATAAATGAAAAAGTGATATCAAGCAGTATGCATCCGTATGCAATTTTGACCTCCGAACGAGTTTCTCAAGTCAATACAACACAATACTAAACAAATATTACGAGGGAGGCACGTGACCTTCCTCGTTGGCAATGAGACGAATCTTCACAACCACGTTAATATTGAGCTCTGATGTACAGGGTGGCGAATAAGTATGTGGTTTTATGTTTTGATGTGTACTGAAAAAAATGGCTAGTAACATGTTAACCAAGTTTATTTTTTGATGAAATAGAACAAATACATCAATTATTAAAAAAAATACTCGAAATTTGACTCTTTGGCTTTGATGCACGCCTTCAGACAATCCGGAACTGAATTTACTACATATGCGCCGCAGGTAGTCGTCATCAATTTCATCCCATGCTTTGAGAAGGGCTTACTTCAGAGAGTGGACAGTTGCGTGAGAGCGAGTCATGCATGACCTTGCTCTCCAAGTACCCCCCATACAAAAAAGTCCAAAGGACAACTTTCTGGACCAACGATTTGTCGATATCGAGTCTTCGAACAATGCCACACACTCGATGATAGTGGCACGGTGGGGAGAAGCTCGCATAATTAGAGAAAAATGAAAAGTGATAACAAATGCTTCTGGGATCTCCTTATATACACCCTCGACTTTCGTAAAGTTTCGGAAGTATTCCAAATTCGGACTTGGCGCGGTCTGAAAAAAAAATTACGTACTTTTTCGCTACCCTGGATATTTCATATTATGATTCAATGCAAAAATCAAAGATTCTTCAATCTCCATATACCATCATCCTCATTTCTTCTCGATGATACAACATATCTGGCGATCAGGATGAGATAGTTCAGATAGTAATCTTGGTCAACGTTCTGGAAATGCTCTGTCTTGTAACAGTTATTCTTCGCCAGTCGGTTCTTGTCCTCATGATATGCGTAATGATCCGTGTGACGCCATCGATCAAGGAGCGTTGCGAGGATCGCATAATTACTTTACCGATCAAGCCGCCCCTCGCACCCGAGGATCCTCTACTTCTGGAAATCGGTAATCAGCCATTTGCCAATTCAAAGCAGATCTTCGTCAAAAACTTCCCGCTACCTACCAACGTCGTCAAAAGGCAACCACGTTGAAGCAAGAACGGATACCAAGAGATGAAAAAGACCCTTTGGAAGGCCACTGATGAGATAGCTTGATTCTTTACAAAAAAAGTATCAATCCGCCATGGAAACCATCTAATCACCATTTTCAACACCATCGCAGAAGATTGGATGTACTAGTGCGCAGTGCGCCGCGCCCAGACGTGAGCGAATAGACGAAATATCTACTTATTATTGAGCGAATAGTTTCGTCTGCCTGTCCCGGTCCTTTTTTTTTGAATAACTCAAAAAAACGTGGCCCTTCTACTTTGATGTGCGGGGTGGAGTCCTGGCAACCTGAGCGTTTCGCAACCATATCTTTAGGAGGTCGCAGGGTACTTGGAATACTGTAGAACCGTACACCCAAAATCTACAAAACTGTCTTAACAACGATAGAAACACTCAAAATCTTTCTGATGTAGCAATGTGAATGTCCGTGTATCACATGTCAAAAATCATCTTCAAAGGTGCAAAACTAAAACTTTAATAGACATTGTTTTCCAAAGTTTCTGAAAAATTCCAGAATGTTCCAGAAAGTTGTAGAACAGCGGCGTAGCCGCGAACTTTCCACTGGTAATAAGTACGCAACAAAACACCCTCTATTTCTAGAAGAGTGCATGTTTTGTTGTACCAGCTTAAGCGATTAAGCCATAAGTCTTCTGAAGTCTTCTGTCTTTCGAGTAACGCTTCCACGAAAGACAAAACAAGTCGGTCGTCTTTCAGTTCTTCTTGCGTTCGTCTTACGTCGTCAATTAAATTACATGTGTACCAACACAATGTCACGAATTCAAGACGATGACGAAGACGAGACGAGACGGTCTTATTTCGTCTTTCGTGGAAGCCTTACTTTTGAGTTCTGAAAAATGTATTCCTTAATATATCGATATAAAAACTGAAAGAAGAGTAACACAAAAAGAAACAGATTTCGATTCCAAATTCAAAATGAAACGATTCATTGGAAGAACAAAGTTTGGTTTTATAAAAGCTGCTCATTCATTACAAATGTTTATATTTTGAAGAGTTAATTACAGTCAATTTGTGAGTATTCCTGGTGAAATTAATTACATTTCTAGACCTCTTCAAAACATTTTACACTTGAACATTGAAAAATGAAAAGATTAGCGTCTGGTTTTTCAGCTTTTTTCATTGAAAGTTTCACAAATTTCCAGAAAAATGTGAAATTATATTATCTATCCGCGAGTACGTGATTTTTCGTTCAAAGGCGCTGTTTGGGTCTCGTTAGGGGATAGCGCGTTTTAACGCGCCAATTTAAAAATTGTAAGAAAGCGCACACACTGCGTTTGTGATTTCTTTTCGAAAATTGAAGCGAATATTGGAATTTTTTCTATATTTTGCTTCGAAAATCATGTTTTTTTAAACTATTGTCAAATTTCTTAAACTGTTTATTAAACTGAATAAATCACAAACGCAGTGTGTGCGCTTTCTTACAATTTTTAAATTGACGCGTTAAAACGCGCTATCCCCTAACGAGACCCAAACAGCGCCTTTCAACGAAAAATCACGTACTCGCGGATAGATAATAAAAATTGAGAAATTGAATGAAAAAAAAAAGAAAAATTCACGCAAATTTTCATATTTTTCGTATTTTTCAATGTTCATGAATACTAATTGTTTAAGCATTAATAACCCCATAAGCGATGTGGGCGAATTCTACCCATTCTCATTCTTGAACTGCTTGAAATTAGGCGAGGACGCGGTAGTCACGGGCAAAGAACAATCTGAAATCAAAAAGACATTTCCCGGGAACACTTGACCTTTGTGGCGAACCTGTAAACACCAGCAGCAATGAAAGCTCCGATGAGTGGGCCGATGTAATAAATCCAATGATAGTTCCAGAACATGTATTGCATGTCAAGATGCTCTGGTCTCAAGAAGATCTGCGCCATTATGTTCGGCCCGAATGAGCGAGCAGGGTTCATCGATGCTCCGGAAATCGCACCGGCCGCCAGAATCTCAATTATCAGAGAAAATCCGATGGCCAATGGTGCCAATCTATTCTTATCGGTGTCCACAGCACACAACAAGACCGTTTGCACTAGGATGTATGTTGTGACAATTTCAGCGGTCAGACCCTGCGAGAAACCAGTTTTGTGTTCTATTCCTATATTTAGGTTCACTCACTTCCGGCCAGCCGATTCCCTTTCCACACAGGGTGGCGCCACCTGCAATTGCAGTGTACCATTTATATGAGAGCGAAATCTGAAATTAAGAAAGTTTATTAGAAAGAGAATTGAAGAGTGTCTCAAACCGAACCAAAGTTCAACAGTACTTGGTAGGTACTCTCACTTACCCGAACCAGAAGTGCGCCAAAGAGACTTCCAAACAGCTGAGAAACCACATAGCAGACAGCATGGATCGGACTGATACGACCGACGATTGCAACGCCAAAAGTGACGGCAGGGTTGATATGGGCTCCGCTGACTGCTCCGAATGTGGCGGCAAGCACAAAAATAGCAATGCCATGGGCAAAAGCCGCATGGAGAATTCCGTCATGAAGGAATACTCCAGTCGCTTGCATCGAGCCTAAGTTTATTTGCATTTCTTTAAGATAAATAAAAGCGGCTTTCAGAATCGCCGAACCCATTCAACTTACCAATATAGACAAAGAGTAGGACAGCTATAAACTCCGCAGCGCACTTAGAGTAGATAGAGTAGTCCTTCTCGTCTTCAATCATTTTCGACGAAATGTCCAAGCTGTTCTTCTGAAAAATTGCAGCCTAGTGGAAACGCTCTCAAAACAAAAATGGCTGGGCAAACAGAAACAAAGCGAATGGCAGAACCATCCAATTATCCACTCCTATCCAGATCATTTTTTGATGGAAACGTGACGGGTATGTGAAAACAGATTATGGAACACGACTAGTCTATGAGTTTCTGAAACCAAAAAAACCGCAATATTATTCATCCTGCCCAGAGTGGGCGCATTTCGAAACACATTTGAAAAAAGGAATCACTCAAAGCGTCCCACCCGCCTCCACTCGGCGTGCAATTCTCCGTGAAATCGGCGTTTCCGGCAATTTTTTCCTTCTAGATCACGTTTTTTTCAAGAAAAAGAGAACAACAATTTTTGCGTTTTTACTCGTAAACGAAAATGGAAACAATTTGTGAGTTCCATTTCCATGAATAACAGGAACGAAGGGTGGCGGTCTACGACTGAAACTAGAAAATCGTAAACGATGGGAACGTGGCGAATGTGGTTGGTTAGATGAAGAAGGCGGCAACAGAGACACACCTCTTACTTTGCTATACTGGTCACTTGAATTTTTGATTCTCCTTTTTTAAAGTGCCGAAAAATGAGAAATTCAGAGATTGATGCCGCGATCATTCTCGTGGTGGAGGAGACGGCTCGCCAGAATGTGCTGAGGAGATGGGAGATCTTTCCATATAGATATACCCAGGATGGTTAAGATCAGGGTAGCTCACTTCAAATCAGTGTGAAATACTAGGCTAAACAGCTAGAAGCCTTACTGAAAACTGAAAACTACAGCATTGTCTATCCAACACTTTCAAGGTTAGCACTGCCTTTGAACTCTCGAAATAATTACAGAAAAAGAGACAAAAATAGGACGCTGGAACTGGAGATTTCCATCAGAAGTCCGATTATATCTGAAACAGAGTAAAATGAGAAGTTGGCGTTGCAAACTTGCTTTGTTCTTTTGTATTTTTTTCAGCGCCGTGCAGTACATGGTGTGGAATAAATATAGCGCCGCATTCAAGACGGTGTAATAACTTCAAATTGAACGATTTTTTTCTGAAAATCAATCAAAATGCTTCTTAAACAACAACAAAAATTACAGCATTTCGTTTTGATGACTGCCGGAAGTCTCTTCGGCTAAGAATCGACGACGGCACGGAGGTACATTGTCAACGCTGACTTTGGCTCCAACAGGGAATACTATATCGAGATGAAAACTGTTAATTCTATAACTTTTTTGTGGTTTAATAAGCATTTTGGTTGATTTTCAGAAAAAATCTTTCGATTTGAAGTTATTACACCGTTTTGAACGCGGCGCTATATTTATTCCCCACCCTGTAAGGTAGGCGGTTTTCAGTGGAAAATGCCTAACTCTGATATTGTGCAAATGAGCTGAAAGAAGCTGGAATATTGTGAATATTTCTCTGAAAAATTTGCGCACTTTAAAATACCTTTTTGCAATAGACACGTTTTCTGGAAATTCTCTTCCAAGGTGACGCGGAGACACTCTAATCTCAAGCATTGCTACTGAAATACAAATTCGTTATTTCATTTGGCAATAGCACTCTTGTCAGAGACTTTACAAAAACATGGTCAATTGCAAAAATGTAGTTCAGTGTGTGATGCTTTCAGACAAAGAAAATCAGAATTTTTAAGCGACTTGCAGCTCTTCCTGCATATTCTCAAAGCTGTGAGGCCTCTCCACTGTAACAAAAACTTTTTTTCAAAGATATTGATTCATATAAAATTTTTAAATGAGAACAAATATTGAATTTTCAAATTTTAAGATATTTTCTAAATAATATAAAAATTTTAAAAATTCTAAATAAGTTTAAATATTTTAAATAAATAAAACAAACTTGTCCACGGACTTTTGTGTCACTTTTTTAGATAATTTTTAACAATTTTAATTTATATAAATTTTTAAAATTAATTTTTCTAAAAAAAATAAACATTACACTTAAAAGTTTAAAGTATTCTCTGAATAATATGAAAATCTTACAATTTTTAATTAAGTTTAAATATTTTAAATAAACAAAACAAACTTGTCCACGTATTATTTAGAGAATACTTTAAAATTTTAAGTTTAATGTTTATTTTTTTTGGAAAAATTAATTTTGAAAATTTATATAAATTAAAATTTAAAAAAAACATCTAAAAAAGTGACACAAAAGTCCGTGGACAAGTTTTTTTTATTTATTAAAAAATATTTAAACTTAATTAAAAATTGTAAAATTTGGTTAAGGTTGAAATAGAAAAAAACAACAGTGAAATCTACTCGAAAATTTAGCAGATTTTCAGACAGTTGTCGTCGTGTTAGGAGAGCTTCCAACTTGTTTTTTTTTGATTTTATAGGGTTTGCGGAGCATCAATTAAGGAACTTAAAGCAGTCATAGATTTATGGTCAGTAGCTTTAGAAAACTGCAATTCAAGGATGCTGGAATATGAAGAAAAGCAGGGAGCCGACGAATCGCTGCTTGCTGTCTTATGAAGCTGCTACAGCGAAATGATAATACGGAAACCATGTCACTTTTCCGGTCGTGAAAGTTGTTTCACCGAATAAAAAAGTGGGTTAGGTTCTTAATTATTTACTAACCTCCGCGTTTCTTTTAAATCCAAATCGTCGTTCTATGTCTCGCTCCCCTTTCACTCCGTTAACGATGATAATGAGATTTGTCTAATTATGGGTAAAATGAGGAACTGGAGGAGGGGGGGGGGGGAGAGATGTTGTAGTCTTCGGTTTTGAACTGCACGCATAAAAACTGGTTGCTATGGTCTGCTGTTGGTCATAATGAGGATGGACACCAGCTTTCTGAGTGACACAGAAAGGGAGCCATTCTGATGAATTCGTTTAGTGGTTCCTCAAAAGAAAGTGCATAGGTTTTGCGAGTCCGTCGAGCAGAATAAGAGGTCATGTGGTTTCATGCATCACGGGCTCACAAAGGGGTAATCGGTCTTTTTTGAAATGGTTTCCAAGACAAACGTCATGCCAGATAATGCATTGTGAAAACTGGGGGGGGGGAGGGTTAGTTAGGCTGAAATCTCAAAGTCTTCTGGAGAAACCATGTTGCTATACTAAGGCTAGAACTCATCATGTGCATACATTCTTAATTCCATAGATTCCAGTCCAGGAACTACCCATTGGACAGCAAAAACCAACTTAGGATGCTCCATTTGAACAACCAAAACCAGTTCAGGAAGTTCCAGTAGAACAACCTGCACCTGTTGAAAAGGTTCCTGCTGAACAACAAGAGCCACTCCAGGAGCTATCACTCAGATGATGTTTTACAAAAAGAAAACGGTAACCTTCTGGGCAAATGAGAGTTCGGAATCTCTAGTTGCTCTATTTGTTGCAGTAAAACTGAAACAAATAACTACGGAAATCCGCAATTTGTCAGTCGGCAAGCCAACGGAAACTTGCCAACATTTCTTTATGGATGAAGAGAGCTGGACTTTCAGCCTTTCACTTTCAACTAAACCGAGAATTTAACTACCGAGTACTGTAATTGTCAGACTCTTTTAGCAGTGTCCGGAACCTTTTTATATCTCCAATAAAATTGTTGTTACAATTCAAAATTTCAGCTTTTTTTGTTTGCTATTTAGAGTGCAAAAAAAAATTCGGAAATATAATTAAAATGGCATAAAAGAGAGCTCTTTTTTAGTCGAAAAAGCACCTTTTTCTATCAGAATACATACGTCAGAAATCTGAATGATACCGAAATGATCGTTGAACATTTTTCGACCTCGATGGTCAGTTTACCATTTCGTATTGTACTGGCGGCAATACCGATATGTATATAGGCAAAATAAACTTCCATGTGTCATACCAGTTTCTCGTCAACGGAGATGAATTGATCAGAGTTCAAGATGACATTGGACGCGCTTCGAACCATTGGAGATGCAATTCTCCCGGAATTCGAAAGAACTGTGCAATTGTCCATTGGAAAGAGTGGAAAAGTGGAATTCGAGAAAATGGAAGCCGACGTATTCTTCCACTGTTTTCAAGGAAAGCGAGGTGAGAAATGAAGATAAATTAGTGAGTAAGCGACGTCTTCTGTTTCTCACCCCCAACCATCGTCGGTGGCAAATGAAGTTGTTTTTCACGAAAACGCCACGATGCCAAATTGCCAAAAAAAGAACAAAAAGAAATAGAACGAACCAGCTCGAAATCGGGTCTTCTCGCCATCTCTCCTCGATACTTTCCGTATGTTTTCAATTCAAAAGCATCGGCGCCATAGAGCCCCTGACTGTTCAATTTTATGGCCATTTCTGCAAGGTTCGACATAAAAAATGATGTTAAATCAGAGAAGTTTTCTGAAGAATAACGTCACGATTCAGGCTTATATTGATAGGAAAATAAACGGTAACTATAGTCAACAAATTCGTGTCCAAAAGTACGGTAGTGGTTGCCCGGAAGTTGTGGAAATCGTGTGAACATGTAAATAAGCGACGAGGAATGCTTCAGAAGTCGCCATACATTGATGTGAAAAAATATAAAAGCTGTATTTACTTTGAAAAAAATAACTTTTGATCATAATATTTGCTTTGGCATTGATATTATTTGCAGATATGATTTAGAAGAGTAAAGTTTGCAAATAGGTCGATTCAGAAGCTAATAAAGTAAGTATTGTTGACATAAACCTCAAAAAAGTACTCTGTCACGTGAAAGATCATTAATTTGCTCATCGTTCATATTTTGATACCAATAAAACTGCTCACTGCTGAAATAATTCATGTATTTACAATACTGGCGGCCAAAAAGGTATTCGCAAACGATTTTTTCAGAGTAACTTTGCTGAAATTTGAGGGATCGATTTGAAAATTTTACTGTACATGTCGTACACGATGACGACAAATTGCGTACAAGGAAACTGCATCATTTCCAGAAAAATTGTTTTTTTTTGGCCCAGTCAATCTCCTGACTTGAAGTCGATCAAACACCTCTGGAAGCATGTCGAAAGACAACTCAGAGGGATCCGTGCATCGCATGCCAATCAGAAATTCGATCTGTCTGGCAGGCCATCCCGATGTCTGTGATCGACACCCTTCTCGACTCGATGCCAAGAGGATGTCAGGCGGTCATCGACGCCACAGGCTACCCAACAAAGTATTGGGTTGAGGAATAAGTTCGTAGAGTTTTTATATTATCTTTTGTTTCACAACAATTTTCTTGTTGTTTGGCAAAGTGTACATTTATATTGTAAGGGATAATATCCCTTATACGGGTCGTTACTGTCACTTAGGTACTTTGGATTCACACATAGCTGACTCATAGACACCGGAATGCACTTAGAGCTCAGGGAATCTGTCCAGGACAGATTCCACCCACACGCGCTCCTGCGATTCGTTTAACTTCTCAGTCTCTAAACCATTTCCATTACAGATCGGGTCGACAACAACATTCGCCCACCATTCGAGATCCCGTGAACCACATCCTGCCATCGGTCCAAACGACAACATCAGCCCACGATTCGAGACTCCACGAGCCACATTCCGCTATCAGCCCAACATCAATATCAGCCCACCGTTCGCGAACCCATGAGCCACATTCCGCTCGGCACCGCCTCCTCATCCAATAACTATAAATACCGTCAACACTCTGATTCTAGGCTCTTTTCTCTCTTATTCGATATTGTACCGGTCACAGACCTCCTTTATCTTTTCCTCCAATAAATCTGTTAGACATATAACTTCTACCTTTATTATATTTATCTGATAGCGCTTTTTCTGCTCTACAAAATAGTGTTTTTAGTTTGTTCTGAAATTTTTCTAATTTTTCATCATTTTTCAGGCTTAGAAATGAACTATCCAAGAGGAAAAAATCAGCATTTTCGACATCTGCTTTTCTTCGCTTTTCATCGAAAGCAAAAAGCAGCCGAAGCCGCTCGGGAAATATGCAGTGTGTATGGAGAAGGTGTCTTAGGCGTGTCTACTGCACAAAAACAAGCAAGATCTTCATCTAAAAAAGACTGATCTGCGTTTGGTGGAACTGGGAGGGCATGCTGCACTGGGAAATGTTCGAAAGAAACACCAAGGTCAACAAGGAGCTCTATGTTGCCCAGCTGCGCCGCGTAAATGAGGCTATTCGACTGAAAAGACCCGATCGACAAGGCCAAGTCATCTTGCTCCACGACAACGCCAGGCCGCATGCTGCACAAGTCGTCAAAACCGAACCTCCAAGAGCTGGAATGGGAGGTTCTTCAGCATCCATCGTACTCTCCAGACCTTGCCCTCTCCGATTATCACCTTTTCCGCTCTCTGTCAAAAGAAATGAGGGGTGTTACCTTCGATGGCGAAGAGGACCTCAAAAACTGGCTCAACAACTTCTTCGACACCAGACTGGGCGGTTTTTGGGCGGAAGCGGAACGGCATCAACAAATTGATCGAGAGGTGGGAGGCGGTCGTAAACAGTAACGGCGAATAGATAATTGATTAATTTATTATTACATATAATTATTGTTTTTTGTTCAAATAAATCTTTGTCCCAATATTAAAACTATTTTATTCATGTTTTATTGTTATTTTTCATCTGCCGGTCTTTCCTTGATCTCAAAAGTCAAAGTTCCATTTTTCAGTTTTTTGCCATTTTCATAAAATTTTCGAAAATTTGACTATTCTTGTTGTTAAATCAATTTCTTTTACCGTTCTTAACTTTGTCTTAAAATATCAGATCGATCCGGGAAGTTTCAGAAAAGTTATGCTCGAAAAACTGTTTGCAAATACCTTTTTGGCCAGTACTGTATCAGGAAGAATCAAAATTATTGCAACATTTTGAAAAAAAAATTTTAATTTAAATTTAATTTATTCATTTCTAATATCAGTTAACATGAAATGTACCATCATTATCTACAATGAATTGGCAAATGATAGGTACAGTACCGGGCATAAAGGTATCATATTATGGTTTTTCGACCATATCTTATTCGATATAAAACGAATCAATCTGATTTTTTCACAGTTTCTTTATCAAGCAACAATGTATCAGTTAAGAACATTTGGATTCGTGAAACTAATTCATGATGGAGTAATTTGAAAAAGAACGAAAACAACAAAAGCCCATATTTCTTCAATGAAACTTCGTGCTCTTAGAAATTGTTCTATCTGCGAGATTTCAATATTTTGTGGGAAAACCAATTGTATCAATTACTGCCTGGCACCTACGGGGCATGGAATCGATCAAAGTGTCGATGGTTGATTGGGGAATCTTCTTCCACTCCTCCTGGAGAAGTTTGAACTTCTCGTCGATGTCAGAAGCAGTTTTTCTGGTCGATCTCCTCTCCAATTCCTCCCATAGTTGCACAGTGATGTTCAGGTCCGGGCTTTGACTCGTCCAATCCAAAAGGGTGACATGGCGGCGGTTGAACCAGTCACGCACGTGATGAGAACGATGCTTGGGATCAGTGTGTGCACTCGGGAACCTCTCCCGGGTAATTCCCGGTAACACTCCCAGGAAAGTTCTGGATCTCCCGAGAATTACCCGGGAATTTGAATTATATTTGAAATTCGAAAAAAACTATTGCTCACTGTAAAAGAGTGATCACACATTGCTCAGCTCAACCGTCTGATTGAGTTATTTGAATATTACTCATTTATTTTTTACTTTTATTTTTCATATTATCCATCCGCGAGCAGTGTGTCGTTTCGAAAAATGATTTCTCAAAAAATGCGTTTTTCGAAAAATTTTTCGGAAATTTCTCGAAAAATTTCTAGAGAAATCGCGAAAAATGATTTGAATGGAAATACAATAAACAACGCGCTTTGCGTTATTTCGGATTGTCGTTCGAACTAGTTTATTATTATTTTTTATCGAAATGTTTTTTTTTTCTCGATAATTTTCGTGAAGTTCTCGAGAAATTTTTCTCGTTGATTTTTCGGATATTTTTCGAGAAATTTTTCGAAAAATTCTCGAAAAATTTCACGAAAAATCTCGAGAATTTTTCGGAAAAATTTCTCCGAAAATTTCTCGAAATGCTTTCGAAACGACACACTGTTCGCGAGTACGTGATTTTTCGTTTAAAAGCGCTGTTCGGGTTTCGTTAGGGGATAGCGCGTTTTAACGCACTAATTTAAAAATTGTAAGAAATCGCACACACCGCGTTTGTGATTTCTTTTCGAAAATTGAAGCGAATATTGGAATTTTTTTTCTATATTTTGTGAAAATCATGTTTTTTTTTTCAAATTTTTTTTTCAAATTTCTTAAACTTTTTATTAAACTGAATAAAGTGTGTGCGCTTTCTTACAATTTTTAAATTAGCGCGTCAAAAGGCGCTATCCCCTAACGAGACCCAAACAGCTCCTTTAAACGAAAAATCACGTCCTCGCGGATGGATAATACTTTTTTTCTAATTTCGTTTTGTATTTACATGTCAACAACTAAAAAATTTCAGTGATAATGAGAAAACGAACTTCCTTTGTTTGGAAATTTTTCGACGACCCAGGAAATCCCAACGACAGGCACATCAACTGTAAATTAAGGAAAAAGCCGTGCTCTTATTCCAATTCAACATCCGCTATGAAAAAAATATATAGAATCTCACAATCAGCATGCTGCCGAGCTGGAGAGAAGTAAACCAATGGTTAGTTTATTTAATTTGATAATCTATCTGACTATTTGAAGAATTTTGATGTATCTGAATGTATGGAAACCGATTTTTCAACCAACTCTCAAGAAATATCAGCGTCTTTGTTGGTGAAAGCTATTTGCGGCGGTGGAGTTTCCTTCCGTTTTTCTGAATGCCCGGAGTTTGTGGAATTTGTGAAAAGCCTCAACCCAGAATTCAATGTACCATCGCCTTGGGCATTGAAAGGAAAGATGGTTCAATATGCTGAAAATTACCTAAACAGTATATCTAGAAAAGTGAAAAATATTGAGGTTCGTATTTGTTCAGTGACCAACAATAATAAAAACTTTCAGAGTTTTACTCTCATTACGAATGGATACAGTGACTTTACAACAGTGTGTCGTTTCGAAAGCATTTCGAGAAATTTTTCGAGAAAATTTTCCGAAAAATCAACGAGAAAAATTTCGAAAATTCTCGAAAAAATTTTCAAGAAAATTATCGAAAAAAAAAACATTTCGATAAAAAAATAATAATAAACCAGTTCGAAACGACACTTCCGAAATTAACGCAAAGCCTTCCGTTTCGGTTTATTCGTATTATTTTTCCACATTTCGCCCAAATAACTCATTTTTCATTTGCGATTTTATCGAGAAATTTTTTCTTCGAAGAAATTCTCTAAAAAAATTTATTGTGAATAATTCTTCGAGAAATCAACGAAAAAAAAGAAGAAAAATAAAAACAAAAAATTATACAATCGAAATATAAATCATTTTTCGGAAAAATTTTTTTTCGAAAAAGAACGAAATAACGCATACTTTTTTCATTTTTTTTTTCAGCGGAAAAAAAAAAAACAAAATGAAAAATTCCAATCTCCCTTTTTACCGAATTGCTCAGACAAGATGGTCCTACTTATTTCTCTTGTTCCAGGCAGTCAGTGTTGATGTAAGTATACATAGAATCGGTCAAAATAGGAGTTCAATTTAGCATGAATCACTGAAATGTATTGACGAGATTCAAGATTTTCTACCTCGCAGGCCGGAGCACAAGTTATTGAATGAGCTGTTGTGGAAGTCTCCACAACCAAGAAGATCTACCAAGAGAACTCAAGTAAAGGGACCCATTCGTCAATTATTCTCACGGGAATCAACTAGAATGTACTCCATTCCATTCAATGGCCGGACCAACTGATAACCATCTGCCACGACAATTCATGTGGATCATCACTATAAAAAAACTTCCGATCACAAGGAACACAGTTAACATGTCGCCGACACCAACGCCAATGTCGCCAACGCCAGCCGTCGCCTCACCGGGATTCGCCTCACCGGGAGTCGCCTCACCGGGTGCGCCGACGACAACCGGCTCCCTCCACATGGTCAGTGCCAACTTCGCTAGTTTAACTTCCCCAATAAATGACGTATGAGTAAAGAAAGTTCTAAACACAACTCGGCGGGTTCGCCAACCGACCCCGTCGAGACATGAGCTGCTGCCACTTTTGGAACCTATTCATGAAGCAATCAAGAAGTTTGAAAAATATGATTTCTATTTTTCTGAAATAGTGCCTAGAATGGTGTCGCTTATTCAGAACACCGAAGCTGTGGGTTCCCAACTTTCTCGAAGACTGTCTCGTGAAAAAAAGGTGTTTGTATGAACCTTGAACCTTTACAAATTAAACGTTTTTTTTTAGAGCATCCGACTATATTTCGATTGCTGATGTTCTTTTCACAACATTATTGGATCCGCGATTTGCTTTTCAATCAAATCTTCTAGGCGACGACAAATGGTTAATCATGTTTTATTGTTATTTTTCATTTACCGGTCTTTCTTAGATCTCAAAAGTCAACGTTCCATTTTTCTGTTTTTTGCCATTTTCATAAAATTGAAATGGAGTCTCACTCGCCGATAACGAGGAAGTAAATGTGGCATCGGGAGAACAAAGAGATGGGTCAGTGGCGACAGAAAGCAACAATCGACCGAGCGGATTCAAGTGAAAACTTTCAATACGAAGAAGAGAGACTGGGAACCGATATCAATATTGCTCATTTCGGGAGGAGACACCACATACCTCGCCAAAGATCTGTGCAAGAAGTGGGAACTACCAGACTACAGATCGGAGAAGTTGAAGACAAGAGTCTTCAACAGTGACCAACCAGATGAGAAGACCTTCGGACAATCGTCAATCAGAATCAAGACAAAGGAACGTGAGCTTAACAGGGAAGTATATGTGTCACAAAATCTGACCGGAAGGATACCCAAAAGTCATCCCAGTAGGAGCACATGTTTTTCCATGAAAAACAACATTCAATTGAATCCGGAAGCACTCGAGAAGGTCACAGTACCAGACATAATCCTCGGATGCGATTACTGGTACAACCTGGTGAATGGGGACACATAAGAACTTCGCCGTAAATAGATTGGAGCAATTGAAGAAACGATACTCGCCGGAAGTCCTGGAGATGATCAACAATGTTTTCATAGACTACGTGGAGAAAGGCTTCATCGAAGAGATTGATATGGAGGAAAAACCGGAGAACATGGCACATTACAACGATCTGCAAGCAGTAATAACTCTGTCAAAAACAACGACGAAATGCAGAATCGTTGTAGATGCCTCGAGTCACTTCAAAAACAAGCCTTGCCTTGCCATCGAGCAAAGTCCATGTATTCTACTATACATCGTGAATATTTTTATAAGATTCCGATCAGGATCCACCACTTGAGAAACTATGAAAACGATCCTATCGTCAAAGTGATGCCAATCAACCCATTTATGAAAAAAATCAACTTTCTCCACGGATGAGAAAATGAAAAAAAGTTCAAGATCTACAGAAAAATCTAAAATTTTTACGAGGCAACCATGAACATAAGAGAGATCCTGTCAAACTCCACAGCAGTCGATGAAGCTATTGATGAAAATGACAGAGGGACGGACAATGCTATGAAGGTACTTGGAATACCGTGGACATCAGAAAAGGACGTCATCAAAATGGAAGCTAAGATCGACTAGAATGAGAGAAACTCGTGAAGAACTGTCGCCAAGGCCCTCGCCTCAACCTTTGATCCATTTGGAATGCTGTTACCGCTTGTCCTACAAGCGAATCAGTTTCAAAGAGAATTATGGAACAATGACCAGTACGGATGGGACACAAATCTCTCGGAGGAACACGAGCAGGAATGGAAGAATCTCGTCGAACAAATCGACAAGTTCGGAAATGAGTTACTAAGAGAAACCACTTGGAAAACCGTGATAAACGAATATGATCGTTGTGACTACTAAAGTTTTTGATTTTCCTTTTATTTCTCTTTTTCAGACAAATTCCCCACACTTACTATGATGTTATTCACTTTAATGCTTTAATGCTTGCTTTAATGTTATTCACGATTGCATTTTAATACAAAAAAAGGCATTTTTTGCATTAAAATGCTTTTCGTGCTTTTCATGAATAACCCCATTAATGATATCATCGAGCAAAGTCCATGTATTCTACTATAAATCGTCAACTAGTATTCCAGTGATTTAATGAGCTATGGCTATTCGAAATCCTTCTATAATTTGCAGTCTTCTAGGCGTGGACTTCGAGGATTATCGCATGAAAATGGGACACTTCACCGGAGCATGGAATCATAGTAAGTGTGGGGAATTTGTCTGAAAAAGAGAAATAAAAGGAAAATCAAAAACTCTAGTAGTCACAACGATCATATTAGTGTGTTCAAACGTTGATGAATAATGAAACGATCACAGAGAAATGTATCTCACATGTACAGGGTGGCAGCCATGTAGTGTTACACAACTTTGCGTGGATTCTGGCGCATGAGCACAAGTCGCTACTGTATCAATTTTATTTTTTATTAATTATTACATATTTATTACCATGTTTTTCAATTTTCTGGTTGCAACTTCCATTAATTACGGCTGCTTCACCCCATCGTGGTTCTATTATTAAACTGATGCAACAGGGTGTGTCGAATTCGGAGATCGCTAAGCGGTTGAACGTCAACCGAATGCTAGTTCATCGGACTGTTACTCGCTTCCACCGTCTTCGTACACCTCATGACTATCCAAGATCGGGTCGTCCTGTCACTTTGACGACGCCAAAAGCGTTCGGGAAAGAATCCGAAGAAATCCGGAGCGAAGCATGAGGAAGTTTGCTAAAGACTTCAAAAAGTGTCGATATTCTATGAGAATCATTGTCAAAGAGAAGCTGAAGATGACTCCGTATCGTATGCAAAATAGCGCATTCCTGACCGAGAAAATCAAAGCTCTCCGAATGCAAAAAGCACGAAAGCTTCTTCAAGGCACGCGCTCAGTCACACTGTTCACAGACGAGAAATTTTTCACCGTCTAAGCTAATAAGAATGGCCAAAACCATCGGGTTATTGCAAAAGACTTTCAAACTGCCTGTAAGAACGGAAAAATTCTCAATAAGACATCTCATCCGTCTTCAGTCATGGTTTTTGGTGGAATTTGCTCCGATGGCAAAACCACTCTGATTTTTGTTGATTTGGGAGCCAAGGTGAACCAAACCTACTACAGAGAAAACATTTTAGAGGCTACAGTTCTTCCGTGGTCCAAATCGCATTACGGAAACCGACCCTAGTGCTTCCAACAAGACGGCGCACCGGCTCATCGAGCCAAGGCCACTCAGCAGTGGTGCAAGAACTATTTTCCTCAGTTCATCTCCTCGTCAGAATGGCCAGCGTCGTCACCCGACCTGAATCCTATGGACTACGCCGTTTGGAGATATTTGACCCAGAAGGTTTCCACCAAAAACTACGCTATTTTGAGCGCTCTGAAGGTCAAACTTGTGAAAGCCTGAGACGAAATGGATGCCAACTACCTGCGTGCCGTGGTGGACACTTACCCGAAGAGATTGAGAGCGGTGGTGAAGGCCAAAGGAGGGCGATTTGAAAACTATCGTTAAAACTTGTTTTTGTATAATTTCAATAAACTTCTGTCCAATTCTGGTGAAAATTGAACTTGTTTGAAGACATTAATAACGTTTCAAGCGTGTAACGGTATTTGGATGCCACCCTGTATAGTGGTAGAGAGAGAGTGTGAGACACAGACAGAGAAGATCCAAGAGTTGGCACGACACGTGTTACGTGATATCGGAACACGCGTGTAAATCAAAACATTGTAACATTCAAGAATTTATATCTGTAATCGCATAGAAGCTTGAATAGAGGTGCTTATGTAGCTTACGAGGCCGATCACCCAGAAGATTAATTCAGCTACCTTCAATAATCATCAATTATATGAATTGATGGAAAATTCAATTTTGTTTAAGATTATGTTATATTTCCTTATTCATTAAAGTACTCCACTCCAGGAACTATCACTCACTAGGGAAGGTTATTAACTCACCATGGAGTTTCAATATCAGACCTATGTGAATCAATAGATTAGAACACGCTGATAAAGAATCCGTTTTCCGAATTTGCTGAATGCTTCAGCGAACCGAGTTAATTCGATCTAAAATTCCAGAACCATCTTAAGTTCCTCCGCGACATCACTGCCAATTTTTAGTGATTCGAACCGTGGTAAGTTGACAGAGTGGGTAAGAGGCTGGGGACAGTAGGAGGAAGGTGTGGGTTCGGTTTCTGCTGGGGTCAACTATTTTTTATTGTTATTTTTTCGCTTTTTTTAAATCTTAAAATTCCTTTTTTGTAAGTTTCTTTTTAACAAGAGAAATAAGTAGAACCATCTTGTCTGAGCAATAGGTAAAGGGATTGGAATTTCATTGTTTTCCCTGAATTCCGCAAAACTGAAAACTGAAAAGTATTCTAGTGATTTAATGAGCTATGGCTATTCGAAATCCTTCTATAATTTGCAGTCTTCTAGGCGTGGACTTCGAGGATTATCGCATGAAAATGGGACACTTCACCGGAGCATGGAATCATAGTAAGTGTGGGGAATTTGTCTGAAAAAGAGAATCAAAAGGAAAATCAAAAACTCTAGTAGTCACAACGATCATATTCGTTTATCACGGTTTTCCAAGTGGTTTCTCTTAGTAACTCATTTCCGAACTTGTCGATTTGTTCGACGAGATTCTTCCATTCCTGCTCGTGTTCCTCCGAGAGATTTGTGTCCCATCCGTACTGGTCATTGTTCCATAATTCTCTTTGAAACTGATTCGCTTGTAGGACAAGCGGTAACAGCATTCCAAATGGATCAAAGGTTGAGGCGAGGGCCTTGGCGACAGTTCTTCTCGACTTTCTTTCATTCTAGTCGATCTTAGCTTCCATTTTGATGACGTCCTTTTCTGATGTCCACGGTATTCCAAGTACCTTCATAGCATTGTCCGTCCCTCACAGGATCTCTCTTATGTTCATGGTTGCCTCGTAAGAAATATAGATTTTTCTGTAGATCTTGAACTTTTTTTCATTTTCTCATCCGTGGAGAAAGTTGATTTTTTCATATATGGGTTGATTGGCATCACTTTGACGATAGGATCGTTTTCATAGTTTCTCAAGTGGTGGATCCTGATCGGAATCTTATAAAAATATTCACGATGTATAGTAGAATACATGAACTTTGCTCGATGATATCATTAAGGCAAGGCTTGTTTTTGAAGTGACTCGAGGCATCTACAACGATTTTACATTTCGTCGTTGTTTTTGACAGAGTTATTATCGCCGTAAAAAAGTTCCGACATTTTTTCGAGCCCGCGAAAATCGGGATTTGAATTTAGAGGCTCTGCCCATTTCATCAGCGCATTTGCTATGCGCGATATATTTTTATCAGAAGAAACGAAAAAAAAAATAAATGACGAAAATTGATATATTTAAACATTCGAAGAAACGTGTAAAAAATTCACGATTAATACAATTTCGTTCTTTTAATCCAGTTTAATTCTGAAAATTCAAAAGAAAAAATAAAGAGCCTCTAAATTCAAATCCCGATTTTCGCGGGCTCGAAAAAATGTCGGAACTTTTTTACGGCGATAATATTACTGCTTGAAGATCGTTGTAATGTGCCATGTTCTCCGGTTTTTCCTCCATATCAATCTCTTCGATGAAGCCTTTCTCCACGTAGTCTATGAAGACATTTGGAGAACACAATGAGACCATGGGCACTCCGAAATGTAGGCCAAATCTATGTTTTACAGCAGGATAATGATCCCAAGCACACATCTCTACATATGCGCAACTGGTTCCATCGTCGTCGGGTGGACGTTTTGGAATGGCTCAGCCAGTCTCCCGTCTTGAATCCGATCGAGCACTTGTGGAAGGAACTGGAACATCGTTTAAAAGGAGTCCAAGGCACAAATGCGGACCAAAAATTCGCTGAATTGGAGGCTGTATGGAAGGCTATTCCACTCTCCGTCGTGGATGCTCTACTGGATTCCATGCCAGGCAGTAATTGATGCAAAAGGCTTTGCCACAAAATATTAAATCATTTTTAATCATTTCCTGGTCATTGACTTGCCAATCGGAGCTTCCCTATTTCATTTTTCACAAGTTGTCATTTTCTTGGGTTTTTACATTTTAAGAGACAATGTCTGAGAGATTCGACCACAGCTCAACTGCCCATAGTCACAGTTTGAAAAAGTTATTTCAATTGGTCTGATTTTTCATATAGTGGGTACATGAGATGCCCTAAGTACAAAACCGCATTCAGAATTAGTCTCCGCCCCCTTCGAGTTGAGATACGGTAGGGGTGTTTCGAAAAAATTTTTTTTTTCTTTTTTGAGATAACTTCGATTTCTTTTTTGGAATCGATAACCGGTCACTTATGAAGCATTTTTGTAGTGGAGAACATTTTTGTAGCTCTTTTCCTTCCAACCGAAAAATTGAATTTTCGGAAAAAAAATGGTTTCATTTCCGTATTGTGGAAAAAAAATATATTACGGGAAATGAGATCTCATCTGAACTTTATACTTCAGAGTATGGGTTACAAGAATTCATAACTAGTTGGCTGCAGTTCTGCTGCCACCAGTCTTTTTTTTCACGATTTTTGTCATATTTCTACTGTTTTGGTACCTTTTTCCCATTTTTTGGAAAAAAAATATATTACGGGAAATGAGATCTCATCTGAACTTTATACTTCAGAGTATGGGTTACAAGAATTCATAACTAGTTGGCTGCAGTTCTGCTGCCACCAGTCTTTTTTTTCACGATTTTTGTAATTTTTCTACTGTTTTGGTACCATGTTTCCATTTTTTGAAAAAAAAGTTATTTCAATTGGTCTGATTTTTCATATAGTGGGTACATGAGATGCCGTAAGTACAAAACCGTATTCAGAATTAGGCTCCGCCCCCTTCGAGATGAGATACGGTAGGGGTGTTTCGAAAAAAATTTTTTTTTCTTTTTTGAGATAATTTCGATTTCTTTTTTGGAATCGATAACCGGTCACTTATGAAGCATTTTTGTAGTGGAGAACATTTTTGTAGCTCTTTTCCTTCCAACCGAAAAATTGAATTTTCGGAAAAAAATTGTTTCATTTCCGTATTGTGGAAAAAAAATATATTACGGGAAATGAGATCTCATCTGAACTTTATACTTCAGAGTATGGGTTACAAGAATTCATAACTAGTTGGCTGCAGTTCTGCTGCCACCAGTCTTTTTTTTCACGATTTTTGTCATATTTCTACTGTTTTGGTACCTTTTTCCCATTTTTTGGAAAAAAAATATATTACGGGAAATGAGATCTCATCTGAACTTTATACTTCAGAGTATGGGTTACAAGAATTCATAACTAGTTGGCTGCAGTTCTGCTGCCACCAGTCTTTTTTTTCACGATTTTTGTCATTTTTCTACTGCTTTGGTACCTTTTTCCATTTTTTGGAAAAAAGGCAGCTGAACCGCGGCCAACCAGTTATAAATTCTTGTAACCCATACACTGAAATATAAAATTCTGATGAGAAGTCACGTGCCGTAATAAATTTTTTTTTCCACAATACGGAAATGAAACCATTTTTTTCCGAAAATTCAATTTTTTGGTCGGAAGAAAAAGAGCTAGAAAAATGTTTTCCACTACAAAAATGCTTCATAAGTGACCGGTTATCGATTCCAGGAAAGAAATCGAGGTTACCTTAAAAAAGAAAAAAAAATTTTTTTCGAAACACCCCTACCGTATCTCAACTCGAAGGGGGCGGAGCCAAATTCTGAATACGGTTTTGTACTTAGGGCACCACAAGTACCCATTTTATAAAAAATCAGACCAATTGAAACAACTTTTTTTCAAAAAATTGGAAAAATGGTACCAAAACAGTAGAAAAACGACAAAAATCGTGAAAAAAAAGACTGGTGGCAGCAGAACTGCAGCCAACTAGTTATGAATTCTTGTAACCCATACTCTGAAGTATAAAGTTCAGACGAGATCTCACTTCCCGTAATATATTTTTTTTGCACAATACGGAAATGAAACCATTTTTTTTTGAAAATTCAATTTTTTGGTCGGAAGGAAAAGAGCTACAAAAATGTTCTACACTACAAAAATGCTTCATAAGTGATCGGTTATTGACTCCAGAAAAGAAATCGAAGTTATCTCAAAAAAGAAAAAAAATTTTTTTTCGAAACACCCCTACCGTATCTCATCTCGAAGGGGGCGGAGCCTAATTCTGAATACGGTTTTGTACTTAGGGCATCTCATGTACCCACTATATAAAAAATCAGACCAATTGAAACAACTTTTTCAAACTGTGACTACTGGTGGTCGAATCTCTCAGACATTGTCTCTTAATTTTTCAACATTTTGGTTTTTTTTTCTGAAACCTTTTTTTTAATTAACGCAATTTCCCCTCATAAATATTTGAAAAAAGTTTGATGGCCCTCTTTCGAGTATGAGTTTTGTTATCTTGAAAAAACCGATTTTCTATATACTTATGGCCAGCACTGTATGTGTTTCGCATTCTTGGCTTCAATGTTATTCTTTTTTGCAGTTTCTACAACGCATCTCGACTTCTTTTTATTGTTGTTTTTGTCCGGTTTCGGATCATTCTTGTACTGGGATAGGCTGCATTTCTGATTTTTATCCAGCCGTTTCAATCTCATCTTCTCTTCGTTATTTAAGAGAACGTTCTCCAAATCAAAATGCACTTTCATTGTCCAGGGGATATTTGGTCTGTCTATCTTCTTCTCGAAAACTTTTTTCTCTCTCAAGGAGAGTCAGCAACTTGTTGAACTTTAAGAATTTTGGTTTCTGGCTCTTGCCGACGATGTTGGAGAACTGTAACCAGAAGTTTTAAAGTTCCCTTGATCCGTAAGTGATTCTACTTTCTCAAACAACGCTTCGGCTCCTTTTTGAGCTTCTTCATCGTCGTCAGTGATGTTATCAGCTTCTTTGGCGAAGCTTGTCGTCATATCTTCGAGCGTGTTCATCATTGCTTGAAGATATACTTTCATCCGGATAACGTCCCTCAGCTGGGGCATCAACTCGTCTTCGGACATCTCCAGCCGAACTTCTAGTCAAGCCGCTGTGTCCTTCATCGTCTTCTTGAGCGTGTTGAATGCTCTTGTGACGTGTCCTTTTCGATGACTAAGAGCCATCTTCCTTGTCGCTAGACACACGGTTCTTGAATTTTTTCTCGATGATCGAACTGATTCAATGAACTTTGAATGAAACCAATTCCCCCAAAACATGTCGGATTTTTAACAGGCCATTTTCCATCACTTGGCTTCTATCAGCTTCCATGCTTCCATCAAGATGATTCATCTAATGTCGTTTCCCGTGCCAATCTCAGTTTTCTTTTCTTTATGAATTGTAGCCCGTCACCAGAGCATTATCGGCCCTTATTATTTGCTTATAACGCACTCCTTCCCGGCCCGTCTTTATTCTTGTGAAATTGAGCATTCACAAAAGAAGTTTCTGCGTAAGGGCTCACGTTTCAGATCTGTATGTGAGCGCGGGAAGAACTCGTCTTCTGTGGAATTCTGGTTCTAGATCAAGGTAGACATACTCATCCACGTCTTCGATTGTTGTGATGATGGCGTTGTTACTGATCATCACCGGATGTTTGGTGGTGTACGTGTTTCTCAACACTTTTGTTTTGTTTGTAAATGCATAAATCTGTCTCTGATCTGTCTCTGAAGCTCCGTTTGACTAGAAGCTGGCGGGTGCTTCCGAGATTCTTCTTTATGAGTTGTTGGATGGTCTTGTTATTGCTTTGTCTTGTATGTACGTTCTTGAGTACGTCGATTAGATTTTGATAGTCTTGATCAATGTCTGTATTTGAATCAAATGTGACTGTACTGCACAGTGTTCGGGTCCAAATCGCTCTGTGGAAGCTTTCTTCGATTGAGTAGACGGTGGTCGCTTATTCCGTATTGCGTCTTACCTTCATTTCCTCCTATTGTTGAAGATAGTTTTCAGCTTTTTGGTAATCATCATAAAGAAAACAATTGGGCAAATGCATCTGCGGAAAGAAAAGTCACCGAAGCGACTGGACCTGCAAGGAATTCGTGCCGTTGCAATCATATCGGTGCTTGGCTTCCATTTCTACCCGGAGTGGGTACCAAATGGATATGTTGGAGTTGATCAGTATGATTTTATCATTGATCTTTTCTATCGCTGTCTGCAATTTTCAGATTTTTTGTCCTATCCGGGTTCTTGATGTGCATGTTGTTGACGCGTGCTGAGAATGAGTCTCCCTGGTCATTGGCCTGTCTGTTCTACACAAAACGATTCAAGAGAATTCTGCCACTCTACCTGCTTGTTATCCTCATTTCCATGATTTGTCTTTACAACTTCTTCCCAGTCACAGCCATCGAAACGAATAAGGAATCGGCAGTGCATGCTCTTCTTTTCGTGTCGAACAGGCCAAGCACAGACCAAGAGGATTACTTTTCAATGGTAGGTTACTCTGGAACAGGTAGCCGTGCGACTTTCAGTCTTTCAGCTTGCCATTGCCGTCGACGTTTTCACTCACACATGGTCGTTGTCCGTTGAAATTCAGTTTTACCTTTTAGTCCCGTTCATTTTTCTCATTGCATCCAAGCTTCCGGAACGACTTCAGAATGTATTTTACGGCTTCATAGGTTACCTTTAACGTCAATTCAACTTTGAACAAATTAAAATGAATTCAGGATTTATTTCGGTTGTTTTCTTCTATTCGTTACCTTCCACAAAGGCGTTTAATAACGTTTTCGCACGAATATGGCAGTTTTTGATCGGTGAGCGTGAGCTCGTATTCTTCATTTCTTCGTATTCTAATTTGATAATTATTAAGGAATGGTAGTTTATAACCTTGAAATTTCAAAAGAAGAACTCAATTATCAAGCTCTTAGTAATGAAGAGAGAGAACAGAAAGAGCTACTCGGCGACGAAGAAGAACATGATTTGGAATGTTGTTCAAATGATAGATCCAGTCATAAGTTATCAAAGTCATTTTCGTATTTTTTATTGATCGCATTAGTCAGTTTGTCAAGTTTCCCATTCATATTGCCAGCGCTCGTCGTGAGGTACGTTGGATAAACCAGTGAACCCTACACACCTTTCACAGGCTTCTTGTCACAATGGGCACCGGTCTCTTAATGCTGCTCTCCAAAGACAACTTAGTACTAACCAACAAGTTTTTGACATATTTCGGTGACATTTCATACTCGCTCTATCTGATTCACTGGCCTATCTATGCTTACTGGAAATTGACATGTGACGGAAACGAATATTGTGAGTTTTCATTCAAGAGTTCTGATTTTTCTGAAATTTCGTCATCTGGAGGTCTGGATTTACCAAAATATACCAGAAGCTCAATCCATTTAAAGTGATGTAACTAGCCCTTTTGTGGAAACTGGTGACCGGGTCGTCGGCACCCTCACAGTTCCCAGTCTCTTCTTCCCTGCCATCGGCCCAAAACCCTTAACTTGTAGATAAGAAATGTGAGAATTTAACGCATAGAGCTCGAGACCCATTTATTATAAATTGACGTCCGTGGATCGTCTCGGGCCAAAAAGAAAGAGCAAAGAACATTAAAAGCGGGAAATACAAGCAAGAACATGAAAATATGGATGGAAAACGTTAGGAGCGGGAAGCATGTAGCTCGCATAGTATAAAATTATATTCAAAGGTATCAAACAAAAATCCGACAAAAAACATGAATTGACATGAAAAAGTCGTTCAGCAAATTGCCGAAAACAGGTGAAGCACGTATGCTTCACGGCAATAAATTTACACTGACTTGTTGTCGTTCCCGCGAGATTATTTACCAAAATATACCAGAAGCTGAATCCATTTAGTGTGATGTAACTAGCCGTTTGACTCAACGAAGCATTCAGTGTTTCAATGTCGAAATTTCACACTTTGCATTTTAACCATCAAGAATAATCGTTGTTTTCAGTGCTCGTTGCAGCGTTAGCTGCCTCTGTGCTTCTCGCAGTGTTCACATTTGAATCATTTGAGAAATGGTATCTCCAGCTGTCCTCCACCAGCATCGCACTTCTTGTGCTCGTCTTGTTTCTTTTAAACGTTGTTGTCATAAACAAGGACGAAATCTTCGATTATATAAACCCGATTGACAGAAATAATTCGAGTCTGTATAATGTAACGGATGACATGACAATAGGCGAGTCCCAGAACCATGCCGCTAAACTTCAGAATGGTAATTTCGAAATTTCAGACGACGCAGAGCGACTAAATAATCAATGGAATGCTCTTGATAGAAGACATTTGTTCGCTCCAACTTGTGTCTATGAGAGTGAAAGAACGCCAACAGGTTGGTGTAGGCATAAAGTAAGTGAGATAGGCTAATGTGTCATAGCCTTTAAATACAGCCAAAATCTTTTAATATTTGAGCGAGAAAGTCTCTCGCTTCAAAAATTCAATGTGATTTTCTATAAACGATGGTAGTGGATGGTAGTTTTCAGGGGCTCTCTCCAAAAAGCAAATACAAATTGGCTATAATTGGAAACAGTTGGACAGCTAACCACGCAAACGTTTTCTATCAAGAATGCGGATATAAAGCAAAGAGCATCCTACAGGGATCAATTAACGGTATATGTGACAAATACTAGCTTTCTTAAATTATTGTTTTCAGGATGTGACCCTCTTCATTATTCAATGGAACAATCTGAGAAATGTAAAGATCACTTCACCGAATTCGTGCAGCGAATTAGAAATGAAAAGCCGGATTTCGCTTTTATTGTCGCCAGGTCACATACAGTCTGATCTCTCTTTATCCTGTTTCTCCATTTCAGACATTTCTCAACTGGAGTTCCATTTACTGGAAATGTCACAAGTTTCAAAGACGACTCAGTCTATCAGACAATGAAAGGACAAATGCTCAAATTTATTTCCAACATCAGGAAGAAGCTTTATATCTTAAATGCTATCCCAGCGGTTAAGAAAGAAATAATCCCGAAAATTGCGCCATTTCTGAAAACTGCAATTGATCCAGTGGTTATAGATGTAACAATATAAATACCCACTTAAAAACTGCACTATTATGAATTTCAGAAGCTCTTAGTTGCATCTTATGGGTACAAAATGGCTCGAATGCGGTATGCGCAACTCATGAAAGATTGCCACGGAAAATGCGAAATGATCGACTACCTACCAGCATTTTATAATAATTCGACAGGAACCTTTAGGTTTTTTGATGAAAAAGGCTTCTCATATTGGACGGCGGCGAGGCATTTCTCACCCCACGGAATCGAACATATTAGGCATTTATGGACTGATCTTTGTAAAAAATTATAATTCCTTTGTTCTCTTTTCTCCATTTTATCATTTTTTTTATTCCGAAAGATTCATATCATTATCTAAATGTAAAATGTTGAATGGAAAGAACACATATATGTGGCAATTACGATATACATATAAATATAAAATCTATAGAAATATAAATCTAGTATAAATCTATGGAAAGTAAATGTAAGTATTGTAAGTTGAAAAATTTATATCTGTAGTCGCATAGAAGCTTGAATAGAGGTGCTTATGTAGCTTACGAGGCCGATCACCCAAAAGATTAATTCAGCTACCTTCAATAATCAACAGTTATAAGAATTGATGGAAAATTCAATTTTGTTTAGGATTATGTTATATTTCCTTATTCATTAAAGTACTCCACTCCAGGAACTATCACTCAGATATTGTTTTACAAAAAGAAAACGGTAACATTCTGTGCAAATGACAGTTCGGAATTGCAGTTCGGAATCTCAAGTTGCTCCATGAAAATTGCAGTAAAACTGAAACAAATAACTACGGAAAACCGCAATTTGTCAGTCGGCAAGCCAACGGAAACTTGTCAACATTTCTTTGTGGATGAAGAGAGCCGGACTTTCAGCCTTTCACTTTCAACTAAACCGAGAGTTTAACTACTGAGTTTACTGTAATTTTCAGACTCTTTTAGCAGTGTCCGGAACCTTTTTATATCTCCCATAAAATTGTTTTTAAAATTCGAAATTTCAGTTATTTCTGTTTGCTATTTAGAGTGCAAAAAAAATTCGGAAAAATAATTAAAATGGCATAAAAGAGAGCTCTTTTTTAGTCGAAAAAGCACTTCATTCTATCAGAATGCATCAGAAATCTAAATGATACCGAAATGATCGTTGAACATTTTTCGACCTCGATGGTCAGTTTACCATTTCGTATTGTACTGGCGGCAATACCGATATGTATATAGGCAAAATAAACTTCCATCTGTCATACCAGTTTCTCGTCGTCGGAGATGAATTGATCAGAGTTCAAGATGACATTGGACGCGCTTCGAACCATTGGAGATGCAATTCTCCCGGAATGCGAAAGAACTGTGAAATTCTCCATTGGAGTCTCTTCGGAAACGCCTCTACTGTGGCACGGAGGTATTCTGGGGATAACTTGGCTCATTCTGCTTCCAAACTTCTCTTCAACGACTCTAAATTAAGATTTGGACGCGCTTGGAGTCTCGACTGAAGAGCATCCCATGCGGAATAGTCAAGCGGATTCAAGTCTGCCGAAGAGGCTGGCCATTTGGAACTGACGATGAATCGGGAGAAGTTGGCTATACACAATTATTGAACGATTTTCCCTTATGAGCGGGAGCAGAATCCTGTTGAAAAGTGCAGACTTGGTTTCCAAAATGGGATTTGCTCTACGGGATCACATCCTGCTTCAAAATCTCCTCCAAATCTTTTTCAAAATGTTCATCGCGCAAAAAGGTGCGCCAGCGTCAACTTTTTACATACAGAGTGCGCCAAAGGTATGGTAACACACTCCAACACCACAGGAACACATCCCAGAATCACCGAAAATGAGAGACATCTTGGCATCTGAGGTGATTGCACCAAAAACTGTGAGTTGTTGAGGATGTGAAGCTCTGTTAATCATCCTACCGTGCTTATTAGCTTGCTCAGCTCTCAGCTGTCTGTCAAAGAGCGGACAAGCACTCGATGGCTTTGTGAGTCGAATTCGGTTTCTTCCACCGTAAATATTAGGTTGTAACATAAGAAACCGCGGTTGTCTTAGTTCATCCATATTTTTTTTTGTAATAAAATATTTTTGAATGCGGTTTTGTCTATTAGAAAGAGCGTTTTATTACGCATCGTTTGATATATAATTTGTCTATGTTTACTTCATTTTTCCACAAGAAAAAGTGTTTAGAAAATGTCTGATCAAAAATTTCGAATGCGAGTTTGCATGTGGTACGACTTTGAGCACGGCAAATCGGCTGCTGAATCTCATCGTGCGCTCTTTAAAGTATTTGGCGAGGAAGCCCTGTCTGAACGTCAGTGCCAGGAGTGGTTTAAACGATTCCGAAGTGGTCGTCGACAATGACCTGTTGAAGGAAGCAATAGAGTCGGATCCGTGCCAAACAACTCGAGAGCTTGCAGAACAGTTTGGCTGCTCTCTCATGACAATTGAGCGTCACTTGCATAAAATCGGCAAGACGAACAGGTGCGGAAAGTGGGTGCCACACCAGTTGAGCAATGCAAACAAGGTGACCCAAGTGACAATGGCCGGAATTCTCACTCGTCGTGCAAAAAACTGGCGGTTTTTTCGACTCCATTGTTACGTCAGATGAAAAGTGGATCTGCTACGATAACACAACAAGAAAACGGCAGTGGTTGGACCCCGGTGAGGCCCCAAAACCGACTCCAAAACCGGATATCCACGGAAAAAAAGGTGATGCTTTGTGTTTGGTGGAACAGCAAAGGTCTTGTTTATTTTGAGGTTTTGGATTCGGGTCAAACAGTTACGGCGGACCTCTATCAACATCAATTGGACCGTGTGGATCAAGCGCTGCGACGTCAAGGTGTGGATACGGCGTCAACAAAATTTCTTCACGACAACGCCCGGCCGGATGTTGCAAAGATCACTGCACGGAAAATCGAGGAATTGGGCTGGGAAGTCCTACCTCACCCGCCATACAGCCCTGACCTGGCGCCATCCGACTACCATCTGTTCCGGTCGATGCAGCTCTCTCTGGCCGAGAAAAAGTTCAAAAACCGCGACGAGGTCCAAATTTGGGTGTCTAACTTCTTCGAGTCGCAGCCGGCCGAGTTCTTCGAGAAGGGCATCCATTATTTGCGTGGACGTTGGCGACAAATAGCCGATAATAATGGCGAATACCTTTTGGATTAAAGTTTTGTAATTTTGTTTTTATAATAAATTTTGTTTTTGGATCAAACCGCGGTTTCTTATGTTACAACCTAATAGTTTCACATCATCTTCTGATGTTCAGGTTGGCGCGTGCCAGCAAGTAGAGATTTGCACTTCTGGATACGTGCCAGCTTGTTCTTTTCCGAAAGAATTTCTGGTTATCGAACATTATAGGGTTCAGTCAGAGCTCACTTTTTACGATTCTTCTGACTGCCATATTGCCAGACTCATTCTTCTCATGCTTCGTGCGGATTCAGGTGAACTCGTTCTCCGACGGCCTTGATTCTCCCCGGAGTAATCGAAGTGCGAGATCTTCTGCTTCTAGAACGGTTCTTAAGTGTATTCAACTCATCAAAATGTTGAATGGTTCATTGCTCGGAAAATTCCAAGATCTTTTTCGATGTTACTTGGGCCCATTCCACTCTTGGCCAGGCCATCTCGACGATGGTGCCTAGCCGTATAGATTAGCCACCATACCTGTAAAAATCAATATATAGGCTTTAAAATTTGAAAACGAGGTACAGTGCCGTGCAAAATTATACGAACCGGGGTGATTTTTACCGAAACTCGACTTCGGATGATCCGATCGACCCCAAAGTTTCAGGAATTGAGAAAAACGCTTTAAAAATAAGTTTGAATAACAAAAGAACGAATTTACTCAAAAAAAAAAAAGTTATTTTGAAAAAAAAATTAAAAAATTGAAAAAATGGATATTTTGATTTTTGATATTCATGGGAAGAAAAAACAAAAATGAAAAGTTAAAAATCAGGGGAAATGATACGAAACGATTAAATTAACTTAATACTTGGTCGCCATGCCTTTGACTTTGATAACCGCCTCTCATCTTCTTGGCATCGAGTCGATCAAGTTCATCAGGGTCTGAAGTGGGATTTTGGTCCATTCTTCCTTGAGTTTCTCGAATTTTTCGTTACAATTTTTTGCTTTTCTGGCTTTCAAACGTCTGCCAAGGACCTCCCAGAGATGCTCAATGGAATTCAGGTCAATGGGATTCGAATTGGCTTGGCCAGGTTGACTTGACGCTGTGCGAACCAATCCTTGAAAAAGAGGGAAGAGTGTTTCGGACCGTTGTCTTGTTGGAACAACCAACCACGACCTATCTGAGACCTTCCATATGGCAACATCTCGTTTTCCAAAATGTCCTTGTACATGTACCCTGTACTTGTACTTCGTACTTGTCCTTATACTTGGCGTGGAAGCAGCCCCAAACCATGACGTTACCACCACCGTTCTTAACAGTCGGAACCTGGTACTTGGGATCGTACCGTTTGTTAACTGGACGTCGTACATGAGTGATTCCTTCTAGCCAATCATCAAATACTTCGATTCGTCGCTTTACAGTACCTTATTCCACTGCTGAGGTGTCCATGGCAAATGATCCTTCTCCCACTTCAATCGAGCCAGACGGTTCTTCTCGTAAATCATTTGCTTTTTCACTGGGCGCCTTCCGAAGAGTCCAGAATCACGCACACGTCTTTTGACAGTGTCGCTGGACACCTATAAGCCATATCAATTGAAATTTTTTGAGAAATGACCAAAAAACTGACCTCGACTCCATATTGGGCCTTCAGTTCCGAGTTGATGTCCGTACTTCTCAGCCGCGGATTTTTCTTGCACATCCTGACAATGATTCTGTCGGTTCCTGGTGATGTTTTCGAACGTCTTCCAGTACCTTTCGATCGGTTTCGAGTGTTCAAAGTTACCCAGATAACCGATTTAGAAGTCTTGAAATGCTTCGCGAAGGTGGGCATGTCCAGACCCATCTAACGATCACGGATGATAGCCATTCGCTGAGATTCTGATAAATTAGGTAAACCACGTGGTCTATCCATTTTAAATAACAACATTCATGCATAAAAGAACGATAATACTTTTAAAAAATGGAAAAAACCAAAAAATCGGATTTTACCGATTTCGAAAAATTCAAAAATAAGTTCGCAACTGTTACTGCTTACCGTAATTCATCACTCAAACTCATTTTTTAAGCGTTTTTCTCAATCCTTGAAAGTTTGGGGTCGATCGGATCATCCGAAGTCGAGTTTCGGTAAAAATCACCCCGGTTCGTATAATTTTGCACGCCACTGTAGTTAAAACATGCTGAAAATAATGGAACTAAAATTATTTCACGAAAAATGAGCCAGCGCCCATTAGCTTGCGCGAAATTCGAGTTACCATGCTTGTGCCGCAACTACTCTGGACTATTAACAGAGAAGAAACAAATTAGACGAAAAGTGTGAAAAGTTACGCATTAAGCTATACTCGTCTGGAAATAAATGCCAAAAACGCTATTTTTCCCTAACACAATGGCTAAAATGAATAATTGTAATTCGTTGCCAGATACAAACAGCCGCAACGGTACCTTACCGCTCATTATCACTTCTTTTGCACTGCAGATGCCGTCTCTTTTTGGTCGAAACCGACAATCGTCGGATAGATTTATCGTATTATGAGTTCACACCTGAAGATCAAAGAATACCGTCGGACGTCTTCCAGATATCAGGGTAGGGGGGGGGGAAGGTGCCTTTGTTGCCTCTGCCACCGAAATGCGTCTCATACAAAATCTGCTTTCTTAAATTGAACAGGATTTTGATCTAAGACGCATTCAGTCGCGCTTTCAGCTAGGTTTTCATTGGAAAATAGCAGTCTCATTGATGTCTGATTTCATGGGAGTAGTGTAGCGTGGTTGCCACGAACATTTTCTATTTATACTTATTCGACTACGGTAATAGGCGGAAGCCATACAACATTAAACACCTGCAGCTCACAGAGACTGCAGTTTAAATGGAGCAGATTATCAATCACATGTCATGGCATACGGTAGCTCTGCTTCGCGTGAACTTGCTTCTTTATCTTCATTATCTGAAATATTGAAATATGGGAAATGGATTTCCCTATATTTCTCAAATTTGAAACTTCAAAGCAATGAAAATGTGGTGTTTTTCCGTTCTATTAATGTCATACCTTCCATTTGTATCCAGCGTGAGTGTCTGAAATGTGCGGAATGAAACGATTCTCGAGTTTCAGACAAGATTTTCAGCTTGCGACGCGATAGACCGAACAAAATCCGATTTGTCAAATGTGACAATTCTATTGATCAACTTCGAATGGGCGCCGATTCCGAAGCTTATCCAAAATGGAACTCCGCCGGATTATTCGCTATCAGTGATTCATTCATTCGAAATGCTAGCACTGGATCGAAAAATGTCTGCCGACTATTCGGAGCTGCCTCAAATTACGCAGAGTTTCATTCAATGCTACGGAGAAAGTAGTGGACTTAGGGTGGAGAGTCTGACTTTTGAGAAAAACATAAGCCATTCTGAAACATGTGGACTGAGGAAACAAAGCAAGAATATCGATTGTGAGTTTTCACCGAACACTTCGATCAACTCTCTGATCTGATCGAACTATTTTGAGACAACGCGTTCTCTGGAAAAATCGTCCGATTGTTTGAATCAGTCAGCTTTCTACGACACTGCCAATTCAATAATTTGGCGCCTCTGATTTTCAAAATTAATAAAGGTTTGCAACAAGCTTAGGAAGGACACTTTCAGTCGTTTTTCAGACTCACGAGCTCTGATTCGGGAAAAAGTTGCGCTGTGCTACGAGACTGATTGCTCACGACTCGAATCGATGAATTTCACAGGGATTCCCGTCGAGGCGCAATCCCTGTTTTATGGTGGGCTACAGAATTGTGAACGCGTCTTCCAAAAATTAGAGACGTCAGAAACTGCTGGAAATTCCGAGTCTTTTCAGTAAAATTTTTCAGTTTCAGTTTAAGAGCAAAACGATGCTCTAGGGAGCAGCAGAATATGTATTTTTCATTCTTTTTTTTTGCAGAGCAACTGGAGAGAATCATTGACAATTCCGGCTCGATCACTTCAAATTTAACCAATTTAAATTTAACCAAAGAGCTCGGCGATTTGGAGCAAAGATATTCCTATTTCACTTCGCTTCCCAAGTATCCTGTGGAAATCTGGCCATCGCTTATTGCTGTATTCATAGTGGTTTTGCTCTTCCTCTCTGGCCTCATTCTCTGTTGTTGCGGTCTCTTCGTGTTTGCATTGGTGGAAGAAGGTTGGTGTGGGGGCGGATCTCATGCCACCGTATCCGTATTTCCGCTGCAGATTTCGAGAAGCGAAACGAAGAACGAGAGTGGTTGGCAGCCAATTTGAGAAGAGAACAGTATCTGAATTTTCCTGCTCCACAAGCGCCGGCTCCTCGAAATGGCATGCCTCCCATCACTTCGAACACTCCGAGACCTTCAGAGTCGAGTGTAAGCTTTTTCGTTTTGTTAGAGTAGCAGGCTTTTTGCGGGTTTTATCTGATTCTAGTTATTGAAATGCTATTTCTGATTCAAGAAAATGCCGCCAAGTGCGCCTGAAAGTCTAACGTCCCCCCCCCCTCCTGTACATCTTTGAAAAACGATTTTTTTTTGTCTGAATTTCTGGAAAATGTAAATCACAAATTTCATAATAGATGAAGTGGAGCATTTGTTTTCTTAAAAAAAAACAATTTTCTGTAACTGCATCTGCGCCATTTTCATTTTTCCGCAGTTTCTCATGTCACAAGTTTCATCTCTAGTCTAGCTTGAATCTCTAACTTAAAGCTTGTGCCGTTTTCGTCATTCTTATTAGTTTTTCAAGTTTTTTTGTTGATTTGTTAGCTAGTTCAACTGTTGGCGCTATCTTAGTTGGGGGGGGGGGCGGTCCAATGGTTTTTCGGCTTTTTTGGATTATTTTTGTTTCTGGAAAGCACCACGCTTATTCAAATGTAATTTATCCTTATTTGTCATGATCCAATTAAACTTAAAAAAAAAGCAAAATCAGAAAAACAAAAAAAAAACTTACATTGGAACGGAACCGAACCACAACCCCCGGATTCCCATCCCTCCCTCTTCCCCTCTCGGCCACTGCTGCTTGGTTATTTCAACGTGGAAAATGCATAGAAGTTTGTGGGCTATCGTTTTCTGCCAATTTCAGCGATTTTTTTCAGTTTTTTTCTCAAAACAAAAAAAAACATTCTTAGCATTTTCAACCATTTTTATGAATAATTACCATTTCGCTTTAACATTTTTGAAATGAGATATCGGAACCTTTTCTGTTTAATTTTCGTCAGGTAAAATGTTTTTTCTGCAACTTTGCGTAATGTGATTGCGTATTTCGTTTTCGTGTTTTCGATAAGCTTCTCCATTCAGTTTGCGTGAGTTTCTCCTCTCATCTCACCCTCTATAAGACAGGTTGAGCAGCAAAGGCGCTAAGAAGAGTTGGAATGGTACGAGAGACCAGCCCTCAAGCGCGCGGCAATCATGCTGGAATTTTCAGTGATTTTTTTTGAAAAATTCCTCTTCTAGATGGCTCTACTACATGCAGAGCTTTGCGAAGTGATAAATCTGAAAAGAGAAAATATTCCAAATAGCGATTCTGCAAATCACTCTGAAAATAGAATAGCGGCGAATGAGATCAATAATTGGATTTTTCGGCTGAAAAACACCATCAATGGGTATTCCTCATAACGCCAAGAATTTTAAGTTTGTTTTTAACTCCCGCAACAGAACTTCCAGTTAAAAATTCGGTACGAGCTGTAAATCCATGAACTCTTCGGCAAATGGTTAAAGGCAAATAACCAGTATGAGCACCCAACAATTCAAAAATGAACCAGACCCAATCAGTTTGATCAATTTCCCAATACAGCGATATGTTAGCGATTAGCACTCCCCGATTCTGATTCTGATTCATTAAGAAAGTTCGCAAAAACTGTTTGCACAGCAAAGCAGGATGAAAACGTTCACTTTTTCGAGGGAAAAGGGCTTATTTTTAGCAATTTCCCCGCGAAATTTCTTCGAGAATCTTCGAGAAATGTTTCTAAAAAGGTGTTTTTAAGCTGGCCTATTCAAATAACTGGATATCTCTCCGTTACAGCGACGCATCCTCAGTCTGATGTTGGAATATTCTGAAAATATCTGAATTCAGTGGCTTGGTTTCCAGATGATTCCAGATTTAAATCTGAAAATCAGAATAAATTTCAAAAAAAAATGTGCTGAATGATTCCAACAAAATAAGCAATTGTTTTCTTTTAGGTGCATACAGCAAGAAGTTGCAATACTTTGAGCTCGAGCTCTAACATTGTAACCGATAAAACGCAGGACTCTGAGACGGTGAGCTGACACATTTCATCTCATAGATATTCAGGCTTGAATTTCAGATTTCAGGAACCACTCATTCCGCAAAGTGCGACACAAAGAAAGAATCTTCCGAGAACTAATTGAAGTGGTTTTCGAACAATAATTAGTCAAATAAACGATTCCCCGTGACGATGTTTGATTTTCTCCGAACTGAATCACATGTGGTTCGCGGATACTGTTGTATGCTTTCGAACTTTCCTCCGAGTTGGGAACCTCCGGAGTAGAGCGTTATTGGCAACCGCTGACATTTGAGCTGAAAATTTCAGAATGAGACGAAGTGTTGTCGTAGTAATGAAGTCATAGCAACGGTAAGAATGCAAGTTAAATAAGCGGGAAATATGGGGAAAAGACTGCAAAAACGGAGCACATAAAGCTAAAATTAAATGGCTCTAGAAGCTATGTTACCTTGTCAAAGAACTATATCCGAAACTTCTGAAATAGCTGTATTTAATTCTATATTTCATAATGGATCGCTATCTTTCTCTTCATGACTAAACACCCACTTTGCTGAATCTGCTGATCCTCTATGGCTCGCTGCTGAGCAGTGGCAAACTTCTCAACAATCATTGAAATCGGGAAAGCGAGCACTATAATTCCGCATATTGACGTTGATGTTGCCACCAGCTTTCCAACTGAAACCGCTTCGTTTTTTTTCAAGACGCCCTTCAAAATCTCACGTGTTGTAACGGGTTTCGCATCTCCATATCCTACTGTAGCCATTGTCACGCTGCAATGTATCCGATGATGCGGTTTAATAGGCTCCAAGCGGTAATTATCACTTACACACACCACCAACAGCCGGCGGGGATACTGTAGAAATCGGTGTGCGGCTCGTCTTTTTCCAGGTAATACATGATCGTTGAGAAGAACACGATGCCGGTGATCAAAAACATGCTGAGCATGCTCAATTCGGTGATTGAAGATTGGAGAGTGTGGCCGAATGTCTGAAACAAGAGAAACAAGATTGCTTCACACTTCCATGTTCGGATGGCGACGCAATCTTAGTTGGGGGGTTCAATGGTTTTTCGGCTTTTTTGGATTATTTTTGTTTCTGAAAAGCACCACGCTTATTCAAATGTAACTTATCCGTATTTGTCATGACCCAATTAAACTTTAAAAAAAAAGAAAAATCAGAAAAGCAAAAAAAGGTTACGTCGGAGCGGAATCGAACCCACACGTCCCAGACTCCCATCCATCCCTCTTCACCCCTCGGCCACCGCTGCCACAGGTAAAACGGGGTTAGCGAAGAATTAGTAATCAGTGTGCGAGTGATCACTGAGGCGTAGACAATCGGTTGTCGAATGAATTCAATAATTGATTACTAACCCTTGAGCAATCGACTGCTGCGCAATCCTTCAGTAATCGTGTTTTTTCACTTGATTATTGAACATCAGTTTTTTTTAACTTGGTTTATTCAAAAACAGCAACAAATGGGGCAACAAAACAAGGAAAAAGGATAGAGCAAAAGGAATAAAGAAAATTTTAATCGACGTTATCAGAGGAGACGATTTCTTGATTGTTGATGGGATTATTCTCAGACGGAACTTCATCATCCGAGTAGAGTGCCTGTTCCTCCGGAGCAGTGTCCACACGTTTCCAATGACGTTTAGGTGAAGTTGGAAGTTATTGTCTCTGAAATGATGATGTTTGGAGTGAAACGCAATTCGAAACTCACTCGGCAAAATCCTCTCGGAACTCTTTCAATCGCTTCTCCGTTTCGGCGAGGCACTTTCCACGACGCCGATTACTGAAACAATGAATTCAACTGCACTGGTCGTCATTAATTCTATGGCGTCATCGATTAGACCTTTTATTGGCGCAACTCGGATGGAGTCGGTGGAAATTTTTCAAATCTTCATTTTTTTTGCGAAATCTGGGCTGATACTTCTCAGCGATTAATTTGGACACAGATATTAGAATGTACAGCAAAATTTTGTGTATTGATAATGCTTTCTTCGCTTGTGCGATGCATGGCATCGCATTTAGCTGCGTATTTTATCTCGAAATTCGTTATAATATCGCATTTCTCTTTCTTATCTTTTTGGAATGAAAAGACTTACGGCTCTTTTCAAAAATTTCCTTTTTTATGCGGATGTCGAGTCTTCGAACTGTCCGGCAGCTGGAATTATTTTCGTGGCGATTTGATCGCTCTGAAAAAATTCAATTGGAAATTACGCAAATCCGATATCGATTTTTCAAATGAAAAGGCGTATTTCGGAAAGAATTTTCCGATGATAATAATGAGAAAAAGGAATAGCGAATATTAAAAGGGAATAGCGAAACGGTGTACAGCTTGGTGTACGAATCGGTGTAGAATGTACAACAAAATTTTGTGTATCGATAACGCTTTCTTCGCTTTTGTGATGCTTAGGCATCGCATATAGCTCTGTGCGTGTTTAATATCGAAATTCGCTATAATTTCGCGTTTCCTTTTCTTCTCTTTTTTGAATAGAAAAGACTTACGGCTCTTTTCGAAAATTCCTTCTTTTTTTTTGTGCGGGTGTCGAGTCTTCGAACTGTCCGGTAGCTGGAAATTTCTTCGTGCCGATGAAAAATCACTCTGAAAAAATTCAATTGGAAATTACGCAAATCCGATATAGAATACACGAAAATCAACGAAAACGGTTAAAACGACAGGTAAGAATTGTGCGTGATGCCTGCGAATAATTTTTTAGGGCAAGCAATAATTTCGCGTACGCAAGTTTGCGTTGCATGCACATGAGGGGTCTGCAGTGTCTACCGTAGTCGCGGCGCGAATAAAATTGATTCAAAATGTGAATCTCGGGCCTGATATCGATTCTTCGAAGGAAAATGCGAATTTCGAAGAGAATTTTCCGAGGATAATTATGAGAAAAGGGAAATAGCAATATCGCGTGCAAAAAGCATGGGTGCGGTGCGCAACTTGAATTTTGAGCGACTTGAATTTTGGGCAGAGCATACGTCATTACTGAAGTTGCTTCAAGGAGGAAGCATGAGGGCGATTCTGCCTGTAAGCTAGAATCTAAGTGCTGAGGCGTGCCAGAAAAGGCGTCTCGAGGCAATGAGTGAACAGTATGGTTCAGTGGTAAAGTTTATTTTTATTTTTAATTTAATAATTAATTAAATTTTTTTTTAATGTTACTTAGACCAGTTACAGTGACCAGTTAGACCACTCTGAGTCTGTGATATTCAATCACTGTTCCACAACTGCAGACGACATTATTGAAAAGCTCGAGACGGAAAAAGTTACCATCCACGCCTCCTTCTGCTCCGCAATTATTACAAAAAAATGCTTTGTAATTTTACAAAACGTGTTCTTCCACAGACTGGTAGCCTTTTCTCTGAATTTTGCATCATCATGAGAAGCCAGGAATCGTTTGAAATCAGAATCGGTAGAACGAGCAAAACAGGCAGCAGCGACGAAAGTTATAACTTCATCCGATTCTGAACGTAGTCGCTCTCCCAAATCTGAAAAACCAAACATTTACTAAGTCTCCGTATGCTTTCCTACCAGGTTCATGTAAGTTATCGTATTCGATGTTGTCGCTGTTATCAGTATCAATTTGAATGTCCTCGTCTTCCAAATGAAACAGCGGTCTGTCCGAAGTCCCTGGTGGTGTAGCTCCACCACGTGTAGTCGCTGACAGTCTTGGAAATAGACTTCGATTTGATCGCATCACAGTGTATATTAAACTGTCTATAAAAAGAGTCACAAATGTATGTACAAAGTGAAAAACTGCAAAAAAAAAGCAGAAATGATTTAGTAATCATTCAACAACTGTTCAACAATTTGTCTGGTCGCCAATCGCTTAGTAATCACTCGCAAATTCGGACCATATTCAGCAATCGTTCGGTAACCCTTCGCTAATACAGCACTTTTTCGGTAATCATTCGCTAACCCCGTTTTACCTGTGGCCTAGTTATTTCAACGTGGAGAATGCATAGAAGAAAGAAGGGGAATGAAGGGGGCGAGTAAAGGGCGCGGTGCTCAGGATTTTCAGATCCAATCGTGGTTTTCGTGCCACGGGTAAGCGCCACGCGTGAAAAAAAACTCACTAATATTTTAACAGTAACAACAAACAATTGTACAAAAAAAAATTAGAAAAACCTCCAAAAAAGCCGAAATACCATTGGACCCCCCCCCCCCAACTAAGATTGCGCCCGGATGTCTTGCCTGCAAACTTGTGCTATATCTGGCCAATTTGAAAACTCTTGCCATTCGGAGAACGCGTAGAACTCGCACCACCAACATGGCTCCTGCAATCAATGATCATTTTTTTGATTTTGATGGTTTTGCAATCGATTGTGATTCATGCGTGTTCAACTGTTAGCTCTCTCTATTATTGCATACAGGGTGGGGAATAAATAATAGCGCCGCATTCAAGACGGTGTAATAACTTCAAATCGAAGGATTTTTTCTGAATATCTGAAAATCAACCAAATCCATTGGATTGAAGTCTGGGCTCGAAGCTGGTCATTGATCCATAGTGATCAAGTCGAGAAAATTGGCTGCGCATCACTGCTGAGTGTGTTTGTGGTGTGAGCCGGCGCTCCGTCCTGCTGGTATGTCCAATCGCCATTGTGATTTGGACTACGGCAACACCTTCGCCTCCAGAATCTTCTCGATATAAGATTCCCTGTTGGAGCCAAAGTCAACGTTGACTAGCTCCGTGCCGTTGTCGACTCTTACTCGAAGAGCAGTCAGGCATCAGGCTTCAGGCAGTCATCAAAGCGAAAGAAAGAAGATTCGAAAACTGTTAATTTATTATTTTTGTTGCTGTATAATAATCATTTTGGCTGAATTACAGAAAAAAAATCTTTCGATTTAAAGTTATTACACCGCCTTGAATGCGGCGCTATATTTATTCCCATAGTGAGTTGTTAAGCAATCGTTTTCACCAACAAACGGGCAAAAATAGCTGGTGTCTCACCCCAAAAACTCCATCCGGATGATATACCTGGAATGGTGAATCGCATGCATTCATCTTTTAGCTATACCCTCCGTCTACGACTATTAAGATTGTAGGAATGTGGCGCACCTGTGAACTCTTTCAGGCGGGATTCGACTCCAAAAAGCGGAAGACAAATTTCCAAATAAAAAGGGAGAATTGTTGAAAGATCGATGATGTTCAACGTTTTCTTCGCAAATTGACGTTTACGGGGGTAGATAATAAATCTAAGACGGTTCAACAGTTGCGGAGAACATTCACTGCAAACACTACCTAATTGAGTATTCAAAAGTGAACCAGCCAATGCAAATATATTCGAGAATACAAAGAGGAAGATTCGGTGAATCAGTTGGCTTGTAAACAAAATCTTTGAGCAATTCGTTCGGAGCCACTTCGTCGTTGTTTCCAAATTTGTTTCCTGCAAGAATGTCGTCGATGTCTACTTGCGGCTCCGCCTAGCGCCATACAGTACCGGCCATAAAGGTATCATATTGTGGTTTTTCGACCATATCTCATTCGATATAAAACGAATCAATCTGATTTTTTCACAGTTTGTTCGTGAAGCAACAATGTATCAGTTAAGAACATTTGGGTTCGTGAAACTAATGCATATTGGAGTAATTTGAAAAAGAACGAAAACAACAAAAACCCATATTTCTTCAATGAAACTTCGTGCTCTTAGAAATAGTTCTATCTGCGAGATTTCCATATTTTGTGGGAAAATCATTTGCATCATTTGCATGCATCATTTGCACCATACATACCTAAATTGTTAGGCCGGCTCCTGACATGCATAACGTGATAAGCCGCGGCATTTGAGGAATCCGCCTGGAATTCTGGCATCGAGCCAAGAATGAGGCCGATGACAGAGGCAAACACAAAGAACACGGAGAGCAGAGCAAATATGGCAGCGAAGCCAGATGATTGAGGGTCCTCCAAGAATCGCCACATTGCGAGACGCGGGCCAGCGAAGCATGCGCCGTCGAAGTCGGCGACATAGTCATCCTCATTGAATGATGTTCCATGCGGTAATTTATGATTGTGCGGCTCATTTGGCATTTCGCAGCATGTAGACAACTGAAACCCTTAGAATTAGTAGGAAGTTAGCGCTGAATTTCAGACAAGCTCACTTGATCTTGCTTGATTTTCCAGTACTCCAACTCTTCTTTGAACCTTTCGATGCAAATATTTTGAGGTTTGTGCAGACTACCGGTTGAGAAGAAGTCCATCACATGGTCAGTAAGCTTTGTATTCCTCTCTAGATAGTACTCCCCAGTTTTGGAATCAAAACCATCTACCATCTTAAGTCTGAAACACTATGAAATACCTTGAATATGGCAGTCAATGAAGCGGTTCACCTCTCCTCATGACTTGAATCGAGCAGCTCATGCATTCTTGTCCATTCAGAAGTGTATAGTTCCGCACGAACATAATATGACTTCCCGCCAACGTTCAGCTTCATGTAATTGTCAGTGTTGGTTCCTAAAGACTTCAATGTTCAAACAACACGCTCTCGTTCGTCGGAAATCGATACCAGAGTCATGTGTGGCCGACGTGCCCCTCGATTCTTCGATTGGAGGAGGCTGAAATGCAACTCTCCGTTCCATACTGGCTGCTTGTGACGCCGCGTTTTCCTCAGCTTGGAGACGCTGAAATTACATTTCATAGAAACTCATGAAGAAGAAGAACGGTGGCGGCCAATGAAATATCAACATTCGGTAGTTTGCTTCCAGCTGAAAAACCCCAATACTTTCCGAAAAATCATTATTTCAGCATTTCAAAAGTTCTACAAAAATCAGGCGAGCAGTACATGTGAGCCTACACATTTACAGCTCTCACAAAGTTGAGTGCTTTAAAATCACCGAAAATCGTACTGAAAATGTGTTGGTATCCTTTGAAAATGCACTGAGAATGCATATCACCACAATATTAAGTAAAATGCACTATGAAAAGTCAAAAAATTTTCGAATTTTTCTCATTTTTTTTGTCTTTTGCATTATATATTATTTTATAAAATATGCAAAGTGAAATCTTGGTTTAGGACTGATTGAGCTCCGTTGCAAAAGAGCTCAATCGGTGCTAAACCACAGAGATTAACGCGTAAAAGCCATAGTCTGAAAACAGAGAATACCGTGGGAGCAACTCGGAATATTTCAAGAAAACTCCGAAATTGCACGTTCTCCGACTTTCTCATTATCTAGTAGGGGGCATTCAGAATAAATAACAGCAAAGCACGTTGTTGGAAAACGAATTCACTCCACTCATAGTTTGCCGAGCTATGTATGAGTCGAGCCACGCTTCTGCACGTTCTCCGACTTGCTCATTATCTAGTAGGGGGCATTCAGAATGAATAACCGCAAAGTACATTGTTGGAAAACTAATTCACTCCACTCATAATTTGCCGAGCTTTGAGTGGAGCCATGCTCGAATCTCTGAGGTCTTACTGAAGTCACTGTGAGCAAGGCATGAGCACGATGACCGTACCTGCTTATTAACCGCTTTCGATACGCTTGAGAACATTTCAGAATTAGCAATGTGCAAATAGAAGAGAGAAGCTCTGCGGAATAACGTGCTATGAGGGAATTTCAACGGAGTGCGAATCACTAATTCGACGCCCTAATCGTGTCACATGATACTCCAGAGGAGGCACGAGCTTAGTGGGAAGAGGGCATTTCCGCATTAATTCTTTTCTGAACGGACTGCAGAAAAATTTGAATAAATTGGAGAAACTGAAACAACATTTCCGGGACGCCATTTTAGGAAATAGAATGAAAACGCTGGAAAAAGGAATAGTTACAAGCATCAGCTGATGCAGTGAGTCTGGGGGGAGTCTACTCAGGAAATCAGACAACTCATGGCCTAAAACAGCGTGGAGAGACGGACACGACAGTCCGTTTCAGGCGGTCTCTCCCACGATTCGGTTTCAATGTTCACAAACTATAGTCAGCCGTGGGAAATATCCAGTTTATATCAGCTCTTGACTTTATGTAGAAAGACAATTTTTTTGAAAACTCTTCCTGGGTGGACAAAAAGCAAGCTTCCGCCCCATTCCTTTATCAGAAACTGTGAGAGGCTTTCAGATTCTTCGCTATATTGATAACCCATTTCGAGATACAGTGTGGGGAATAAATATAGCGCCGCATTCAAGGCGGTGTAATAACTTGAAAACGAAAGATGTTTTTTTTTTTCTGAAAATCAACCAAATCCATTGGATTGAGGTCTGGGCTCGAAGCTGACTATATTTGTGAACAATGAAACCGAATCGTGAGAGAGACCGCCATAAACGGACTGTTGGTCATAGCCGGAAGTGTTGCCGTGGTTCAAATCCCACTTCGTCGGTGGTGATTGGACATACTGGACATACCAGCAGGACGGAGCGCCGGCTCACACCACAAAACTCACTCAGCAGTGATGCGAAGCCAATTTCCCCGATTTGATCACTATGGATCAATGACCAGCTCCGAGCCCAGACCGCAATTCAATGGATTTGATTGATTTTCAGAAAAAAATCTTTCGATTTAAAGTTATTACACCGTCTTGAATGCGGCGCTATTATTTATTCCCCACCCTGTATACGAACGGAAAATTAAGGACTTTAAGAGCGTTAAAAGCTTAAAAACGTTTCAGGAAAGTGAAAACTATATAGTGCATCGCTCATATGACTGTAAAAAAAGCGTTCTCACATCCATTACAGCATTTAGTATCGAGTTACGCGCTTCTCAGAGACCAAGAAATTGTTTCGTCCTAAAATAGAAAATGGAAAAATAAAAAATCTTTCACGAAACTATGAAAGAGTCAAAAGAATGATGATGTTATCTTGTCCTGAAGGCCCACAGGCCATTTCCTTTCTAATTTGATTTCTTGCTCATCTCTCGAAGAGCTTTCCGCCGTCTACATGCAAATACACTCTGACGTCATTCAATTGAAATGTTTTGTTGGTGGGGGGGGGGGAAGTGGGAAGGTGAAGAAATTCAGAATTTCTTATTTTCAGCCTCGCTGTTTCCTTAAGAAATATTTAAACGAATATTGAAGCGGAGAATGAAAAATGAAGAAAAACACGGATTCAAAAGAGTCTGTCTTCTTTTCCACTTTTGATTCTGATTCAATAATGTTGTCCTCCTCTTCTCACGGCAAAAACTCGATTGTGTTAGGCGGTCACGGGGCGGAGTTTTGTATCAAAGGACTCTAATCCCGAGTGAGCAAAAGATGGGCGATACATGAAGAAAAGAGTGCGTTTCTGACCCAGGGAAAGCAATATATTCCTTGGCTGGAAAAAAAAAGATAGGCTAACCATGTTCTAGACACGATAATCAGTTTTTTGATGCTGAAAATGTTGAAGTACCGTTCAATTCGATTAATTAATTGTAGTTAATAGTAAAAGTTCGGCTAATTAAATATAATGTTCGAGTAAACTTTTGTCCAAATTTCATTTCGATTCCACTTTTTTTTGAAAAGGTTATGGCGCTTGAAACTCATTTTATTATTTATGCCGCACACTGTAACTGTACTTACTTGAATTCAGTTAAAGTTTGCTGTACTCAGCTGAAGAAATCAACTGATTGCTTCATGGACTACCATCACCCGGGATCACAAAGCATGGCTTGCTGCCCACACAAGCGAATAACAAATCAACTAAGTATCCTACGTAAAAAAGTAAGTACATAATTGTACTCAGTTGTACTTAGTTGTAGTTAGTAGCAGTGTGTCGTTTCGAAAAAATCCGAAAAATCAACGAGAAAAATTTCGAAAATTCTCGAAAAAAATATTCGAAAAAAAAATATTAAACTAGTTCGAACGACACTCCGAAATAACGCGAAACACGTTGTTTATCGTATTTCCATTCAAATCATTTTTCGCGATTTCTCGAGAAATTTCCGAAAAATTTTGAAAATTCTCGAAAAAATTTCGAGAAATCAACGAGAAAAATTTCTCGAGAATTTTTCGAAAAATTTTCGATAAAAAATAATAATAAGATAGTTCGAACGACACTCCGAAATAACGCAAAGCACGTTATTTATCGTATTTCCATTCAAATCATTTTTCGCGATTTCTCGAGAAATTCTCGAGAAATTTCCGAAAATTTTTTCGAAAAATTCTCGAGAAATCAACCAGAAAATTTTCTCGAGAATTTTTCGGAAATGTTTTGAAAAACGCATTTTTCGAGAAATCATTTTTCGAAAAGACACACTGGCTAGTAGAGGTTAATTGTAGTTAGTTGTACTTAATTATAGTTCGTGGTAGTTAATTGTAGTTAGTTACGGTTAGTTGTAGCCAGTTGTAGTTAGTAGCAGTTAATTGTAATTAGTTGTACTTAATTGCTGTTCGTGGTAGTTAGGTATAGTTTGCGCTAGTTAATTGTAATGTAGTTGTAGCCAGTTGTACAGGGTGGCCGCTAATTACCAGTACACGATAGAACGGCTACGGCTATAAAACCGGAACCAAAAATCAAAGAGACTTGGAAATTAACAAAAAGTTTATTGAAATGATAGCAAAAAACATAAATTAATCTTGTTCCATGCGGTCACCTCGCTTGCGGATGACAGCCCGAAGACGTCGCGGGTAAGCATTAACTGTGGCACGCAGGTAATCGGCTGACGATTTGTCCCATTCCTTGAGCAAAGTCTTCTTCAGAGCAGCCACACTTGAATGGGGTTGAGCATTGACCTTGCTCTGCAAGACCCCCCACACGGAGTAGTCCAAGGAATTCAGGTCTGGCGAGGATTCCGAGCTGTTTAGCAATCGTTGCTCCACTGATTCCGGACTTGAACATAGGGATAATGGTAGCACGGTGGGGAGAAGCACGTGCCATTTGGTTAAAACATAACTTATGAAGCTGAAACTTAGGAAAATAGTGAAAAATACATGAATAAATAAAAAAATTGAATTTATCCGCCCAATGATGCGTCAATTTCGGCCTGCTTGGCGCGGAACCTGTGTGCGGGTAATTAGCGGCCACCCTGTAGTTAGTAGTAATTAAGTGTAGTTAGTTGTAGCTAGCTGTAGTTAGTAGTAGTTAATTTTAGTTAGTTGTTTGCTGAAAATGTTGAAATACTGTTCAATTTGAGCTGTAAAATGTAGTTAATAGTAAAAATTATTGCGAGTTAAACTTTAAGAATGAAAAACTGCAGAGGATAGAAGAAATGAGCCTAAGTCGAACATTTTCAGACGGATTTGTTGAAGGCTTCTCATTTTTATGAATACGCTGTATGTCCATTTATGAACGAAGTAGATTGCATTCATTCATTGTGAAATTGTCGAATAAATAATTAATTTTTAAATCATCTGAAACCCGTTCACATATTTTAAACACAAGAATCACTCTATTTCTTGCCGTTTTCCTGATTTTTCTCATTTAGTTCATTCTGAATGAATATCGGAATTGATGTAGCATTCAGGGAAGCTATTGCTTAAACTGTCTAAAACTGCTTAAAGGATTAATTAGTTTTGATTTCAATTATTGAGGCGGAAGATTCTGAAAAGAAAAACATTTTCAGCTCTTCAGTTCTGAACGCTGAAATTCGCAATTATGAAATTTAATTTTCTGCAAGGGTGTTCCACAACTACGGTAGAATTTTCACAAAAAAAATATCTGATTTCAGCGAAGTTATCTCAAAAAAATCTACCGCGCGCATTCTTTATGGCCAGTACTATATGAAACTTTTCATTCGTGAATACTGGCTCAATACTTTGAGAATCATCGATGCCGAACTTTAAGCAAAAATGCGATTAAATTGGATTTTTTTCTTGGATTTTAGACAATTTATGTGAGCTTTGAAGCAACTTAGAGCAAGCTACTAGCACCTATCAATCGATACTTTTGCGCTCAGTCTGTAAGTTTTCGACTTAAAAGGAAAGAGATGACGTATTGTCTATGAGTAGTTCAATTGTATGGAAACTACAATTGACAATTATCAAGTTCAATCAAAGAAAAATCGAAATATTAGCAAAATTTTTCATGTGAGCTCTTCCTTTTAAGGAAGCTAGTTCCCGCCAGCTCCACAAGTCGCAAACTACATTGATTTCGATGTTTTTCTCTAAATTTCAGTCACCTACTTTTGAAATTTAAAGGTAACGATGATATGGAGATGAAAACTTATAGGCACGGTATTCTTTTTTAATTATTTTTCTTTCTTTTTTGCACAATTTCCAAAGATTCATTTAAGAATTTTTAGCAATATGGGGCTCCACAAAACTCTTTAATATACTTATTAAAATCTAAAAAAAACTAATTTCATAAAATATTCGCTGCGATCGAAGGTACATATGTATTAGGAGTGAATTCAACCCTACCGCATCGCCCCCCCCCCCACCCGCGGATAGTCGGATTCAGAATAAACGAAACAAGACGACGGATATGTTTTTATTTCTTTACCTTTGCATAATGTGGTTCTTGCACGCCGCATTCAGCCAAATAATCAAGATCAAGAGTTGAGATAAATGAAAGATTCGGCGAGTCACCAGGATTAGAAAAGCTCTCTGGAGCCGATAGAGAGTGACCGTAGCGGCTTTTGTGACGAGATCTCACCTGAGAAGCACACGTCCTTTTCAGACGGTATGACAACATCTTCCACGTTGTCTTGAATCACAGGAGGAACTTTTGTCCGTCCGCTTTTCGGCGGCGGCGAGAAGCAGTCGTCGCCGTGGCAGTGAGAGACAAAAGGAGACGCAGAGGTATCCGAGTGATAAGACGAGGAAACGGCTCTGACGACGATTACAATCGGTTAGGAATGAGTCGGTTTCAGAGACGCAGATGCGAATTGTTGTGGCTATGCGACAGAGCTGAAATTGCGCAAGAGGATGGAGATAAGCCAGCTAGAAAGAGTGAGTGATAAGTAAATAAAGGGCATGAAGCACTGAAAAAGCGGCGCGAAGAAGAAGAAGAAGAAAAGGTGCGTTAAATGCTTCTGAATTCGTGTTTTTCAGCAAAAAAAAAAGACGTGAAAAGAGCTCAGAATGGTGAGCACGAAAATTTTAAGAAAAGTGAAAACTCACTTTCCATTGAAATCTTGATGGATATTCACACCAACCTATTGAGCGCCTTAATTTCAGATCAAAAAAAGTAAGAAGGTGTTCGAAGTTTTTTAAAGTTTTAAAGATATTGAAAGCAAGAACAAGTCCTTCAGATCTTTTCCGGAATAGCATTGTCATAAGAGCCACATTTCTAAGTATCCTTTTTTTGTTAAAATTTCAGAGAAAACCTGATTCTGGAGCTTTTCATCTAAAAAAGGCAACTCTCGCCAGAATATATTTTTCAAGAATCTTTAGGCCGGCAACGACGCTGAAACGTATTCTTAAGATTAATGCTGCTTTGCGGCACTTTGCCGTTTCACAGAGCATGCTGCCGGCCGCACACTTGCCAAAACATTCTTGGAGCACATATTCTGAGGATTAATCTGGAATTCTGTTATCAGAATTCTGATGTAACGTATTCTAAAGAAGTTGGAAATCGAAAACTTTCAGGATTCTCTGTATTTCTGTAATTTGTTTTTTGTGATAAACACAAATATTTTTAACGGAAACTGCAACTTGCATTACATTCAATTTCAATTCAACACCACCGAAATATTGCACTTCTCGAATCAATATTTCCACCAAAATGCTCCGAGATTTTCATCCCTCAATTAATATACAGGGTGCGGAATAAATAATAGGATGGGTTTGAAAAGCCATAACTTTTGCAAAAAAAGTGGAATTGATATGAAATTCGGACAAAAGTTTACTCAAATAATATAAAAACAAATAAAATTAACACTTCTCGAATCTTCATCCTTTCGCTTTCACCATAGCTCTCAATCTCTTCGGGTAGGAGTCGTCGACCACGGCACGCTGATAATTGACGTCAAGATCGTAGTGGGACGAATAGGCATGTCTTCCAGTGTCCTAAGATGTTGGTAACGACTCACAGTCCAATAGACCAGAGAATGATGCACTTTCAGCTTTTTTACATTCTCAGAATTGGACAATTCCATGCAGGATCGTGAGTCTATACGGAGATGCAGCCACCATTGACTGAAATTCGGAAAAATTATGTAAAAACTTAAAAAACATAAACCAAAAGAATGAAAATAAATAAATAACAATATGTGCGCCAGGCGCGGTGTACCAGCGCCAAACCTGCCGCAAAATCTCATCCTATTATTTATTCCGCACTCTGTAATAATTAATAATTATTCTTCAACAATTCATTATTTATTCAAGTTCGTCATGAAAGCGAAGAAGGAAGAAGATGCGGGACGATAGATTATGTTATTTCACAAATCTGAAAATGAAAGAAAACTTGAATCGCCTTAATTTCTGTGTGAAGTTTTCCAATTTTCCAATCAATTTCCTAAGAAAAAAATAGGAAAATAAATAAAAAATTGCTCTTTAAAAATGCTTAAAATTTTAAGAATTTGCTATTTCGAACGCAGTTTTGCAATAAAAGAATATCTGAATTTGCAATCGTAGTCGTCTGAGCAGTAATCGGAAAACTCAAATATCTTAAAAATCACAGAAAATTACAGAATGAATTAGCAACTGGCGGAGGGTTAGATGAGACGAGAGATAGAGAGAGAGAGGAGCCGTAAGGTGCTCATAGATGATGAAAATAAATAGACAAGCAATTTGCAGCCGGCTACGGAAGTCTATCAGATCCCAGGAGACACGACGTCTCGTAATTCTAGCTGTGCTACAAAATGAATGATTTCAGACGACGCAAGAACTACTATTCATTTGTCTGCACTCATTTCTCCTTAGGGGGGGGGGGACAGACCTCTGATAATAAGAATGAGGGAAAATCCAATTTTTTTTTTTTGAAAAACATTGCATTAATTAATGATTATTGAGAACTCTCTTCCATTTCCTTTTTCAAGCGAAATGCTCCGCTATAAAATATTCTTGAAACGACTCAATAACAGAGCTCTTTCCAGCTTTCTAACCAAAAATATGAAGGGAATGTCAGGCGTATGCCTCAATATGTCTCAATATAAATGACCGCCCATTTCTGCTGGAATAAGAGAGCGTGCACTTGGAAGGCAAGCACCTCCAACGGCAAACATATTAATCCTGTTGAAAAGAAAAGAAAACAAAGTGCTTACCCCCCATTGTACGATTTTCCTGATTTGACGGAACGAATTCTGACGACGAGTCGAGCGACGACTTCTGCCTAGCATCTTGTGTCTGTAAACTGTCAGAAGACGTGAAGTTGTGGAAATCTGAAGCAACTTGGCGAAGAATTGTGGAAAAAAACGCGTTGACGTGGTGAACGCTTGAAAATGAGAAGCGATCGTGAAGTGGTTATTGAAGGAGGTAATCCTATTACTTTCCACTCTGAATTTCCCCATTTTCGTTTTGTATTTTGCATTTCTCATTTTTCGTTTTTTATTTTAAAATTGAGAAGAATAAAGGTCATTTATAGTATGAAACTATAAATGATAGTGCTCACAGAGCATCAGAGAATCGTGCTGTAATATTTCAGTGTTTATTGAACAAAGAGCATGGTCTGTGGAGCCACGGGAACAGCACATCTGAGAATAAGAGAAAAATGCATTTATTCTCATGAAGTTATTAATTTTGATTTTTCGAAAGACAACTGAGTTTTTCAGAACAATACTCCCGAACGAAACACGACTAGAGAAGTGAATTTGCCGATTCTCCAATGGCTAACATTTCAGCTGAATGAAAGATACTGCTCATTTTCTCCTTCTTGATTGTCTCAATGGCATCATTAATACTCTTGGGAAAGGCTCGTTTATGTGAATTTTGAAGAGGTGGATCATCGCGGCGAAGCAGCTGCAAGCATCAGACATTTATTGAAAATATCGATTTCTATAAACTTTGACACAAAAGTCAATGGACAAAATTTATTTTATTTATTAAAAATATTTAAACTTAATTAAAAGTTTTAAAATTTTTATATTATTTAGAGAATACTTCAAAATTTCAAATTCAATACTTATTTTCTATAGAAATTAATTTTAAAAATTTATATAAGTTTAAATTAAAAAAAAAAACCTCAAAAAAAGTGACACAAAAGTCCGTGGACAAGTTTATTTTATTTATTAAAAATATTTAAACTTAATTAGAATTTTTAAAATGTTTATATTATTTAGAGAATATTTCAAAATTTTAATCAACAGTTTTGTTAATGCAAAAAAATGAATTATTAAACTATTTATAAATGTTTGTCCACGGACTTTTGTGTCACTTTTTTAAAAAGGTTTTTTAAAATTTTAATTTATATAAATTTTTAAAATCAATTTTTTGTTAAAGTATTTTAAAGTGTTCTCTAAATAATATAAAAATTTTAAAATTAAAAAAAACATTTTTAAGTGACACAAAATTCTGTGGACAAAAATCTAAAAATAGCTTAATAATTAATATTTTTTCCATTTTTTCGGATAAAGAGACTCTGAATTAAAATTTTAAAGTATTCTCCAAGTAATAAAAAATTTTTACAACTTTTGATTAAGTTTTGATTAATATTTTTAATAAATAAAACAAACTTGTCCATGGACTTTTGTGTCAAAGTTTAGTAATCAAATCACTCACTTTTAATTCCTTTTTGGTTATTGTAGCGGGAAGTTGAACTGTAAATGCCATATTGCTGTTCGATATACTGAAAATATGCTCAATTTGGACGTTTTCGTGAATAATGAAAACAAAATTAAGCTTGAATAATGTGTTGCAAAATATCCGAATTGCACACCAAAGAGAAGCCGTGTGTCCCTTCATTATCATATTTAGTTTTAAGCCATCGAGATTATTTTCAGACAACAAACACCCTCATCTTTAAATCGGACAAAATAATCATGGAATCTCATTGAAGGCTTTCTTAAAATTAAAGAAAAAAAAAACGGAAATTAAGAGCACATCAGATGGTTTTCCCTCGATCGCAATAGTCTTTGATTTTTTAGTGAAAACTATCTGATGCATATATGACTATCCGAAGTATTGAGCGCTTCTGCAGTTACTCAGTCTTAGAAGATCTACAAACCCGGAGGAGATCGGCACCCCGTTGATGGGTATACGTGTCATATCGGGTCGGAGGTAGCGCCCAATACTCTCTGTGACCGGATGTCTCTAAATTTGGCTTAGCAGGCCATATTACAGGGTGCGCCATAAATATACCGCGAAACTCAAACAACAGTGGTGCGAAGCCAATTTCCCCAACTTCATTCCGAAAGCTCAATGGCCCGCTTCCAGCCCGGACTTGATCCCGATGGATTTCGCTGTTTGGGGATATTTGACCCAACAAGTATCCACAAAAAATTATCCAAATTTGGGAGCCCTGAAGACCGCCTTGACAGCTGCATGGGACAATTTAGACGCCTCATACCTCCGTGCCGTCATCGACTCCTACCCGAAGAGTCTTCGAGCAGTCATCAAAGCGAAGGAAGGAAGATTCGAAAATTGTTAATGCTTTCTTTTTTGTTATGTTTTAATAAACATTTTGGTTGATTTTCAGAAAAAAATCTTTCGATTTGAAGTTTTTACACCATCTTGAATGCGGCGCTATATTTATGGCGCATCCTGTAGAATAGACAGCCACGCAAAAACTGCTACCAGCAACAAAAAAATGGTAACTTCTTCAGTCCTCCGCGTTCGGCCTCTGCTTCTGATGCGGTGAAGTCGGAAGCAAGTCGAGAGAGACGATCTACCTAATCTCGGAGTACCGGTCCTCTAACAATCGGGAAACGAAAAGTAGTCTCGAAATACCGAGGAAATCGAATGCATTCTGCAAGTGATTCGTCAATCATCGACAAAGTAACTAAGTAAATCAAATACCATTTCCATTTATATGTACATTTTCTTAGGGAATTCTCCGAAAAAAAAACCAAAAAATATTTTTTAGGGAAATCTGAGATAAGACTTCCACAAAAGATGAAGACAAAAAGCCGTCTTCGCTCGTCTTTTAGTTTGTCTTGCATTCGTCTGACGCAATAAAAAATTGTCAGCACTCTGCGTCAGACGAATTCAAGACGAAGAAGAAGACGAGAAGGCTTCGAAGTTTCGCACAAATGGAAGCCTTAATCTGAGCAGAAGTTGTTAGTTTTATAAAGCAAAGCTTTCAGATTGAAGCATTTAGTGTGCATCCTATATGAAGGTGTTTCCTTTAGGGTTTCCAGAAAAGCTGAAGCCGACTGTTTTTTGTTTATAATAGCACCGAATTGGAAAATCCTTTTTTTTCAATCGACTCAAGATTGATTCAATTGTCTAGAAGCCCTGAGTTTCTCTTTAGCTGAGAAAATACTTGTTATCTGTGCGGATCCGGGCAAATCCCGACAAATATGGATTCCTTCATAGTTCTATGAATCTATAAGAATCACTAAACATCTCACTGGATTGGTAGAAAATAGATTAAATCAGCGTGCCGGCTGCAGTCAGTTTTACTGATATCTTATGAGGAAACTTTCGATTCTACTTCATCAGTGTCGTCAGATTGACGTTTAAAAGAGCATTCAATAAATCTAGCTTTCAAAAACTGAGTTCCCGACCATGCTCGAGCCAAATTCTTAGAAAATTCCAGATTCTCAAGTCATTTCGATGGGAAATTTTTCTTCAGAAACACTAGGCAGATGTGTCTGCGACTGTTACAATTCGATAGAGTATCAAATCTGAGCTGTGCTTTAAATTACAAAAACTATAATATATTTATATGTCGGACTTCATTATTAGAAACCTTTTGGTCAGTTTTCCAAGTAACTCATATCTAAGAGAGCAACTGAAAGCTTTAAAAAACTGGAGCAAAAGGGAAGATCTGCGGAATGTCAGCTATTTTGCATGGAGTTACGGTCTCCATGAGCTTCCACAGTATGAACGATCCCAATGAGATGGTTCAACTCACTACTAAAAGAATTCTCAATATATCAAGGAAATCGGGTGACTACTTCATGAACCACCGTCGCCCACACCCCGCTTGAAACCCATCCTATTATTTATGCCGCACCCGTGTAATTTTACTTAGTTGAGTTTAGTTATAGTTATGTAGCTGTACTCTGCTGATCAAGGAAATGAACTGAATACTTCATGGACCACCATTACCCAGGATTGCAAGGAATTGCTAGCTGTGATCCGCGCCCACACAGGCGAATGACGGATCGACTTAGTAACTAAGTAAGTTACGGTCCCTTTGTCTTATAAGCTTCCTCGCATGGTCCGATTCACTACGAAAAGAAGTCTCAATATATCGAGGAAATCGACTGAATACTTCTTGAACCACCGTCGCCCACCCCCAGCTTGAAACCCATCCTATTATTTATGACGCATCCGTGTAATTTTACTTAGTTGAATTTAGTTGTAGTTTGTTGTACTCTGCTGATTGAGGAAATTAACTGATCACTTCATGAGCCACCATCACCCGGGATTGCAAGGAGTTGCTAGCTGTGATCCGAGACAAGCCACGGACGGATCGACTAAGTGACTAAGTAAGTTACGGTCCCTTCGCCTTATGAGCTTCCACAGTAAGAACGACCCCTCCCCCCTAGATGGTCTGACTCACTACTAAAAGAAGTCTTGATATATCGAGAAAATCGGCTGACTACTTCATGGACCACCATCGCCCACCCTCCGCTTGAAATCCATCCTATTATTTATGCCTCACCCGTGTAATTTTACTTACTTAGTTGAATTTAGTTGTAGTTAGCTGTACTCTGTTGATCGAGGAAATGAACTGATTACTTCATGGAACAGAACATTTGAAGTTAATTTGAAATATTAAGATCGCTTGCGTTTTCAGTGAAAATAGTCCATCCATAGCGCAGCTGACGGTAGAAGGTAGCTTACCTGTTTCTAAATGTGTCTTTTCCCGGCATTGGGATGTTTGGGTGTAGCTTTGGTGTTGTTGGAGAATGCTGGCATTCTGAAAAAATTTCAGATTTCAGGCTATTGTTTCATTGAAGCTATAGAATCCATGACTGGCTGATAAAATCAGACATCTTCATACTTTCTCAAGAGAACTAAGAGAGGCAGGCCGATGGTGGCCGATGGTGTCAACTGGTTCAATGTCAGAGATTCGCAAGTCACGTTCAAAAATGTTCCCCACACCTGCACTAGTTTTTGTTTACCGTATCCTCCCCGCGTCCGTCGCCGCGCTGCCTTCCGTTCATCTCGTCATCCATGTGTTGTATTCGTTTGAAAAATTGCCTTGTTCATTTCGGAGAGATAAGCATGGGAAAACGAATTTCAAACAAGATGAACAGAGGGATCTTCAACTTCATTTCTCAAAAGTGCCGAGAGATGGACGATGGAAGTGAGAAAAATGAGGAGAAGAAGAAGAAGAAAACGAAGACGGGGGGGGGGAGGGGGGAGAAACTCATATCAATTGGTAGGACACTCGTCAATAAACACCCGACAAATTTATGGTCCGTAACGACACTTTTTGCTTGCGGCCACACGCTCCCTCATAGACACTTTTATTTTATTTTATTGGGAATTGAGTATCGCGAGAAAAGGTATGAACAAAGTGGAACACACGCACGAATGGCTTGAGAAATGGAGAGCGGTGATAGCAAGGAAGATTGACGTCCCCCCTCCCGACACCTACCTGATTGTGCGTTCGCCATTGTTGTGGCCGTCTGCGCAATCATTGGCTCATTTGTGTGCTTTAGCTGTCGTTCAATTTGATCAAGCGCCCGTCTTTTAGTGTTCAGTGCGCACAAAGAGCAGCTGAAATTATAAGTTGAAGACAACTGAAACGCGGACACAGAAGGAGCTCAATTCAACGTGTTGCTTTGTTTGGATCCTCGAACTTTCTTAGGCTAGAATAAATTTTCTCTGGAAATGGAAGAGCAACTATTAAAAATTAATTTTTTTTGTCTTATTAGAGAGCATCAAGCATTAGCAGATTTAGTTCCATTTCAATTAAAGTCTTACATCTTGAAATATGACTAAAAATTGTGCATAGAGGCTTTAAAACAATTCAAAAAAAGGAGATTGCTCTCTCAAAAAGAGAAAAGAGCAGCTTTGGTAGTACTCATGCAGAGCAATTTTTGCCGAAATTGAAGCTGAATACAAAAGTATATTTTGAAAGTCAGAACAGGGCAGACATACATCTATATGTACAACATTTCATGTTTAAAAAAACCGCCAGGATCATATGATTTTCTCGATGATCGCTGGTCAATTCCAGAAAGCCGGAGCAAACCAGTTGAATGAGCTCTTCTAGCACAGAATATTCAGAATATTTCACGAAAAAAGACGAGCTGAAAACGAAGCAGAAACTCACGGACACGTTCTGTAAGGGCACTTTTGTTTGTGCCCCTTTTTCGGCTGATTAAAGATCCCATGGTTAGCACACAACTGGCACATGTACTGCTCCTTCGGCATCTTGACAATCGAACCGGCACACGTGAAAAGTGCTGGTGTACTTGGTCCCAAAAGAGGCGTGGTCGGAGGACAGTGCGTGCACCAATCGACGTTCGGCGCTTCAGCGAGGAAGATGAAGAAAAACGAAGAGGGGAGGAGCTTGCAGGTTGATGTATTGGCGCCATTTTCGAGATTGAATTGAGGAAAAATGAGTTCTAAAACGGAGATGGAATGGCTGAGTTCCGTTACTTTCCGATGGGTTCTTGAGAGACATGTTGAGAATAGCGAATAGGGAATCAAAAATGCACAGGGAAACAGGATTCTCGAGAGCCGAGATTAATCACGAGGTTTTCTTCGTTGTTTCTCTGAAGATTCATGTCTTTCAAATCAAAATTGTTTCAGAACGTTGGCGGAAGAAATTTGGAGAATTTCACTGGATCAGTTCTATCACTCAATGGCTCATTTCCACCTGCCTTGCAACACGTCCTATCTCTCGTCGCACTTTTCAATTAATCAAAAAGGTCGGGGGAGCCCGAGCTCTAAAGGAGTCTCGTTTTCTGTAGATTTATATCCATTTTTATTGAATTTCAGAGTTTCTTAAAATGATTCATCATTCTTCTTTCTTAAATATTATGCAGCGTTTCAAAAAATATCGTGCCAACTTGAGTTCTTCTTTCTGAAAAAGAGCTGAAAAGGAAGCACACGGGAACTCTTCGTTGCAGACATCCAAACCTTTTTTTGTTCTGTCAGAACATGCGAATGGCGTGTCAATTGTATATCTGATCAACCACCGTCTCCTCCTTCCCGTGAACAAAGTATCATAAATATATCGGATGTCGTACGTGTCCCACAGTCCGCTCTCTTTCTTTTGACGCTGCCCCTACTTGTATTTCGCGTCTCCATGAGTGTGCGCGCCCAAAAAACGAATAAATTATCAAGTGTCATCGAAATCTGCAGCCAAGTGTTCATATTTCACCTCAAGCTGAGAGCATTCTGGGGCTCTACTCAACGAAGGAGAAGGCGAAGGAGAAGAAGAAGACATGGCTAATTAATATCACTTTTTTGAGAACTAATTTGCCACCAACTGCCACACTGAGAGGAGAAAACGGATACACGTGCTCAGTGACAGATTGAGGAAAGTGATTCAGTGGGAAATCGAGGAAAACGCGAAATATATGCTTCTTCTGGCAAGATATGGTGCTTTTTATGAAGCCTCTTTCATTGCTCCAATGGGATTTTGAGCAGATTTTGTTGGTAGATTATGAAAATGAAAACCGCTGTCGATTTGCAATTTCAAAAGCTGAAAGACTGCTCAAGTGAAACAATGAATCTTCCGCTAAAAGTTCTGAAAAATTAGCATTTGCTACAAATGTTTTTTTTTCTGGAAAACAAAAGTAAAAATGGAGCATAAATCTTGTTTTTATTCATTGAAAATTGAAGAAAAAACGCTAAAAAAAACGCTGCGGAAATTTAAAAAATATTTTATTTGAATCATGAAAGAGCACTGCTCATCGTTCTCCATAAGGCTTCCAAGAAAGACGACCGACTTGTTTCGTCTTTCGTGGTATCCTATCGTCTCGTCTTCGTTCGTCTCACATCGTCAATTAAAATACATGTGTACCAACACAATGTCTATCTCTGCGCCAGACGAATTCTAGATGATGACGAAGACGAGACGAGACGAAACGGTCTTATTTCGTCTTTCGTGGAAACCTCAGCTCTCCAATTCGAAACTAACGTGTAAGCCAGTTTTCTCATGTTTTTCCTCGAGTTTTTTACAGAAATATCAGGAAGAAACAGCAATTTCGGATAGATTACAAGCTGGAGATATTGAGCCTTCCCTAAAATGGTTGTACATCTGAAACATGTTTTTCTTTAACTTCTTTTGAACTGAAATTTTGTGATATCTGAATTTGGGGGGGGAGGTGTTCTGTGGTTTTAAGATGAATTTCCGAAGTTTTTTTGTTTTTAAATAGACAAAATGTGCATTTAATTCTCTTATAACGATACAATTTCCGATTTTAATGAATCTGGGAAGATTTTAATTTCATTTTTCTATTCCATTTACAGATTTTTCACTCTGTAATTAGGTAACCTACAATGCGAATTTTCAAAGAAAAAAAAAACAAATTTTTGAAGAGTAATGCGTTTAGACGCATTGTGGATATTAGGAAGTGCCGTCACGAAAGACAAAGCAATCCTTTGGTCTCGTCTTTCAGTTCGTCTTGCGTTCGTCTTACGTCGTCAATTAAAAACCAACACAATGTCTATCTCTGCGTCAGACGAATTCTAGACTCCTACTCCAGAATTCTAGATAAACCGTCGTCTATGAAGAGAAGAGCTTACACATTTCAGGCTACACACCTCTGTAGATTACTGTAGCAATACTTGCTCTTTCCAGAGATAATAGCTCGGCGAATGGAAAAGAGTAGAGTTGCTAGAAATACTAGAAGCAAATGAAGCCGAGAACATTCAAAATTTCGTGGAATTTCGAAAGAATTGAGTGCTTTTGATAAGAAAATACATAGCAAAATGTGAAGTTTTTTTTTCGAGAAATTCTGTCAAAATTATTATACTTAAAAACGTGTTGAAAATGCATTATTGAATTCTACAAAATACAACTTCAGATTTGTAGTTAACACAACAAAAAGTTCTCAGTTTTTGTATGAACACTGCTTACAGATTTATAGCTCTCCAAATGGAAATCTCGATGCTTTTAAATAGAGCTCTCTTGCGAGATTTCTCTTGCTCTCTTGCGTAGTGATGGCACAAAAATGAAGTTCTATTTCTATAGAATTCACTGAGAAAAGTGTGACTCAAACTAGCCAACGCTTGTGCTTTTCAATTGAAAATGTATCATTTGGGCTATTATTTAAGGAAAGAGCAAGCATTACTACAGTAATCTACAGAGGTATGTAATCAAAAATGTGCAAGCACTTCTCTTCATTGCCGACGGTTCATCTGAATAACGACCTGGAGAAAGCTCAGTTGAATGAATTCGCAATTAGCGAAATTTCCATATCCAGAATGCGAAACGCGCAAAAAAAACGACAAATGACAATCATTCCAATCAACTTAGTGTTTCTCACATCTCGGTGACACATACACGCACAATTAACAAAAGGTGACGAGAGGCACGCCCGCAGGTTGTTCCTCACTCCGTCATCCGTCCAACTCAAGGCCTTCCGGGAAGCGTGAAAAGTGTTCGGCGCCCGATGAGACGCAGGCGTGTCACGGCGAATGGAAACGTCAACTCTTTACGTTTCGAACGCCAAAATGGTCAATTTCCGCATAAATATATTTGAATGGATTGAGGTGGTGAAGGAGGAATCGACCAAATAGTTTATATACGTTTTGACGGATCTTTAGCAGTTCACGAAAATAAGATTTCGAAATTGAAATTTTCGAACGGGAATTGGCGAAGGCGCGCGATCATAAATCTAGGTTTGAGCTCGAGCATCCTCGAGCTTCATGCTCTTTGATTTGCACACTTATTACATGTTTTTTTTTTTATATTTCAGCTCATAATAAAACCTCTAATAGAAGAACATTCTTGTTCAAATGACATCAGTGGGGATTATACATATGTTATCCCAATATCGCTATTTCAGACATTCACAAAAGTCCCTTCTTGTGATGGAAGCCAACTCGGAGGCAACAGCCGACTTACAGCTTGCTTCGAAATGAAAATTATAGCTGTGAAAAGGTCGAAACTTGTAGAACTATTTAGATGAGTTCTATGAAGAGACACAGCAAAACTCCACAAGTCTACTGGAAATATTGTGCTAGAATTGTGGAATTTTGCTGAGTATTAATATAAGAATAATCATTTGATCATAAGCATGCCTGAGCTGACAAAATCGACGGTCAATCTGCCGGCCGGGATGCTTTTTCAAGTTTGAACACCAGTCGTTTCAAGCCCAACGGTTTGACAATTACAGGGTGCGCCAAAAGTATGGTAACACATGTTTCGCGCAAGCTGGGCGCACTTCTCGTGCACTGAATTGATTTTCATTATTTTCAGCATGTATTTATTACTATATTTCCATATTTTCAAGTCTCTATGTTTTTTTTCACAGGTATGGTGGCTGTTTCTGTCCATCGAGGTACCATCGTCGCCAACTCCCAGCATGTTGGCACGTAATAATAGGTAACAAGTTTTATCAATTAATTTAATTACTTACTTGGATACTTTCACGCCCGGTAGTTGGCTGCGGATGTTCTTCTCAGCGCCGGGCTCACACCTCTTTCCATTTCTTTCTGTCCTGTGTGGCTTGGGATCAGTTGCCGTCGGCAGTATTAAATTTCTGGATCGGACCATCTTGTTGCGGGACGGCTCAATGTTCTTTTTACGTCCCGTGTATACTAGAAGGTGATTCGGTCTATCTATCGTCTTGTCTTCGCGCGACGTTGCCTGCCCCATCGATACTTCACAGTGGTTGTGTAGGTAGCGCAGCGTCTCGGATGCCGGGTTTTACCGTTGATCGGTGCTTCTTAGGTTCAGCATTCGGTTAGTTCCCAAGCAGATGTATCTGCCGGCATACTGACGACATGTCGACATAATTAATTGATTTATTGAAAAAGAGCCAAACAATCTCTTACATTTTCAAGTTGACAGAAAAGAAGGGAAAGCAACAAATAATTACGAAAGTCAATGAACAGTCTTAATCATTCATAGAGATTACTGAGAGAGTTTTGCGGTGTGAGCCAGCGCTCCGTCTTGCTGGTATGTCCAATCGCCACCGTCAAAGTGGGATTTGGATCATGACAACACCTCCGTCTCAATAGTCTTCTCGATATAGTATTCCCTGTTGGAGCTAAAGTCAACGTTGACTACCTCCGAGCCGTCGTCGACTCTTATCCAAAAAAGACTTCAGGCAATCATCAAAGCGAAATGCTGTAATTTTTGTTGTTGTTTAAGAAGCATTTTTGTTGATTTTCAGAAAAAAATCTTTCGATTTGAAGTTATTACACTGTCTTGAATGCGGCGCTATATTTATTCCCCATCCTGTGTATACGAAATGCTTTTATTTTCTATAGTTCTTTTTTTGTATTTCGAGACCTTCGAAGATCGATAACTTGGAGATTGATAACTCGTTACCTTTTTCGAAACGTTGTTCCCACTTTTTAAAAGTTATATGCTTCAATAACTTTTGGTTCAAGAATTCACTTTTTTTGACTTTAGTTTTTGAAGGAGTTTTTTGAAAAGTAGAAAGTGCTGAAAGAATTCCACGTGAAGGTGATTTTTAACCATCTCGATTTCGATTTTCAGATTTTTCACCATTCAACGCACTAACTAGTAAATGAAGATAAGGAAGCAATTTCACAACATAAAAGGTTTGAGAAGTTAAATTATTTTTATTTCTTCATTCGTTTTGGGAGCTTCGTTTAATCAGTGTGAGAGCAAGGACGCCCTCGAATGTGCATCTGTCGTAGTTTTGTGTGCACGCGATGTTTGCAGAGAAAACGTCTGGAACGACGATACTGATTTTGCAAAATTTTTAAATACAAGGTTATTATAAGTTTAAGGAAAAATTACATTTGAATCGAATAGTGATCCCTCTCATAGTTACGAAACAAGGACCGTATTGCGAATTTCTGAAAAAGAAAGAAGTAAGGCTTCCACGAAAGACGAAATAAGAGCGTCTCGTCTCGTCTTTGTCTTCGTCTTGGATTTGTCTCACGCAGAGATAGACATTGTGTTCGTACACAAGACGAGTGCAAGACGAACTGAAAGACGAACAAAGACGAGACGAAAGACGCCTTTTTGTTTTCGCGTTTCGTGGAAGCCTTAAAATGAAGAAACCTTTCATTTCGTTTAAGCTGGGTTGCCATCGGCGCTTATAATTTTGTCAAAACATCGCGGCTCAGTATTTCCACCCGCCTTTCGCTATTTTCAATGATCTACTAATCTGCTTTGAGTTTGAAATTAAAAACGTCTAACTTGCGTAAATCTTGCGTTTAAGACGAATGCAAGACAAGACGAAATACAAGGTTTCGTGGAAGCCTTAGAATGAAGAAACCTGAAGAAATTCCAGACAACGGACTCAGTGGAGCTACCTTTGATTTTCAAATTTTGTTTCAAGTAGAAGATGAAATACATATCTGTCGTTTCAGACACCACTGCAGATTCCCACTTTAGAGAACGGAACCGCCAGAATTGGCGCAGGCGGGGTGAAAACGGGTGAGGTCAACCTTCCCTCCAACCCATGAAAGGTCTCATTTTGACAGCATTCAAAACTTCAGTGATGCCATTTAATAATAATCACGTGCCGTGAAACTCCCGAAAAACAAATATACATATATAAATAGTTGGTTTTCGCTAAAAATGTCTCTTGATTCGCAGAATATTACATTTATAAAAACCAGAATTGAAGGGAGGAGAGCATCCCGAATGACACAATGGAACTATAAGAAATAAAAATTGGTTTACCTATAACAATGCAATGAACATACATTTATTGGGGGAAGGAATAGAACTCGTTTTTCTTCATTTCGAGTACTCGCTACTTGCAATTTTCAACATTTTCTTTTCTGAAATTTCTAAATAATTACTTATTATCCATCCGCGATTACGTGATTTTTCGTTTAAAGGCGCAGTTTGGGTCTCGTTAGGGGATAGCGCGTTGAACGTTTAAAAATTGTAAGAAAGCGCACACACTGCGTTTGTGATTTCTTTTCGAATATTGAAGCGAATATTGGAATTTTTTCTATATTTTGCTTCGAAAATCATGATTCTTTAATTAATTTTCATTGTTAAATTTCTTAAACTGTTTATTAAACTGAATAAAGTGTGTACGCTTTCTTACAATTTTAAATTAGCGCGTTAAAACGTGCTATCCCCTAACGAGACCCAAACAGCGCCTTTAAACGAAAAATCACGTACTCGCGGATGGATAATAAAATAATTATTTAAAAAAAAAGATATTTGTATAATTTCTTATGAATACTTTAATGTTTTGCTCAAAGAGCACATAGTTAAAATCAGAATGTCACTCCTCATTCAGATTCAGAGTATCCATAAATTTCGATGGTTTTTTTGTTCGACTTTTTGTCGCCTTCCGCCTCGAGAAAGACATCTTCTTCCTCTATGGTCTGACGTCGTATCTTGCACGATCAATGCACTTTCTTTTGTTTTATAGGCGTATTCCAGCCGCAGACAACTCCTCTTCCTCGCCGCTTTTCACCGTTCTTCGTGCCGTTTCAGTCAGACGTTCCTTCCCTTTGCTGTGCTCATTATATGACGAGCTTCATTCGCTTTGCTTAGTTCCGTGAAAGCGCCAAGATTTACAGAATAGTTGAAGAACGCGAAACACACTTTCCCTCGGTGGCAAAACATGTGGAGTCGAGACATTTGTTTTTCCTTCTTATCTTTTTCGTTTTCCATCTGGTTTCGTCGTCGAAATACTGCGTTAATTGGAGTGACGCCGACACTCGCCGACGACGAACACCAGATTTTAATTGAAAAAAAAAAACGCAGAGAAATTAGTAGGCTTCGTTCTGCCGTTATTGCTCTTGCCGCCTCTGAATTTTGGCTCTAATTGCGAGTTGCTCACTGATGAGCTCATTGGAGCTGATGCTTGATTTCAGCTTTTCAGTGCTTCCGTTTAGCATTTCTCATTTAACGCTCTTCTTAATTACAGCATTATTTTCATGGTTTCTTTCTGTCCGCTTTTGTAGATTTTTCCTCATTTGCAGTCTTCCTCATTCCAGAATTCGTTTACGTTGCACATTTTCTGACTCACTTTTGAATTTTTGATTTACAATTTCACTCGGTGGTTACAACACACCTTTCAAATATTTATTTTTATGCTCAATGGGCCTCATTACGCGTTGAGAATTGTGAATTAAATGGCTTTTCCCAGAATGATATACCCGGAAAAATAGGCTAAATGCTCGAAATGAGCATGAATAGGCTCTCATATCAGAAGAGCATCTTGATAATCAGATTTCTGGTCAATCAGTTTTGTCGCTTCTTCATCATTGTGGATTAGTGCGAGAAATCCTCGTTTTGGTGTTTCAGATAAGGCTTCCACGAAAGACGAAATAAGACCGTCTCGTCTCGTCTTCGTCATCGTATGGAATTCGTCTGACGCAGAGACTAATGTATTGTAATTGACGAACGAAAAAGACGAACGAAGACGAGACGAAAGGATTCCACGAAAGGCGACCTAATTTTTTCGTCTTTCGTGGAAGCCTTACTTTCAGTAGAAAAAAAAGCATTTGCATTCAATAGTGAATATGAGCTGCATTTGATTTCTTTGGAAGATGGCAGCCTAATCACGATTTCATTTAAGCTGGGTTGCCATCGGCGCGCTTCTAGCTTTTTTAAAGATATCGAGGCTTTGCGGCTCAGTATTTCTACACGCCTTTCGCTATTTCTAATTCTCTGCTAATCTGATTTGAATTTGAAATTAACATTGAAATAAAAACAGATAAATACAGTAGCGCCCGATGAAAACTGAAAGCATTTGTAATACAAATGACTGCATTTGGTTTTCTTCCGTTCACGCACACACACCAACTTTCATTATCCCCGCTAAGGCTTCCACGAAAGACGAAATATGATCGTCTCGTATCGTCTTCGTCTTGGATTCGTCTGACTTGCGTAAGACGACGAATGCTAGACGAACTAAATGACAAACGAAGACGAGTCGAAAGACGATTTTTTGTCTTCGTATATATCCAACACTGATCGATTATTTCAAAAATTATTTGCCACTATCAGCACATTTATAGCTCTCATTAGAGATTGAGATCTTCACGATTTCAGTGATGTGATTTTAAATGGAATGCCCCAAAAAAAGCTCACATAATGGGCATGGAATGGGCAACAATTCGGCAACAGGCTCTTTCGTGGGCATGGTCACCTAGTGGGTCATATGTATGCCCAGCTTTTGGGCGGGTTTCACCTGCGTTTAGCATCTTGTCCCAAGGCAATGCATATGAAGACTTCATTTCGTGGTCTTAGATGTAAGGCTTCCATGAAAGCCGAAAACAAAAAATCGTCTTAAAGTTCGTCTTGCATTCGTCTTACGCAATAAAAAAGTTGTGCATGTGTACCAACACAATGTCTATCTCTGCGGGAGACGAATCCAAGACGAAGACGTGACGAGACGACCATATTTCGTCTTTTGTGGAAGCCTAACCTCGTTCCATGGAACTTCAAATTACTTTTTTGATAAATCCTTTTTCGTCGTGTCGCTTATATTTTTATGCGATCACGCAAGAGAGCGACCTTTAATAAATCAACATCAACAAATGAAAATCAAAACAAATTTCGGTGAATTCAAATTCAAAGGGATTCTTTTGTGAGAGTTTATTTATTTATGTAGTGGTCGAACAAAACATCCGCAAAATACAAGAATGAAATTCTATTTTTGTACACTATTGTGCAGCCAAAAACAACATGAACTGCTGATATTTCAGCGGCCGCTAATGTAGACTACACTTTTTTACTTTTTTTTTAAATTTTTATATGAAGATTAAAAAATTATTTATTAAATCATTCACATTTTGTTCATTGCTCCCGCTTTTCAGTGATTCTAGAAATATATTTTTGTTTTCTAGTTTTCCCAGTTCTCGCTTTCATTTTCATTCATTTCAATTCAATTTGAACTTTAAAAAGTTCGAATGACTCGATTCTTTTGAGTTCTTTTTTTCCATAACACTTTGTTCTCTCAGAATAATGAAGAGCATGGTGCTGTTAGGACTACGCCATTTGAAATTCTGAAATTCAAGATCTTGCCGGTTTTCAGACGTCGTTGAACCGAGTATAATTTCTAGCTTCTAGCTTTAAAGAAACGTTCGCGGCTTCGCCGCTGTTCTAGAACATTCTGGAATGTTCCAGAAACTTTGGAAAACAATGTCTATTAAAGTTGTAGTTTTACATGGACATCCAGATTGCTATATCAGATAAATTTTGACTATTTTTATCGCTGTTAAGACAGTTTTCTAGATTTTGGCTGTATAGTTCTACAGTATCCTAAGCCGGATTCCGCATTCCGCATTCCGGATTCCGCCATTTTTTTCATTCCGTCTTCCCGATTCCAGATTCCGTGAAAAATATATTTTTCCGTTTTCCGTTTTCCGGTTTCCGCCGTTTTTTTCATTCTGTCTTCCGGATTCCAGATTCCGTGAAAAAAATTTTTTCCGTTTTCCGTTTTCCGGATTCCGAGTTCCCAAAATCCAATTCCGCCCTACTCTGCAGAGAAGGGCGGAATTCCGGATTCCATTCCGCATTCCACATTCCGGATTCCATATTCCGTGAAAAAAATGTTTTCCGTTTTCCGGATTCCGAGTTCCCAAAATCCAATTCCACCCTACTCTGCCTCCGACCTCCTAAAGATATGGTTGCGAAGCGTTCGGGTGGCCATTGCTCCACCCCGAATATCAAAGTAGGAGAGCCACTTTCTTTTGGGTTATTCATGGAAGCGTCTTGGGCAGACAGACAAACTATTCGCTTAATAATAAGTAGAACATGTTAAATACAAATACGTGACACCGCATTACGCCGCCACACATTTTAGAGATTCTTTTCTCGATTTCATACCTTGTTTCTTTTTATTCTTAAACAATTGAAAATAGGGTATAATCCAAAAATCATTCTTACCCCCCCCCCTCACCACGAGTAGAATTCACGGGTAAGGCTTCCACGAAAGACGAAGAAGACTAAAAGTCGTCTTTCCTCCCGTCGTTCGTCTTCTCGTCTTTCAGTTCGTCTTACGCGATAAACGCAAGGCTTACGCAAGTCCGACGAATTCAAGACGAAGACGAGATGAGAAGCCTAAAATTTCGCCCAACTGGAAACCTTATTCAGATGCTATTCAGAACCCCCCACGGGAAGACTATGGTATTGCCCCCCCCCCGCCCCCCAAAAAGAAACCTAGCATCCCTTGGTTATACATTTTCGAAAGCCCGACATCAGATTAACCGTGCATTATTAAAATTGGGGGGCGGAGCGGGAAGAAGAATTTGGGATCTCATGGCTGGTGGGGGAGGGGGAGGGAGTGGGGTGATTGTGGTAGTATGCCTAATCTCGTATATCTGCCCGCCAAAACAACGGATTTGGGACGAATATTGAATATCATGATATCCTTAACGTTTCCCTCCCCCACCCCCCACCCACCGACCCCTCAACAATTCGCTATCAGAATGTGAAAACATACAGCGATGGGGGCTATTACTGGGGTTGAGGGCCCGATACTGATATGCGGGGAGGGGCGGGGCGTTTAATGAAAATCAAAAAGAAAATAGTTTTTTTTCTTATAGATTTTGCGTACCAGTTCGGAAAGTTTGGCTGACTTGCAAATTGTACTTTTGTTTTGCTCAGCTTGCGCGCACTGACACACTTTTCGTGCTTTGCTTTTTTAGTACTTTTTAAAGCAGTTTTTCATTCATTACTTCCCAAATCTAAGCCCCGCGTGATATCCGTTCGGCGCTTGGAATCAACAAAGTTTCTGTCAGAGGAGCCATAGGAAGCAGCTTGGCGACGATATTGATTAGCAGAGAAACCGTCGTCAGACATCTTCTACCACTCCGGAGCACGATGATGTAGTTCGTCGCGAACTTAAGCGTAATTCACACGGAAACATGTGTAAAATGGCTGCGGATGCTTTAAAAAAGTTCTATCTGTCAGGAGAATTGTCATGTGCAGAATAAGAAGGCGTATCGAGGGCAAAAGGTTGTAATCTTGACCGCGACAAGCTCGTCAAACTCTAAAAATGCGCGGTACTTCTTTCCGGTATACACGTCGTGGTACACGCATGGCATCGCTCTTCACGGTTGGGAAACTCTTTATTCTGCAGGTAGAATTTAGTTTCCAAAACCATCGTGTGTTAGCTCATTATTCTCCGAAAGCGAATAACACTTACGTTTTCGGGGAAAAGTCCCTCTGGTCTTCGTGGAGCACGTGTGAAGGTGAACAAGAAATACTCTCTGAACGAGAATCTGCTGAAAGTAGTCTTTCCCTAGTCTGGGTCTCTCTTCGAAACTCGACATCGGACAGGATAACGCCCCTCTCTGCTCACAAGACGAAACGAGTTCAGCAGTGATGTCAGACCAATTTTCAGAATATCATCTCAAGATCAGAGTGGTCTGTATCGAGCCGGGATCTGAATCTGATAGATTATTCGGTGAAAAGTGAATGTCATAGGCTAAAGCCCGTCCTCATTAGAATCGCAATGATCGAGAAATTCGATGTCGACACAGTCGACAAAAAGTCGAGGCGCTCGGCTAAAAATCGAACAAGAATCGACTTTTGTCGACACGAACATTTGATGTCGAAAGTCAACAAAAAAGTCGACTGTCGACTTTTTTCGAGAAAAAGTCGACAAAAGTCTACTTTTTGTCCACAAAAAGTGTGCACTTTAACGTCGCTGTGTTTGCGCACTTTGCAACATAATTCACGAAATTTCCCATTTTTCTATGGTTTTTTGTGTTCCCTTCCCCAAGGCTAGGATTTGATTTTGAATCGTCCTCAAACTAGAAATTTGCTAGTTGTTCCAAGTTTTGAATTACACTCACGCATTTATTTAAAAAAAAGAAATTGAAGGCAAATTCAAATAAACAATTAACAAATTAACAAATTTAAATTTTTAAAAAAAGTTAAAACAATTAAAATTAAAACAAAAAGTTAAAACAATTAAAATTAACGAATTAAAATTAAAACAATTCGAATAAAAAAAAATAAAAACATGTGGCCCAGAAATGACAGAAATCGGATGAAAGATTCAAGTCGAAGCACTTCGGTTTTTCCGAGGTCGAAGTTCCCCCACCAAACTATCTTCTTCTACGTCATCCTCTGAATTCGATAGTTCATCGTCGTTTTTCGGATTTTCTCTGAATTAGTATAATTAGTATATTCAAGCCAACTCTAACTCACTTCAGTGTTGCTAATGCCAAATGAAGGAGAATATTGTTCATCGTCGTCGATGTCAGACGATTGCGACGCGAAGAAGCGACAATTTTTCCGCAACAGCTGTAAATTTTATTTATAATATTCATAGCAAAAGGCAAAAAAACATTATCGCGGGGTAAAAATATATTTGGTATTTGGTGTGAGCGAATACACCATGTCGAAAATGTTGTTATTTTTCCAAAAATGTATATCATCATCAAAAACTTCACAGAATAAGTCAAAAGTGGAAAAAAACACGAGAAAAAAACAAAAAACCATTAAAAAATTGGAATTTTCGTGAATTAGGTTGCAAATTACGCAAACACGGAGACGTAAAAATGCACACTTTTTGTCGACTTTTTTGAGTGTCGACAGTCGACAGTCGACTTTTTTGTCGACTTTTTGTCGACTTTCGACATCAAATGCTCGTGTCGACAAAAGTCGACCACTGTTCGACTTTTTTGTCGAGCGGCTCGACTTTTTGTCGACTGTGTCGAATCAAAGTTCGACCGAAATTTTGTCGAATTTCATGTCGACACGTTACTTTAGGGGCAATCATCCGCCATCATCGATTCCTACCCGAAGAACCTGAAAGAGGCCATCATGAACAAGGTTGCGAGGATCGAGCCGATTTAAATGTATTCTATTCTTTGTTATACTGATAAGCTTCTGTTCAAATTGTGCAACGAATCGATGATTTTTCCTAAAGTTGCATCGTGTTCCTTTAGCATTTATCCAACCCTGTACTGGGTGCGGAATAAATAATAGGATGGGTTTCAAACGCCATAACTTTTGCAAAAAAAGTGGAATCAATATGAAACTTGGGCAAACGTTTACTCAAACTATATAAAACCTAACAAAATTATCACTTTTCGAATCTTCGTCCTTTCGCATTCACCCCAGATCTGAATCTCTTTGGGTAGGAGTCGACCACGGCCCGAAGGTAGTTGACATCAAGATCGTCCCAAGCCTTTAAAAGCGCAATCTTCATGACTCCCAAACTGAAAGTTTTTCGTGGAAACCATCTGGGTCGACTATTCCCAAACAGCGTAGTATATTGGATTAAAATCCGGCGAAGAAGCAGGCCATTCTGCAAAAGTGATGAACTCGGGGAAATTGTCTTTGCACCACAGTGGTGTTGCTTTGGCGCGATGAGCTGGAGCTGAGTCCTGTTGGAAGATCCATCATTTCTGGCCCAGGGAAGTACACCAGCCTCCAAAATTCGTTCTTTGTAACAAATTTGGTTCACTTTGACTCCTGGATCCACAAAAATGAGCGGAGTTTTGCCGTTTGCACATTCTGACAGGCCGACTGAAAGTTTGTGGCGATGATTCGATGGCTTTGACCGTTCTTGTTAGCTTCCACCGCGAACAACCTCTCATCTGTGGAGACAATGCGAAGGTGCGTGCAGGTGCGAGTGCCAGTCAGAAGGTGATGTGCTTTTTGCATGCACAGAGCCTTCGATTTCTCAGCCAAGAAAGCATTTTTTTGGATACGATAAAGGGTCATCTTCAGCTTGTTTTTGACGATTCTTCTCATAGACTTCTCACTCATATCCATCTCATTAGCCATCTTTCTCATGCTTTTCACTGCATTTCTGCGAAGCCTCGAACGCACATTTTTGACAGCTTCAGTAGGACGACCGGGACGACCACATCTAGGCTTATCTTCCAGTGTCCCAAGACGTTGGTACCGAGTCCTATAGACCATAGAATGATGCACTTTCAGCTTTTTTGCAATCTCAGAATTCGACAATTTCATTTTCTTGCAATCCATTATCGGGGGGTTTATACAGAGATGCAGCCACCATTGACTGAAATTCGGAAAAATTAAGGAAAAACTTGAAAAACATAAACAAAAAGGTGTAATAAAAATAAATAACAATCACTGTGTGCGCCGGGCGCGGTGTACCGGCGCCAAACCTGACGCAAAGTCTCATCCTGATATTTATTGAATACATTGAATCGAGAAATCATTCGCATTAACTATTTTTGCCACTTACTTCTCATATATGTACTACTGCTATTACCCCAGCTAGAATGGTGGAGAATAGGAAAAGCGCACACGCACACAATGTGTCATAGTACCGAATCTCAATGCATATTTCCTCTCATTCTATTTGTCACATTTTTCGATGTAAATCGTATTAATTTCTCACTACCTGAAGCATTTGACAATATCTCCACTTGGAAGCATCCCGTTTTAAGTTCATGTGCACACGCTTTATAGATCTTCATAATTCTGAATAATTGGGTAACACCAATGGAGCTTGTGGCTGTAATAACCCGACATTTAAATTGACTGAAATTCGAATTGGTGCACAGTGCACCTACTGCAAACACAGCGCACGGAGAATTGCCGGTTTTCCACATGATTAGCATTCCGAGTGAAGACAAATACTGCAACGTTGTAGACGCGCATCTCCTTTTATCGAATTTCTCTGAATTTGCACAATTGCGCATTGGCCACGATGCTCGTGTCTGAGTTGAAATTCTGCAAATGCCTTCCCACTCTTACAAGAATCAATTATTTATTCATAACTTTTTTGTCATTTCTTCAGTGTCTCATTCATCTGTCATCTGCTCGCTTTTATTCTTCTCTCTCTCTCATTGTCAGGTACTTTCCTTTTTCTCAAAAAAGAAATAAAAAGAAAAAAAACAAAAGTATATTTCACCTTTTTTCCGTTCATTCCTTTTGTAATAGTAAGCGGAGATTACAAAACGGATGATCTCCGCTTAATCTGTGAAATATGTCTACCCTGCCGATTTCAGTTTTAGGTAACTGCGAATCATGGATCACATCGCAGAATATCAATGATTCTGGTAGAAAGCCTACTCTTCTTGAAATTTGATTTTCAAGCACGTCGCCTTTGCAAAGTAATTGCTTCAGCTTCTCCTGGTCCCCCCGCCCCCGGAAATTGTCGTGATGGCCATTTAATTTCGCTCATAATCCGCATTACATCATGGTTTCGACTCATTCCTAATGTCAAATCCTCCCAATGCGCATGTTTGAAAAATAGAGTCACTTCGTCATCCAGACATCCAATTTCCAATAGCCAAGAAGGAAATCAATGCGTTTTTAATTGTTTTTTTTTTGTTGGCTTAGAAAGAGAGCGACGAATTCGCTCTCCAGGAAGAAAAGAAGGAGTTCCTGCCAAAAAAAAACAATATTTATTAAGAAGACAATTTTGAATGCGTTTCTCGCCGAAACCCTTTTAAAGTGCTTATAGGTTTTTATATTCTGCCGTAGCGCCCTGCAGTCCAAATGGCAACATTTCGCTTTTTTTCCGTTCACTCACTCACCAATTTTGGCTACCCCCGTCATTATGTAGAACACTGATAAATTATTTCGAAAATTATTTGCGTGAATTCTACAAAAATAGAACTCCAATTTTGTCATTATCAGCCTTTTTTGCGCGATCGATACCTAAAGACTTAGAGCTCTCTTTAATATCGTCGAAAATTGGGCTGAAAATATAAGAATTTCAGTGAATTTAAACGGGATTCTCTTGTGAATCCCTTTCAAATTTATATTTATTTTTTTTTTTGTAGTTTACAGCAGTTTTGTACGGCAATTATCAGTACTTTTATAGCTCTCATTAGAGCTATCGCTTCACGTTTTCAGTGAAGTGATTTTAAATGGAATGCACCAAAAAAAGCACAAAAATAGGCAACAGTTCGGCAATAGGCTCTTGCGTGGACATGGTCACCTAGTGGTCCATATGCCCTGCTTTTGGGCGGGCTTCATCTGCGTTTGGCAACTTGTCCCAAGCCTATGAAAGCGTATATGAAGACTTCATTTCTTGCTCTTAGATGGCCTTCTTTCCATGGAACTTCAAATTACTTTTTTTTTTCCTTTTTTGTCTTGTCGCTTATATTTTTCCTTCTTTTTTCTGTTTTTGCAGTCGGCACAATTAAATTAACCTTCAATGAGCCCACTGCCGAGGAAGCGATGCTTCATTTCTTAATGTGGAAAGTTTCCGTCAAATGTCTCAAATACTAATTTTCTTTAATTTCCTCAAAATTTGATCAAAATCCCATATTTATTGTTTCGCATTTCAAGTGGCTTCCTTGCATTCAACATTTCACACTGCGGAAAGGAAACGAAAGAAGCCGTAAGAATCGGAGCTCAAAAAAAAACGCAGTGAAATATGACACGAGAGTTTATTCCATTACACTATTATAACGAAAGAATAACACCGCATATGTTTCTTGTTTCTCACCAAGACACTGCACATTTTAGATTCCTCTTTTCGCACTTTTTGGGAATGAGAAGCTCGTTTTCCGCGCTCTACTGTTCTGTGATATGTTGAAACATCGAGAAGGCCGCCGTCGCTTTTTGAATTTGATTTTGGGATCGATTACTCGGTTTTTCATTTTATACATCCAAGAATTCGCATTTTCATTCCTTTATTTCCAAAATGCAATATGCTAAGTAGTGACCGGTGGCTTCCTTCAGAAAGAATACGTTTTTTTTTTTAATTTCTGCAATAATCTTTTTTATTTCTGTTATATTCTAAAATTTGTAAAAAAAACATATTACCGCCGTCTATGCTTGGGAACGTCTTCAAAAACTCGCGGAGCCTCCATGAAATCAGTTAAAAATGAGCGATAAACCATAGTGCGTGGGAGCGCGTTTATGCAGTTCTTTTCTTCGAAGATTTATGTTCGTTTTGAATTTTCCATAATCCCATTTCAATAGATTAAAATTTTGTATGGAGATTACCTATTCTCCGAGTGTTAAACAAAAATAGCTAAATTTAAAGATTTCAAATTTAAATTTAAGAATTTCGAAAGAAAAATGTCTCTAAATTCGACAATTAATTTATATCCTATTTACAGGTTTTAATATTCTTTACATATTCTTTATTCTATTCTATTCTACAATATTCTAGAAATTTGTGCAGAAAACCGAATACACCACGAGAAAGCCCGTATTCGAAACTATAAACGAGCAAATTTAAAAAAAATTCTGAAATTATGGCTAAACATGGTTCCCTTGTTAAGATATATTTCTAAGCATTTTCGTGGTTTGTGTTTATTAACATTTAGCCGTGTTTTTTCGTTTTTTATTAATTTTCCGCTGCGCTTGTTGAGGATTTAGAGTTTCGACATTTGCTTTCACGTCATCCAGATACTAAATCAACGTTCCCCGAGGTCTAACAAAAACAATGCTATAAATCCCCGGAAATCCCCCAAGGTACTTAGCATTTGATATAATTTAATAATTTCTTGAACGAGTTTCAATGATCACAAATTACGATATCACTCATTTTCCCACATTTTCAACGGCTTTCGCTATGATTTCCTACGTGCCTATCTTCATTTGTTTAGGTTGCAACCGACCCCCACTCAAACTGCGTTAATGTATGTATCATGCTCACTAAGTAACTAACATAGTAACATAACATAACTTAGAGAGCACATGTCTGATCAAACAGCACCAACACTTGGATCTGGCCTATTTCTGGCCAGCGCCGGTTGCCAAACTGTTGTATATTGTATATACTGCGCTTTACATTTCTGCTCCCTGCGATAGCTGCGAAGCTCATTTTTCCCGCGGTGTTCTAATTCTTTTTTTTTAGATATTCCAACTCCTGAATATAGTTCAACCACTAGAAAAAAAACCGAAATTCTATTGTATTCCTCATTTGTTTGCTTTTCGTATTTAACAAGCGATGAGACAACTTTGAAATTGTTGGCTCCTCGTTTGCAGCAGAAAATGGAAACGAAGCTGCTCATCAGAAAAATGTTCGAAGTTCTTATTGATTCTTCATCACCTCGTTTCCGTGTTTTCTTCCTGGCGTTTTGTTCGATTTTAGCACTCTATAAAATGGTTTCTAGTATTGTGTGCTGAGCATCGACCCTGATAAGAGTTCTTCAACACTTGCGCGATATTTCTTACATTAAGCCGTCGCGAGACACTCCCACATTGCTTTTTCCTGTCGTAAAAGACGAATGACATCTTACTTATGAAGAAAAAATTTAGAAATGTTAATAATTGATACGGTTTAAATATAAAAAGAGGAGAAATATCAAGATAAAAACGCACTTTAAGCACGCAGGCTGACGGGAAGAGAGGGAAGACGCTACTGCTTATTCCAACAGCTTAAAATTCGGTAACATGTAAATTGGAATATTTTACAATTATTAGGAATAGAAGAACGGAAGTAAAAGGGAGGATCGCATAATTTAGAAGCTTCATGAAAACTCAATGTGGAAGCAGAATTTCTTCGAAATTTTCTTATATTCTGTAATTTTTAGAGAAACATATTATCGCCGTAAAAAAATTCCGACATTTTTTCGAGCCCGCGAAAATCGGGATTTGAATTTAGAGGTTCCTTATTTTTTCTTCTAAAAACTGGATTAAAAGAACGAAATTGTATTAATCGTGAATTTTTTTACACGTTTCTTCGAATGTTTAAATATATCAATTTGCGTCATTTATTTTTTTTTTCGTTTCTTCTGATAAAAATATATCGCGCATAGCAAATGCGCTGATGAAATGGGCGGAGCCTCTAAATTCAAGTCCCGATTTTCGCGGGCTCGAAAAAATGTCGGAACTTTTTTACGGCGATAATACAACTCAATCACGCTAAATATACTTGGTTTAGTGAAAGAAAGAAGAATTTCAGCCGGTAGAAAATAAATTGATTCCTTTTTTTTCAGTTCAATTTTTTCTAGCTCCTAAATAGGCGAGAAGAGGAGTAAATAGTCGCAGAAATTCTTTTAGATTAAGAAGTTGTCCATACCATTTATTATTATCTATCCGCGAGGACGTGATTTTTCGTTTAAAGCCGCTGTTTGGGTCTCGTAAGGGGATAGCGCGTTTTAACGCGCCAATTTGAAAATTGTAAGAAAGCCTACACACTGCGTTTGTGATTTCTTTTCGAAAATTGAAGCGAATATTGGAATTTTTTCTGTATTTTGCTTCAAAAATCATGTTTTTTAATTAACACAAATATTTGCTTCAGTTTTCGAAAAGAAATCACAAACGCAGTGTGTGCGCTTTCTTACAATTTTTAAATTGGCGCGTTAAAACGCGCTATCCCCTAACGAGACCCAAACACCGCCTCTAAACGAAAAATCACGTCCTCGCGGATAGATAATAATAAATGGTATTGCCTGAATGTGTAAGTATTATTCGTGTTAATTCCAGCAATTTTTAAAAATAACTGCTATATTTCTGGACGTAACATTAACATTACTAACATTAGCAAAGAATCGCGGACCGTTGCGCTCTTCCCCGGCAGTCGATTTTGTTCGAACTTTGACGGATAGCTAGGAAATTTAACCTTCACGTCTTCTTCAAACTTGGAAACTTCTTTAGCAGCAAATGAAGAAGACGTGCATGTTAAATTTCCTAGCTATTAGTCAAAGTTCGAACAAAATCGGCCGCTGGGGAAGAGCGTGACGGTCCGCAATTCTTTGTTAATGTTAGTAAAGATGTCGAAAATATAGCAGTTATTTTTTTAGAAATTTTCTAAATTCAATGTTCCTTTAATTTTTTTTCGAAGTTTAAACCGTTATTTTCGTGTGGAAAGGATGTAAGTCATAACGAGTACCCGAAAGCAGAGTTGGGCGGAATTCCGGATTCCGGATTCCGCCGTTTTTTTCATTCCGTTTTCCGGATTCCGGATTCCGTGAAAAAATATTTTTTCCGTATTCCGGATTCCGGATTCCGTGAAAAAATTTTTTTTCCGGATTCCGCGATATGGCTTTTTTATTCCGTTTTAATTTTTTATTCTCAATTGTTGTGAAATGTATACTTTTTTGAACACCCGCAAAAATTTTTGCGAACAGAGCGCACTTACATCATTTTTTATTATAAATATTCCCTTATTAATGGTTAAAATTCCGGATTCCGCATTCCGCTTTCCGGATTCCGCCGTTTTTTTCATTCCGTTTTCCGGATTCCGGATTCCGTGAAAAAATATTTTTTCCGTATTCCGAATTCCGGATTCCGTTAAAGAATATTTTTTCCGTATTCCGGATTCCGGATTCCGTGAAAAAATATTTTTTCCGTATTCCGGATTCCGGATTCCGAGTTCCCAAAATCCTATTCCGCCCAACTCTGCCCGAAAGCTATATTCCGTCCCTTCACCACAGACGGTTTTTTTCACCAAAATTCAAATGAGGAAACAAAAATTGAGCATTTCGGTGAGTTCTGTCTATTTACCGGCTCCTGCAAATTTGTCTAATAGATTTGTTATAAAAGAGATCAAGATCTACGAATTGCGACATGAAAACAATGAATTTTAATTTGAAAAAAATTATACATCCGCATGTGTGCATTTTTGCCGGATTCCACGGATAAGCAACCTCTTAGTATTCTTTATACCGCCAGATCTCCATACGAGCACAAACGGACCAACTCGGTCAGTATATATTTATTTTTAAGTGAAAATTACTACTCAAAAAGTCGGAAATCCTAGATCTTAGTCCACTTTATAAGAAAATTGTGAATATAATTTCATTGGCAGTGCCCCCCCCCCTCCCAGATTCCTCGGTTGTTTTATCAATTCTATTTCGAATCCGCCTCACATTAAAGTTATTTTTCGGAGCATTCTCTCACAAATCGCATCGAGTTTGTTAATTTTGAATCTTTTTTTGAAAAAAGTTATTCCCGCGGCCCGTCTGGCTTTTAAGTTTAATTACTATACTTTCGCGTGTTTGACAAATGAAGTTATTATTTTTGTAATTTTAATAGTAATTTTTTTCATTGCATTGTTACCCTTCGTGATCAAACTTTAGATGGGTATTTCAAAATTTCCAGAAAATCGGTAGTAGAGATGTACTTTATTGGTGCTCCTCCATTACGGATAAATTTTTGTTGTAGGACACGCTTAAATGTTTCCATTCGAAAGAACTTCGTTATATATATATTTTTTTTTTAGCTAATTCATTAGAATATAAAAATTAAATTAAATTAAAACGATCGATAGAGACATCGCCGCCAATTTTTTTTTGTTTCGGTTGTTGTGGCCCACAACTTGTGGGGATCGTCATGTAAGCGTTCTTCCCCGCATGTTTCCAGTAAATCAATCCCGTCTGAAACCTGTCCATCTTTATTGGAGCTCGGAATTGAATAATCTTCATCTCCACCATCTCTATTGCTCACCCCGCTCCCTTCGAAGGATTTTTAATTTTGCAGCTGTGCTCGAAACATCTGTTTTATTATAACATAGAAAAACTTATTTCTTGAATTTGTTTATTCCTATAGTTGTTTTCATGTGAAAACGAAATTTTCTTGCTCTCATGTGGTGGGAAAATTCTAAATTTCGCCTCGCGATATCAACCAAAACGTAGAAGTGCCTCAAAATAGAAAAAAGGTAATTTGACAATGCTATTGTTCACACAACGGCTGATAGCCTGCGCGGCTCTTCTGCAGGTGGCGCCTCTGAGCTCCTCAATAGAGTTCGAAGCTCCCCCAATGGAGTCCAGCAGGAAGCAGGCTTCAATCACAGTTCTCATGGCAGTGTTTCTTTCGATTTACCGAATTTGGGCAATTTTTCATGAAGCATCGTTTAGTTTAAAAAAACACTTCTGGATTCTAACTGTTCTCAATCTTTTTTAACGAAAATTTTATTTGTGCAGTTCCGCATCACATTAAATCCAGATTCATTTCCATTTTCAGTTAATTTCGTATTCATTCTTAACAATAGAACTCCCTTGAATACAAATTAATTACGGCGCATCGTATTCTGATGCCTTCCTTATCAGTACAATGATCATAGCTTGTCTGTAAACAACTTACTGCAAAGCTGGAAAAAAATGAAACACGATTTCGGGTTCAAATCTGATCCATACGCGTAGTTCGACGTATGTCTAGACAATATTCACTTTTTTTCTGAGCATTCCGAATAATTTAGTCTTTAATTTGTCTTTTTGTTCTGGGTACATCTGGTATACGGCGATCCTTCAAAATAGAATGAGTGAAGACTATGCAGAATTCGTTGGCGTAAAAGCTACAAATTACTTTTTATCACAAAATAAAAAAGGAAAATCCGAATATATAATAATTACTCGTCAGACTCTGGTGCTGGTTCAACGCGAACAAAAAATGCTCTCCTGTGCCCACGGTAATTCGGGGGTCCGCTGATTCACGATGAATAGCTAAGTATAACTGCGAGTGGGGTAAAATTATTTTCCGCATCGGGCTTTCAGATGATCGGTCTTCTGCATCGTTTCAGCCAATCGAGCATTGTGTGCGTATTGTCCAAATAATTGTCCTCAGAGACGAACTCTAACCAATCAATCCACTGACAGAGTGACAGAATGGAAACGTGTTCCCCCTGATTTATGGGCTTCTTTTACATTGTTTTGTTTGGTGTTCTACATCTCAGGCGCACTTCCTCGTTCTCCGTCTCCCATCAAGCATATTCGGTGATTTGAAAATTCTAAGGGATAATTCTAGGCTTCAGAAGCTGGAAGGGAAGCGAATAGAAGTGCTTTCAGAGAAGCACCTCTTCTCTTACCATCGCAAGCTTGTTTCAGAACGAGGCTAATTTTGTTTTCTTGGAGACATCCATGACGTATTCCTTATTTTGGTGGAACCTAACATGAAACCTGATGAAGTATGAAGATTTGCAAAAAAGAAAATGACAAATTATGTGAAGAGGGCTGGAGTGGACGAACCTCGCCATACCGCCATTTGTATTGTTCGCTTTTTGTCTGCCGTATTCTTCTTGCTCTTTTATTTTCCCTATTTCAATGCATGTCTTTTTGAGAATATTTAAGCTTTTAAAAGAGGAAAATATCAAATTTCCAGTTGCATCTTCCGTTTTCTGCCACTTTTTGCCTCAATTTCATAATTTCAGCTTTCATCATGTAGCCTAATGATGACCATTTTCTCGGCTTTCGTATGATTTGCTAAGATGCTCCAGCCTTAGAGTGAATATCTTCTGGTTTCAAGCTCACTAGTTGCTCCTTTTAAGTTCTCTCAACATATTCTTCACTAGACAATTGAGCCCTGAGGAATGTCGCATTGGGAAACCAAATTCACGGCGTTCTTGTTGGTGAAACATCATGTTTCAGAAGCGTTGCAGAAAATTTTATTTCGATGAATTCACGGCGGCTGCTAAAGCAGTGAGCATTCCTTTTTTCACCTAGAACTTCAGGCAAAACTGTAAAAAATTCTTATGAAGGAAGTCAGATTGGTGCTTACCAAGCAAAAAGAGAATAAGCTAGAAAAGAAATTTGGAGCATTTTCAGAATTTAGTTCAAAGTTCTTGTTACTGTTCATACAGTGTCATTTGTCTTGCTTCATATAAGGTTTCTGAAAACAAAGGCGCTGAAGGTTCTATTTATCCTATACAATTGCGTTCTTCGTGAATTGAAATTTTTTCCCACTTTTTTTGATGAAATAAGGTAATTAAAACATTCTGAATAATGGAAATAAAATTATTGCACCAAAAATGCGCTAGAACCCACCAGCTTGCGCTATACTCGTGTTACCATACTTCAGGCGAATATTGAGTGGTGAATCATTGCAAAATGCAGGGAAAGCATTCCGCTGAGCACATCTTTGCCATTTAGTTCAGCTCTTCTGAATATTCAAGCCAGGGTGTACTCGAATGAAAACCTGAAATAAATATAAAATGAATGTAAGAATATGGAGTGGATAATGCACAAAAGTTAAGCAGAATAAGCGCAACGTTGGGTAAAGGCGGAGAAGAAAAGGGAAATTTCGGCCAGCTGCTGCAAGGCATCATTTCGGAGAATGGCTTTGGCCTGCATCCCTAGCAAAACTCATTCAAGTTTGGCCCAGAAGCCACCCAACGTTCGCTCTGTAGTCGGGTAGAGCTTCATTTTGCAATTTTTGCCCCCATTCACGTATTTTTGCTCCAAATCAGAATAATCGATAACAGTTCAAAGAGAAAAGAGAGAGAGAGAGAGTCACCTGTATGTAAAACTGTATGTAAAAGAAGCCAACGTCAAACTCACTTGCTAACTTTCTGCGCATTCAATTTTGTTTGTTTTTTTCAAGACGTTAAGAAATCAACAAACCAAACGGGAGATTATTCCATTAGATCTAATTCGCTGAATCTTTTAAAAATTAGTATGCAACGTTTTGCTGCTATATCTGTTTCGTCTTCCTATATTTATATTAATACATTCTCCGAAACACTCCATCTTGAATTACTTCAACTAAACTCCCTTCCTGGAGAAGAAAATTATTATATTTTCCTCGAACTAATTATTTTATGCCATCCACTGAAAACAATGGAACACGTGGCGAGTCTTTCAAGTATTCCACATTATTATTACTGGAAAATTGATTGAAAAATTCGGCATTTCACCCACAATTCAGCCAGTTGCCCACGTATTTACGGGGTGTCAAGTTTCTAAAGGAAGTTAAACGAACGATTTACAACAGAAAAATAAACTTTATTCCAACAAACATTAGGAGCAAAAAAAACATACCAAAACGGGTCGGACTCTAATCGAGAACAACTTGCCCAAAAAAATTATATCAAAATCTCCCGCCTCGCTTTAGCTAAAGAGCGCGCGCTCCGTTCGGTGGAGGGTCGTTTCGAAGTAATTGTGATTCTTTTTAAAGTGGGTAGGACGGTAGGGAGTAATGCTAATTCTAAACAAGAAAAACTTCCTTCGCTTAATTCAAATACTCCGTCATTTAAGCGATATCACTATTTTATATTTTCTCTTCCATCTACCTACCATCTGACTTGCAACGGATTTGCTCCTCTCTTCCCGTTTCTTCATTTCATTTCGACAGCTTCTGGTACATCATATTTCAGTCGCCTCGATATTTTATGGCTTCTTTTTTGCGTCTTCCGTCTTTTCTCGTCTGCCTCGCGTGGTGCCCCGGTTGCATGATGATTATGCATACAATAAAACCATTACTTTAGCGTCTTCTCTTCTTTTTGTTCTCCGCTTCTTTTTCTCCGATTTTTCGTTTCATTCACGAGTTGCACGTAATGTATAATGTTATGTCCTTAAGAAAACACAAATTGGGAGCATTGCACCTTTTCGCGTGGGACAAACAGTTCTAAAAAACAATAGATTAGAAATGGCGATCTGAGGAAATAGGCTTTAGTCTGTCCAGATAGCCGGCGATCATTTGAGCTCACCAACCACCCAGGCGAAATGCTCAATCGGTAGAAAATGATTGCAATTCTCGTTTTCCGCTTGCGAACCTACTAATGGATGCCTTTCTGCCAGAATGGCGGAGGTGGCGATTCGAAGAACACTGTCTACTCATTTAGCCGTCTTTTTCAGAGCTGAATGTGAGGCTGCATTCCTCTCAGATGACGTTGTAGATGGCTGAAAATATGATAATAACAAGAAGCAATGTTAAAGATGTACGGCGAATATTAAAACTAGTCAATTTGCATCCAACAAGTTTGCTTTTGGTGCTTCTTGCAACAAGTGGTCGAGCATCGTCACGTCGGAAATCATTTTTAGCGTTCCTTCCTCCTTGCAGTTCGAAATGAAACCTGTGCTTTCTCGGTTATTGAGCGCAATCTTCCGATGTGATAGCTACACTATTATTTAATATTATAGCTTCCGCTTCCAATATTGTCCTGGACGAGCAGGCAACCAAACCCAAAAAAAATCACCGTTCTATCGTGAATTTCATTTTTGAGAGCATCGGCTAGTTGTGCACCTTTATCGACGCACTCATTGGTGTCGATGATGATTTGATGCAACCATTCAAGCATGCGGGAGAGGATTCGAGTTCATGCCGATTCGGGAATCTCAGTTTCTCTCAATAAAAACGTGGGGAGCAAAGCCGCCCACGTTTTTGAACCTTTCCGATGGTTTCGAGGCTCTGAGAACAAGTTTCTTGGCCATTGATAAATGACGAATGGCTTGAAGGGAATCATTCTCCACAAAACTCTCAGAGTCTTGTCTTAAAAATATTGTGAACTTGTTCTAGACTTGTGAAGGTTTGCTGAGTTTCTCCACAAATCCAATTCTTTGATGAATGGAGACCGTTGACGGAAGAGTCGGCATTTTCGAGACGTCTAGAATCATCTAGAAGTCGGGAAACCGTTATTCAAGCGGCGGTATCTGACTTGTAAACTACCCAGATGTCTCCTTGAATCTTCACTATTTCTCACCAAGATAGGATCAGAAACAAGATAGCATTCCGAAGATGTGATTGAGCATTCGGCATAGATCGGTGCCAGACAAGAATCGAAAAAAACTGTTTGTGCGTATTACACTACAAGGTTCCCACGAAGCATCTGATAAAAGAACAGCTGACGAGTTTTCTCTCGAAACAAAAAAAGCAGGTAGCAAAAAAGACACATGAAACATGACTGGAACTTATGAATCAAACTAATACAATTTATAGACATCCACTCAACTCAAATAGTTTCTTTTTGTGTCTTTTTTGCCTTCCCAACTCTCCATTCTTTGGAGACCATTGGGTTTTGTCGTTGCTTCTGTCACTTCTAGCGAAACGGAGAATTATAAAACACTGAAACGATAGCTTTAGAAGAAGCCGCTAATCACAGAGTTGTACTCTTCAAACAATTGGCTTCAATTCTGTTTTTTTTTTCATGGAGGAAACTGAAAGATCACAATATTTTGCATTTCGATTTTGAATCGTGAATCATCAATCAATCGAATCGAAATAGAGTTTAGTGGCAGAGTAACAACAGTTGGAAGAAGCCATATTTTATAGACAGCCGGTGTTGCATTTCGCATACTTAATGAAATTTCGGAAGCAAAATTATCATACAATTATAACCCTCGAGTGGTCAATTTTAGCTCCCTTCCCTTCCACTTCCACTCTCTGTGAATATTTGGAAATTTTCAGCGAAAAAGTTATGTTTTATCACGATTCTCATAGGCGAAAATCAACGTTTCTGCATTATACATTTGCCGAGTTTTGAATTAACTTGCAGCTATTAGCCGTTTCGCAACAGTGACTTGTAATTTCACTACAGCTTCCCACAGTATTTTGCAAGACCTCAGAATGATTGTCTAACCATCACGGCTATACCGTTTTCCGTACATATGAACACCTAGACTTCTAATTGTTATTCCGCCCCTCTGAAATGACTCTGCCAAACAGATCTCAAAGAGAATAAATTTGACCTTTTCGGCCGGTTTACGGTGCATTCTGCCTGGATGAATTAGGAAAGTAGTTATCGCTCGATTAAAGTTTCCATTTGGACGAAATTTCGGCCGTTTCGACTTGTCTTGGTCTTCGTCTTGAATTCGTCTGACCTGCGTAAGTCTTGTGTTTATTGCGCAAGACGAATGCAAGATGAACAGAAGGACGAACGAAAACGAGTCGAAAGACTTGGAAGCTCTATGCTCTCTCACCTACCAATCTACCCACCAGTCATTTCGCATTTTCACTGCTCCCGCCCTAACCAGTTCTCAAATTTATATCTTCTCGATTGTTGGGAATAACTGAAAAAGTTGACACCGTGGGCACAGTTAAAGTTTCTGAAATAACTTCTATCATTCTGAGAAACTAATGGGGTTATTCATGAAAAGCACAATTGCATTTTTTTTTGCATAAAATGCAATCGTGAATAACATTAAAGTGGCATTTTTTGTATTAAAATGCAATTGTGCTTTTCATGAATAAGAGGAAGCAGCTTTCCAAGTAGTCGTGAATAAGGAGGATTTTCCTTCTCGGCGACTAACTAAAACCGATTAGGAATGGCTCCCGGAATTTCCGGTGTTTTTCAGATAGATTCCTCGAAGCTCAGAAGTCACTTTGAATTTATTTTAAACTTTCGGGAATCTGAAGTTTTCGAAATATTTTTGGAAAAAATTGATCACTCGGATACTGCTATTGGATCTAGGACGTGGTACGTGGCATCCGTGGAACAGAAAATGATCAAAAATGCTTTGAGGTGATCTGTATGCTAAATTATTGTCCACAAACCCCCCCCCCCCCCCCGCCAAAATACATAATTTCGCGAATACTTAGATACTGGGCGAAGTGTGAGAGGTTTGAGTTCGGTGAACTTGAGAACTGAGTAATGAGAGAGCAAAAATATTAAAATATACAAAAATACATTCTTAAATGCCTCTCCACAATTAGAAATGATGAGCTCAGCAAAACACAAGTCTTCCTCAAATCTTGGGTAAAACTTGGCCGAGACTTGTGCTAGATTTGTAGAATCTTGCTGAGAAAGCCTCAATTATGATGTAATGTTTTCTTTTATAAAACAAGGATGACTTATTACATTACCCGGAACGGATCAAACGTTTAGAGCGCTGTTAATTTTCCCCGTAACAGCATTTCGTTTTTAGCATAAATGCTCCAGGTGCTCTTGGCTCTTGTCCCCTCCACTAGAAAACTAATTGTCTTCTTGCTTGGGCTTCTTATTTCTTAATAATTTTGAAATATGCTTCGCTATGCTTCGCTATGATATGCTAATTTAGAAGTGTATGGCAATACTCTTTTCAGAAATTAGAGAGCAATTTGAAGTAAAATGCCGAACAGTGTTCTTTTGCAGTCATTCAATGGAAGCGCTCTCCGAATCATTCCATCAATGTGATTATTTCGAGAAATTCTTTTCTTAGTGTGCGCTTTTTTTGATGTATCAGCTTCGCTATTCTCTTTAATCGTTTTCTATTTTGTTCTGTTCAATTTCAGCTTTTAGCATTTTCTCTAGTAGAAAAGAAATTCGCGAAAGAATCGCATTGATGGCGTTGCCATTGAATAACTATGCAGAAGGACACTGCTTAAAATCTTCACTTTGCTCTATAATTTTTGAAAAATCATCGTCGATAGCATTCAGAGAGAGGAATATCAGCAAGTAGCGGTTATTTTCAGTTGCAAAAAACATCACCTTTGAGCAATTATGAAAATTCACAAAGATTCCACAAAAATATAACCTCATTTTTGTATTAAATTAGTTTTTTGATAGACTAAAAATAATTTTATAGAAAATATTTTTAAACGAAAGTTTGACACTTTATCCGCTGCTTATGTACGAAGAGAAGAAGGCAAATACTGCAATAATTGTATGGGCGCATAAATGAAGAAATACTGTTTTGGAAATTTAAGTTCACACATTTCTCGCATTTTGCATTTTCTTTTATTTATTATTTTTTAAACGCAGTTTTTCTTTAATTGTTTTTCAAACCTAACTTCTTCGATTTTTAATGTAATGACAGCTGAATCTGTGAGCTGACCACCGATTATCCCTCTTTAATGCAGGGAGTTGCGTGAGAGTTCAAAAAACCGTTCTCAGAGTTCGTCGGACTCAAAAAATGATTGTCACTTGTTTCCGGTCCACGTCGTAGCACACACCTGACACCGCTCTTCACGGTTGAGAAACTCTTTACTCTGCAGACGGAATTTAGTTTCCAAAATCATCGTGTGTTAGCTCATTATTTTCCGGAAGCGATTAACAAGCGCATGCTCATTCACAGAGTTGCTCACCCTCTGCAAATCATGGTTTTCGGGGGAAGATCCCTCTGGTCTTCGTGTAACATTTTCCCTAGTGTCGGTCTCTCTTCGAAACTCGATACCGGACAGGATGACGCCCCTCCCTGCACACAAGACGAAACGAGTTCAGATGTGGTGTCAGACCAATATTCTGAATATCATCTCAAGATCAGAATGACCTGTATCGAGCCCATATCTGAATCTGATCGATTATTTGGAATGGGGAGATCTTCAAGTGAAGGCCATCAAGAGATAATTTTATTTTCTTCCTTGCTTTTTGATAAAGATTTGTCTGAATTTGACAATCGTTTTCGCCCCTAAGCAGGTTTATTAATACGCCATTTTGTCGGAGCTCAGTTTTGATTGTTTTTTTCAATCTTCAAGTTTCAGCTGCTACGCACAGAGCTTCGAAATGTGCAATTTCGATTTTCTTTATTTGAAATACAGCGCCGGAAGAATGGAAACAGAATATGATGTAATTTTATAAATAGCACTCTAAACTTGAAAATGTTTCATTTTTGGCTTTAATTAGGCTTGGTTATGAGCGGCCAGCAGTTTCAGTTTTTTTAATTAACTGCAATTTTCAGAATATTTTGTTCTGACCTGTTTGTGCAGTTTTCAGCTGTTTTTAACAAAAACTTTATATTTTCCTTTGTCTGAACTCGTCTTCGCTTCTTTCTTCCATGTTTCCAGAAGCCGAAAAACACGGAAAATGAAACGTTTTTACTTTTTTAGTCGATGATCGTATCAATATGATCGGATTCGACACAGAGGATTTAGCCAGATAAGATTTATCAGCGTTATGAAATTGAAACCCGCTTTAGACAATTTCGAGCTGAGATCTGGGTGCAGATGATGCATGCGCTGCTGCTAATCCGCATTCAGCACTGTACGTTATCGATTAGAAATGTCTGCTGTTTCTCTGAAGATAAAATTTGTACGAATCTCTTAACTTGAGCAAAAGTGTTACGCGTTAGCTGGAAAGGAATGACTAAAGCTTATCTGAAGAGCATCGTGGTGTTTGTGAGGTGGCTCAACGCTGTAATCTGCTCATTGAGCACCTATGCTCGTGTGCTGTAACATCGTCAAGAAAATATAGATCGCGCACTTGACAATTGTTATCAACATGAGTTAGTTCACGCATATTAACTTGCAGCGCAATTGACTCACTGTTTCATCATGGGAGAGCCCGGCTGTTGAGGTTTGACCTGTGTAAAAACTGAGGAGCATTGATTCTCATAAACGGAGATTAATAAAATAATAATGAATGCGCTAAATGAAATTGAAGTTTCATTTGCCTCGCCTCGTTTAGGAAGACTTTGGGAAAAAACGCGAAAATATCAAGTTTTAAAATTATAAAATCAGATTCCATTTATTGCTTTTTAAAAATTACATCTTTAAATTATATGAATTGAAACATTTAGCCACTAAATAATAAATTTGAAACTAGAAAAATAAACTTGAAATCATAAAACATAACGCAAAATTCACATTCACAGTTTCCTGCAGTTTATGAACCATTCCAACAGCTCATATTTCAATTTATGACCCTGTCCTTCTTCCGTTTTCCTTCCATTTGTTTTCCAAATCAATGAGAGTTGTTCCGCACTTTTATATTCTTCATTTTTAGAGATATAAAATCAGCTTTCCAATTCCACTTTGCTTTAAATGGTTTGAATGGTTTTCGAAAAACCCACGATTCAGGAAGCATGCTGCCACAACGTATCCACTATACATATGTGTCAGGCCTCCTAATTATTTAAATTCGCTTCTCGTTTTATAAAGGGTGTTTTTTATCCCGTATTTTTTGCTTCCGTGTAGTTCTCTCTTTCTTCTGAACACTTTTACGCGAGCTCAAACATTTATTTTTTCAGATGACGTCGCTGGTGCCGTCTACAACTACTACGTCATCTGGAATTTTTCTGATAGGCCCGAAGCAAGAGACAGATGCGGATGATACAGGGTTTCAGTTCGACGTTTACATGTATCTTCTGCCTCTCATTGTTATTTTTGGGTTAACTGGAAATATCATATCTCTTGTTACCATATTCCATTCCAGACTAAGGAGGGTAGGTATTCCGAGAAACAGCTAGTTAACCTGAACTTCAAGCTTTCCAGGTAAACGCCAACATCTACCTAATAGTGCTAACAATTGCTGATAGTATCTTTCTTACGGGAATCCTTTTAATTTCTTTTAAAGTTGACTGGATTGCCTATGAGTACTGCGTTGGTTTAGAATACGTCCTGATGACCGCCTCCTACATTTCTAGTTGGTCTACAGCAGCATTAACTATTGAAAGGTACTTGGCGATTGCTCATCCACTGTCTCACATGAAGGTCAGTTTGTTATATGGGTGATAATGATTTATTCCATTTGAATTATTCTAGCTTTATTTTCTATCGTTTCAGTATGGTCACGTGGACAGAGCTAAAGTGATGCTATACTGGCTACCGATTCCATTTTTTCTGCAACTTTTCCAATTTTTTTCATTGGAGCCAGCCCCTGAAGAGAGAAAATGTGTTTTAAAGGAGGCAAACTATCAGATTATAGCTCAAGCTGTGGATACCATACTCTGCTATGTTGTTCCATGTGGAGTAATTGTTGTTTTGAATATCTTAGTTGCTCTAAAAGTTCGAAAGTCTCAAGAACATTTTTTGGCGGAAACAAAACAAACTAACTCGAGAAGAACTGGAGGCTCTTCTTCTTCTTCTGGTACTTGGACCAGAATTCTGTGGGTGATGCCGTTAGTGTTCGTGGTTCTGAACACGCCGTTCCACGTCATCATGATGATCGAAATTGTATTCCAAATCATCTATCAATCGCCACCTTCAGAGGATACGAGGTCACAGCTTTTCGTGGTTTGTTGAAAACGTCAAGGAAGAATCGGTAATTTCGAATTACAGACTGCCTACAACACTGCTCATTACATGTATTATTTAAATACCGCCATAGATGTTTTGGTCTATGCATTTTCAAGGTAGGCATTATTTTAAATCACCTATTGTACACAAAAGATCTTAACTGCAACATTCCGAAATCCTGCGCGAAAAATATTAAGCTTTTCGCTGAGAAAAGAGAAAAAAATACGTTACCGATTTTTATGCAACGACATCATAACATTTAAAGGGGCAGACTATATTTCGAGAGGCTGCAACCACCACGCTTCATAGCTGTCCCGCGCGTATTTTCACACAAAAGTCCATTCTAGGTTGTTTTTTTTTTGATTTACCTAACTTTGAAATCATTAAACCAACTTGTGGAATAAATCATGCAATGTTTTAACAAATTAAAGTGAACGAAACAGAAAAACATATTCTCTGAGGTCGTATGGAAAAAGTAATTATCTTCTCCCGTTTCAGCGCCAACTTCCGTAAGACTGCGGTCATTGCTTGGAAACGAATTTTGTGCCAGGGATGTTCTGAAAGGCAAAAAGGAAAGGTAAACGTTTAATGCATTTTATGGCTTATGAAAGCCGCAATAAACACCTCTATCCGTAAGATAATCAATAACTTATTGAATATTTCTTAATTTTAAAAATGTATCCTTTCAATTAATATGCTCACTTTAATTACGTTATCTCATTGAAATTTCCGTGCGTTCTTCCCTCCGTTGTTCGAGGATTCTTTTCCAAAATTTCTGTCTCGCTGTCAGTTCGCTGCAAACATTGTAAGACGGAATGGAAATTGCAGATGTATTCACGAACTTTCTCCTGCCGAATGTGCCCTTTACAGCGCAATTCTGTTCTCAAAATTATTTTAGTTAAGCATGTACTGTACCTATGAGTATTGCGGAGGAATTGGATGTGATTTATAATATATATAGGATAGAGTTGACTAGTGAGTTCATTTAATTAAAAATGTATATTTTTGATATTCACCCAGCAAAATAATGCAAGATTATGAAATATTAAACACTCCTTTTGTATTTTAATGCATTATGGGGTTATTCATGAAAAGCACAATTGCATTTTGCATTAAAATGCTTTTTGTGCTTTTCATGAATAACCCCATTAGTGAATAGAAAAAAGTTTCCGACACACTCCCTTTCATTTCCATATTACACTGATCTATAGTCATAAAAACGTTTTCTTCGATATTGATCCGGCGGAAGCGTATTGTGAGCACGGCGGACCACGCTCTTTTACATTTTCAACTGTCGCCAGTGAGAAAATAAAAATAGGTTTCCGCTCACAATGCACGCAATTGTCTCATTTTTACAATATCGATTGAACAACTCGTGAATTGCTTCAATCGCGCATGAATTTCAGCGGTACAAAAAAAATATAGAATGGAATATTTCAAAAATGTTTCTAATGTTTTGAATAATTCTGTGAAAAGTGAAAGCGGTATACATTTTTCTGCTTCTTATTCTCTATATCTCAAATATAATCGAGTTTCCTGTGTTGATCTGCAAATTTACAATGTTTTCAAATTTTGCCATTTTTGCAAACCCAGTTGTTTTAAAATGTCGAATAATTTCAACAACATTCCAATTTTCAGGCTCTCGTCACGGAGCAGACATCTCGAATCTCATACAGAGTGACATCCGAAAGAAGTACAATCCGCTTCCATAACACTTCCTCGAGAATTGGTTCTCCGAAATTTGCAGTTTCTAATGCCGCTTCCGTGCCCCTTCTTGTTACAGAAATTCAAGGGCTAGTTGACGAAGCAACTGCAATTTGAGCTCGCTCTTTCATTTGACATTATATTTTCATTTGCCATTTTATTCATACTCCGATGCCATATTTGACTCCAACTTCTCGTTTATCCTATATTTCGGAACCCTACTTTGTTGCGGGTCATATGCCGTGGTTCTTCTAGCCGCACTATTCAAAAGTTATCTTGTTTTCCCTGACGCGGTGTTCTGCCTTATTTTCTGAATTAAATCTGGCACTCCCGAACTAACTTGCTCGGTAAAGCGCGAAGCATTTCGCTCCTAAATGCTGACATTTGTGGAAATATTTTTCAGGAATATTCGCAAGCTCGCTTAGGTTTATGCTAATTCTTTATCAGAAGCTAATTTAAACGGCAAAAACGAATTCTGAAGCCAAATTTACATCGCGTATCGAGGAAACTGTTCGAATCCGGGGGATAGGTCAGAATTAACATTTTTCAGATTCGGGGATCTGTGTTTAGACACGTCACAGCTCAGAATTCTTTCTGTTCAGAATTGGCGAGCCAGCATATTTTTAGTGGTTTCTGTACACATCATGAGTGAACTATACCAATAAACTATAAACTCCAATTTATTATGTACAATTATAAATTCTTAACAGGAATAAAAAACAACAAGAGCCCGTAGAAAACAAATTGAATTACTGTGCGTGAGGAAGAACAAGAAAAGGAGATAAAGAGAAAAGGAATGATGTGAAAACCGAGTCGTTGTGCAGCCTGTTTAAGCAGGAGCGATTCCTAAATATTTGGCGACGAAAACGCGAATCACTGCAGTCAAATGATTGATCGTGGGCCAATGAAGAGCGTTTGCATTGTCAGATGCTCGATGCCAAACCGAAGGGAACGGGACAGAGATGAGATGCAAGACTGGGACACCTAAACATCTATTTTTATCCCTTTCAACAGATACATGACGGCGGCCGCATCGGGTGACTGCCCCGTATAATGGAAATAATGGAATCAGGGATAAAGGGACCAAAAATGTTTGCATCACACGTTACATGTTTAAGGTGGTACTTATAAAGGCGCATGTCAAATTTCAGATGATAGCTGGTGGAACTAACTTGCACTACAGTTTTTCGGCCAGTCCGTCATTGTTTTCCGAACTACTTTTCTTTTCGAAATTACTCTATGTACATAATGTACTTTATGCAAATTCTAAATTTTTCCAGAATTTTCGACTCATTTTACGTCGAGCCTAGACGTCGGCTACTGCTGCCGATCGGTATTTAATTCAACTCACCTCTCTTTAAGAATGGAATATGATCGTCTTCCACTTGATTATAAGATAACTGCTTCTTGAAGACATTTCTTCTGATTGAATTAAGACATCCTGTTGAACGTAGATTTGATTCTACATCGGCCAATTGACTGAATAGTTCTGTAGCACCCATTCCTATAGTGTTTCCTATTGAAGGATTTGCAGCACCGATAAGATCCAGAAGCATCAAAACATCCTTAATAAGACTAATAATTTGCATTTTATACACTAAAATTCCTACGATTCTGTCAATCTCTTTGCTGAGTTCGAAATTATTGAGACTACTTGAAGATGGATACCATTTTTGCTCCCATTTCTGTGCCAAATGCCTAGAAATATTTTGAATTGGAAGCATAAGCAATCGGTCAGTACAAACCTAGATCCGTAAAGCGAATCAGTTGCTGTCCAATCACGAAAAGCTTCTTCTCCATCAAAGAAAATCAATTGAAGCCCGATTTGTTGAGCAACGCGTTTGTACATGTATGGGGCTAGAGTTTGAGCAATGTCAAGCATCATCGCACATGGAACTGCTGAATCGGTCGCAGCAATCATCACTTGTCCAGGGATGATTTTTGAATCATAATGACACGCTAAAACCAATCGGCGAGGAGCTGGCTCATCGAATGTAGCAATCAAATTTCGGAAATTTCGGTTTCCGAATGGCGTCGTGTCCGTGAAGGTATCCCATTCAGTGGAAAATCCAAGATTATGAAGGAAGGTTTGCAAATACTGTAATTATGAGTGGTCGTCAGAAAAATATTTCGTTCATCGGGAACTCACATCTCCTACTTGTCGATGTTGTGGAGTATCTACAATACGTGGTACCATTATTGGCGCTAAAATTTCTTTAAGTCTTGTTTGATTTGTGAAGTCACGACACAGCCTTAATGTTGAAGATTCTGGAAGGAGGGATAGTTGATGCGTCCTCTGATTTATCCTCCATTGGCCCCATGCAGAAGTTGTGCAAATGAGGATGCCAAGAACGAGAGCTACTGACATTAGAAGAAAGATAAGCTTCCAGTTGTACCGGAGAACCTGCAATTTACATAATGTAGCAAGATTTGATTAGTTGAAAACAAGTTATAAGTTATCATGGATACTGGAAGACAGACAAATGTTTATTTTCAATAAAAAAGTTTAAAAAAAGAGTCGGCATCGTAATTCTTTTCGCCTATGATGAAAATCGATAAGAGCCAGACACGCGAAAGGTGTGTCAATAAGGCCCCACACCGGAATTGGTGAATCGAAAATGTGAGCAAACCGTAGCCGCATTGAGCGGGACTTTTGCCTTAACAATGAGATTGTCAAAAGGACAATCGAAGTGTGTGAGTCAGAAATACTGGACAAACATTCACAACAATATTTTTTATAACGATGTTTTGCAGTATTCAAAAAACTTTGAAGAAAGAAGACGGTGAAACTTAAAGAAAACCCCAAATATATTAATTTTTTCTTTCTAACCGCAGTAAAGGAGTTCTAGAAGGAACAACTGAATTTCAAATAGAATTTCACTACCAGCGCCCAAGAAAAATAGACAATCTTGAAAAACGATTGTAATCGGAAGCATTTTAAGAAATCACTGTCTTCTTTCGCTTTAAATGAGTCAATTACAAAAACAATTATTAAGCGATGAGTAGCATTCTTTTGAAAACGTTGGCATTCCGATTTTAACAAGGGATAATCTATGATCAGCACGTTTTACCGACAATCGATGTTGTTATTCACATTTCCCACCAGCACAGAACATGCAGCACACAGGAAACATACGGCAGTGCCACGATTTTCGGTAGTATATTCAACAAACTGTGTCACAGGAAATATGCTAATATTAACATTTTTTAATATTTATAGAAGTATAAAGTAGAACTCATGAAATAAACGTGCATATAAGTAGTAAGTATATGTAGTTTTTTACTTGAAATGAATAAAAATAAACTATAATTACATTACACTAAATAACATAAGTTAGCTATAATTTTTCAAAATTTCAAGGACTCTTTTAAATTACAGATGTTGATTTAAAAGAGGGAAAGCGTATCATTAGACGATAGATTGCATTTTCCTTGTTGTATAAGAGATAGAAAACACTACAGACATCTTCCGCGATAATCACTCGAGATGAATCCGCCCATTCACGCGTTTCTCTTTATCCTTCCTAAGCATCTTACGTCCTCCTCTTTTTCATTTTTCGCTAAACTAAGCTTATTTTAAGAGAAAATCAATATGAGCCTAAGGTATTTGATAGTCACTTCTCACCTTCATAATAGCAACGTGTCTGTAATCCGTTTAGTGGCGGTGATATTCAACTCGTTTTCTCTTGTTCTTTTTTTTGAGAGACCCGTCAATGTGGCTGAAAAAGTAGAAATATTTAGCATATATGTGGCGTGGCAATATTTAAACAAATGCCAATTTTTCAGTGTTGGATTTCATTTAATAGGAATAGCAATAGTGACGTATGGAACGAACGCATTTAAAATTCGTAGCGTGTAAATTCTGCGTCTTATTATCTTTTCTTTTGATGGCAACATCGACCCAGATATTGGACGTCGAGTACAGAGACATAAGGAAAAGTGAATGTGATAAAGCTTTCTCGCGATTTTTAAACGCGCGTTTATCGGAAGAGAACATAGCAGAATGCGTTACATTGGAAGCATTTTCAAATTTTTTATGATGACAATATAACGACATTTTAGCACGGAAAGATTCGATACGTTTTTTGAAAAGGCGTAAAAAAACGGAAACAGAAAAAATCAACAAAGTGTGGGGGGAAGACAATTCAGCTGTCATATACCGGCTCTGAACAACTCTAATACAATATAACACTACATTAAAAATTATAAAGAATTGAACTAGGCAAAAGTCAGCAATAAAAAATTAATCCTATTTTTATTAGAAAAATTGAGCTAGAAAAGACAGTGGAAGGTTTCCTTCTTTGGGAACAAGAAACAGAGAGGCGGAGTATCATGAATAATGAGAAAAGTTAGGCTGACGCATGTCTTCTGAATCCGAATAGTCTACCAGAGTACCGTTTCAGTATTGAACTTTCATCCGGTTGTTGCTTCTTTTGCTCTTCTTGTTGCGCAAGATAAACAGCTCTTCTACGGAACTCCTTTGCTGGGTCGTCATACTGCGAGTAGTACTGAAGCATTGGCCTAACATCTTCAGCATCCGAAAGATGAATAGCTAAATTTGAAAAAAAAGCATTATTATCTGGTTTTGAAAAAAAATGGTGGGTGCACTATGGTTTCTTGGAAACAATTTAATAATAATGGAATTTATAAAGCCAGAGAATTCTTTTAAAAAAGGAAAAATCGTTTCTAAACTCTCATAAATAGATTCTTTAAAGTATCGAGGAAAATACGACAGTTTGAGGTTGAGGACTGGTGAAATAATTATTTTTGAATTTGATATTCAGGTTTTCAGAAAGTATAGCCGTTGTCAGTTTAGAAAACAATGAATTACTCATGACGACCGTATTCATGAGAATGGGTAACCTAATTACCGTTGAATTTGTTTTAAATGTTCACACCGTATTATGAAATTTGGTTTGTCAGAACAGAAAACCAAAGGTCTTGAGTTATTTTTTAAAATAAAAATAACCATAGGGAAGGATACTTCTCTAATTTGTATGTTCTTACTTTTCAAGAGTTCTGCTAAATCAACAAGACTCGTATCTTCCATATTTCCTTTCCATTCTGGTACGCGGAGCATGTTTTCGGGATTTAATTGTCCTGATTTCGCGTCGAAGTCGATGTAAATAACTTTTGACAAATCACGATTCAATTTTGACAAATCCTGGAAATTGTATTCATTGATTATTTAAAAACTTCTATTTCCAAAATCACCTTGACATGATGCCCATTCATATATTTTGTGCAGTCTCTGAACAGTTTGTACATAATTCTTTGCTTAGGGTCGAAACTGTCGACTACTGGAGCTGCTGTCATCATCGATTCTGATGAATAAATGACGACTTCAAAGTTTGGGTACCCGATAACATCAAGGAAGTAGTCAAGAGCTGGACGTTTCAAAAAACGATAACCAGTCTTGTATGTCCATTCTGGATGGACTAGAATATTTTTCAGCTCAATGACAATTGTGTATTTAGGTTGTAAATATGGAGCTGGCAATGGATCCGGCAATAATTGCTCGCGAGCTGGCTCCACAACATACTGAAATAAATTAATGTTGAGGATCATATCACTGCAGTTTATGGGAAATTACCATTTAATGGTAAACAAATCATATGTAGAAAACAGACTACTTGGAAATAGACTTCGCCTATTTAAAATGCACTGAGCACTTTTTTGGGCGTTAAAAAAATAATATCGAAGCATGATGCATTATCAAGATTTACCTACTTTAGTGGAAAGAATGAAACAAAAACTATCAGAAAACTAATTGCGCATTTTTCCGATAATTGCCGTCAAGCAACTGTTTTTTTTTCTGAATTTTCAGCCTGTTTCAAAGGCGTTTGACATGTGTAAACTTTCATTCTGAGAACTTATATTGATATTTTTCATGCTCGAACCCACGTCTTCAATTATAGGAAAAACTATCTACCAACATAACACACTAACGAAAAGCTGTTCCTACTATCCCTTGTTCTTAAACTACTGCTTTGAAAGTATTATTAATGTTTTAATTACATTTTCAGAATTTTAAACTTACATCCCTCCACAGTTTGAAGCTATTGGCAATGCGATAGAAGGAAGCAAAGAAGGATCCGCTGAACTCATCAGCGATAACATTTCCCAACTCGTCGCGCTGTGCTCTACCGTAGTAAACACAAAACGAAACAAATCCAATAATGGATCCTCCGAACAGAACATATGCACCAATACGCGTATTTCTTTCCATTCTCTTCCTTCGAGCTTCAACTTCCTCGGAATTGCCAGGCTGAAAATGAAAATGAGCGAACAGTTTTCAAATATCCATCTTACATCACTATTATTACTTGAAGAACCAGCTGGAGTGGGTGGTTTTGATAACGCAGCATTTTCGAGTTTGCCCAGTGAATCTTTCAATGAATTCAGTTCATCGATGGCAGAAGAAGGAGAAGCAGGTATTGCAGGCGAGCTCAGAGCTTGTTCTTTTTCAAATTTTGGACTTTCCTGCTTAACAGTAATTTTTTTTAATATAAGAGAAGTAATTCTTACCGAATCATTTTTTTGCACTCTCGGAGCTTCTTCAACTTCTGGTTTGAATGCGATAGCTTCCGGAGTATCATTTAATGGTATTTTGATACTAGCAAACACATTTCCATGCTGAAATCTAGGATAATTGATTTAATTTGTCAGAATTAATTGATACATTTATCGGAACAATCGGAACAATTCTTCTGTGGAATTTGTCAGAGTAAGGATCAGAGATAGTGGGCGGGCCTAGTAGAGACTTAAAGTCTGAAAAATATTCATTTTAAGTAATAATTTTATAATAAAACTCACCAGAGCTAAAAAATCTGATAAATGTTCTAGTCCGGTGACGACTGAAGCACGTCTGGCTTAATTTATTCAGTGACATTTTGACCCTGGAAATATCTTGTTTATTTTAATAGTGATGCAAACGGTCAGTGTACAAGTTTAGTTTTAAACATTTTGGGTACTGGAAATGTATCCTATTTTTTATAAATTAAATTCAGAAATTAAAAAATCTTAGAATAACTTGATGAATTCTATTAAAAAGGAAAAGTTTCTGTTTTGAACGGAGTCATACTAATTACGGTAAACAATACAGCCACTGGCACATCGGAATGTCGTTTACAATTTCTCACTGCAACAGACCTTCACAGAATCTGGGAAACACTGTCTGGAGAAGCGTAAACTTTTAAGAAACGAAATGTTGATTGATATTTAATTGGCCGTTTCTGTATTAAACTTTAGAAGTAAGCTCAAGCTTCCTAGTTTACGCTTTATTTGTTATTAGAAATAAATTTCTATCGCAAATATGGATTATGAGACGAAAAACAGCGCTTTGCCGGTACTTTTTAATATTTTCCCTTTCAAACATTTACTCGAAAAGCTGCATTTCAATTTTAATAGAATCGGCCGAAAAGAACACTTTTCAGAGCTTTTATCAAAAATTAAAAGACGATACAGTCCAAAATAATATAATAACAATAATATTCGTTTCTATAAAATTTACCATATATTTATATGTATTTAAGCTTTCCAATTTACAGATAATGCCTTCCCAGCTCGAGTCGTAATTTTCTGGATTGTTCCACTTGCTATCCTCACTTAAGTGCTCCTCTACCGTCATCTCTTCATTTTCCTTTACTAAAACGGAAAAAATTTAACTGAAATCATCAAATTTAAAAAGAGTAACTCAATTGTCATAACTTGAAATCATTAATATTAATATCTTAATATCTGTTTGAAAATCTAATTCGAAATTCAGCGCAAAAACATGTTTATTCGTTTAATAGTGCCATTGGCAATTTCGGAGTGCTCGGAGTTGAGTGCAAGCCGCAATTGGAAAAAGACTGAAAGACACTATCGAAAAAGGTAAGTTTCTGCATACCGCGTTCAATGTTTTCCAAAATTTAAGGAAATATGACCGAATTTATTAAAATAGATATAAGGGTGTTAATAAATAATCATCAACAAATCTTCTGAATAATCGATTTGGAATCAAACGTATATTAATGGACGTACCCGCAGAAACGAAAAAAGAATATCACAAAAACTCGGATATTTTAAAAATCATTCATCAGTTTTAAAAATGAATGGTAAGGCTCCGTCCAAAGCGTCTCGGAAGAGTGCAGTTCTTCAAATAAAAAAGCGAAAGCTTCACCTTTCGTTGCACTTTAGACGGAGCCTAAAAACTGAAATTAACATTTTAGCTCAAGTCAATGAATCTAAACTTTCTAAATCCATCTTTGCCTAATTATCACTATATTATTCCACCAATCATGAACTAAAATTTTAAAATCAATTTTAAAATTACTTTTTTTCCGAAAGTTTCAAATGATTTTTGATTCAATAATGACCTAATGAGTTTTTTGTTCTTTTCCATTTTCGTAAATAAACCAGTTAGAGAAAGATAAGTACGGATAGAAATGCATAATAAAGTAAAGAATATCAATAAGAAATGGAGCAGTAGATTCCGATAAAAATTAAATGATTAGGAAAAATTTAATTATGTGTTCAGACGATATCGGCAACATCACTAGAAATGTCTTTGTCCGATGTAAACCGAGTTGAGTGGATACTCGAATAGTGATTTGGGATAGTTGTTTCGTTAGTTCGAATCTCGGAAACAGGTATTGGACGGGTTTCCATCAGCTTCAAATGTATTGCGTAAAAGTAGACACAATCGTGTAACACGGCGCAAAAAAGGAGGAGGCCGAGCATGTTCAATGAAATGTCCACTGGAATTTTGTTTGTTTTATTATTCTGAATAGCCGGGAGTGACAGAGTAAACGAGAGGGTTTACCTAATTTCACTATTTGCCGATTTTGTGCTGGAAACCGTTTTTCAAAGTATCTTAAGCAAAAATAAATGTAAACAGTGAACTATTTTTTGATTTCAAAAGGAAAATTTCGTTGAAATTTTAAAAAAATTGTGTATTTCGTGTGCGGATGATACAATTCATGAAATCTTATGAAACTTCCATTATGTTTTCTGCAGACAGCATCAATGTGCTCAGGAAGTTGCCCAGGAAGCCGACTGAGCATTTCGACATGTTCAAAGACGGGTACAAGTGAAACTCACTGATATTAATACGAGCATCGATCAACTGCTTCACCTTCAGTACGAAAAGTACTAGAGTTCCATTTGTGGCCATTACGGCTAGGAAAATGTATAGTGGCATGAAGAGACGACGATAGAGGAACACTCCAGAAGTGAGGATAGCAAGTAGAACTAGCCACTGGACAATTACCACTCGTGTTAGGAAAGCTTCGCCTGTAAATTATAAAACTTGAACATACATCAATATATCCGAAACTCACTGAAAATATTGTTTTTCGCCTTTGGAGAGTAATTTCCGTATTGAAATACGAATGAGGCCGTGTAATACGCAATCGTGAAAATTGTGGCAAAAGCGTAGAGGACTGTGGCCCCTGGCGAGTGTTTAACCCATTCCAATTGCAGCTCGTCAATGGCGTTGCGTTCCATAAATACTGTCAATGGCTGAAAAAAAATTCCAAATAGTCTCACTGAAAACGTGTTTAAGGCTACCTTCTCCGACTGGATGACCGTTTTGCATGGTGGGATGTAGAAATAACAGTGCTCAGCATCCGGCACCGAATACTTCTTTGAGCCGGAAACCGTACAATTTGTCTCTTTCGTTGGGGCAGCAGGACCAGACATTATTGTACAAACGATCAAAGACTGATGAGCGATTGATGGGTTAAAAGTGCATCGCTATAAACGATCTACACGCGGGCGCGCGGTTGTGGGACAGCAGGTGGCGCTCGTAAATGGCGGTTCGTAAAATATGGTAGAACACATGAAGAGAAAGTGCACTTTGTTATATGTACTTTTCGAAAAGTGCATATGGTACCAATTTATATGAGCAGAGGTTTTCAAAGGTCAATTCCCTTTCTATACTCCCTATACCATCAGCAGCACGCTGCGTGTTCCATCTTCTTCCGTTAGAGTCCTCAGGTTCTTTGCAGATTTCTCTTTTGGAATTGAAGATTATATTAATCAGAAGTAAGCATTTTCCCACCATCTTATTACGTCTACCCGGTCGTCCAATCCTTTATTCTACTCACTATCAGCACTCCTTAAAACTTGCTCTGTCGTCACTAGAACACTGCTCTGTTGTGTGTTTTCTAAACCGTTTGCCTTCGATCTTTTATTCGCAAGTGAGCGATCCCTCAGGCATTTTTTAAAATTATGCCTTCAAAGGTCTTCTCCATAAATTTCTCAACACACCCTCTGCTGCCTCAGTTCTCAGCTGTTACTTCTGCTTCGCACGGCTTGTCCTTCCTTCCACTTGCAGAAGGCACACGATGTCGCAATGTCGGATTCCCTGAAGCGTTGTCCTTGTTAGGATCTCTATTGCTCATAATATTTCACTCAAAATTGTTAAAATTATCTGTCGCTTTAGCATTCCGGAAAGAACGGAATGCCCAACATTTGACATTTCAATGGCGGCCGCTGTTAACATCGTTTATGAGCATTTGAATATTTGAGCCAAGAAAGCAATAAGAAAAAATTGTGATAAATTAATAAAATAAAATATAAAATGTAACAGACACGACGATCCTACAGGAGCCTAGAAAAAGGGAGAGAGGGGCCCTGCTACGTATTTCGCAAATGTAGTGTTGTCTCCAACTCAGCAATACTCGACAAGTCTCTCACAAGTCTTGGAGGAAAACTTTTAGTAAACTTGACTAAGACTTGTGAAAATTCAAAGTTTCGTCTAGAATTTTGGAGTCATTTACAGTGATTATAAATATCAACACGGGCAAAGTTAAAGCTCCATTTTCTATTTTTATAAAACTTCTTCGTTTTTCCCATCGAAGAATGTAATTTTATACCAGAAAAAATCTGAATTTGAGCATTAGATTGAATTGTGCGCAGCGCTTCATAAATTTCATCCCTCTTCAGTTCTTTCTCATTGATTCAGGTAGTTTTGAAGAAGATTTGCCATACCAATCGCGTCAGATGTGCATTGCGTAGCGTGGGAACCAATGTTTTACTTGTGCTATTTTAGGGAAGTACTCTTGCTTTTTTTTTTTAATTCCTTCAAAACAGAATAGAATATGCAGCAAAGCATGGATAGCGTTTCGGCTTATGCCATCTGCAAGCTGAATTAGTTCAAGGTTTTCTTTCCAATTATAATAAATACAATCAGAATTTAAAGAAGTTTGTAGTTTCAACATTTTGAGAATTCCTTCGGCGATTCGATAACGAAAGTCACACGAAGCGCTCTCCTTGGCAACGATGTTCCTCATCACGCACACTCTTTTCACAGGATCAAGTGACTCCTTTCATTGAATCGAATGGGATATTTGTGAGAATTAACACTAAATTGTTTCGTGCAAAGAAACGATTAAGAAGAGCTTCGTTCTTTCTCCTTCTATGCTTTCTCAGGAGCTTCGGATGCACCAAAGCATGGCGTTTCATTATCAGATACTTCTTGCTCACAATGAAGAGGAAAACAAAAAAAATTTATTCAAACAAATCAGTAGTTTCGATGAGAACTGATGATCGCGAAGGTGAATCTCATTTTTGCTAAATTGCTTTTTTGTTGCTCAGCTCCTTTGCTGCCGCGTGTATTTTTCTTCCTTTATCCCTTTTCGGCTGGCTCCTTCTATTCCACTGCCTAATGAGTCTTTGCAGTTGATCTTTTGCTACTCTATTTGTTCATTTCCACTTATTTGTTCCAGCCTCATCAATTTTGCCTAATTTTAAATTTCAAACATCTCAGAAGAGGAGGAGCAGGTTTGACGCTTTTTAAAAAAATATTCACTGGTGAGTCATGAGTCTTGAGTCTTGAAGAACCTTGACGGTTGGAACCGAAGCGTTGTTTTACAAATTTTTTAAACAACTGGGGCCTAACACACCGTTTTCAATAGAATTTGGGCACGAAGGGAAGATTAGTTAAGTTCTGTACTTTTATCCATAATGCTGAAGGGAAGGGTAAGGCTTACATGAAAGACAAAGATAAAAAATCGTCTTCGTTCGTCTTACGCAATAAATAAGTTGCCAACACACTGCGTCAGACGAATTCAAGACGAAGAAGAAGACGAGACGAGGCCGCCGAAATTTCGCCCAAATGGAGGCCTTAGGGAAGGGGGTCTTAATAAAAGCTCCAAAGTTCCCTTTAATCATAATTATTTCTGTTAAAGCTCTACAAGTTCTAGTGATTTAGATGATGCAATTAGATCAAATATTGTTCTTAAAATATACAAAAACTCGACAAAATTGAAAAATCCATGCATAAAGACTTATGCGGATCAAAACACAGAGGCTATAATTCTCGAGAGCTGCCATTTCATTTCCAGGAAGTCTGCAAATATCCTATGAATAAGCTACATATATCATATTTTTTTCCGGAAGATCACTTTATATTTTGGCCGCTATGACAGATGAATATGACAGATTTTATGTATTTTATAGATGCAAAAATAAGCGTAAACTCCATGTTCAATCTTCCTTTATTCAAAATTTTGAGAATTGTAACGAATCACAATCAAGGAGAAGCGCTTACATCTCTTTCAGACATGATAATAAGGTTCATTACTGTAAAGCCCAATGTGTAGAATACAAATTTCAGAAGCATGATAGTTTGATTCCAGAGCCAGCCAAGCCAGTTTTATTTCTATTCAAGGTAGCATTTTTCTCCAGAATCGTATACAGAACACTCGAGCAGCATTCGGGAAATTGCTAGAGTGCATTTGATTTATAGCCTCTTTTTTCTTTCCTTTCTTTTATTCTGCTTTCTCATTTCTTTTCGCGATGTCCTCTTTTCCAGCTGAAGGAATAACGAGGAAACAGCTGGAGACAAGCCGAATAAAAGAGTGGGCATGACGACGTTTTGTGAGAAGAGATTTAGAGAAATATAGAGCTCATTGCTAATATACTTTTATAGCTGGAAGGTCAACGAGGAGAGCCCATTCGCATTGCTCAGCGGTCATACCATATACTCCGCCCGCGCCACTTATTCACTCATTTTCATTTTCATTCGAATTTCTACCACTGCTCGCACGAGAGCCGTTTTCTTTTATTGTGATCGTTTTGAAATTCATTAGATGCAAAAAGCAGTACTACCAGCAGAAGTTGTTTGGGTCTTTCGATTAGCTTCTACTTGACCAAAAGCAGCTTAAATTTAGAGTTTTATCCAGAAGAAACTGAGTCGGTATATCACTCGCTTCCAATGTTATCATTCTACTTTTGCAACTTTCAAGAGAGGGCATTCATTGTTTTTATAAGTAATGAATTTTTGAAAGTACAACCCGTTGTGCTTCTTATATTCTAGCTTTCGGTTTCTTTTAATCACATAAACTCCTAATTATCATTGAAATGTTATTTTCTTCCAAACCACAGCGTGCGGCATAAATAATAGGATGGGTTTCAAACACCCTAACTTTTGCAAAAACAGTAGAAGCGATATGAAACTTGGGCAAAAGTTTACTCAAACAATGTAAAAACAAATAAAATTAACATTTGCCGAATCTTCATCCTTTCGCCTTCACCACAGCTCTCAATCTCTTCGGGTAGGAGTCGTCGACCACGGAACGCAGTTGACGTCAAGATCGTCCCAGGCCTTCAGAAGCGCAATCTTCAGGGCTTCCAAACTGGAGTTTGAGGGAACCATCTGGGCATAGTCCATTGGATTCAAATCCGGCGAAGAAGCAGGAATTATGAATTCGGGGAAAGGACGCAAAATCTTATCCTATTATTTAGGCCGCACCCTGTATCTGTATCAAATTCGGTTCTCTATTCTGAATCACCGTGTTACCATATGATCAGTAACTGACACCTAAATCGTGCTTGCCGAAACTTTCTTTTTTTTTCTTTCATACTATTAGTAACTTAGCCGATCCGATATTGAGTTGTGTGTGTGTGTGTGTGTTTGCCAATTCCAGGTGGCCATACCTTGCGATCTTGGGAGATGGTGGTCCATGCTGTAGTCTGTCGACATGAGATGAATTGCGAGGGAGGAAGTCCGACAGCTCGTTTTTGATTTTGAGAAATCCATTCTTGTATCAGTTTCGTCCATCCTCCGTCATTTCTTCGCATACGGCCCCGCTGTCTACATACGCTGCCCGCCTTCTTATGTGGAGTTCTAGTTCCAGCTAGCTCATTTCTTGAATTGCGTCTACCTAGATAGACATATTTTCTATGTCGCGGGAGTGATTGTTGTGATGGTGGGGTTGCTTCCTATGATCTTTCGAATTTTGGCTAACTGTAGCAGGCTCAATGGTTGTAATACAAAAACCACTGTAGATAGACTTGCACATACAGAGGGGAAAATCTTTGAAGACTAGTAATAAGAGAGTAATACGAGTCTTCCTCATTTTTCGGAGTCTGATGAATTTGCTCTTTGAAAGAACGCGGCGAACAGTCTCCACGGATACTGAAAGTCCAAGTTCGCTCTTGATCTATGAGCAAGTGATCTTAGAATTAGACGCTCTGCGGATAACTCTTTGCTTGTCTCGTTCAGAAAGAAGAGATGGACGACCAGAAGACTTCTTTGTACCATAATCAAGTGGATTTGCAGCATATCTATTGATTAAATCTAGGGAACGCTTCATTTCTTTAGAGATTTCACGGTGCGAGAGTCCTTCAGACAATTTGGCGTCAATTGGTCCTTTCTCATATTCACTTAAAGGTTTACCTTTCGACATATCTTCTAAAAGCAGAAAAACAATAATTAAATAGATTAGAACCAAGTTTAAAGTTCAAGAAACGACAAAAAACAAAAGTGAACGTATCATTATGTGGAAAAACACTCATTTTTCGAAAATGTCGAATTTCTAGATTGCTCAGATTTATTTCATTTTCGCTCCAGGACCCGTAATTGTATTTTTAAAGGTATTTCCATATCATATATGATAAATGATTAAGAATTACAGAAAATCGAAATTTTGAGATTTTTCCGGGTGAACGTAAGATTATGTGGAGCACTGTATGTGCACTGTGTTTTAAGTATTTCCTTGAGATCTACAGAAACCTTTAAAAAACTCTAATTTTGAATTTTGTAGTAAAGGTTATTGTACAATGATTTTCATGGCTATTCAGATGTTTGATGTTTTTTTTCAGTTTATTGGATTTCCCATTGAAAAAATAGAGCACAATCCCAATACTATTACTTAGATTTGTGAAGTTTGTCTAGAGATTCTTGATCAACCAAATTGCTTCATGATTTTCGCTCAAATTTCGCTACTGAGATTCGTAATTTTTCTTTTACAGTCATTGATGAATTTTACTTTCTTTAATATAATATAATTTTTATAATCTATATTTTCTAATTTAATACAGATTTCAGCTCTTATTCTTTGTTGTTCTCTTGAAAAAAAAGTTCTTAATCAGGTTGAAGACACTGAATTTCAGGTTATGCCAGCCATCCGATTCAAGAACCCTCTGCCATCCAACGAGGACAGCCTGAAGGTGCTTATTTTCCATTTTTGCTTGTTGTTTCTTGTGTAGATTATAGGGCATAGAACATGATGACACAGCGATTCTTCTTTCCTCCTTCTTCTTCACGCAATCCAGTTTTCCAGACCCATTCATTGGATACAATGATTCCTCCACCGGCTGAGCTACCGCAGTTTCCGCCACTTCCGCAACTACCAGAGAACCGTTACAACATCCGAATCGAGTGGGTTCGACACTCGAAAGTCTCGTTCATCGCATACTTGATAATTGGAGTGTTTTTAACCTTCTACTACTCGGTGTGCTTCATGTCTCAATATGGCACTTTCAACAAACACTACGAAGCCTCGGCGGTCCCTCGTCCGTTCAGGGAGCCTGCGTTGACCCGATTCATTATGGTGCAATGGGTATTCCTGACTTTCAGCCTTCTTTTTGGAATAACCTTCTTCCGTCGCATCTTCATGCCTCTCTACATCTTCGCCGCTGTCATGGCAACTAACGGGACTCTTGTGTTGTTTGTGGTCAAAGTCAAGCAGCTGATTGAGGGAAAGATTCGTCATGGTAAGAAGGGCACAATACAATTTTTGATATTGCTGGTGTACGCTTTCTTTTTCAGATGACCTTTCACTAAACCTCGTCGGAGTTCTCCTGATTACTGCGACCGCCCACAACCTTATCTACATGTATTCCATGCACATCCATTTCAACTCACGGGCCTTCAAACGTGCGTACTACACCGCCCGCCTTAAACAACTAGACACCAAAGCCAAAGCCGATCGTGCCAAAGGGAAGGGCACGAAAGATTTGGACAGCATTGCCTAGATGGGCGTTAATTTTTCAATTACAATTTCCAGGCCTCCCCCCCCCCAACCTTCAACGAAAACATATAATAACCCGGCTTTTGTTTGTTCTGATGATCATGTTTAAAATGTCTAATAATGTCAAACCCGTGATGTGAATGTGCGTTCCGTCCATTTCCCAACTTCACTCCGTCTTCTGAATTCCCTTTTTTTTTCATGTTTCGCTTTTAGTTTTCTGTGCAAATAAAATGCTATGATGAAACTGTGTAGAAACTATTATGTTGATGAAAAAGTTATTGTGTTTTTTAACCTTCAACTTTAAATGACCATAACTTTTTTTAAAATCATATTTATTAATCGAAATAAAACCCATTAGAATTAATACATTTTTGCCAACGAGAAACATATTTCCTTATGCCGGTAGCGTAAAAGTCCGCGTTTCTGGAAGCGACGAACTCATTGAAGGCATTTTCGGTATCGTCTTGGTTTTTGAAGCATTTCTCGCGAAGGAAGTTGTCGAGGTGCTTGAAAAAGTGGTAATCGGTGGGCGAGAGGTTCGGTGTGTATGGTGGATGAGGTAAAGTCTCATAGCCTAATTCGTTCAGCTTTTGCAGGGTCGGTTGGTCCGAGCATTATCGTGGAGAAGAATTGACCCCTTTCTGTTGATCAAATGCCGGGCACATACGTCGTAAGACGAGTAGATAGAGTGAATTACACTCTTTAAAATGATATATAACACGACCACAGATAACCAAACATTTTATTCAAAAATCTTTTCACAAAAGTAAACAACATAAAAACGCAATAACTTTTCCATCAACTTAATATTTGGAACAGTGCCCATTGAATTTGGCAGACTAGCAATTCAAACAGCGTGGAATCATCAATCAGTCAAGTTTGAGGGCGATATCATCCCTGAAATACAATAAGGTTACTTGACGAAGCAACCGGCCTTCCGAAGCAGTTTTCAAGTTTTGGATTGTTTTTTGTGCGGTTTTCATTTCCGTCTATTTCGAAAATTTTGAATTCCATCGTTGCTTACAAAAGATGAGATGCTGAACGCTTTTGAACGCGACGCGTTTCAAAGAAAAACAAACTTCCGATATACTTACTTACTTACTTAGTTACTTAGTCGATCCGTTAATCGCTCGTGTGAGCGCGGATCACAGCTAACCATGCCTTGCGATCTTGGGCGACGGTGGTCCATGAAGTATTCTGTCGATATCCTCGATATATTGAGTCTTTCGTAGTGAGTCGACCCATCTCATGGGGAGTCATCCCACAGGTCGTTTTTGATCTCGAGGAATCCATTCCAGTATCAGTTTTGTCCATCTTCCGTCAGTTCCTCGCACAATGTGCCCGGCTCATCCTAATTTTTTTTCTTTTTGATGCATTTAAGTTGCTCCGCGATTTGGGACATTTTTCGGATGTCTCTTTGGCCGTTGTTCTGTGAGAATCATTCCTATGAATCTTCTTTCTAGCAATGCATGCGTCGCACGGATTCTTTCAGCGAGATTTTGTGTAAGGGTCAACGTTTCAGATTCGTATGTGAGCGCGGGAAGAACTATTGTGTCGATTGCGCGGTTTTCAGTTCCGTCTATTTTGCAGATTTTGAATGTCATCGTTGCTTACAAAAAAACGAGAAGCTGAACGCTTTTGAACGTGACACGTTTCAAAGAAAACCGATCTTCCGATATACTGAACGATCAAATGCTATCATAATTAGTCGTATTGTAATAGTTGATTAGCTTTTGCCCGGTTCAATCAAAAAATAATCCAATTTCCTCAATAAATTAGTTTGTACATTTATACTGCGAGAGGTTCTATGAATTTAATCAAAGTTGTTATGAAAGAGGAAATGAAGGTAACACGTTCCTCTTGCAATCACTTTGCTTTATTTTCGAATCAAAACCAGATCATCAAGTTGGAAAGATAAGAGAGGAAGAGGAAAATGCAGAAGACGCCAACGAAGACTTGTGAATAAAAACGAAACTGTGTAAAAGGCCGAAAATCTGCGATGTTGCAAACAGATTTTGTTTTAGATACCCCTCTTGACGACTTCTTTACTTTATTAAAAGCGATCGGCAGATGGTGGAGACACAATGAATCTTGCCGCGTCTTCCAGCCTACGAAAGAAAAATCCGTGTAGAATCCTGCGGCTATCCCAATGTATTGTATTGAGTACTGGTTAGTTAAATAGCCATTTCTTCAAGTAATTCGACATTTTTCCTCACCTCTCTCGATTTCAATTTCTATGATCCTCACGGCATTCGGAATGTTCTGTGTCAGCCGAATGCATAAGTTGTCTCTTTGTTCTTACTTTTTCTTTCCTCTTCCTTTGCTTCTATTCAAACGTTGTCTTTGTAATTTTACAGCTGCACAGGCCACATCACTAAATCTCTCTCCCTCTCTCTCTCTCAAAATTATCACAACGGCGGAGGCTTGAATAAACTGTAATCTGTGACGGGCGGAGACGCGAGAGGAAGTATCATTAGCCACCATCGCCAGTATTTTTGTTTCGTTTCAACAGCGCCACTCTTCCCTCCGCTTCATCTCCACATTGTCTTAGTTTTGACTACTTTCAGTGATGAGCCTGATCGCGACTCTCTTGGCCACTCTTTCAGTTGGTCTAGCCAACGGATGCTTCTGTCCGTGAGTTATTTTTATTCTTACACTATCCCAATGTTCTGACCTCAGGCAACCAATCAGCTCATGTGGATGTGCGGGTGGTTCCTACTATAATCCGTACGCAGGTGGCGGATACGGAGGTGGCGGCTATGCGCAAAATGGATACGCCACTTTCTACCGCGATCTGACTCCATTCAGGCAACCATATTATCAGACATCTTATTATCCCCAGGTGAGCGAATTGAAAATTGTTTTATCGAAATTATTGATAAATTAAAAGCAATGGGATTTCTGCACGTTTTTTTCATAGAAAAGATACATAAATAACCTATTTTACAAGGTGGGGAACAAATATAGCGCCGCATTCAAGATAGAAAGATAACACGACCGCTTCTCCTCTTGTCCTTCATAGTTCTTAGCTGTCTAAACCGAATTAGAGTTCGATTCACCACTAATTTTCCGACGCCTAGCTTCTGAATCTTCGAAGAAGTCATCCCTCTCTTTGCACATTCCACAATGGCAGATCGGAATAGAGAAGGAGGCACAGTTATCTTTAAAGTTAATTTATTGAGCTAAAATTTACAGAAATAGCTAAAAGCAAAATACTGAATAAAAAAAGTAATACTGTGTGCCACACAAACCGTTGTGTATACGCCGGAGCTTACGCAAAATTGCGGCGCTATATTTATTCCCCACCCTATTTTGAAGAGAATCTATGGTAGAAGTCACAAAAACTTCTTTGAAATTCTTTTTGTAACAAAACAATTTTAGCAATATTATCCACAAGGACCTTCTCAAGTACTTCCACCGATGTACGCACTTCCAAACCCCCGTTATATTCAACCACAATTTCCATCTCGACCTCTACCTGTGCCCACTGTTCCTCGCCCTCAGTACGTCTCACTTCTTCGCCCGGCTCCTGCCCCATATATACCAAATATTGTTCAACAGAAACAAATCTACACTCAACCGGCTGCGCCATATATACCAAATCCGGTTCCAGAGAAACAAATCTACAGTCAACCGGTTGCTCCATATGGGCCAGATCCTGCCCCAGAGAAGCAAATCTACAGTCAACCGGTTGCTCCATATATACCAAATCCGGTTCCAGAGAAACAAATCTACAGTCAACCGGTTGCTCCATATAGGCCAGATCCTGCCCCAGAGAAGCAAATCTACACTCAACCGGTTGCTCCATATAGGCCAAATCCTGTTCCAGAGAAGCAAGTCTACATTCAACCGGCTGCTCCGGTTGCTCCGCTCCCTGAAAACAATCGTGTTCGTATTCATGATAACGGATATGGAGGCGATATCGTGATTACCACACTTGCTTCAGCTGCTCCAGTTGCAGTTACTCAAGCACCCGGTACTGTTGTCGAGACTTCTGCTTCAGATGATGAAGTGCCAGATTTTGATGAGAATACACTTAAAAAGGGAGATAAGGAAGAGTTCTATTATGTGTACTATGATGAGAAGGGCGCCAAAGTCGGGGACTCGAGATCCGGAACAACTTATGCACCGCCAGGAACTGTATTTCTCGATGAGAATTCGACTGTTGCTCCAGTCTCTCCTTCTGTAGACTTCACGGTAATAGGCTACGTACAACTGACTCTTTTTTACTTCAACTTCGTCTTTTTTCAGACAGAAAAAATTCGAGGCAACGAGAACTACGACGAAATTGTTGAAGAGACCACAGCGACTCCGGTCTCTGCTCAAATGGAGGTTACGGTAATACTTACTTAGTTTGTTATTTAGTCAATCGGTTTTTCGCTCACAATCTTTTGAGCGCGGATCACAGCGCACCAGCCTTTCCGTTCTATTGAGATGGTGATCGTTTAAATGTCGGATTGATACTTCTTTTCGCATTGAATCAATGTCGTTGATCTATTGTAGTTTCGGCGCATCACATGTCCAACCCATCTTAGTTTTCTCCTCATTATGAATTCTAGTGCGCCTCTAACGTCTGATAGACGTCTTATGTCTTTTCTTCGCGATGAAGACATTCCCGAAAAGTCCTCTTTCTAGAGATGCGTCGACCACTCTGACTCTTTCTGCTAGTGCTTTTGTGAAAGTTCATTCTTTTGAGACGTAAGTGAGAACGGAGAGAACGATTGAATAGAAGAGGCAAGAGCGTATTTTGCGCAATTTTTATATTGAATACCATTGAAAGCGCGTCTTCTCCTGCATAACTCTGGCTCAAATTTGTTATTTCTATTGAGTTGTCTACAGAGATAAACGTCTTCTCCTTGACTTCTTCAATATCCTCAGAGGTTGAGGCGATGTTGATTGAGACCGGGTCATGCAATTGAATGTGCAAACTCTTAAATTGGTTGTCGGTTGATCTCGTTTTTCGTGCATTTTGGCAGACGATGGACACTCTGTGATTTCCTCACCTCTCCAGTCGTGCTTCTGAATTTGCCGTAGCAGAATCATAAGCCGGGTGCGAAGGACTGAAGCTAAGGGCTGCGCGTTCTGAGCAAATTTGATGTCTCGGATTCCCTAAGTTAAGGTCTCCAGGTCACAGAGTATTCCATCGGGCGGTGCAGAAAAACGCTATACGGTTATACATACACTATGCGCAACTGTATCTTTATTTTTCCATCAAATTCGACTCTTTTCAGACCGAAAGAATTCGAGACAACGAGAACTATGATGAGATTGTTGAAGAGAAAACAGCGACTCCTGTCTCTGCTCAAATGGAGGTTACGGTAATACTTACTTAGTTTCTTATTTAGTCAATCGGTTTTTCGCTCGCATCGTTTGAGAGCGGATCACAGCGCACCAGCCCTTCCGTTCTATTGAGATGGTGATCGTTTAAATGTCGGATTGATACTTCTTTTCGCATTGAATCAATGTCGTTGACCTATTGTAGTTTAGGCGCATCACATGTCCAACCCATCTTATTTTTCTCCTCGTTATGAATTCTAAAAGGGCCTCTAACGTCTGATAGACGTCTTATGCCTTCTCTTCGCGATGAAGACATTCCCGAAAAGTCCTCTTTTTAGAGATGCGTCGACCACTCTGACTCTTTCTGCTAGTGCTTTTGTGAAAGTCCATGGGGGAGAACGATTGAATCGAAGAGTGTTGTATGTATTTTGTGCAATTTTTATTTTGAATACCATTGAAAGCGCGTCTTATTCTGCATAACTCTGGCTCCAACTTGTTATTTCTATTGAGTTGTCTACCGAGATAAACGTCTTCTCCTTGACTTGTTCAATATCCTCAGAGGTTGTGGCGATGTTGATTGAGACCGAGTCATGCAATTGAATGTGCAAACTCTTAAATTGGTTGTCGGTTGATCTCGTTTTTCGTGCATTTTGGCAGACGATGGACACCCTGTGATTTCCTCACCTCTCCAGTCGTGCTTCTGAATCTGCCGTAGCAGAATCATAAGCCGGGTGCGAAGGACTGAAGCTAAGGGCTGCGCGTTCTGAGCAATTTTGATGTCTCGAATTCCCTAAGTTAAGGCCGCCAGCAGTGTGTCGTATCGAAAAATGCGTTTTTCGAAAAATTTTCGAGAAATTATCGGGAAATTTTTCTCGTTGATTTTTCGAACATTTTTAGAAAAATTTCTCGAAAAATCGCGAAAAATTATTTGAATGGAAATACGATAAACAACGCGCTTTGCGTTATTTCGGAGTGTCGTTCGAACTATTATCGCCGTAAAAAAGTTCCGACATTTTTTCGAGTCGGGATTTGAATTTAGAGGCTCCGCCCATTCATCATCGTTGCAGCGCATTTGCTATGCGCGATATATGGGCGGAGCCTCTAAATTCAAATCCCGATGTTCGCGGGCTCGAAAAAATGTCGGAACTTTTTTACGGCGATAATAGTTTATTATTATTTTTTATCAAAATGTTTTTTTTTTTCGAAAATTTTCGAAATTTACGAGAATTTCTTGAAAAATGTTTCGGAAATTTTTCGAAAAATTTTTCTCCTTGATTTTTCGGAAATTTTTCGAGACATTTTTCGAAAAATTCTCGAAATGCTTTCAAAAAGACATACTGGACGCCAGGTCACAGAGTATTCCATCGGTCGGTACAGAAAAACCCAATACGGTCATAAACTACGCGCAACTGTCTCTTTATTTTTCCATCAAATTCGACTCTTTTCAGACCGAAAGAATTCGAGACAACGAGAACTATGATGAGATTGTTGAAGAGGCCCATGTACCTACCAGAACTTCTATTGCACCAAGTTACACTCCAGAAACGGTTACTAGCACAACAGTTGTTTTCATGGAGCCAAAAGACGAGACATCTACCGTAGTGTCAGGGAAAAAAGGAAACACTGAAAGTATGTGCATTCATTATACACCGAAGCATTCATTATTTCAGTAATCTATGAAGACGAAACAGTTGAGTATGACGACAAGCCGCATAATGAAACCATCACGGCAAGTCCAGTAACGAAGAATCCACAGCCGTTCGAGTTCAAACGTACTGCTGGAGAAAATCAAGTTCTGGTGGACCCTGCAGAAAATACGGGCGAAGGATATCGTAACGCTGTAAACGGAGTTCGAATTGTAAAACAGCTCAGGCATAATAAGAGAAAGATTCATTCCAACTAACTTAAGTGCTTTCCGCGTTCTTTACTCAGTTCCATTTCAGGTTATTTGTCATATTTGCACATTTTACGATCTTTGGACTCCATATAATTCGCGTAATAAATGCGTGTAAACCACTTTTTCCTCTATGTCTCCGTCACCTGGCGTGTTAAACTTCTCGGAATACAGTGAATTTTTAAAATTCCATCTTAAATTTATTTCCTGCTACGAGCAAAAGATTATGTTGATGTGTTACCTAATAGTAAGCCAATTGGGCGCTATCTTAGTTGGGGGGGGGGTCAGTGGTTTTTAGCCATTTTTGGAGGTTTTTGCAATTTTTTTTGGAATTGTTTTGTTTATTAGTTAATAATAACTTAGTTAATCATAAATATGAATAGGACCGCAGCTGATGCACTTTTCGACTTGAAGTAAGCCTAAGCCTAAGCCTAAGCCTAAGCATAAGCCAAAGTGTGGCCTCAAAGAAAATGTATGGGATAAACATTACTTTGAGGCGCAGTAGCATTTCAAATATGATGATGAAGCAAAATTTTACGAGTTATGGGCCGGAATCGCCAAGAAATATCCAGTCACCTAAATTGCGTTTCACATTTATACGGTCGCCCCTGTTTAAGACTGTAACAGCTTGATTAGGGGATTTCACAACAAGACAACTTCAAAATCGAATTCCCCACAAAAAGTTACGTATATGGGCCAATTTGTAGGAGTCTATCTGAAAAAAATTTGGTATATCGCCTGAAAGTCTGAAAATAGTCATTTTCTTTTTTGTGCGTATTTTTGTTGTCTGTCAATAAAATTGTTCTGAAAATTTCTAGTGTTATTCGAGTATATGTAATAACATTTTCGGAAAAAAAATCCAAAAAAAAAATCCTCCAAAATGACTAAAAACCACTGTCCCCCCCCCCTACGGTTTTGGCGAAACCAACGCACTTTTCATGGATTTTGTAACCACATGGTCTCATTTTTCTAAACTATACCATTAAAAATAAATCAAAATGTTGGGGGCTCGTTTCATTTAAATCTCGAGTTGCATACTGATTCAAGATGACAGGGTGGGGAATAAATATAGCGCCGCATTCAAGACGGCGTAATATCTTCAAATCGAATGATTTTTTTTCTGAAAATCAACCAAATAGTTAAATTTTGACAGTCTATATCGATATTAAGGCAATTTTTTAGATTTTGGGTGTATAATTCTAAAATATTCTAAGTACCCTGCGACCTCCTAAAGATATTATTGCGAAGCGCTCGAGTAGCTATGACTCCACCCTGCATATCAAAGTAGGAGGACCACGTTATTTTGAGTTATTCAAAAAAAGGCCCGGGACAGACAGGCGGGCACACAGACAGAACTATTCGCTTAGTAAGAAGTACGTAGATTCGATCTTTTACTCGCCTGTGTTAGCGAGGATCCCAGCTTACCATTCCTTGCGATTTTGGCCGATGATTGTTAAAGAAGCAGTCAGTTGTTTTCCCCGGTAAGAGACTTCATTTCGCAGATAGTAGTAGTACCATCTCAAGGGGAGCGGGGGAGGGGTCGTCCGGCATGTCGTTGTTTTGCCTCTAGGAATCCATTCTTGTAACAGTCTTCCGTCGGTTCTTCGCATGAAGAGATCATTCGGATGTCCCCGCAGTGTAAGTCTCGTTGGAGTTGTTCTACGTGAGAGTCATCCCTATTAGGTAATCTTCTTTCAGTCTTCACATCCGTAGGTGAGCGCGGGAAGAGCGATGGTGTCGCAGAGTTGAGCTCGAATTCGGAGGCAGGTGACAGCGTCGGATGGTGTTTGTTTTTGATGATGTTGAATGTTACCCAGGCTGCTCGTCTTCTTCTGTGGAGTAAGGCTTCCCTTTGGGCGAAATTTCGGCTGTCTCGTCTCGTCTCGTCTAACTTGCGTAAATCTTGCGTTTATTGCGTAAGTCGAATGCAAGACGAATCGAAAGACGAGGAGACGAACGACGACTTTTTGTCTTTGTCTTTCGTGGAAGTCTTACGGTGGAGTTATGGGTTCTGGTTCTAGCTCATTTCGAGAGTTGAGTAGCCAGCCAATGTAGGCATACTCCTCCAAATCTTTGATTGTTGTAAAGGTGGTGTTGTTTCTGATAATCACCGATTGCTTGAGGGCTTCATTTGAATCCTGAGTTGTTTGCGGATTCAAGATTATACTCGTAAAAATGAAATAATCTTTAACTGAGTTCAGCAAAGTTGAAAAAAAGTTCATTGTTCTCACTGACTCATTGTTTTCTCAACGAAAGTTATCATAAAGGCAATTGAGCCGAAAGAGCCGTAAAAAAACAGAGAATTTATGTCAGCTGACATTAAATACCTCTTTGGTTTCCATACTCTTTTCGCAGTCGGGGTTTTCACGCTTTTGATTTCTCACTTTTATATTGACAGACACACCTGTTAAGAGCAAACAACGAACACGGCAGATTATCTCATATAAAATAAGCAACGAAACAGTTTTGGCAATAAGAAACGTCTGGAATGCCACCGTACTCAGTCGGCGTTGCCATATACCTCATTTCGCTGTTCCTCTCGACGAGTGCAATTTTCAATTTGATTGGAAGCGATCAATATGTGACGGTAACCGGAAGATTGATTTGCGATGGTGAAGCAGCGTCCAATGTCCTTGTAAAGCTTTATGAAGATGGAACGAGTAAGTGCTGTTTCCAAAAGGTTTCTGATCTTATCCAAAGAGCTGGTTGCCCCTTTTTTGAGTGGATGAGAAGCCTCGTTTCTGAATTGATTTGAGCTCGAAGAATGCTTGTAGCTAAGGCTTCCAGTGAGGAGACGAAGGCAAAAAGTCGCCTTCCAAAGTGGAGTCGTCTTCTTTCGTCTTTCAGTTCTTCTTGCATTCGTCTTACGTAATAAAACAGTTGCCAGCACACTGCGTCAGACGAATTCAAGACGAAGACGAAGATGAGACGAGATGGCCGAAATTTCGCCCAAAGCCCTACTTGTAGCCGTCCAGTTGTTTAACCCAAAGTGGAACTCCCAGTTTCATCAGATAGATCCAACCATTTCTAATATGAATTAGTTTACTTGAAGTGTGGGCGAACCCGGGTCGACCACGAGCCGACCCATAAATTCCTTCTAGATCAACATTGAAGTGAGGAAAATATTGCAAATTGAGCATCTCAGCTAGCTTAATGAATTTGAGTGTAAATAATAACTGGAAGCATTCTGAAATGTGATTGATATGGTAGCAATCCGCCCGACTAATAATGACCAGTCTGATGCCATTTTTGTCAAGAGATTTGCATTTACCGCTCTGCAATTTCCGACTAAATGCGATCCGCAAACTTCAATTTGAAAAGTTGCGCCGGTTCGCGTTGGCCCAAAATTAATATACCGTGAAACTGCATTAGAATTTTCCTTTTTTTACGTTTCCCCTTTAATAGTACTGCTCTGAAACGATAACTTTGAAAAATGGTATTGACCTCTTTAATTGGACAGGGTGGAGAATAATTATAGCGCCGAATCCTAGACGGTGTAATAACTTCAAATCGAACGATTTTTTTCTGAAAATCAACCAAAATGTTTATCAAACCACAACAAAAATTATAGCATTAACAGTTTTCGAATCTTCCTTCTTTCGCTTTAATGAGTCCCTGAAGTCTCTTCAGGTAAGAGTCGACGACGGCATGGAGGTAGTCAATGATTTTGCTGTGTGGAGATATTTGATCCAACAAGTATTCAAAAAGAAATTATCCGAATTTGGGAGCCCTGAAGATCGCTCTGACAGCTGTATGGAACAATTTAGACGTTGACTACCTCCGTTCCGTCGTCGACTCTTATCCGAAGAGACTTCAGACAGTTATCAAAGCGAAAGAAGAAAGATTCGAAAACTGTAAATGCTATAATTTTTGTTGCTGTTTGATAAACATTTTGGTTGATTTTCAGAAAAAAAACATTCGATTTGAAGTTATTACACCGTCTTTAATGTGGCGCTATATTTATTCCCCACCCTGTTTTGCAATAAAAATTCGGGTTGAACAATAGTATGGCATGCAAGTTTAATTCAGGTTTTTCGATATGTGAATTAGTATTGGAAATGTATAAATTTCAGTTTACGATACAAAACTCGATTCTACAAGAACAGCCGCCGACGGAACATTTCGAGTATCAGGGCACTACACAAAAATATTCGATATAAATCCAAAAGTGAACATTTATCACAGTTGCAACTACGATGGAGTGAGATATTTACTTCAACGTTTTCTTTTTTCGAATGTCGAAATTTTCAGCCTTGCGAGAAGAAACTTAAAATTTATATTCCGCAATACGCCATCTCTTCGGAAGACTCCTACGGAACGGATAACTATGACATTGGCACATTGAATTTAGGCGACCAATTCAGTGGAGAGACGACGGATTGCTTTCATTAAATTGTTCCCAATTGTCCGACTTATTGAATGATCTTAATTTGTTTTGAATAATATACTTTTTATTGTGAAAAATTCAGATATTTAAACTAAACTTTTGAATTTACATCTGAAATGATATGTATGTATGTCCATCGAGTTGGCTGTAATTAATGATTCCTACATAAGAAGCCAGTTAGCACGGCTTGAATTTTTCAGTTAAACTAAACGTGGTTTCAGCAAAGAAGTGCAAATTGCTAGGGAAAGTAGTGCTTAACCTGGTTTTATTTTAGTGTAAAGGATAAGGTATCCCTCGGTATGGTTCGGTTCGCCTTCACCACAGTTATCAATCTCTTCGGGTAGCTCAAGACGTCCCAGGCCTTCAGAAGCGCAATCTTCAGGACACACAAACTGGAAAATGATGAACTTTCAGCTTTTTTGCAATTCCAGAATTGGAAAATCCCATTCTCATGCAATCCAGGATCGGGAGTCTATACGGAAATGTTGCCACCATTGACTAGAATTCGGAAAAAAATTAAGGAAAAACTCAAAAAACATAAACAAAAGGATGTAATAAAAATAAATAAAAATCACTGTGTGAGCCGGGCGCGGTGTACCGGCTCCAGACCTGCCGCAAAATCTCATTTTTCACGCGTGGCGCGCTTCAACGATGAGCAATTTTTGCAAATTTTTTTTGGATTTTTTTTCGCTTATTAGTTAATAATAACTTAGTTAATCATAGATATGAATAGGACCGCAGCTGATGCACTTCTCGACTTGAAGTAAGCCTAAGTCTAACACTAAGCCTAAGACTAAGCCTAAGCCTAAGCCAAAGTGTGGCCTCAAAGCAAATTTATAGGATAATCATTACTTTGAGATGCTGTGGCATTTCAAATATCATGATTGAGCGAAATTTTACGAGTTATGGGCCGGAATCGCCAAGAAATATCCAGTCACCTAATCATTTTCTTTTTTGTGCGTATTTTTGTTGTCTGCCAATAAAATTGTTCAAAGTGCTAGTGTTATTCTAGTATATCTAATAACATTTTCAGAAAAAAAATCAAGGAAAAAGCTCAAAAAAGGACTAAAAACCATTGACCCCCCTCAACTACCTTAGCGCCCTTTTGAGGAGCACTTTATGCATATTCTTCAAGTCACTGCACACTGTGTCATTCGAATTGTTATTTGCAATTGCGCTCCAGGGACAATTTTGAAAGAATGCTCTTTTTTTTTTACTGGCGTTCTTTTCTGAAGAAAATTACAAGTTTCCCTGTACGTCGGAGCCCGAGGTGGAAGATTGGTCGTCTACAACTGGATCCATTGAAGCAGAAAGAATCACATTGCCGGTTATGCTATGTTATTTTAAAGAAAACTTATTAAGAAGACATTTAATGTTACATTGATGGGGAAAATGAAAAATCAAAAGGACTTTAAGTCGTGAAGCATTGCTAAAGCTCATTATTAACTATCCATTCGGCTAATAGTTCCATTGAATGAATCCAGCTCCACCAGATCGCCGGTTTTAAAGTAGTGTGTTGCATTCGAGACAGCAATCAAACTTGGTAGTCCAAATTCACGGGCAACGACTGCTCCGTGGCTGAGCAGCCCTCCAATTTCCGTGACAATTCCGCTAATGATAGGAAAGAATGGAGACCAACAGATGTCGGTGTACTTAGTGATGAGAACTTCTCCTGGCTGTGTCTCTTTCGCCTCTTCCAGTGTTCGTGCCACTCTTGCTCTTGCTCTAACTTTCCCTTCACACACTGTAGTTCCTCGAAGAACGAGACCAACACTTGAGTCAGTTTCAGCTATTTCAACCTTGAGTGGATTCATGTAGCCGTGTGAAACAAGTGGAAATTGGAGGCCTTCAAACTTGGAACTGATCTGTTTTCTCCGTATAGCTCTCGAAACAAGCTTGGCACTTCTCGTGCTATTCAGCTCTTTGAGTTCAGTCATCGAAAAGTGCATCCACAGGTTCGGGTCAGGTAAGTATCCCTGAAGATAGACTCTTATTCAAGTACGGTAAGTTCAAGAACACTTTACCTTTTTGTATGCCTTTTTGCCCAACATCCTGCAAGTTTTCCTCACGGAATTCGTTACCGATACCAAATGATTTTTGGCAGTTTCTCTGAATGCAACTCCTCGATGTGTTTGCCCAATGAAATGTTTTAAGAAAAGCCTGAAATTGAAAATAATTGTCCGGTACGTAGTATTTACTCATGCGAGATTCCTGCCAGGCCAGACCCGATTAAATTTAAAATTTGAAAAAAAAAATTTTGAACTAACAAAAAAACACGTTGTTTTCCTTGAATAAAGCATTTAGAAGTTGTGCCGGTTTCAAGATTTTAAATGAGAATCGTTCATAATGAAATGTTAACTAATTTCCCACTCAATTCTACAGGGTGCTCCAGAATTATTGATAATCGATTGAATTGTCAAAAATAATATTCAGAAGATGAGATTCAACGAAGTGTTTATTCAAATTCTAATAAATAACTATAGTTTATTGCTGTTCAACTCGGTCTCATTTCGCTTTGATGACAAACTTTAGAAGACGTGGATAGGAGTTGATGAGGTAGTCCACGGACAAATTCTCGAGTGAAGAAGTCTATCAAATTCAAATCCTACGAGGAAGCTGGCAAAGCTGGAAGCTTCTGACGCTTTCACGAAAGCTGGGAGTTGAGTTTCACACCACTGCTGAGTCATCTTTGCTCTGTGCAGCTGCAGCTCCATCTTGCTGGAAAATCCAATGTCGTCTGACAAAGCACTGTTGAACCCACGGCAGCAAGTTTTTATCGAAAATGTCCTTGATGTAGTTATCCTTGCTGAATTGGATTCCTTTTTCTACGAATACCAAGGATTATTAGCCTGTTGAGAAAACAGCTCTGAAAACCATCACACTTGCTTGATGTGAGACTCGTTGAACGATCCGATCATTCTCGTGAGCTTCTTGGGAAGTCTGGGTAGACACTCCCCGATTTCTACGTCTCCACCAAAAGAAACTTCTCAAAAAAAAAGTCCGTGACGAGATCTTCGCTACTCCTCTTTCCAGCTAGGGGAGATCTTGCCTTCCCCAGCCGTTTTGCCTTGTTGGCTATGGAATCATGTACATCTTGTCTTTGACAACTCGTGGCGCAGATGTTTTTGACAATTTTATATCGACTTCCATTTTTCTGATGCTCATGTGAGCATTTCTTCTGATTCTCTGTAGTGCTGTCTTGATCTTCTGAGGAGTGAACACGGTGGGTTCGCTTCCTCTGCCACTACGATCAGCAAGTGTTCCAAGCTCTTTAAAACGATTTATAGTGGTATAAATTGAATTGATCGAAGGTTTCAGTCGTTTGATGATCTCTACAGCGCTAGCTCCTTACTCGAATAGATGGAAAATCGAAGAACAGTGCAAGCTTGGTCGCATCATTTGGCTGAAACATAACCGTTCACTATAAAAAAATTAAAAACAGATAAAAAATGACCAAATTAATGAAAACCAGAAATGCGCCAATACGTGTCCATACGATGCCAAACTTGGTAATTCTTGACAGAGATGCTCGAAAATGCAACCTTTCAAAACTTTCGAGTTGTTTATGTCACCGTACCACGCCTGATTTAGCATTTTAATAGCGATTCTCATGGCCAGCGTTGCAGTTTTGGCTGAAATCTATTGCAAACCTTCTAATTCCTGTGGGTTTGCATTTTAGATTATCAATAATATCGTCTTCATTTTCCACAACTTTGCCAACGGTTTCCGGACAGGCGAGCATGCTTTTGATTGTGTGAACAAGCAAATCCGTGTCTTCTTCCCAGGAGGTAGCATCTAAATAGAGTTCTTTAGGCCCGCGGTGTCCGTGAAGTTCGAGAAAGCGTTTAAGTTCTTGCGAACTGTTTTTCGCTTTTTGAAGAGTCCTCATCGCTGCATCTCCATCCGCCGCGCAGAATTCACTTTCGAGACCATCGCTTCTAATAGTTCTTGCCAACTTTTTAAGCGAGTTAGGCACATCTGCACTGACAACATCCCCTCGAGAATTATTAGAAAAAACATTGGCAAAATCCGATATATTATCATTGGAGAGGGGGCCCGCTGCAATTAATTTTAGGTTTTGAGCATTTATTGAACACTTACAGTCGCTTCCACGAATCAGCATCCCGCATAAAACATATGTGAAGGAAGAGAACATTGAGAGATTTGTGTGGCAACAAATCGCATCGCACAGCAACTTTTCCAGCTTATCATATATCTCAAAAACTGTCTCAATTGGTGTATCTTCTGTTGGCACCAAACCCTTTGCTTCTTCGTCAATTTTAGCGATTTTCGCCTTGACGCTATTCGAAGTGAAGTAGATGAGCTTAACCATATTGAACATTCTTTTCATTGGGAAGAATACCGGAGCTCTCCCGAATTGATGAGCGGCTTGCCGGAACATTTCGGCGGTGAAAAGCGTCTCTCCGGCAATCACAATGTCAGTGATTCTGTCTTTCTCAACGATTTCCCAAACTCTGAGAATTACTTCTCCAAGATTGAAAAAGACTTTTCGGTGCGCAACATGGAATCCAATCGTGGTATGTGCTGGAACGGTGTCATTCATTTCTTGGAACGTCGTACACTGAAGTAGTTCGTAGGATTTCATAACATGGAAACATTGCTCCTACCGAAATAATTTTATCGAACATCCCTGTCAGATTATATGCTTCCATGGCGTTCACTGGAGCCGGAAGAACTTCTCCCACATTTGCATTTGTCAATATTTCTTTATCATGAATACTTGGAGAATCGTATTCCGTGTACATTTCGAACGGTGTTTCCTTATCCATTCCAGTAATATCTCGGCTTTGCACAACGCTAACAATCTGGTTTCGAACGACGAATTCAATGTCCTGGGGCTTCCCAAATATCCGTTCCAAGTACACACCTATCTTTGTCAACTTTTCAATTTGCCAACCAGCAAGGCAGCAGTCTGGTCCAGTTTTCTAAAAAAAAATAAAATGCTAACAAGGGAACCTCGAATAGAAACCCCCCTAACTTTTTTTTTTTTAATTCGACCACAGGTACTTTCGACTACGGAAAATTCAGTACACATGGTGACTATTTGCGCAAACTTCTGAAAATCGAGATATTTCCATCTGAAAATCTGAAAATTTCCTCGCCCCGTTCCTTCCCCCTCTTTCCTCTATGCATTCGCCACTGTTGAAAAAACAAGCAGCGGTTGATGAGGGGTAAAGAGGGGGGTATGGGAGTATATGAAGTGTGGGTTCGGTTCCGCTTTACCGTACCTTTTTTTTGCTTTTCTGATTTTGCTTTTTTTTAAAGTTTAATTGGATCATGGAAAGCTTAAAAAGAGATAAAACAAAATGCCGAAATTTCTGGAAATCGAGAAAAGTTAACATAGGTTATACTAACTATATTTATATAGGGAAAAGAAATAAAATATAGGAAAACCTCCTCCATCTTGAATCCTCCAAAAATGCCAACATCACAAGTACATCCTGGATGCGGACTTCCAAGTCATTGGCTGCTGGTTTGACACTGTCAATAGCAGTGCTTCAAGTGCTTCTTGACATTTTTTTCTCTCCAGCTCTCCAGAAATGAATTCCAAATTGTTGGCTCTATTTAACTTGATAGTGTCTGACATTTTGTTTTATCTTTTTTTAACGTGATCCCTTAAAAACTTTAAAATTAAACAAAAAGCAAAATCAGAAAAGCAAAGAAAGGTACGGTGAAGCGGAACCGAAGCCACACTTCATATACTCGCATCCCCCCTGTTTACCCCTCGGCCACCGCAGGGAAGGAAGGGGCGAGGAAAGGGCGATTTTCAGATTTTCAGATGGAAATATCTCGATTTCCAGAATTTTGCGCAGATAGCCACTATGTGTACTGAATTCTCCGTAGTCGAAAGTACCTGTGGTCGAATAAAAAAAAAAAAAGTTAGAAGGATTTCTGTTCGAGGCTCCCTTGTAAGCAACCGAACGCACGAAACAAAACGCACATGGATAACGACATCATTACTTATTCGATTCACATGAATTTCATCTGGAGTGGTGACGCCACTGACAATTTGTTCTCCGCTTCCTCGTAAGGCATTGATCACAATTTCCCCACAATCCAATTTAACAGGGTTCGCCGTGAACATGACTCCCGCGACTCCATTTCGGCTCATTTCTTGAATCACAACTGCCATCGATGGGTTCAATTTTTGGCCATAAGATCTGTAATGGTGCGATTAATGAGACTCAAAGTTCAACCTCACTTCCTATAGCTTAAAACTTCTCTTCTGAAGTTTGATGCCCAGCATAGCTTCAATTTTTCAGCAATTTCATCTTTGAGGACGTCCAGATAACTCTCGAGCTGTCCCGCTGAAGAAAGATCCGCACCGTCTTCGCCGACAGCAGATGATCTCACTGCATAGTACTCAGATAATGGAAGCCACTCTCTTATTTCGTCTCGAAGAGTCTCAGAAATCTCGCTGTTCACTAGAAGCTCTTCAATTCTAAAAAAAAAGAACGCAAATTGCTCGGTGTTTTGTTGAGAATAAAAACCCCTTTCCAACATCTTCGTAATAATTCGCATTTTGATCATATATATCGAGCAGCTTAATAGCTTCTGAAATGTTCCGATTCACGCGAATGTGATCCTCAAACGCAGCAGTAGTAACAACGATTCCACGAGGAACATGATACTGAACATTTTCAAAAATTTAATGATTCCGCGCTTCAACACATTTACGTCAAGAGTGATAGCTTGAAGTCTCGCGAGATTCGCTCCCTTTCCACCGGTCAAAGACGAATCCTGGCAAGCTCTATGGCTGAATGGAACCACTTTTCTAGTACTCTCCGACATCGTTGCATGATACTCCGGGAAGCGTTCGAGACTCTTCGCTGGTATTTCATGAATAGTGCTCCTGACTCGAACTAGAAACCCAACGCCAGTGAAGATGGCAGAATTGACTTTGATTGCCGTTACATCCACAACTTTACTGTCTTCACGGATGTAATTGAAATGTGTTAATTTTTGGCCTTTTCTTATTTGCAACGGTAAAAACTCTCTCGAAGTGAACTTGAATTGGACTGGAAGCATATTGTCGCATTCAAGAGAGTGAGCATTGTCGAGAATAACTGGATGAACACTGTGATCTGCTCGGAATACAATACCATGCACTACTGATTTCTCTTCATTCACCGAAGTCACTCGATGGGAGACTGCGCTTGCATCCTAAAACAGCTAATAATTCGGATCTTAAGTTTTCGTGAATACTCACACTGAGATAAGTATGAAAATGAGTAGAAGTTGTCTCAAATTTTAATGGATTTCGATGGCGGAGCCCTGAAAGATCGGTTTTTGTAGTAGACTACAAGAGCCATTACCTCTATATCGATGCTCTACAGCTTCGTCACTTCCAATTTTTAGTTCGGCGTGGTACTCTCCCATTTGATGGAAATCATTACTCAAGCGGTACCTCAAATTTATTCATCTAGTACAAAAAATTGCATCGAAATACGCACGTTTCTATAGTTTTCAGATTCTCAATTAGATTCAACGGTTTTTCACTGTAAATTTCCGCGAAAGCTTTTAGTGGAGAGTTTGAATAAAAGAATCTAGCATTTGTGACACTTCTCCACCATCCGGAAAGAATGATAAAACGCGAGTTTCCGTCGCTGTCATGCAGATATCCACGAAAGTTGATCCTCCATTTACGAAATGGATTCCTGAGTTCCAGAAGTAGAGGCCCGCAGGCTACAGTTCGATTGTCCATGAAGAACGCGTCGTAAGACCCGCAATACAAAGTCCCTTTCTCAAAAATTCTGATATGAGCAGAATGAATTTTATTTTTAGTTATAACTTGTATGTACACAAAGCTATCATCTTCCCCGGAACCACTGATGGTAAATATGTCCTGAAAAAAGATTCGGATTCTCTAAAATAATATATTTTCAAAATACATCATCTTTGATATACTCCATTTGCCATTCAGCTTCATCTGGATTCAATATGTCTCGAACTTTTGAAGTGGGAGCAGTGAATTTTCTGAAATCAGATGCAATGCAGAATCTATGTATCATGTACAGGGTGGCCGCTAATTACCCGCACACGAGTTCCGCGCCAAGCAGGCAAAAATTGACGCATCAGTGGGGCGGATAAATTCAAATTTTTTTATTTATTCATGTATTTTTCACTATTTTCCCATGTTTCAGCTTCATAAGTTTTGTTTTAGCCAAATGGCACGTGCTTCTCCCCACCGTGCTACCATTATTCCTATGTTCAAGTCCGGAATCAGTGGAGCAACGATTGCTAAACAGCTCGGAATCCTCGCCAGACCTGAATTCCTTGGACTACTCCGTGTGTGGGGGGTCTTGCAGAGCAAGGTCAATGCTCAACCCCATTCAAGTGTGGCTGCTTTGAAGAAGACTTTGCTCAAGGAATAGGACAAATTGTCAGCCGATTACCTGCGTGCCACAGTTGATGCTTACCCGCGACGCCTTCGGGCTGTCATCCGCAAGCGAGGTGACCGCATGGAACAAGATTAATTTATGTTTTTTGTTATCATTTCAATAAACTTTTTGTTAATTCCCAAATCTCTTTGATTTTTGGTTCCGGTTTTATAGCCGTAGCCGTTCTATCGTGTGCGGGTAATTAGCGGCCACCCTGTACAGGGTGCGGAATAAATAATTGGATGAGATTTTGCAGCAGTTCTGGCACCGGTATACGACGCCCGGCGCCCCCAGTGATTTTTATTTATTTTTATTACATCTTTTTGTTTATGTTTTTCAAGTTTTCCCTTATTTTTTTTTCGAATTTCAGTCAATGGTGGCTGCATCTCCGTATAGATTCCCGATGCTGGATTGCAAGAGAATGGGATTGTCAAATTCTGAGATTGCTAGTAGCGGAAAGTGCATCATTCTCTAAAACGCTGTTTTCTTGACTGAGAAGAACAAAGATAAAAAGCACGTCGCCTCCTGACTGGTAATCGCGCCGGCACGCACCTCCGCTCTATCTTTACAGATGATAAGACGGTGGAGGCAAGTTTATTACAGAGAACACATTTCAGAGGCTGGTGTACTTCTCTAGACCAGAAATCACATTGGTGTAAATTCTTGCATCTTCTAATGGGACTCAGCTCCAGCTCATCGCGCCAAAGCAACCCAACAGTGGTACAAGGACAATTTCCCAGAATTCATCATTTCTGCAGAATGACCTGCTTCTTTGCCGGATTTGACTCCAATGGACTATGCCGTTTGGGCATACTTGATACAGATGGCTTCTACGAAAAACTACTCCAGTTTAGGGAGCCCTGAAGATTGCGCTTCTGAAGGCCTGGGACGATCTTGACGTCAACTACAAGCGTGCCGTGGTCGACGACTCCTACCAGAAGAGATTGAGAGCTGTGGTGAAGGCGAAAGGAGGAAGACTCGAAAAGTGTTAATTTTGTTAAATGTTTTTATACTATTTGAGTAAACTTTTGTCCAAGTTTCATATGGATTCCACTTTTTTTGCAAAAGTAATGGCGTTTGAAACCCATCCTATTATTTATTCCGCACTCTGTAGTTTGTGACCTAGCTCAATCTGGAACTTTTCGGCCAATAAACCTCTGATCAGAATGTGCAACTGATAACGGTTTATCATCACTAGAAGTAAACCCCAAAATTCAATTCAGACAAAGAAAGAAAGGTTTTCAAAAGAAACGCAATACTAATTTTGGGCGTCGCAAACAAAACGGATAACTACTTTTCTCCAAATAAACATAGGTTCACCCAACATTTTTTTGAATTATCTCATTTTATAGTGAGTTTTTAAAAAAATTTTTCTTGGTGAACCTATCTTTTTTTGACATTTTTTTCAGCATGTATCAAAAACGCGACATTTTTCAATGGCAAAACCCTTTTTAAACTTAACCTAAAACGAGAGAATTCAAAAAATTTGCGTGAACCTATGTTTATTTGGAGAAGTGAATTAACGTGAATTGATTCCTAATGAATTCCAATGATTTCCCCTCGTCGTCGATTTAATCGACACTCACCTGACTGGCCGCTTCCATTTCAAAAATGCGTAAATCAACGGATACAGACAAAATTTGCAGAGAGGAGCTGAGATGAACAGCAGTAACAAGATAGTTAGCATGTGTTTCTGGAAATTTGAATTTATGCTTCATTGTTCAAACACATCAGCGTACATTAAAGAAGATTTCAAAAAACATCGAGTTGCACACTAAAACGGTAAATTTGAACGTTTGCGGTGGTAATTTATAAAATCAGCATTCAAAGTATTGTAACTGCTGTTGCTCGGTTAATTTCGCAATTTCTTCTTACTCTAGCGGTCAGGTGGCATAGGAAATCGAGGAAAAAAGTGTTTGACGATTATAGTTGCTTTTCATTTCTTTTTTTTCCTTTGTGATAGGGAAAAAAAAAGGAAAAAAACCAATTTTCCATGAGAGAATATATCAATAATAAAGTAGTAAGGGAATGATACGAGTTTCCTTGACATTCGCTTAAACTCCCAAAATAAACTATAATTATTAACAATAATTATTAGGTATTTGATATCATTTCAGTCGAATTCTAATCAAGAAATTATCTATGTATCCGATATGAAATTGAGAGTTCAGACATATTTTGCATTGCTCCGTTTGTCACAAGACCATTCGAATTCGTTGAATTCTTTTCCATGCTTCTAGCTTCTCAGTGACGTAGAAGATCAACAGCTGATTCTCTTTAACATTTCTGGAGAAGATCGGCACCCCGGCATAGTCTCAGTTGGCTATGGGTATATGTCTCATATAGGTTACTCACTTACTTACTTAGTCGATCCGTTAATCGCTTGTGTGGGCCCGAATCACAGCTAACCATGCTTTGCGATCTTGGGCGATGGTAGTCCTTGAAGTAGTCAGTCGTGGACTACCATCGTCTTATATAGGTAGCGCCCACTACTTTCTGTGACCCGATATCTCTAACTTTGGCTTAGCAAGTCATAATAGAGCAAGCAGGCACACAAAAATTTCTAGAAGCAGCAAGCCAAACTGCTTCTGCTTCTTATACAGTAGAGTCAGAAGCAAGTAAACAAGAAGAATCGATTTAAGAGTGTGCACCTTCAACTGCAGGTCTATCGCATCCAACAGAAGACTTGCAGAGCTTCTCGAAGAAACAAAAAGAATAAAGTACGATATCATCACACTTTCGGAAACAAAACGAGCAGCAGAAGAGCACAAAACCCATCGTGACGGGACCGGAGTTTTCTTAGGTAGGCTCACAGAACAGTAATTCCGTGTCAGGAAGAGTCGGCTTTATCGTTAAGAGCACCCTCCTCCCAAAAATCATAGAAGTCAAGTTCCTCAACCATAGGATCGGCTACCTTACTCTACAAGTAGGAAAGAAACTCAGCTGTACCATCTTCCAGGTGTACGCACCTGTCGCTGATACCGATCCAGAGGACGATACATTGGCACGAATTCAATGGAACCAAGAAACGAAAGTGGCGAACTATTAGCAACTGTTTGTGAATCAAATTGTCTATGGCACATGAACTCGCAATTCAAAAAGCCAATTCATAGACGATGGATGCGAATGAGCCCTGACTAGAAATACAAACAAGAAATCGACAATATACGAACATTGCGCACACGCTCACTGTCGCAGTCACAGTAGAAATATCAAAAGCTGATCGATATGCTCAAGGATTCAAGGATGAATATATGTACAAAGCAATATCAAGGTAATCCAACCACCATCCGACAACTCACCCATCAAAACTACGCAGTCGAAACGCGAAATGTTGGGTACCGAGTGAGCATAGGGAGCATGAACTTATTGGACGCGTGTGCAGTAACAAAAAATTGTTTCTTAACAGTTCAACAACGCTGAAAAGAATGCAGAGGCTAGTTTACTGTGGCAAGTTTCACAATGACTAGCCGATCGGGGTATGTCAAATCGCGTACATTACATGACAGTTAAGAATGCGATTTTTAAGAGCTCCTAATACGACTATAACTGCTTGAGCCACCATGGCCCGAAAAAGATATTCTACGCGATATTCATATGTAAACATTGAAAAATGGAAATTTACAAGATGCGTTCGTATAAATTTAAGTGGCAACTGGAAATGTCGGACATTTCAGTTTAGGGACGTAGAGCCTGAAAACGAGCATCACTGCAGATGGTGGCACACAAACGAGTCGCTGATAACGAGGGGAATTGTTGGAAAATAGAGGTTATCAAGACAAATCGATAGCTATACATGAACCTATGATAGTGTGGTCAACAGTGCTTCTTAGCAGTTGATGGGCTGGTCTAATTGATTGACGTCGATTCCGTCAGGGTGAATATCTAGTTCAAATATAACGAGAAACACTCACTTGATGTAACCTTAATCGATTCATCTGATTAACTAATTTTTACTGTTTTTCTATAAATCAGGTATTTGATATCACTCCTTTAGTAAAACTTTTAATTTTTTCTTTTCTGTTTCCTGGTTGCCTTGTAAAAAATGAGAGCACAATCAACCGAAAGCAGAAAAGCAGCAGCACATCTGGGAATAGCAGCATGAGTGAAGAGAAGAAGCAATGGGAGCAAAATATCGATTCTCGCATATTGTGTTCTTTGAGCTGAAATTCTTTTTCGTGGAAATTATTACAGATTAATACAAGAAACTGCATGTTCATGAAAGTTATAAGCACTAAAAAGAGTCTTCTCTTCCTAAACCATAAAAAGACGTCTGGACTAAGAAGAAATATGAATTTAGTGATGGGCTTTATCGTGATCGTGGTGTCCATGGTGGCGATACTTGTATTTCAGTCGCTGCTCTTCTGGGACAGCGAAATCGTACACGACTGTTCCAGCTTTAATGATTCCGAACAGAAGAGCCAGTCGCCATACAATTTTCAGGTATTGACCATATGGACCTTGACGGAAAAAGTCAGGGTCTTTGTTCTGAAAACTGGTTTTCAAAAAAAAAACTGTTAAGGCTTATTTTTAGACTCACAATAGCACGGTAAGCTGCAGTTGCTTCTTGCTTGGCGCTACCGAACAAGAACATTTTTGGCATGTTGTTTATGCTGTCCCATTTTCCTTCGCTGCTTAGTCTGTTGATCTCCTTCCAGATAGCGTGGGAATCGCTGAAATTCGTACAAATTGTAATGGAACTACTCACGAAAGTTGCAACAAAGGAAAGAAACTATCTGAAAAATTTTTATAGCTGGTTCAACTAAAAATATTCACTTACTATAAGATATTTCACCAACTTTCTAATTTACTTAATTTTTCCCTCTCTCATTTACTACATTTCAGACACTGTGCTCTACTTTGCCAGTTTTAATGCTAATTAATGGAAGAATTACTTCGGATACTGCCTACCCAATCTTACAACAAAGTATGCTAGCACACATGGAATTTTTCGGGGAATTGAATGTATGCTGTGTGCATTCAGTTTTAATAAAACTCGCAGCGAATAAAGTATTTAACTTGTTTTTTTTACTAAAATTTGTTATGCTGATTAATGGTCTCAATTATCTTACAGAAATTTTAAAATATTCTTTGTGTAACCCTTTTTTTACAGTTTCCTCAGTGAAAGGAACAATACTGTAATGCAAAGGAAAGAAATCGACACAGTCCGTAACAATAACCAAAAAAATTTCTAGCATATTAATATTAAAAGGGAAAACGACGAGATGGTCATCGAAAAATAATAGAATAATTCTTTTCGCAGTTTTGGCTAACTGCATTTGTTGTTTTGCTTATTTCAATGTCTTGGTAGAACTTTACTTTCTGCCGGATTCATAAAGTTAATGTTTGAGTGTTTCGTTTTTGGGTAAGTAATTTAGAAATATTTAGATTTTAGAAAAACATGGTTCTACTGAGATTAGAGCGATTCTAATATTCCAGAGTCGAGTATAAATTTCAATGAGAGAACAGCAGCGACAAAAGATAGATGAAATACTCCATTCAAGTAACTGCAAGACGAAATTTAAACAAAGTTTAGTGAAATTCTAGTAATTGCAACTTTGTAACATATATTTAAATTTTTCCAAGAATATGTAATTTGGGAAACAAATTTATAAAGGGGAAAAAAGGCATATGAAATACGAGCTCAAATTTCTCGGGGCATTTTTTGAACATTTGGAAAAATCTAAACGGGGCAGAATGTTTCCTACACTTTTCCACATGGTGTGCCAGCAGAGTGCCGTAACTGCGGATTCCGCAGTTTTTCAATCTAAACAACTATGCTAATACTGCAATGCAGTGTACTTTGAGCGCACAATTAAAAAAATATTTGAAGTAGATTTTAATTTTTAAATGTAAATAAAGAAATGACTAACTGAGAATGGGAAGAAGCTTGACGAAAAGTTATTCGAGCGGCATGGCGGCCGACAGCATGTAGGCCTGACATGACGGGGCTACCTGTAAAATGAAAGGTTTTAAAAGGTGGTGCTGAATAGCCAAATTTAATGCATTTTTTTGATAAAAAAAATAAGCAATTTTATTGAGAGTATTTTTCAGAATTGAAGAATGAAACGCTCTAATATAAATAAAGTTGCACTGCTTAACACTATGCGCAAGCCAACACATGCTGGCGTATTAATGAAAACGTTTGCGTATTATTCGATTTTTCCAGTTTTTTGCTTGAGATTATTCAGCTATTTTCTAAGACAGTCAACGTCGTCGCAAGGTAGTTTACTGCTGAGTATACGAATATACCGTAGTATATTTTCAGTATTTTCAGCTTAAAATTTTTGTTTTTTTAATGCGTGATGTTTCAGAATGAGCCACACAATTCTTCTGCTACAGCCGACAGATAATATCGAATCTCGATCGTGGTCAGATTATGAAACCACCAACGACTGTCTAGATGGTGAGCTATCATTTATGATTCAAAGCTATTGATTATAAACCTATTAATGAAAGTAAAAGTCTCATTTTATACTTAATCTAGATATTTCAAAAAAATCCCTTAGAATCCAAAAACAATTATTTTATTCAATTTGTTGCTTTTCTTAAATAAAAAAAGCTTATTATTTACATAAATTAGTTCCACAATAATTAAAAATCACATTTCCAGGTATCTGCAAAGTCTTTGAAGAATATTTGAAAAAGAAAGCCCCCTCAAAAACAACAATTACATATGACATTTCCAACTTGTTCGAGTTCATCGACGACCTGAAAGATCTCTCGATGCTTGTTCTTGACAATGTAGGCATTGTGCTTTAAAAAATATGTAAATGATATGTTCCAGGATACTTATACATATATTCCGCATAACAAACAACATGTGAAAGAAAGCATCTACAAATTAATGGACAGTCGCCTCCATAATCAACACTGAAATAATTCCAAAATGCACATGGGTTTTTTAATTATTTATATTTCCATCGTTCTCTTAACTACTACGGATTCCCTAGTTTTAACTTTAAGTTCGCAAAAGACGAAGACCTCTTTACATATTTGTTCTATTCCACTAACTTATTAAAAAGTTAATTTGAAAGTTCCTTTTTAATATAGTAATGAAACAGTTGTTTCCTGTTCAAATATTTCTTGTGAACTTTTTTTTCTGTCTGTTTCTCAACACGCTTCCAGTATGACTGTCTCCACTCAACCGGAAGATTCCGTATTAAATACAGATTTGGAACCAGTCTATGAACGTAAGTTGTAAAAGAAAGACGCGTGAGTTGGCTCAGTCTAATCGTTTTCAATCTGATCAGGCTATTTTTCAATCTAAATGCAGAATTCAAAGCGCTTAACCTTTAAGATTCCGATAATTTCTAACCAGACTCAACAATTTTCTGATATAATGTTGAATTTATTTCTAAGTTTGTTTCCTTTCTACTTCATTTGAAACTACATCAAAAAAATTTTGGAAGCATGCAAATTTGAAATGAAAAAATAATTGATAACTAGAAAATGGAGACAGCGAAAAATCCGGTAGTTCACGTAAATATCAGAACATTGAACTCAAAAAGGAGATTGTTCCAGCTCTATTAATAGCTTGTGGCAATTTCGAGCCGATCTAGCATGATTATTGGAATGGAACTAATGCTAATTCCTACGAGATTTCTGTCTTAAATTTACTAAAAGAAAATAGTGACATTTATGTTATCCGCAGTCATCTTACACATAACATTTTTATAATTATTTCCAATTAACCGAACTATTTCATTAAAATCGATTAGCTCTTATTACAAGTATATCTATATAATTTTTGTCAAAACTAGAGTTTATCCTCAAAATTATACACTGTCTCATTATGCGGCACAACACCGAATTGGTACTGTGTTTTTGAATGAAACTTCTTCATCAGTAACGTTAAATTCTGTAGTAGGTACGAGATATAATACATTAAAAACTCTAGAAATTGTTTAAAAAAATATATATTGTTTGAAACAGAAAACACTAGAAAGCATGGTGAAAACTCCTGCAGGCAAAGAAAACCCAAGATTGATCGCTTTTTTAATAGAATTAGAATTTCTCTGGTTAGACTGAAAACTATTTAGTTGAGGATGAGTATCTTCAGATATAGCCACTCTCGTTTCTTCTCCATTTCATGCCAACTATGAGAGTACATTCGATATTTCATTTGCTGCAGAGGCTACTGACGATACGTTACTTAAGCTACGTTACGATGCGTCTACGGAAAGTAACATTTATCACAATGTTCCAATAGAAGCGTTGACAATAGTTGAAATAGAGAAAACTGCTAATGGTATGATTTTATATAAATTGATGTGTTCTACCAATCTTAAACTGATTTTGCAGGCTTTGGATTCAATATAGTAGGTGGAACTGACAATCCACACTTTGTAGGTGACATCGGAATATATGTTTCGTCAGTGAATTCTGAGTCAAAATCATATGGAGTTGTCAGAATGGGCGACAAAATTTTATCGGTAGTAAGATATGAAATGCTCCCCAAAAATATTAACTGTTCAGTTCGATGGAATTGATATGACTTGCAAAACACACGACGAAGCCGTTGATGTGTTTAGAAGTGTGAAAGTTGGTCATGTTGCCAAAATGCTAATTGATCGCGAGTATTTGCACCTTCAAGAAGATCGTACTATGACAACAACGGCTTCTGCATCTGAGACACTTCAGCTGACTCCTAAAACTGTCAATACTGAAATTACTACGGGCACATCAAAATCACTGCCGCATTCTGAATCAAAAGGCCGCCTAACGTCCCATGGAATTTCTGCTGTCATAGAGAGGTGAGAGACTTTGAACCATTCTTGTTAAATTCGGGTCGAACGCTCTACGACCAGACTTTGTTTGAAACCGGAAGCACGGCGATCTTTCGGCCTTTTCCGTTTAAAAAAAAAGAAACAACCCGATGAACAAAAAAGTATAACTCCATGGGTTACGACGGTAATCGTAAAAATTGAGACAACCCCACTTCGCACTACTATAATCTGATTTTATGTCTATGAAAGCCTTATTCGCAAAAAAATGTTGATTCGAAATTTTAACCAGGCAAACCGGTTGTGGCCATTAATAAAAATTCTTGGCTCGGTCTGTCACATATACGTTTTGGACAATCAATTGTGTAAATATCAATTCAGAATTCGAGGAAAAGTATATGAGGAGGAAGATGCCCAAAGTGTAACATCCTACGCTCCGTCTACCCATTCTATCATCGACGACGTTCCGCGAACTCCACGAAAACCACTCAGTATTTTGGATCCAAGAAAGTGAGTAGTCAATAAAATTCATAAATACTTCAATAATACAACATTATTAGTATTTTAAATAATTTTCATTAAAAAAAAATTACAGTTTTCGTGCAAAAATATTTTTTTTTGCTCACTCACCGTCGTATTATTCAATCTGAGTTTTGTTTCAAATTGTTTTGTTGCATGCTTGAATAAAAGAAATACGTTACATAAACATAATCGCTTCTCATTAATTAGTTTTTGAATTTTCCGTCTTTAAGCAATAAAAGCTATTTAATTAGCAAACACAAGTTTAAAACAAATCCTTTCGAAAACCGCTTAAGAATTTATTTAGAGCTGGATTGTGATATATCTGGAATGAGCATAATCTAAATGACATGTTTTTTAATAGTATATTTCGCCAAATACAGTTTCTCCCCATCTTTCGTTACCCTTTAGGGAACATTTATTCCTTTTTTCAGCAACTCTTGGGTCACTGAAGCGTTGTACGTATCTATTGGACTCGGCGCTCTAACCCTTTCCGGATATCTCGTCTACAGATTTATTAAAGGTCGCAAGTAAACTTATAAAACCTTTCAACCCGTTTTGAAGAAAACACCCAAATTAATTCACCCTTTTACCCTTCTGTTTTTTTCTCCATTTCCATAATAGTCAACTTAAATTTCTTTGTATTTTTTTCTTTTCATGTCAACTTTTGGTGCTCATTAACATGCGAAACGGTGAGACAATATGGTAATAACGAAGGCGCATAGAACCCCCCCCCCCCTCCCTCACATTCGTATCGGTGTATCTCTGTTTTTCGTTTTGCAAAAAGTTAAATGCAATATTTCTCCCATTCTATTGACTTTCTAGTGTGCATGGTGGGAATATTGCAGCCATTTTATCTCTGAATATTTCCATTCTCTTTCCATTATACGCACCAAGTGCCGCTCAAGTGTAATCTGTATTTTTATTCTCTTCACTCCGTTTGGTGCTCATAAGAAATCTAAGTGTGCTCTTATATTGTTTTTTGAAGAAATTGATTCTTCAAAAAAACTGTTCTTAGCAGTATTTATTTCTACTCGGTTCATGGAGAATCTTTATGATGTACTCGTTATTCTCTTGCGACTTCTTGGCGGTTTCGTAAGAGATACGTGCTGAAGCCGTCGAAGAGGAGTTGACAGTCTAATATTCATATTTAGAAATGTGTGAATTCCATGGATGAGCGAACAATAAGCCTCACATCTGCTGGTTCGCCTCGAACATCATTCAAAATCCAACCGGAAATTGGTTATCCCCGTTCATGTGATTACTGCAAACCATCCATAGAGTTCTTAACAGCCTCAGATTTCGCAAGACATATTCGACAAGATCATACAACTAAGGAAGGTGGCAGCTTTTTATGCAGGTACAAAAACTTTAAAAATAACAGCGACATTTGTTGGAAACGGAGAGTTTTTCAGTTCCATACTGGGGAACTTTCATTTTGTAGTTTTACGATTTCAATAGACAGTAAGCTTTACGAAAATGGAAGAAACAAAGGGATAATGAAGGGGCTGGGAAGAGCTGACGACACCAATGCGTGCAGAGCACTGTTTTTTTTTACATTTTCAGCGCTGCTAGTTATTTACAAAGATTGAACGGTCCTAGAAAACTTCTCAAATATAAAAAGGGAATGCAATTTTTTATTTAAAAAAACAATTCAACCTTGTTTGCCGAATTTATATAATTGCAATTTTTGATGTTCTATGTAAACATTTTCCGGTATATTCTGTTGCCCTCTTAAGAAAAATTATGTTCAAACAGCGTGCGTCATAATTATACGACCTTGTTAGTACTGTATGACGTGGTGAAAAATTATGGTCACAGTAATAAACAGTTGGAATATGGGGAAGAAACGACAATCATTAAAAGTTAGGTGTTCACTTACAATTCTCGAGTTCAATTCATTTTTCTAGTCCAAATTTATTGTATTCCTTATTTACCATATATTTTTTTATTTTTATCGAGTTCCCTAGAAATTTATTGTTTTTAAAAATCCGATACTTATTCCATAGCTTGCCATTTTTTTAAAGCACAGTAACCTGCCATGTATCATTTAAGCACTAATTATAGTGATAAGACGTAACGGATCGGCAGACTGCATCGTACGTAATGCTGAAGATACACTGTATATATAAACGAGAAAAACAGAAAGACCGGGAATCCCCAAATACAAAAAATATTAGGTTGCTGCTTCGCTATTGAATCAATATCAAACTATTGGAACAAAAACTTTAAAAAAAAAGCAGCGACATTTGTTGGAAACTCAATAACAATCAAAAAATGGTAAGAAATAATAAAATAAATTTTGAGGAAAACATGAATTGAACTCGAGAAATGTGAATAAACGCCTCCCCAATGACAACCTACCAACAGCCTTGTAACGTCCCTTCACCTCATACAGTGATCGCCTACTTCTGTTTAATCTGAGAAGCGCTCTTTATAGGCTCCTTGCATAAAATGATAACCTATACCCCTTATCGTTCTATGGCCTGACCCAAAAGCCATTGCGACGTGCGTTTGAACTATTCTCCTCGATTCCCTAACCTTATCAACCTGACTTCCAGGGCTAAAGCTGACTGAAATGTGTCATTTAATATATATTTTCTCTTCAAATTCCTCTTCTCATCCTACTTTTTCAATTTGGCACGCTGTTTCACCAGAATTTCATTTTCTATTTTTTCAACTTCCAAAAACAAAAATTTTCCTGCGGACCATCGAATCCCGTGCTTTCTCTCACATCCTGTAATAAATTTCACGCACTGTTTTATCCACCTCCCTCCCCCCCCCGCTATATATTTTTTTGTAAAAACTGATGTGCAACACTTTCGGCAGTGAAATAAAACCTCGGAAAAAATATTTGACAAGAAAACAAGAATGGCAAACATTTATATGAAATCGCACCTGGTTCGAAACGGCTGTAAATAGACGAGAAATAGACAAGTAGAGTTTCACTTCGAAAAAATGTCATTTACTCGCCATACTGCCAAAGAACTTTCTACGGTGTCATAAAACAAAGTATAATTCCTGAAATTTGAATTCGAACCCATCACTTTATTTTAATAGTTCATCTTCTTAGTACAAGAGCTCCCAAGATTAATTGTGATAGAAGAAAATTCCATGCGCTTTCACCGACGAAACGGCGGAGAAGCAAACCTGTGTCGCTGCTTCTCCACCTCATTCCGATTGTTTCTGGACTTCGAATGCGCTGTTTCATTTTTGTTGCTATCGTTTTGAAGAAAACTTTCTCCGCGAACAGATTGCAATTTTTACCTAGATTGTTAGCACTGTTTTTTCCAGCAGGCACTCAGTAAACTAAAAAGGCCTTAACATTTGAAATTGACGGTGTAGAATTGAGGAATTTGAAATATGTGCAAAAAATATCAACGTGTTTCCTCTTCGTTGCTTTTACAAAAACAGTGTTTCCAATTAAAATAGTGAATTAACTAATTTTTAACGTAGTGAGATGCTATATTTTGCAGGTACGGCAAACACGGTGTTTGCCAAAAGCTGCCAGTTGAAGGAGTTTGTGACATTGATTTTGAAGCACATATTCGTCGATGTCACACATCTGCACTTTTTCTTGGATATTCAAGTTCAGCCTCATCTGTATCGGCAATTATTTCGGAGGATAGTGAAGAAGTGGCTAGTTTGCGAAGTGTCAGATTAACCAGCGACCGAGACAAGCCACCAATCGAGAAAAAAAAATTCACTCTGCACAGGTGAGTTCAATTTAATTTTATTTTGAATAAGTTGGAGCTTGAGGGACACGTATTTAAATCACAGGTTTCTGTGGCGATAAGGAATGGGGAGAAGATGGGAAGTGAGTGAGAAAGGGAGAAGAAGTTGATTATCTACTCGAGAAGGGAGCTGTTGATTGAGTACTAATTAAGATTATAAGTATATGAAAAACCGGTAATTGAAGTTTTTAAATGAACCTTCACAAAGACTGATCTATTGACCACGATTGCCATTAGGGTTTGCTCTGTATCCTTGTGAACTTCCTCCATCCTGAAACCAATTTAACCAATTTATAAATAATCTAGAACAAAATAGTGAAGTGGTGCAATAGTGAAGTGTGTGCTTGCCTTATCAAGTGATGACTGACGTGTGTTGGGCCTAGAGCTAAACTTCTTTGGTGGTTCAGGAGAGCCTGCTGGGAAGATTCCGGCGAAAGGATTTTCAGCCAAGGACATCTTTTTTTTCTGCGTTCCCTTGTAGATCGTGATATCCCCTTCATCTTCTTCCTCGTCCTATGCAATCAGTGGTGAAGTGAAAAAGTGTTTTAAAAAGTATTGAAGTGAAATTTGTGTTCAGCGTGTGTTTGGAAATAATTACTAAGTGATCTATGCAACTTAATAATTTTGAACGCCGTGTTTTCTGTGAATAGAACATAAAGAAAGAAGAAAATAGAAGTTCGAATATTAAAAAAAAAACTAACTCACATTATAAAATTATTTTTTATTGTTTGCCTAAAAGCATTTCTCTTTTGAACACTCTGGTAACACTCTTGCTTTATTTTTTCTTTAGACTCACCTTTTTATCAAACGCGTTTCCTTTTTTAAGAATTTTCTCATTGACGATTTTCTTAGTGAAGTAGGTGTATGAAAAAGTAACAAGCTGAAATTAGATGCTGCGGTTTATATTGTTTTCCTTTTACCTGAATGAGGGACAAAATTGACAGGCCTAACCACATTCCAATGGAGCCTCCTAAAGCAGCAATGAATGTTGTTGGAGTGTATTTCCATTGTTGCTCCATCGTCAGATATTCGAATGGTCCCCAGGAGAGCTCAATAAGTGTTAAATCAGGGCGGAGCATACGGCCTTTAACAGAATTATCGACTTCGAATCTGATTTGACGACAATTGGGGAAGCATTTGTCTGCACACTCTGTATCGGAATAGTTCCCTTGTTGAACGCTGAAGAAAACGAATCATATTTTAAAGTATAAAAGAAAAAATCAAACTCGACGGAGCATTTCGTGTAGTCGCATAGTGGAAAAATTTCAATATCTTCCGCTTTAGCAAGGTAGCTCAAGGAAAGTGGGGTACAGTGGCAAACGTCTCGGATCATTTCCATTCTGCATCGAGAACGGCAGTCAAATTCACTGTCTTCTCCGTCCTCTACATCACGGCATCTTGTTCCTTCTTCATCGTTCTCAAGCATCTGGTAAAGTGCTGTGACATGCGCTGTGACTTCGTAACGTTGTCCCAAACAAAGCTGGAAAAAAGTGAATATGTTACGTGTTTTATTTTTGAAATGTTACCTCATCGATGAAACCATCTCTGGATCTTCCTTTACCTTCCATGAATCTGTTCAAAGACGATGGTCTTCCGTGGAAGTCCACAGACATGCAATCTATTTTCTTGTCTTCTGTGTTTTCTGCGTTGTGAGAAAGAAGCATATCGAAGAACACCCCTTGGTCATTAATAGGTTGGAAGTTATCCTGGTCAAATTCTGGTTGATAGCATATTTGCATCTGCGAAATCCATGAAATGCGAAGCTTTGTTTTAATAACAGTTTCGTCATCATCAAATGTACGTCGTCTGAACCTTTGCATAGAGCGGCGAAGGACCTCAATTCCAGTTTTTTGCGTGAATTCGTCGAAAGTAATGCGACGAGAATCAAGAATATCCCTCCATTTTTTAAATGTTTTTCTCTTAGCTGCAAGTCTTGGCGAATTTTTAAACACATGAATCGAACGAGCTGATCCATGAGCAGTTGTCTCTCGTTCCAAACTACTGTATGTGGCAATCATGTCGTATGCTTCCATAACCAGACGGTAATCCCATGGGCTCTTCATAAATGAATCATGATCAGTCATGTTGGCTAGGTTCTCATCGACAACTGCATCCCATTCATCTGCTGGAGCACTGAGATTCAGTTTAAAATGCGACCAAGCTTGTGCCCGTGACATGCAGAAGGTAACATTTGGCATTGTCATAGAATCATTAAATACGATGTTAATGTCTGATTCCTTCGGATACTCGAAGTATTCCTCGAACTATAAATCCGTTAAAATACAAAATGGGAAAGTCAAAACAGATAGGAGAAACAAATTCGATAATGAGAGGCAATGACTTACCAAGTCGAAAACGTCTTTTATTGTGAGAACTGCCAAAAAGGCGACGATAAAAATGAAAGCATATTTTCTAGCACGTCTTCCAAATAAAGCATCTTTCCAAGTACGTGGTTTATCGTCCTCTGAATGGTCGTCTCTTGGCTCATTTACATCTTGCATCTCGACCGACGTCGAGTCTTTTACCTTCGCTCCCATTCTGAAAATGATAGTTTAACTGTTATAATACATTAAACACAAATTTTTAAAAAATTAACTACACTCTGAAACGTCGTAAATTGTAAACGGTTCAAGTATTTTTTAGAATCTATAAAATGAAAAATTGGATAGTAGTACTAGGTCTACGGTCTGACAAGAGACTTCCAACTGATTATATGAAGTAAAGATACGGTGAGAAACGGGGAGGAATGACGGACAAAACAGTAATTCGAATTATTGGTTTTGGGAGCGTCAGGGCAGATGAAAAAAACGATGAAGAGGAGTAAGAGGGTCAAAGTTAAGTGATGGTCACGCCTTCTTTACCATCTTCATCTTCGTTTTCTTCTGAATCAGCCTACTTGCGTAAATAGAACACCTAACATTGGGAAATTTGTGCTAGAACAGTAAAACAGTTACTGATGATGATGATGATACAGTGTGGAAAAATTTTGAAAACTGATAAAATATGAAACTTGCTAAATACACTGAAATTTGCGAATCTAATTATTAATAAAAGACAATTAATATTCTCCTGACAAAAGACAATCGAATAGTAAAGTGTATCTGAAAGAAGGAATATCGCCAGCCTAATGTTGGAGCATCGCGGAATTTTCTTTGTCATATGTTCTATAGTTCTACTCGTGATGGAGACTCTTTTATCGACAAGTAGATATGGTATTGATGTGTCTGCGCAAAAACGTGCCGTTAATATAAAAACATCAAATTAGTAACTTTAAGTTGTTGAATTGTTTTATTAAAGAACGTCGATTTCCCATCTTCATCGTTGATCAGGGACCCGGTAGGGCCACTTCATTTAATCTTTTGAAAAATAAGTAGGTTGCGAAAAATTGAAAACGACGTTTAGTGTTTTTTTTTCAATAATTAAAAGTGGTATGTCTTGTGATCTGAAAAATCTTACGTTACACTTTTTTCACTGAATTAAAATCTTGCTGATTTCCCATTTTAACATACTAGTTATCTTTAATTGATTCTGCTTAATACATCATTTCAATTAAATTTCTTTAGCTTTGTCTTTTACTTCTATGGAAGCGTATATTTCTTCCGATAAATAAAAACAGTGTTTTTTTTCATGTGGGCAGATTTGTATGACGTTGTCGTCTTCTCTCTTTTGCGCCCACTTGCTATCAGTCAATGTAGAAATGAAAAATTGTACATAGTGATGAACCGGGACTGTCCGTTGTCTGTGAAAAATACGGAATCAAAAGATTTGAATGACCTTTAGTTCGAATGTGATATCAAATTCGTAGGGATAGATGGCAGGCAACGACACCCTTCGTGCGCTTGGAATTGAAATGGTAAACGGAATTTGCTGAGGGTAATGTTTGTAAGAAACATTCAGTTAAATTTAGCGTAAACGCGGGTGTAACTGATTTCCGATTTGAAAATTACATGAATTCTGAAAGTAACGAATTTAATAAAATTGTGTCTCTTGGACAGCAAATTACATTCGTCCTGCCGACAAATTCCCCATTTGATTATTTTTCAGTTTCACTCAAAACCTGTCAGCTGTGCTGGCCGATCCATCACGTTCCCGAAATGACATAGCAACGTTTTTCACGCGGCACTGGGGTGACGCATTCATACCGGCACAGCCCATACCACAGTCAAGAAGGCTCGCAAAAATGGCTGACAGTGCCTTTGATAGTTATTGTAACGCTGCTGGAGAAGTGAGAGAAGCCGGTGATGAAATTGCTCATACCTTATTTATAAACTTTCAGTCTTACAAAAGATATTACGCTATCAAAAAAGCACTGAGATTGAGTCATGCAGAAGGAGGAGTCGGGCTAGGTGATGAACGTCAAGATGCGGAAGACCTACCTACGGTATGTGAGCCAGTAATTTGTACTGAAACGAATCCTATTTACTCCAAACGTCAACATAGTATATAACTTCTCCCAATAACTTAAGCTAAAACTCTCATCAGTTGAATAGAAAAGAAAAGAAGAAAAGTGAAAGTCGTACCTGATAAGCCTCCGTCTTCGTTGCTCCTGATATATCCTCTCATCTTCATAAATCGTATGACCAATTGCCATAATCATCGTGACTGATTTATTCGGCTCCTCTCCCAATTTCAACAAAATGAAATGGGTAATTCTTTTAGTATCAATTTTCCACCTTCTAGTCGCATAATTTAAAATTGAAAAATATCAAAGTAGAATGAAATTGAAAGATAGAATAGATAATTAATAGTACAGGTACAGCAATAAGTTGTAAAGAAAATGTTTATAATCAAATCCAAAATCTTTGAAAAGCTTTTTGAAAAAAGTATTCAGCATTGAGCTGAAGTCGCAGTTGCTTCTGTGATACTTCTTTCTTGCTATCGTTTCGCAGCGGACGAAACGAACAGCCAGGACGAAGCCCCCGAGCCGAAGAGATAGATAATACGAAGAGGACATGGGGGGGAGGGTTCTTGGTATCTGAATCACTATTGGATTGTATGCGTTCTTCCTGTAATTGATTGACTGACAGAGTGGCGAATTGCCGTCGTGATTTCGGAGCAGTGTTCATACTAGTAGAAATATGTTACTTGTTAGGAATGATTGTGAATTGCAATAACCTTTTTTTAGTTGTTCTCTGTTTTAAAAGGTCTTGGTTCTGAAAATGTAAATTAAAGCTTTAAAAAAATTTACTTTAGAATAATTCGTAATACAAAGGAATAAAAAAAACATTTTTGTTGTTGGAATTTGCTTCTTTTACACTCAAAGACTTAATAAAAAGACACTTGGCCTACCGTTTTCGAAGAAGAAAGTGTTGCTTAATTTTTTTTTAGATACGTGTGTTCTGGATCTTGAAACATTCATCAAGTAATAAAATGCCGTATTCTCCCAGTGTTGTGTTATGATTTATTTCAGAGCAAATGAAACGCTAAATCCTCCTATCAGACAGCCTGCAAAATTTCCCGAGTGTAAACTGAGTTGGTAAAAACACCACTAAGTGTTGCTTCTGAAAGTGAGAGATGTGATCAAAAACTCCAGTCGTACGCTAAACATAAATACAACCCAACCCGAAAATATAATTGATATCACCGATTCTCGTTTTACCTGCATGTACATTTTCAGAATTATCCGCTATTTTTTCAAATAGGCGTTCTTCTAAAAATATTATATAGAAAACTATACATTTTCTGTATATTTTTTAAAACTTGTTTTTCTTCTTCTCGGTTGCGTCCCCCCTCCCCCCCTCCTTTTAAATACCAGAACTTTTTACATATTCGTGAAATAATATTGGAGAATACAAAGTGTCTGCACTAATCGAGTATTTCCAAGAGTAGATAATTTCAAAAACATTTGTATCCAGTTTTGCAATGTAGAAAAAAGGTAATTTATGTTGTTTCCTCAAAATGCTTAAACAACTAAAATCTGATTATGAATGTAAATTATATACGATTTGCCTCCTTTTTTCACTGTCGTTTATTTAATATATTTAATACATATAGATTGCTTCGTAATATTCTAGTTGTTGCCGATTATTTTGAGAATTATTTTTTTTACGAAATCGAAGACAGACGGGTCAGTTGTTCGTTCGCTATTATCAGTCAGTTTTCTTGCTGTTTTATTTTCGGCTCGTTATTCCTTTCTCATTGTGTGAGGGTGGAGAAGAACAGCTGTCGCCTCTCTAGAAACGACGATTCAAAGCTCATTTCGGCGGCCAGCCGAAAAGCCAAATAATAATAAAAATGCGAAAGCTTTAATGGTTGCTTGAAACTCAATATCATGAGTGTCTATATCTGTAATAATCTCAGATATTCATCGATCCTCTCTTCTCACTCGGGGACAGATCAACGTTTTCGGATGTGTTCACTGTTCCAGCCAACGAGAATTTGGATGCACTGAAGCAAACACTTTCAGGGAAAAATGTTATTCCAGCCACACCTCTGGAAGTCGCTACTGACAAGGTGAGCTGAATATTTAATTGTTATGAGAATCATCTAACAAGTTTTGAAAAATCTGCCAGATTTATTCAAAGCAACAAAGATGTGAATTACAATATGAAAAAAAAAAACGATTTAGAACACCATTACATGCTTGAATACAAAGAAAACAGTCGTTCCGCTTCACCGTTGGTCACAGTAGCACAACAATACTGTTTTTACAACTTTATGGGAGTGAGAGACGATGAACATCTCTAATCTAAATGAAAAAAAAACCAAAGAGAAGAAACAGGTGGTTGGGTAGTCTCTGAAAACCACTGAAAACAAATTTCAGATCCTTTAAAACACACAAGTTAACATTTATCTTCCAAACTATACTTCCCGCTTATGCATTACGAACACTAAAAATCAAAAAATTAAATAAAAACTTAACTTTAAAAAATGGCTTCTGAAACAAAATAATTTATCTGAAAAATAAGCCTTCCGAAAAAAATGTGATCACAATCTCAATGTACCATATCTTTTTTCACGCTAATAAGCATTTATGAACGATCATTGAAACTCGATCATCACACGACCGTAGTATTTCCGGCAAATATTATTTCTCTACACTACTCTTTGACTACACTTTTCTCTGACTACTCAATGACTACGCATGTTTTTTACAACACTTGTTTCAAACTGTTGTTCACCATGATCACTTCATAATCTCATACGCAGAAGTTATACGATATCGATGCCTTGCTTTTACTTTATATCATTTTACGTGTTTTGCATTAGTCGTAAAAATTTCTAGTAGCTGGAAAAACACTCAGTAAGTAAAAATAAATATTGAAAACTTTTTGCAGTGCAAAAACTTGACTTCATTAATAACTGAAGTATAATTTCCACGGTGATGGTAAATTGACCTTTGAAAGTAAACAATTGAAGACAAAATTGAGTTGAGCTATTTTTAAATAACTTACTCATTTCCCGTAAATTGCAAAAACAAATCTTGACTAAAATTAAAGGTATTATAACTGTATTCCCCCCCCCTTTTTTTATTTTATTCTTTCAAAAATCACGTCGAAATGACCTCTTATGCAACCATTTTCGATGGAGGGTCATCCACGTAGCGAGAGAGACGTGGTTCCATTGAAACCCAGGGGAATTTAATAATTTCCTAAAATTTGTAATTTGGTTTCGAACTGTATATAGAATGAATGACACTGTTGTTTTAGGTGGGATCACGAGGCGTCCTAGAAGGATCGGGGGGGGGGGGTGACTCCAGTTCCCAGAATAGTGGGAGAGAATAAAGATATAATGTGGGGGTCATTGTGAAATATCACCTTTTTTCCGGAGTCTCTCCCTCATCAAGAGGCTGGGGGCAATTCGGATATTTATACCTCACAGAATAGTCCCCCACATCGAAAAGTAATCGAAAGCATAACTATGGTGGGGGGGGGGTGATGCCGGTTATGGGGGGACCGATAGAGGTGTGGAGGGGGGGGGGCGATTTTGGAAAATTACCAAATTATGTTTGGATAGTTTATAAGAGCTACTGGCAAATAAAATGTTTGCTACAATAACTCTCTGGAAACAACATCTATGAATTGAAATGTTCTGTGCTAGGTGTCCGCGATGGCACTATTCAATACCACATTTTTATTAAGTTTCAAACAGAATTTGGCTCAATTAATGTGTTTCCTACCTTTAATCGTTCTTGGGATTGAGACTACTCAATCTTCCTCAACAGTGGCGCCATCCACACAAGAAAGCACGTCCTCTTATAATGTTGATTTAATGTTATGTTACAAGTAAACATGACAAAAGCTTCAAAATCACACCAGATCATTTTCGAAACTATTAAAGCTTTAATTCAAAAAACAGCTCATACGACTATAAAAGGGGTTCGTTATAACTGCAACTCGATTGCAGCATTGTGATTAAAAACGAGATTAAAAACGATTGGTCTGAGTTTCACAGATGTCCATGCCATTAACCCAAAGCTATTGGATATATTTTATTTTTGTGTGATGATATTGACAAAGAACAAATATGAAATACATGCTTGCCTGGCGTCGCAGGAATTGAAATGTTTTGAAGAAAATTTCATTTAAAAGTTAATGCTTAAATAATTTTAACAAATATAGTTATTTTGCTTGTTATAGTGCCTCAACTAATATATCTTTTAGATCTCATACTTAAAATTAGAAATTTACTTGGGAAGTCGCAATTTTCCATGAAAAGCAAGTTGAGTCGGTATTCTGTAGGAAATTAAGAATTGATTTAAGTAATGACAAACGCCAATTTCCAGGAAGATTTCAACAGAATTCTCTGCATTGATTTTATTGAAAAATGCAAACCTAGATGAAGGCATTAGTTTTTTACTACTACCGTAATACAAACAACAGATAACATACAACAAGTTTTCGTTCTTTGAACATTGGCTTCACAATGTCTGGTCAATTAACGCCAGATAACACGTTTGAAATCTGTACTCAGGCGCAGTGTCCTTCATCGGCTATTTTTCGTCGTTCTACTGTTATTATTTGGTTCGTTTTTTACGCGTGTTGCCCTCAAGTAAAGCACTAATTAAATAAATAAATATTTGTTCTCTTTTTTATTCTGAAAAAGAGATGGCGTTAACAGAATCACCTCTTGTAAAATCCGCGTACGTGAGGAACAAACTACAGCGAATGGTTGATTGAAGATGAATAAGTGTTTGTATAGCGGTCTCGCTCCCCATACACTGTATATTCTTAATTTCCTGATAAACATCCGTTATATTGTTTAACATGATCACTATTTCCTTGGCGAGACCATAACACGTGTTCTAAGATTCTGCAAAACGATAACAATGTACAAAAATGCAGACCATTGGTCTCACAAAAATGTTCAATAGAGGAGGAGAACTGCTCTGAAATATGAATTTTTTTCTTGCAGAAACCTGGCGAATTCAGAGACTATGAAGCTCTTCAAAATCGTCTGGAAATGATGCACGATGTTGTTGACGGTAGACTATCTGGAAAACTTGTTGCTAAAACTGATGATTTCTGGCACGTGGTACGATCGTATAGTGGTCTTCAAGAGCAGCTATCAAACGCTTTACAATTTGTAATAGTAGTACGAAAAAACTTGAAACATGTTGATGAACTTGTATGCGATCAGTCTAAAAAAATAGTCGAAGTTCACAAAAAATATGAACAGAAGAAACACTTGTTGGCGAAATTGAACGATATTGCATGTCTTCGTGAAGCTCAATCGACTGTACAGATGATGTTATCTCAAGGAGACTATCCAAAAGCTATCGAGTGCATTGAGACTAGTTTAGATGTTCTATCAAAAGAACTAAACGGCGTCACTTGTTTCCGGCATCTTGCTTCTCAGCTTCGAGAATTGTATAACGTTATTGGGCGGATGATGAATGAAGATTTTGCATCTCTTATTCAAAAAGAACTTGGCGTTAAACCTGAGGCTGGAACAATGATCCAAGCAGAAGGAGAACTATCAGCTGTTCTACTTGGATTGATGCGCATGAGAAAGTATTCTTTTATTTCGGTACTTCGAGAAGAAATTTTAGAAGGTGTGAAGACTGTTATGCGGCATGTTATTAAAAATCAAATTATAAACAGCGGAGTCGACTTGAGCGATTTCGACCCTAGTTTAACACAACTTGGGGAACCAATCCGTCGTATGAAACATGCTGATTTCATAAAAACAGTGAAAGCTGTAGTGGACGAAGAGTTTTATTTCTGCAAACGACTTGAAGCCCTACAAGATATACTCTTGGAAACTGTCAATAGAACTCATCCGCTCACTCAGCGTGCATCAGAAGATGTCATAATTGAAAGATTAGAAGAAGCTAAAACGGTGGATGAATCCGAGTCAGAAGACGAGAATGATACATCACATAAATCGAATAGCTTTGGTGGTTTTGTTGGAGGTTCCGCAATTGGTTCCAAAGCAACAGCCACAACTCTTCTTTCCATCGAAGTGAGATCAGAAGCATTTCTGCGTCATA